>CM068367.1:950824292-952044292 GCA_034769895.1 Magicicada septendecula
CGCCATATCATCAAACTTGTTGTGTGCTAAATCTAGGGTCGCTCCGCTGAAACAGATAACGCTTCCTAGACTTGAACTTTGTGCTTGTTTATTGTTGGCTCAATTAGCGTCCAAGGTTTTAAATGCCGTCGATTACAATTTTGACGGATTATATCTTATTCGGATTCGATGATAGCGTTGTACTGGATACATCAGCAATCTTCCCGCTGGAAGGTATTTGTGGCTAACCGTGTCGCAGAAATACAGCGTCTTGTTAGCAGCAGGGGAATTTGGCGTCATGTAGTATCGAATGACAACCCTGCCGACGTTCTATCGCGCGGTTGCCTCCCTCGTAGTCTGCACTGTCATGCTCAATGGTGGCATGGTCCCTCCTGGTTGGCTCGTGATGCGGCCTCATGGCCGATCAGCGCGTTCGACATTAATACTCCCTGTACCTTTCCCGACATTGAAGAGGAACGTCGCAAGCAGGCTCAAACCTCACTAATTGTCGCGT
Source organism: Magicicada septendecula (assembly GCA_034769895.1). NCBI lineage: Eukaryota > Metazoa > Arthropoda > Insecta > Hemiptera > Cicadidae > Magicicada > Magicicada septendecula. The sequence goes on from CM068367.1 coordinate 950,824,786, forward strand.
CCTCAACACATAGTTACATTGAAAACTATTCATCTCTTACGAGGCTTATTCGCGTCTTCGCATACTGCCGTCGATTTCTTCGCAATTCTAGGCTCGCGGTGGTTGATAGAGACACGTCCTTTTTGTCGGCTCAAGAATTGTCTGACATGCTCTTGGTTTTTGTCCGGCAATCTCAGAAGTTGCATTTCGACGTAGAGGTTAGGGAACTTGAGGCACACCGGTGCCTTCCACGCAGTAGTAAAATTCTTGCTCTCAACCCATTCCTGGATAAATCAGGCATTTTAAGAGTGGGTGGACGCTTGCAATTCTCCCCACTTAGCTACGAGACTAAACACCAAATAATTTTACACCCGCACTCTCATCTCACGAGATTAATAATTGAATACGAACACATCCGTTTGTTGCACGCTGGAGTGCAATCAACTCAAGCTTCGCTTAGGCGTAAGTATTGGATCATACACGATAAGTCCTATATCCGCTCAGTTATACATAAGTGTGTCACTTGTTTTCGTTTCCGGGCTAAAGGCGCGAATCAATTACTCGGTCAATTACCCTCTTCTAGGGTCACGCCGTCAAGGCCATTCTCACAGTCGGCCGTGGATTACGCAGGTCCGGTGTTTTTGCGCCATGGCGGGCAGCGCTCTAAGTCCACGACCAAGGCATATATCGCTCTATTTACATGCATGTGTGTGCGTGTATGTGTGTGTGTGCGTGTCCGTGTGTGTGTGTGGGTGTGTCTCGGGATTATCTGCACCAGCTGCAGCAGCGCAATAAATGGCGCACCCCATTTAAAAATTTGAAGATCGGACAACTTGTCCTCATTTTGGATGACAATTCCCCCCCTCTAGAATGGAAGCGTGGGGTAATTACCAATGTTTTTCCGGGTCAAGATTCCTTAGTACGCGTCGCAGAAGTACGCACCGCGCTAGGTATCTTACGCCGACCCATCCACAAATTATGCCCCCTTCCGGTGGCAACGAGCTAGTCGTTTGCGTGCCTTACGGTGTGTGTGTGTGTGTGTGTATGAGTGTGTGCGTGTCACATTACATGGACCACGCCCGGGACATTCCCCGGGGCGAGCATACAAGTCAATTGTATCATAAGCATTGTAACATTGTTAAGTGTCGCTAGCTATTACAGAAATAGTGACTGTGTCTCATATGTACTATCAATTATTATGAATGTTGTGTATCGTTAATATGTTTGTGTGATTCAAATTCTGAGAACCACAAGTGTCAGTTATAGTGGCAATTATTCTATATATGTATTGTATTTTCTAAGGGTCAAAACATTATGAAATTCATTGGGGTTGTTATGTCAATATCATGGGGAAATTATTGTATTTTTTATGGTGTTATCAATTTATTGTAATGCTTGACAAATATCAAGGGGTATCATTTGGGAAAGATCAATACCTACTTAATTATTGTATTATTGTGCGTATTGTATTACTGTTATGTGTAGAGTAATCTTGACGTCAGTAAGCCCTTGCTATTGGCGTAAGGGTCAATTTATTGTATGATTGGTGATTGTTAATTGAATTTATATTATGTCCATTATGTCATTGCTCTCTGGCCAGTGCGCCAATTATTGTATCGCTTACGACATGTAAGTCTAAGTATTATATTGTTCAATTTAACCGTTAATGTACAAAATCGTCCCGATTTTGGCGGGCAGTATGTTTAAACTTTGTACTGTTTTATCAGCTGTAAGCAGTCTACTAACATTGCACGGCACGCGCGGATGACGTCACGCGTTATCAAACCTTGCAACCGGCCAGCCTAGCCGACTGCAAGCCAGCATTAGTTCAGTTTATAACACGACTCCGAGCGCAACTCTCGTTAAACACTTCTCTTACAGCCGCGGCTTTTGGCTATTATACAGCATGCATTTATAACATTTCACTTTAATCGTCTACCTGCGTCCATCTGCAATGGACCACGATTTCATTCAAAATTAATCTCGGGCATTATCGCCTCAAATGCTTCCGCACGTGCCGATCGTAACTAACAAACCAAATTATTCAATAAACGCATGTTCAATATCTTAAATACAGTCCACTTCTTTCTAACAAACAAGCCTTCCTTATTAGCGTCTTTGGAATAACTCGCGATTCTTCAAGAGCTTCCAAACCGCAACAGGTAGTTAACAATAAATATTTAAAGTATAATTTTTGAATTTATTTTCTAGAGAACTTTATAAATAACAAATTCTTATGCAACAACAAGAATTAAAATATTTATCGATTTCTCGAATTATTTTACCCCCTCCTCGTTCCTTTACCCCCTCCATCACTATTAATATTATCATAACGGAATTTTTGTAAGTGTGGGCACGAAATATTTTTGGATATTATACTCAGAATCAAGAATATCTGTGCGCGTTATTTTCCTTGTGAGGTCACATAATCGATCGGTAAATTTCAGCTTTCAATGATTATCTATTCATGTTTGCTTATGCAATTTTTAAACTTCTTACAATTCGTCATATTCAATAGTTTATTTACATTAGGTCTACATTCGCTATTAATAATATTGTAATGGAATTGTCAGTGCACGAACGAAAAGAGGTACACTCGCATCGATTTTAACAGAATCTTCGTGTGTGTATGTCATAGCAGTTCATCCATAGAAGACAACTAGTTCACGATATGTTACGTGCAGAAGCAGGCGGTGTCCCGCTATCGGTGGAAGCCTTACGCGCAGGGAGTAGCGTGGGTCTCGTGGGCATAACACTGTAAGGGGGTAGAGGAGCCGCGGCCCAAATCATTCACGGGAGCCGGGCTCTGCAGCGATACTGGGCTTTGGTTGCACAGATTCGGCGAAGTCCCGCGTAAACTTGTCCACGAGAGACAGGAAATCGTTCGCGTATATAAACGAGGTTGCGCCAGTCGTTCCGCTCACTCTTGTACCGACGGTCGAGAGAGCATCACTTCTTCCCCTTCCATCACTACCACCGTTATAACACGCGACGAAGCGCCGACGACGATCAGTCTCGCGTCGGACGTCGACGGAGCAACATCTCTTCTTCGACACGGCACGCGAGAGCTCGACGAGCGACGCCAACGACGTAAGAATTTTTTTTCTAGAGAACTTTATAAATAACAAATCCATACAAGAATTAATACCGCGCGCGAACCGAGATAAGCAATATTATATGATAACCGAATGTTAGTTATTTCAAGCGTGTCGAGATCGGTGCTAAGCCGGAACGTCTGAAATACAACTCGGGATGTGTTTGCTCCGACTTACCGCCGACCAACATTGATTTCGGTTTTACACGAGAAATCGGTACAACGACATCGATTTCGTTTAGAAGTTTACGTAAATTATGGAACCGAAAGTGTGCGCACGAAGAAAAAAATTATGTTATAATCAGAAATAAGAACGCGCGTGTTGTTTTCCTTGTGCGACTGGATAATCGACCGGATAACGGAAATTGTTGTCAGAACGAGGAAAGTGCCGTATCAGAACGGGAACAGGAAGTCGCGGCGTGAGACGTTACGACAGGAAATGATTCGCGTTTATAAACAAGGTCGCGGCAGTCGTTCCGCTCATTCCTGTACCGACGGTCGACAGAGCAACACTTCCCCTTCCATCACTACCGCCGTTATAAATACGCGACGAAGCGCGGACCGCGATCAGTGTAGGACCCAGGCCAAGAACACGGGCCAGCCTAAACTACCTGCCACTGGACCCAAGCCCGTCCACCAAAAGCCAGAGCGGCCACCCGCTCCAGTACCTGCCCCCAAGGCTTCCACCGTCTCGCCCCGCCGCAGCTATGGAGCTGCCGCCAAGCGTTCTCCCCCGGCCTCATCTTCCAATGATCTCGCCGTTGTATCAGACTTTCTGGCAAGCTACGACTTGCAGAAAGTAGCCCAGACTTTCCTTAAAATCAAGGAACGCTTGGCAACAGCCTCGCCCCAGGATAAGTTCCTCCTCTTGGTGGAAGCCTGCCGTGTTACAGGTCTGTTATGAACGGACAACCACGGCAATCCCTCAAGCGAGACCTCGAGCTCGTGGCGTGGAACGCCAACGGCCTCGCTTCCCGGCATTCTGAGCTCTTAGAGTTCGTTGCCGTCACAAGCCCGACGTGCTTCTTCTTGGCGAGACGCACCTGACCCCGCATCGTCGTTTCCGACTACCAAACTACGTGTGCCACCGGGACGACCGGTCAGGTCGCGCAGGAGGGGGCACAGCCATCGCGGTGAAGGCGAGTCTTCGCCATCACCGCGTTGTCCTGCCTCAGCGGCGGAACCTCGAGTGCACCGCGGTCGAGCTCCATGGTGCTCTCGGCGGTCTACTCGTGGTTTCCGCTTACAAGCCTCCACAAACGGAGCTCCTGTCGAACGATCTGGAGGCCGTCTTTGGAGCACACAGGAGGGTAGTCCTGGTGGGCGACCTGAACTGTAAGCACCCCGATTGGGGGAGCCGCTTGGCGAACCCAAACGGGACCCGCTTACGCAGGTATGCTGATGCGGCTCGGGTCACAGTCATGGGCCCTACCGGGCCTACATACTATCCCTCGAGGGCTAACTACCGCCCTGACGTACTGGACATTGCCGCGGTCAGGGGCGTTTATTGCCCGGTCCACGTCTCCGTCATTTCGGAACTGTCCTCGGACCATTGCCCTATCAGTGTGCATATAGCTACCCAGCACGCCACCGTCCGCGACGAGCGGCGGGTAATCGAGTGGGACCGCTTTGGCCCGGCGTTCAGTCGCCGCCTACCAGAGCATATCCCGCTCGACACTACCCAGCATGTCGACGAGGCAGTTGCCTTATTCGACACAGCCGTAGTCTCGGCGGTAGACGTGTCCTCCCGGATGAAGCCGGAGCTCACGCCCGACTATCAGCGGATCACCGAAGAGGTGTCTCAGCTCGCTTGCGAGAGGAATCGCCTCCGGAGACCCTGGCAGAGGACTCGTGACCCGGCTGACAAGGCTGCGTTCAACAGAGCGTCCGGCAAGTTGCGTCGCGACATGCTGGCGTTCCGTAGACGCAACTGGGAGCTAGCTGTAACACAGATGGATGGCCCTGCCGAGGACCGTAATGTCTGGCGGATTCCCAGTGCCCTAACGGGAAAGCGCAAACGCGCGCCTCTCCCCGCACTGGCCGCACCCGGCGGTCAACCCCTTGGCCGCCCCCTCGAAAAGGCAGAGTTCTTGGCTGACAGTTTAGAGCGTCAGTTCGCTCCCAACCCATCCAAGAACCCGGCCTTCACTGAGCAAATCTGCCGCGAGGTAGAGCGCTTTCTATCGGCCGATATCACAGTCCAGCCGGAGCCCATCTCCCCGGAGGAGGTCTCTGAGAGGATTGTTCAGCTCAAGCCCCGAAAGGCGCCTGGCCCGGACGGAGTCATGAATTCTGCCCTCCATCGCCTTCCGGAGCGAGGAACCCAGTTCCTCACTGACCTGTTCAATTCATGCTTCAGACTGGCCTATTTTCCGGTGAAATGGAAAACGGCTACCGTAATCGTGATACCTAAGCCGGGAAAGAATTCTTCTCGCGTGGAAAACCTCAGGCCCATCAGCCTCTTGTCCGCGACGTCCAAGGTTTTTGAGCGTCTGATCCAGCGTAGGATCCGCGACCATCTAGAAAGACTTGACGTGCTGATCCCCGAACAGTTCGGCTTTCGTGAGCTGCACTCCTCGACTCATCAGCTGATGAGACTCGTGGAATGCATAACCGAGGCTGGCTGCCAGGGCAAACAGACGACTGCGATCTTCCTAGACGTAGAGAAAGCCTTTGACCGCGTGTGGCACGAGGGTGTCCTGTACAAACTCACGGAGGTCCTTCTCCCAGACTGCTACGTTCATTTGATCGGCAGCTTTCTGCGAGACCGTAGCTTCCGAGTGAGAGTAGACCACGCTCTCTCTTCGGAGAGGCGTATTACCGCTGGCGTCCCTCAGGGAAGTGTCCTTGGGCCTCTCCTGTTCTCGTTGTTTGTCAACGACACGCCCCGAGTTCCTGGAGTGAAATTGTCGCTGTTCGCGGACGACACTGCGGCTTTTGCCTCAGAGCCGAACGCGAGTTATGCGGCAGTTAAGCTCCAGCGCCAACTCGACGCGTATGTCGGGTGGACCGATGACTGGAGAGTTGCCGTTAACGCTTCCAAGAGCGCCGCGGTAATATTCTCGCGCAAACGTAAGCGGCCTCGGCCGCTTAAAGTAGGCCCCGTCGAGGTGCCCTGGACCAATAGCGTCAAGTACCTCGGGCTCCACGTGGATTCCCGACTCACCTGGCGGACCCATGTACAGTACATCCGACAACGCGCTTCGGCGCAACTCAGTAGACTCTGGCCCGTGCTTTCTAATCCGGCAATGACCCCCCGGCTAGGTAAGCTCATAGTCAACACGTACGTGTTGCCCGTGATTACCTACGCCTGTCCTGTTTGGGGATACCTGGCTCGTGGTCATAGAATTACGCTCCAGCGCGTACTCGACCGGGGACTGAAGCTCGCGTGCAAAGTCCCCCGGAGGTACTCTTCTCGTCTTTTGAGGAGAGGACTCGGTGTCCGCTCTCTTGATGACACCGTGAGACGCCTGGCGCGACGATTCTATGTTCGTTCCGACAGAGTGACCCACAATTCCCTCATTGCCGGACTTGGTAAATACACCCCGCGACCAGGTGAGTCCTGGAAGCGACCTCGTTTGCTAGTCCCGGTGGTATAATCCACCAATCGCAGATCTCTTCAGACCCCTCCATAATTAGATAAAACATATATAATGAACTCAAATCGACCCAGTGGCAGGAGTCCTTTCTGAGACTCGGGACACTGAACTACTCGCGACCCGCGCTTCGCGCGGGCCGCGCAACCCCCAGTTGTGTGATCGCGATCAGTCTCGCGGCGGACGGCGACGGAGCAACACCTCTTCTTCAACAGCGCTACGAGGAGGAGGAGGAGGAGGAGGAGGAGCAGCAGTGACGACCAACGGAATCGTAAGTGCGAAAACAGGTACACTCGCATCGTTTCCCCCCACCATAATCACATTTATCCCAACACAATCACTTCCGCCACCACAACTTCCCCTTCCATAACAACCTCCCTTATATAAACGAGACGAAGCCCCGACAAAGATCAGTCTCGCGGCGGACGGCGACGGAGCAACACCTCTTCTTCAACAGCGCTACGAGGAGGAGGAGGAGGAGGAGGAGCAGCAGTGACGACCAACGGAATCGTAAGTGCGAAAACAGGTACACTCGCATCGTTTCCCCCCACCATAATCACATTTATCCCAACACAATCACTTCCCCCACCACAACTTCCCCTTCCATAACAACCTCCCTTATATAAACGAGACGAAGCCCCGACAAAGATCAGTCTCGCGGCGGACGGCAACGGAGCAACACCTCTTCTTCAACTACCGAACAGAACCAATTTCACACCGCACAACTACACTCTCCAAGGGACGACACAGCACGAGCACGAGGATGAGGATGAGGATGAAGATGAAGATGAGGACGAGCACGAGAAGAAGAACTGAGAAGAAGAAGAACCAAGAAGAAGAAGAAGAACCAAGATGAAGAAGAAGAGAATACGAAGCCCTCGATGAAAGTTGGAGGGGCTCCGGAAACAGGAAGTGGCTCACGATCTAGGTCTGGTAAACGTTGGTGAGGGCATGGAAACAAGAAGTGGGTCAGGATCAGGTGGCCGGGAGAATCCTGAACCACTTCCTGTTTCCATGCCCTCCCCAGCACACTACCACTGTTAATAAAGTGAGCACTCCTGGAAAGACTCGACAGGAGAGTACAAGGAAAATTGTTTCAGATGATTTTGATATATGTAGAGTCCGCCATATGATACAGAATTGTTATCTATGTATACGTTATAATCTCTTCTTTCTAGAAGAAGTGACATACATATTAAGGAAAGGAAGGAAACTTTAAGCAGAATTATACATAAGCTTCGATTACGATTTAAAAAGTGTAAAAATGAAATTAGCGTATTGCTGGAGAGAACGGAAAGTTGGATGGCGAGCAAGATGATACAAAGATTTAGGAGGAAACACCTGTGACAATAAGCATATTGCTGGAGAGAACGGAAGAGTTGCATGGCGAGCAAGATACGTACACAGATTTAGGAGGAAACACCTGTGACAATAAGCGACATGATATTTTTCTCGACGAAACGTTCAGCCATCCCATTTACATAATAAACAAGTGTTGGCGAGATCCTGCAACTAGTGGAGTTTTATAAAATAATAGTATTGGAAAACACTGGATCATTGTTAAAATGCAGGTTGGGAGAAAAGTTTCATTCCTGAAGCTTTACTTCTGTTTAAATTCCAAACTACAAGTGGAGACTACCACCACAAGATGAACTTTGAAACTTTTCCCGATGGGTTAAGGAAAACTGTTGTAGAAGAAGAACCGCTGACTACAGCTTCTCGAAAAGTGGAAAATCCAGAAGTGGCTAAGAAAAATGGGAATCAATTTTTCAAAAGATATTACAAATGCGAATTGTTAGAAATAGTTCGTTTCCGAAATCCATCACCAACGTATAGATATGATTTTTAAAGGAAAAGGGCACAACGTGATAAGATTACCTGTGTACCACTGCAGCCTGAATGCCATTGGGTACTGTGGAATATTTCACAGTGTGTACCACTGCAACCTGAATGCCATTGAGTAATGTGGAATATTCCACAGTAGCGTGAACGAACAGGTAGCAAGACTCAATGTCGATCACAATGCAGCTTATATTAAAAACCGCACCGGAAAGGTCATCTCTTCTATTTCTGGAAATGAATGAAAAAAAGCTTTAAACAAGTGAAAGATGAGGAAACTAAACGCTGGGAAACCGATGTTCTGATGGAAGACGATATGGAGAGGATTATAATATCGGTTGGTGAAATGAATATGGTGACAGTTACACCGATACTGACGATGACATTATTATACCGATTTATTTTAGTTACTTATTGGATAGATGTAAAATGTTTGTGTTGGCTGAAGTAAGTCCGACTATTTTTATTTTACTAAACTTTTACAATTTGATATCTTTACTGATAAAAATTAACTTGTGCACTTAATTTATTTTTTGTGGTATTATGTTTTATGAAATTAGACAAAGTCATTTCAAGAAAGACATTGAATGTAGCTTCTCAAGATAAATTTCTAAAAATTTTATCAAGGTAAGGTTTATTCAAAATGTCTATTGTTTATTAAATAGTAATTAATCAACAGCCACGAAAAAAATTTGTCATGATAAAAAATAATTTTATCTTTTATATTAATGAATAACACACAATTTATAATTAGGACATATGCGAATTTTATCCTGAGATAACAGAGAACTAAAAAAAAAACGTGATAAGCGAAGTGTCATTACTTCCCTTTTTACATCAAGTTCGAAATAAATTCAGTCATGAATTATTTAAGTGATACAGGTAAAATCAATCATTTTTTTGCAATATTTCTCTTCAAAAAAATTATGACTATTTCGAAAAAACCATGTTCTAAAGTAATATAATTTTTTACATGTATGAAGAGTACAGAAAAAAATTAAATATTGCATGGCCTTATTGACATATTAAGCTACATACTGAAGTAAAAATGATCCCTTTATTTTGATGAAATACGTAAGTACGACTAGTAATGTTTTACAGTTCAATACATTATGGAAATGTGCAATTGATTGCTTACATATACTATACAGCTTTATTTATGGTCAAAACAATTTTAAAATGTTTGAAACGATGTAGAATAACAATTCTGACACCAGAATGTAAAAGCTCTAATATTAAATTTTGGATTAGTAAATTTTTAAGTCGTGTATGAGTTTCAAGTTGACTGTACAAACGTCAAGCAGCATAGGGGAACATACTGTATCACCACCAACTCGCAGTGCTATAGCTGCTATGCTTCCCCTCTTCGGATAAAATGTTAACGTAGCCAGGTAATATCTTGGTTATAGCTGATAACACATAGTACTCCTCCTGCAAGGCTGTCATTAGCGCGATAAAATGTTTGGACGTCAGCAATCAGCTAGGCGTCAGCACCGTGTCAGACTTGCGTATTCTGTCATTATTCACTCAGCCCGTAGAAACTAGTCGGCATCGTTTCGTTTGCGCGAGGAAATACCGCCGTCTACTATTTGTTATTATTACCGAAGCAGTTACTACATTCGAGACATCTCTTTTTCTGTGCGATGTTAAATGAACAGCCGAGTTCACCCGAGATCCTGAAAAAAGAAGACAAAACAGGAAAACGTGTTGAGGAAAATGCTTCCTACTGTTGCTGTAAAAATGACGTTGAGGAGTCTACATCAGAGCTGAATATCAGCCAGACAAATATTGGCATGTTCCCCTGATGTTTAACTGCAAATACCAAAGACTATTTTTAGTTTCAGAACCCTGTAGGCATTTGGGTTTTTTCCAAAAATTCAAAATTTAACAGGTAATTTTTTCGAAATAGTATTCTTACAAGATGACAGCAGAACAAAAGTTGATAGGTATTAGCCATGCTATTCTCAAAAACTGTACGCTTGTTTGTTGTGGACCGTGTTGATTTTTCAGTGAATGCAGCAAAGCAAAAAACTGGCGTAATTGAAACATCCCTGACTGGCAAGGTTTCAGCAAAAAGTTTATAACTCAAGAAACCAGTAATTCTTATTTGCAGGCTTGGCTAACTTATGGTGTTTGGAATAAAAATAGGACCACTGCAGATAAAATTTCAGAACACCGGAAGTGGAAAGACATTTTTGCGCGTATTGTTGATGTGCGTACCATGGGTATGTGTTCTCTGACGTTCTGTGGTCATAAAGGAAATGTTAACACAATTGGACCTAAAAGTGGTAATTCTCTGAACATTACTGACATTCTATCTCGATATGATTCTCTACTTTAAGCATACATTACAAACGATAAAAGTTGATCCAAATATTTAAATCATGAGATACAAAATGAAATGGTTGGTTTATTTAAAAAATCCGTTCTAAGGTCCACATTAGACAAACTTTTTCATGACAATTTTACACCATAATTTTAGATACCATTCAAGATCTTTCAAAGAGAGATCAACTCAGCGTTGTGATTAGGTATGTCACCTTGATCGACAAAAGTTCCCGCAAATACCGTCTAGAAATAAATGAATCATTTGTGGGTTATTATGAAATTAACGATCCAAGCCGCGATGGTTTTGAGAGTAAAATTTTAGAAATTTTAAGGAAAAAAGGGATAGATATAAACAAAGTCAAGGTCAAGGATACGATGGAGCATCAACCATGACTGGGGAGTATAGTGGCTTACAGAAGAGGATTAACAATCTTTTGCCAAACGCTAACTTTGTGCATTGAGCAGCCCAAAACCTGAATCTTATTTTGAATGACTATAATATGAAACTATATAATGAAGTTTTCCGGTTAGGTATTGAAGCATTTCAGATACGTGACACAACAAATGTGTTGAAATATGCTGCATGTGTTTATTACAAGACTACTCCATGTTTCCATAAAAAAACTGAATAAGGGCCCCTTCATCATTCGCGGTGCCACTGTGTGATAGAAAGGAATGGAGGATTTAAACAACTCTAACGTTGCTATCTTGCGATAGTATTTGAGTTATTTACAAAAGTAAAAACTAAATACTGGAAAACAATTAGAGGATTAAAACAATTAGTTTTGTACGATTATTAGTTTTGGGCGCCATGAAAGAGGAAAAAAAAGATGCTCTTCAGGTAAATAATCATGGGCTAAATGCACTTTCGTTTTCGGCAAGAAATCTTTAAAATTTGTAGGCTAAAACGTAAATAGAATGTCAGAAGACAATTAATTGTCATGGGAATCTGTAACGTAGCGGATTGTTTGAAGAATGACGAACATTTTATCTTCTATATTTGGCGTGCCTGCATCTAAAATAAAGACTTGTTAATATGGGGGAGGATGAGTATGAGATACATGCTACAGTACTTATATGATACATAATACACACCTACGCCTATATTACGGCAATACTTATGTATTTTGTGTCTTCATTGCAGACGATTATTTTTTTAAATGTATTATTGTCATAAAACATTTAGCGATTATAGAATTTCATGCACACATGTGTTTTACATAAAATGGTTAACAGAATCTTTTAGTTTAATAAGAAGGATTTAAAAGAAATTTACATTGACAAGAAAGAATTTAGAATATTATTCATTTCTATACTAAAAACAAAAACAAAAACTTTATGGCTATAAAGGACGCGACGTACATGATTGTTATTCGATTGGTGTAGGCTATCGGTATCTGGTCGGTAGTGTTCACTAGCTGTTCAGAACAACTGTTGGTAAACTAATGCACGCAACTAAGGTTCGATTTAATGACGGTTAAAGTTAGCGTAAATCGTTTGATTACTCAACTGTAAACAAAGGGAACGTGACGAAATTCCCCAGTTAATTACACGAAACCGTAGTGTAACACATCAATGGTAGCCTGTTGTAACAGGAAATTATTTTGTTCTTCTCAGCACCCTCCTTGATTAACTCCTCAAGCGTCACCAGGGTATATATTGTATCTCAGACGGTTTACAAAACTTACTTTGTCATATCTACAGGCTGAAAAGGACATAGTCTTTATTCCATCAATTTCCTATGTGTAAACATTTTCAGACACGCTTAGGATTTCGTTTCTACCTTACAGTTCACAAAATTGATCGTTTATATACATTAAACAAAGTATGTAGGTTATGATTTGACTATTACGTAATATGAGTAAAACTTTCTTTTCTCGTTGCCATGAGATATCCTTAAAAAATTAACTAAAATTAATTTAAGGAATAACTATAAATTACGGTAGGAAAGTACCTGTCATTGCGGACCGAGTTATTAATTGCGGTGCCAGTACTTGTTATTAATCAAGTAGCAACTATTATTATTAAACAGTGGTTAAAGTAACTGTTCACGCAGCTGACTAGTAAAAAAATTGTTTTTTGCATAGCTTTGCGAAGAAAGTCATCTTTACCTGGTCTGACAAATAATTTCAGAATTAAATGTTGTCTTACACGATACCAGTACCATAAATGGTTTATTATAGACATTTTAGATATTTGTAATGTATTTGCTTGTGCTACACACGTTTTAAAGTGGACACTGATATAATTGATGACCAGAGTATTAGTTGTTGACTACTCTGGATAACACATTTGACTTTGTTACAAGCACTCTACAAACTTTACTGTGCCTCTATTAATTACCTGAAATTAGTTTAATTATAAAACCATAGGCGTAGGTTTACCTTTATAAGTGTGAATGTAACTGCAACAGATTGATTACAATAGACGAATTTATCTGATAGCAAAACAAATATTTATAAAAAACTTAATAGGTATGAAATTCGTGTCAAGTTTTATATACTATGAAATCAGCCAAAAACATTTCATTTTAATTAAAATATTGTAATGCTGCACTTCTCTGAGTCGACTTTTATTAGAATTTACTGATTTAAACAGTTAAGAAATGAGGTAGGCAATAGTCAGTGCAAAACAAATTTGTAGGGATTCACTATTTTTTAAATTTCAAGATAAAGAAAACCATAACCTTTATGTACAAATTGTTCGAAAAAATTATCAACTAAGCACGGTCCAAGTAAGTGGTAAGTGGTTTCATTATATTCAGGTCCATGTTATATCTGTCCATATATAGAATGAGCGTATCTTAAAATCCTAGTTGCCTATTAAAAATAGTTTAAAATAATCGGCAGTATAATTGTTACTAACGCTTATTTTTCTACATTATTTTGCAGGAGTAATTCTGTAAGTAACTATTAATAAATCGTTACTATGTCGCGAAATATAAAATTATATTTTCTAGCTACCTTCTGACATAATAGTCTTTGGTACAGAACAGAACACGATATAAGCCGAGTTAACAAACTCAAGAAATCTCTTCGTTCTTTTCAAACAAATAAACTGTAATTCTGTCACTAATTACCTCTTACCTCTGCATAATACGTTCTTTAAAGAAGTATGTTAGAACAATAGATGATACAATAAATGAACAATATTTTAGAACAATAGAACAATTGATACGGTTACAAATTTGTTCTGCTTTTAACGGTAAAATTAAAATTGTAAGTGGAAAATCGATAATGACATTAATTTCTGTAAATCATAAATAAGATTTAGAGTGTCTGAGTAGCCTATAATTAATTCATATTAATAGGATTACTTGAATTTATCTCAAAAATAAATCCGTGGTCACTGTTAAAATCCGTTCGTATTCCGTCATTGTTGGTCTCAGGGTAAATGACCTAGAAATTTAAAAATTGTTCTTATACTTTTCAATAAAAATCTTAACAGTTGTGTATAAAAATATGTTACATAATGTTATTAAAAAATAATATTACCCATTTAAATTAAGAACCATGTGACAACTGATATACACCGTGACTTCTGCCGTAGAACCTTTCATACTCAAATATAAAATACAGCATCATTATGTTACCGCAAGTGTGCACGCTGATGATGAACAGCTCGATTAATTAACATTATTGTTGTTTGTAATAAAATTACGTAAAAATAAAATTTGTTTTATTTTTTTTTTAATTTTCAACAGTATTGTACGCGGATGCAGGTACAGAGTAATACTTTTACTCAACTGTAAAACCGGTTCCTTTCCATAAGAAATTGCTTATGTTATGCATTAGGAAAACAATACTAAATTGTAAAAGACACTTTGAATTATAAGTAATACTTGTAACATAGGTAACAGAAATGTCATTTTTATAGGTAGGCTTGTTAAATAAACAGTAAGAGCGCCGTATCAGTCCGATGCGTCTAGTATAAATTACTCGTTATCTGGAGTGTGTTTATAGTATTATAACTATACTATACTATATTCGTTATAACTATAACTATACTCGTTATAGTACAGCTATGTTTTCAAACTAGGTATTAGAATATTATACCCATTCGAAAAACAAGGGCAATACTAAAAGTGTCTAACTAAATGTTTAACTGTAGAGCTGAGTAGGCTTATATTATCTGTAGCAAGATGTCGGAAGCGGACAGACTTGAATTTTAATGAAAACTATACGGCTTTAATTATTAACTTTATAACGTGTATAACGCAATTTCAGAATAGACAGAGGGTATCTAACTTTAAATGGCGTCTATGTACCTGAAGAAGGAAAGAAAGAAGAGACTAAATTTTTCTACGACGACCTGCAGAAGGAAGTAAACAAAGTACAAAAGAAAGACCATGTTGTAATAGGTGGCGACCTAACTGCAAGAATTGGCAATCAACCAATATTGGAAGTAGTGGCCACTCTTCGGGAACAAACAATTAATGGCAATGGCCAAGAGCTAAGGCAATTTTCGACATATAATCAATTGAAAATCTGTAATTCTTCTTTTAGAAAGAAAGACATACATAAGTATACGTAGACTGTAAGGGGTCTAAGATCAATAATAAATTATATTATTGTAAATTCAAAACCGAGAACTTTAATACAAGATATTAGTGTGTAGAGGGAAAGATATCTACTCGGATCATTTTCTAGTGTGGCCAGTTTCCACAGATGAAATATTCAAAATTTACCTACTACGAGAAGAAAGTATCAGAAAACTTTATCAAAGGAGACTACAGGAATATCTCTCTAAAAATGCAACTGCTGATGATGTTGAGGAAGAATGGAATAACATAAAATATTGTATACAAAAAGCAGCATTGGAAGCACTTGGAAAGAAGAAGAAAATAAGGAAAACATGAGGATTAAAATATATAAACTTTAAAAATAGAGGAAGCTGTGAAACAAAATTAAAGGCATATCAACTCCTCCTACAAAAGAAAACACAAGAAACTGAACAAAAATATCAGGAAAAAAGGAATTTTGCCAAAAATCTGATAAGGAAAACCCACCAAGTTTCATGGGATAACTTAATCGCAAATATTGAATACGACATATATGGAACGCAGACTTTTCCTTACACGATGTTAACAAATCTGTATCAGTCAGAAAGAGACAACGCCAGAATTAATGTAATTCATAAGGAACAGTGGGTGCAACACTACAGAAAGTTGTGGTATGGCCCTGAGTGTTCCGCTAGTATGTATGTATGCGGCGAAGGGCTGAAAACGATCGTTGTGCAGCGGCACTTGTTACAGGAATAGTAAGAATCAAGGCGCACAATTTCATAACTTCCGATAACGCCTGTGTGAGTCCACTACATGGAAGTAATGCAAGTATAGATTTAGATCATGCACTGACTTGGCTCTAAATTCAGAGGAATCGTATACATACGAATATTCATTTTTTAAACGGACTACATTAAACAATTGCAGTAAGTTGTTATTAATACGTTAAATGCTTTATCTGGAAAAGTTTTAGTAAAATCGGCGTACTTTTCGCAATCCAACAAGACCCTCTAGTTTGTCAATATCAGAAAATTTAACAGTAATCTGGCCCTTCAGTGTGTCAATTATTTCAAAGGAAAACCGATTGTAGGAAGCTTTCCTATCAGAAGCAATGTCATTTAATCTAAGTCTCCTGAGACACGGCGTTTCTTCCAGCTCACTTAAATTTTATATTTTTGCCATATTTCATTAAAACTATCACGTAATGTTGTGAGGTCATTTAGAAAGTCACCGATTTTTTGTTGTTGCAATATCCCACGTGAGATATTTTTTGCTGTAAAACGTTGAACAAAACATCAGATTTTGGAAGTATAGCATAAAACACTTCGAGTAATAAATTAAAATAAAAACTGATAAGTATCTGATAATAATCTACTGTACAAGCTCGCGTTTCCACATCCCACTCCTCACTGTCTTCTCCCATTGACTTGAAAAGTTTCAGCAGTTAGGGTTTGCAATTAAAAATCACATCAACCATCCTGCTTTTGTAATTGCACCTGGTATTAGACACTGTCGGGAGACGCTTTTTGACTTCACGATCAAGAGCGTTAGTTCCCCTGGACGTTTTGTGAAAAACGAAGAAAATCCTGACACCGTTTGAAAAAATACTTTAAATTCTTTTATAGAGTCAGCGGATTGTTTTAAAACTAGATTATGCCTATGAGCATAACAATGGACAAATAAAACTTCTGTTTCTAAATACTTTTCTTCAACTAGAGTTTCAAGTCCCCTTATTGAACCAGACATTACGGGTGCACCATCGTAAGTCTGTGCAATTATTTTTTCACTGCATTGAAATTGGTCTATGGTGTCAAATAGAATAGGAGATAGCCGAGCGGCGGTTCGGTCGCAACTGACATCCGTAAATCCTGAAAATCTTTCCTCAACTTTTCCTTCGGAATTTACATAACGGAAAACGGTTGACAGTTGGGTTTTAGTCGAAAAATCAGTTGTTTAGTCCATAATTACAGCAAAAAAATTAGAACCTTTCACTTCTTCTTTAATTTTGTTTATAAAAAACTGAGAAATGCCCTCTATAGTATCATTTTGAATATCATTAGACGTTCCAGAAAACACAGTTGCAGTTTGTAAATAATGGTGTAATTTATCGTCAGTTTCACCGAGTAAATTTAATAACTCTATATAATTTACCCTATTAACTGAATTATCGGATTCATCATTACCTATAAATGGCAATTCTTGTTGTGCTAAAAAACATGTAGCACTTATTAGGCGTTCTAAAATATACCTATTACTTTTGACATTTTCATTATATTTATCTGTCGCTTACTTAAACGCGTTACTCAATAAAAAATCAATTATTGTGTTGCCAAATTTTGCCAAAGCACAAATTGAAGAGATTTTATTTTTCGAATTCTCGTGACGACTACGGACAGTTCGAAAATTATCCACGTTTCCGACACCATCACTATTCCACGCAGTTTTTCTGTTGAAAACAAAAGACACGGACAACAGAATAGTTTCAGCAGTTTTGTACACCCACAGAGCCAAGGGAATTTAATATACCACGCAGAATTAAAATGCCGATTATAGCCACCTTTATTGATTATGTCTCTCTTGTCCATAAAAGTATGCGAACCAAAGATTTTGTCAGTAAATTTTCTATAATGCAATTGCACTCAGATTCAGAGGCAGGTAGGGAAATTTCTGATTCGGTTGAAACAGACGCCATTATATTTACCGCAATCATACCACACACCATAAGACATAAGCCGAAAGACTAAAAAACTGGTTAATCATAGCACATTTATCACAAATACTAAATAAATCAGAACAGAAATGATAAACTATTGAGTAACAATGTTCATAAACTGTAGTGAAGAAAATGCGAACTGTTAACGGAGTTTATACCGCTTAGTAACAACACAACTGACAATTTTGCCGGCCACGTGAACGGCAACAGCAGAGATATATGACTACAATCCCCTCTCCTGTTGAGCCAATGCTAGACACCAAGTCCAACGAACTCTACAGTGTAGTGCCATTGAACTCGGCCGGCAGCAAACCCTATTCGAAGACGACCAGCAGTTTTGAATTAGAGTAATGTAATGGAATACATCGGCAATCAGCAACTAGATTTGAAATTCACCAATAATTAATATAATAGTAGTATTTTATCCTATTTAATATAAATAATTCTATTCTCTTTAATTTTCATTTTTGTACTGTTACCGCCGGCAACAACGGCTACATTGACACCACGCTACTGGATGTATGTCTGGGAGAGGAACAAGCTGGATTGGGAACAGTGTCGTACCTAGGGGGTGCGGGGCTGCGGTCCGCACCGGGTGGC
Organism: Magicicada septendecula; assembly: GCA_034769895.1. Classification (NCBI taxonomy): domain Eukaryota; kingdom Metazoa; phylum Arthropoda; class Insecta; order Hemiptera; family Cicadidae; genus Magicicada; species Magicicada septendecula. Next base: position 950,843,439 of record CM068367.1, read on the forward strand.
ATTATCAAATATGATTTTTGTCTGAATTTAAAAATATTGATTTTTCCTTTTAAATTTTCTTAGAGTACTAGATATTTATAAGTATTATTATGTATTATGTAGAAGCTATAACTTGATAAAGTAACCGAAAACAATAGCACCTACATTGAACTACATTGTGAACCAACACAACGATGATTGATGATTATCTTCTTTGTGATGTGACAGTGACTTACCAGTTAGTTGTCCGACATAAACTCCCCCGATCCGGTAAGACGTCTGCAGCTGATGACTAGCAGACGTAAATAAACAGTTCGCGCGGCGTTGTTGTGCTGCTATTGTTTTAGCAACTAGTCACTGAAGTGACTCAATAATAGTGAATTATTACATGGTTTTCTTTTAACAGTGATTGGCTTGTATGATGTACTGTAGAATGCCAATACATTCATCCATATATGTATTAAAACTCAAATTTTTGATAGGTTGATCGCTGTGTTGAGTGTTATTTGGCCTACAATGTAAAGAGTTGATACAAGTTTTCAGTTATGCATTTTGTCTATTAGGTTCCATCATTTTGTCTCCGTTCTTTATTCAGCTTTTATTAATATCAAAGGTAAGATTTTGTTTATTATGACTATATAATACTAAGTTAATCAACAATAATTTAAAGCAGAAGATGTTAGGGCCATGTCACTACAGCAATCGAACTTAGGCTTACGGAGTTAAATTCAATAGCTTTAAAAATATACACATTTTCAAAAACAGTTGCTATTCTGGTAAAAGTGTTGCATACCTTTTACCATTAATAATTATGCATTATGCGAAAGTTTTTAAGCTTTTTTAAAATTAAAAATTAAACTTCTACTGTATAATAACTTTAAGGTTTTGTGAATACAGATTAAGTTACACATCTCACTTATTCTCTGAAATATTTCTCAGTTTAATAAAGATGCAGGAAAGAAGCCAAACATTTTTGCGTAGCCTTGTTGCATTTTTTCCATATTAATCACGCTTACTGTTAGATACTTTAACACAATTTTCAGGAACTAAAACTGAATTTATTTTATTAGCCAATTCCCGAACTAGGGGATTAAATGAATTAGGAGACGTCTGTGCGCTTCGTGGGCTAACCACAGAGCAGAGAAATAATACGTAGAGAGGCAAAGGTGGGCCGACTCAGCATTGAAAGAACATTTGGTTCGAATACAACAAAGTAGTTTATTCGGAAAACCTATTTCCTTTCCTCGAAAACACAGAATGCATTCATTAATATATTGAGAGACACTGTCAAAGAGAAAATGTTGTCTGATATTAGGAAAGCAAAGTACATTGGTATTCTTTTCGGCTTTATTTGATATTATTTCCGTCAGATTTATCACATACTGAGCAGATGTGTGAAATTATTTGATATGTCCACATTGAATGTGGGAAAGTAGAAGTACGGAAGTATTTTATGGGGTTTTTACTCTCTGACTGGGAAAAAGGCTGATTTCATAAATAATGAAATTGTGAAGAACTTTGAAAAGGATGTTCTTTATATTAAGATGTGCCGAAGCCAAGGGTACGATAATGCATCAACTATGGAAGGAATCCACACAGGCGTTCAGGCAAGGTAACGAGAGATGAATCCTAAGACTTTATTTGTGCCATGTACTAACCACTCTTTAAACCTGTGTGGACTTCATTTATTTGGGAGTGTCTTGTGTAACATTTTTTGTAGCTCTAGAGAGTGTTTACACATTCTTCTCGGCCTCAACTCATCGTTGGGATGCACTGAAGAAACATGTAACGATTTCTGTCCAGAGGTTGGTAGACACAAGATGGAGTGCCTACTACGAAGTGGTAAAACCTAGTTCCTGAACTAGTGGAAGCAAGTGAAGAACTGTCTAGCCCAGAAGAAACTACTGAAACTAGGGCTCAGCACAGGTCTTATAGAATGTTTGCGACTTTTCAATCTTATGTTTTCTTTCCTTCTGAGGTCATGTACTGGACGAAGTTAATCATACAAAAAAATATTTGTAAATAAAGGGAATAAGCTTCGAAAAATAAGTGATCAAAATGCGATCTCTGAAGCTGTATTTTAATGATAAACGTAATACTATCGTCGATAACGCCATCACGTTTGTTACCGAGTTGTGTGAAAATAAGGACGTTCCTGTAGAAAATAGGGGTAGAAGAAAGTTCAAGAAGATGATGCCAGGCAAAAAGTGTAGAGATATTGGTCTTGCAATAAAACAAGAATTGAAAAGAGCTATGTTTGAATGTGTGGACCGATTCCATTCAGAACTTGATTCTAGGTCCAAATCAATGGAAAAGTGTCAAAACTGTTCTCTGTTCTGGAACAAAATAACTTAGTCGGTGCTTCAAACGAAGATCTGCAATTCCTATTACGAAATCTTATTGAAACGTTGGACGAATTCTCCAAAGAAGACATCATCGTTGAAATTAAGCGACTGAGAAGACATTTGATAGCGGCTGAAATCGACCAAGAAGATTGCAAGAAGTGGTTATTGTTGAAATTTTTGAAATTAATAATTGAAATGGAATTTTATGACTCTGTTTCAAACTTGTTTTTAGCACTAAGACTCTATCTGACAATTTGGATATCGACTGCTTTGTGTGAACGAAGTTTTTCTAAACTTGAGTTAATTAAAATTTATCTCCGTTGTACTATGAGCCAGTCGAGGCTTTCAGATTTGGCTATTATTTCAATCGAGCACAAAACAGCTGATAAAATTAATTTTGATGATGTAATTAGTAAATTTACCGAAATCAAAGTACGAAGACAAAAAATGTAAGATTTCGAAAATCATAGAGATGTATTGATTTGATGTATGTATTTACAGTGAATTATGCATTAATCAAACCTCAGATTACTGAAAATATTAAAGTATTTTAAAATTGAAATGTGTATTTTGATTGATAAAGATCCTATTTGTTCTTTAAATTTTACTAATAGTCAGCAACAGAGCATTGATCCTCACAACAATTTTAGCCTAGTTTGAAGTGTAGTTTCAGTATGTGTAAGTGGCATGTGGTAATAAAGTTTAATACGTAAAAAAATATGCATAGTCTACCAGGACTATAGTTAATATTGTGTTTGTGTAGTTATTGTATTATTAAATACTGCACTTGCATTGTTGAAAGAAAAGCTAAATTTATGTTAAAAATAAATACATTATATTCGTTTATTAGCTTACTCGAATCTGAGTACCCTTTAAATGATAATTTCCGGCAGTTTGGAGGGGGGTATCGTTATGGGGGGAGGTGACAAATCTGAACTATGCACTGGGTACCAAATAGCCTAAGTACGCCACTAATTAGGAAAGGTCGCTTCTGCAGTGATAGCATTTTTAGCATTAAAAGAATTTTAGAAAAACAAAGTGAAGTCAATTTGGAAACACATATTGAATTTTTGACTTCGAAAAAGCTTCTGACTCGGCCATTAGAAATAGACTATGGACAATAATGGAGGAAAGAGGATACCCTGTAGGCCTACGTCTTATGGAGACAATTAAAAACCATTATAAAGGTGCTGAAATAGTTATAAACACAGGCACTTCAAAAATGGAAGAGGTAATAATACACCAACGTGTTAGACAAGGGTATAGTATGTCCCCAACTCTTTTCAACATCTATCTTGAGGGCCTCGTACAGAACTGGAAGACTGAAGTCCATCAAGGCATACAGCTGAAAAGGAATTATCACTTACATGTTTTGCCGTATGCAGATGATATGGTTATATTACAAAATAATGAAGCAGACTTACAACGCTGTGTGTACATACTACATAAACTGGGACGACAATACTACAACCTAAAGATATCTACCAACAAAACAAAAGTAATGGCTTACTACAGAAAATTTTGAGTACGTCAAAGATTATTATTGAGGATAAAGTATTGGAACAGACCTCAAATTTTAACTGCTTAGACTGTGATATACGTTTTGACATTGACAAAGGTATACAAAATAAAGTCAATAGATTTCAACACATATGTGAAACTATAAATAGAACACTGAAAAATAAAACGAGGTGTGAGACAAAATTAAAATTCTACTAAACAATGGCTGTTCCAGTGCTATTATATGGTAATGAATCCTGGATTACAAAACAAAGAGATAAAAGCAACATACAATCAGCTGAGTTGAGATTTTTAAGAAGGATGAATTATCCACAAGAAGTGATCATATAAAACATGACGATATACGGAAAAAATTAAACATATATAATCTAAATGAGAAAATTGAAGAACACAGGGGAAAATGGACACAGCATTTAAGTCGCATGGATGAAGATAGACTACCAGTAATTATAAATAAGTACAAGCCTTCTGGAAGAAAGGAGGTAAGAAGGGATCTGGTAATGATCTGAAGGGATCTGATGAAAGAAATGGAGTCAATGGGATGGATGATAATGTGGAGTTAAAACAGGCACATTGCCTAATCCCTGAAGTGTAGAAGAAGAAGTAGAAGAAGTTAACGTGTATAACTAGTTATAACGTGTATAACTCCAGGTTAGTGGCGGCGTTGGATAGATATTAATTAAACTTTTTTTATTTGAACATATTTTGTACATTATGTACATTACTCGTATTTATAAAAATAGAATTCCTAATATTTACAAATAAGCATAATTATTACCAAATACGATATTAATTGATGACTCGTTGGGCACTTGGTGAAACATATTAATACAAAGGTTTTTTAAAATATATAAACACTTGGTACGTTTCACAGATTTTGTATAACTCTGACAGCTGTTTCGACTTACCAAACCAATGTCAAAGAGATGAACGAATTAAAAACAGGATGTGAGAGTAAAGGTGGTAGTGGTGGCCATCTGTTTAGGGCGTGTATTGGAACATCTGTGAGGGTGTTGAGATGGAGAGGGAGGTGCAGGAGCCAAGGGAAGGTCGGTGTCTGTAAAAACTAAATACAATCTGAATGCAAAATATAAAATTAACTGAACTAAATATAATCTGAATGCAAAATATAAAATAAACTAAACTAAATAACAGCGTTTAATAAAGGAGATACACAGAATTCAGTTTGTTCATTTGTTAAATTTTTGTTATTTTTTATTGCTTTTTTAATTTCTAGAATTTCTTAAAATGGATTTGTTAGAAATTCTAGAAATTAAAAAAGCAATAAAAAATAACAAAAATTTAACAAATGAACAAACTGAATTCCGTGTATCCCCTTTATTAAAAGCTGTTAGTTTAGATTAGATTTAGTTCAGTTAATTGTATATTTTACATTCAGATTGTATTTTTTTTACAGACACCTGACCTTCCCTTGGCTCCTGCACCCCCTTTCTATCTTAACACCCTCACAGATGTTTCAATATACGCCCTAAACAGATGGCAGCCACCACCACCACCGACAATTTTGGACGAGGGACAGACGCTAAGAAGTTACACACGGGAACACTATATCCGTTTGCTAATCGACATAGGACAGACGCTAAGAACTTTATCACGGGGACACTATATCAGTTTGATCAGCTATACGAACTCATCGTCGTCATCACCATCTCTTCAGCATCCACGCAGGAGCGCAGGACCACCAACAACATCAGGCTATAGAACACTGAGGAATCATCGCCGTCGTCATCATCATCATCATCATCGTCGTCGTCGTCGTCGTCGTTATTGTCAACATTGAGGAGACGCGCGCGCGCGCGCACACACACACACACGTACACACGCACCTAATAACAGCTTCTCAATAGTAACTCAACCAAGACACAGGTAAGAACAGTAATATGAGATAACAAAGTATTACAAATACGTAAATGTAAATATTCATCGAAAATTACGTAATTGTAAATTGGTGTTGAAAATAATTTTATTCTGTTTAACTTAAAAATAAGTGTATCGTTATAAATAATGATTATTCTTAAAGTAAATATTGTTTTATTAAACTATTAATAGTAAACATTCAATTTAGTTTGATACATTTAATATTATGTTTGTAGATGATTTGCTATGAGTTCAAATTTTAATAATGATTCAAAGTCATTCCCAAGTCAATTCCAAGGTCATTCCTTTGTAACATCCAAGCAATTTAAAATAATTTTATAATTCGTTTATTATATATGTTTAAATATTATATGACTATATGTTATTAATGTGTGTCGAATATCACAGATATGTTACTTTTCAGTGTGTAACTTCATAAAAGAAAATATTCTGAATTTTTAGTTTTCAATTTTTAATAATCAGTTAATTTTTATTCTATATTTATTAAACCGTTGATCATTTCTTTTCTAATGTGTTAATTAATTATTTCATGTTATCAACGTTCCACTCCTCTATTCCAAAATAAGAATGTTTTGCAACCACATATACTTAACGCAACGAAAACACAAAAAACATACGACCTAGATTAACACTATACAGTTGTGTTGGGTACATGGACAGAAGTGTATTCATTCTATAATACTCGTAACGTTACAATACTTATACTAATTAATATAAATAAATAATAAAAAACTGATAAAAATTGACGATCGCAAATGCGAGAAATAAATACTTACGTAAGAAGCAGATTAAAAAATTACCGACGTTGTCGCCGCAAACCGTCTACAAAAAAATAATTAAAAACACAATACAAATAAAAATCAAATAAATAGAAATTAAAAATTAAAGAAAAATAAGTAAAGTAATAAAAAAGGATATTTTTTAGTTCTTACATAAGATATCTACAACTTATGATAGACTAATAAACGTAAAAGTAATTAAAACAAGTTTGATTTCTGTCTGGATATACGTAAAGTCGTTAAGTTAAATGTGTGTTTTCATCCTTCTCAGTAATTTCCCCCATTAGTAATAAAACCGTGTGCTCTCAGTACGTAATAAAATATGATATGTTATGTTTAACATAAAAAATATATTTATTTAAATTGCCGGATGCAGTGGTCCTATGTCGGATGTTCAACCTGCTCCTAGCCGAGTGCTGGTTGTGCGTGTGTGTGTGTGTGTGTGCTTGTTATGTGTGTACATTCTTTTCAATACCTAACGTTTTACACTTCTCTCATTCATACTTTTAACTGTAAGTTCCTTTTCAGCACAGTTTTGGAATGCGATATATATTGTTAAAACCTTCCCTCTCTCTTTCAATAATTCAACGCAATCAACAATATAGGTAAACGCCCTTTTTATCCCATCCTATCACCGCCTATGGGCGTAGTCAATCACCCTTATTTCAAAAACATTCCATGTTTGCTATATACTTTCTTCCTTAATGTTATCTATCCACCCACTACCTTTTACTTCTTAATTATATTATAAAATATTTCTTTATTTTCAAATTTAGTTTTAGTATTCATTATATTGTCTAACCTTTTATCTCTTTCTTTCAATATTTCTAACTCCTCTCTAAGTCTTCTTGCAACTGTATTACTCACTACTTTTAAAATGTCATATTTTTCTAGAGTATTAAAAAATTTATGGTTTTATTCTATTAAATGTCTTGCATATAACAAATTTGTTGTTCTATTACCTTCTCCTTCTTCTATTACATTTATGGTCAGATAACCTGCATACGAATTTTCGTCCTGTCTCACCTATGTACACTTTGTTGCATTCTTTACGTTATAATTTATAAAATCTGCTTCTCTGTAAGATTGGGATTTGTTCTATGTTTTTATTCCTTATCTTATCAAATACTGTTTCACATTTTTTAATTGATATATCTACTCCGTATTATTTAAAACATTGTATAATTTTTCTGGTATGTGATCCCATATATGTCAATGATCGTGCATAATTCTTTTGTTTTGGTTCATTTTTAGCTTTCTTCATGTTAATATTTTTCATAAATTTATCCACTATATTGGCGTTATATTTATTGTTCTTTAAAATTCTCTTTACCTTTTTTATCTCCGTATCTTTTGTTTCTTTCTCCTTTAAGCACTTTTGAGCTCCACAGCAAAATGAATTGATTGCCGCTACTGGCAAGAGTATGTTCATTGTTCTTGCAAGCAGAAAAGTTCTAATAAAATATGTTAAGTGCAACGCAAATGGCATAAAGTGCAAGTCAAAATTTACTTTTCCATGTACCAACAAATAAACTGCGAGTCTGTTAATACCTTTAGTTTATTAAATTGAAATATTTATTTGTAAGCTTTATTTCATAATGTTTTGATTTGTAATTTAAACAAATTCTAAAATCCTTTTTGGAATAAAATTATATTGTCAGTAATTCGTTTTATTTGAACTTATCTTTGTATTATTATGTTGTATTTCAGTAAATTAATTTAAAATATTTGAAGCAAATATAAATCCCTTGAATTGGTTGAATCACGATTTGCCCGAAGACATCAGTCAGTTTCAATTGGCCTGGGTACCTCTCAAAATACCAAGAGACAATGGTCATTGCCTGAAACCAGTAGACACATTACGATCTCCTTGGTCATATCATGATCTACCCTGAATTTGTCATTTGGCTTTGACATACAGTCCTTGAAAATATGATGTTCACCATACACAGTTTTTGGTATATTAAGTTGCCTAGTAATTCTGTAGAAACTTGTAGTGATACTATATCTAGCTGATTGTAGAATATTTTAAAATTCATTTTCATGTTTGTGAAATATAAATTCTAGGAATAGGTTTCAGTGTGCTAATAAAGAGAGAAGGTGAACTGTTTTAAAAAAAATATGTAAGGTGTAAATGTAGTTTAATTAAAATTGAGTCTAAGGCCTCTCCAGAAATTATCTCCATTCTTCTTTCTGGCTAGCTTTGATACTTGTAAACAGTTTATTTATTAATTTTGGCTTTTGTGTTTACCAGTACTCAGATCAAATGTTGAGATTCCTTCATTCATTGTTTCATTTCGTTCTATCACATACATACTTTCTTATATCTAGTAGTTTTTTAAAATTGTTTCGTTTTTCTGTTCCCACTCACTGTTTCTTTTTGCTGATGTCCTATACTTTACAAATTCTCAGCTACTACACTGTTTGAGTCTTTGCACAAGGGATGTGTTGCGCTCAAGTATTGTGGTTTTTGGTTACTAGATATTATTAGTTACAATTTCTAAATATAAAGCTCTTCTAGTTTAGAGACATGCTCTCTGCTCCATTACTATAGGCCTACCATGGTCAAGAAAAAGCTAAAGTGGGGAACTGTCACCAAAACCACATAATGAGGGAAACATTACCTTCATCACTCAGGCAGTCGGGCTCATTATGTAGCGTCTGTCATTCCTATACTGCCAGATACTCACTTCTCATGTCCGAAATCATATGTCTGCTATCAATATACAACAGATTACTTGAAATAACAGACTACAAATAATGATTTTTTGTAAAATGTATTAAGAAATTCAAAACTTATAACAGGTGTTTTCTCCTCCTGTCTATCTTTATTTATGCTCATTAGCAAATCTTCCATATAACAGTACTGTTTCTTTCTACAAGTAATCCTACACATGTATCTTCTTTCTACACTTAATCCTAACTTTTTTTCTTGTCTTAATATTCCCTTTCAGATTTGATAATTTTCCTTCAGAGATTTCAAAAAATCCTTTCCAGATGGTCAGACTTTTCATAGCTTAAAATTAATGCATTTTTCTCCTAGCGAAGGAGTCTATTTTTAATAGGTGATTTTCTTTTGAAGTAGATAAATTATTTTCAAATCCAGAATTATATAAGCTCTTTCTTTCTATTAAAATTGTGTACACATTAGATTCAGAGATTCCTATAGCTTTACTTATATGGGCAGCTATATTTTAATTTAATTTGTACTGCTTGTTGTGTGTATATTTTTAATAATATCACATTAAAAATAATTCTCTGGTTAGATAAGTTATATTTTTCCTAGAAACTGGCAAGTGCTTGATGATGACACCCTTTATGAATCAACATTAACAACATGGAACACGGTAACAGTGTAGTAATAAAATCTTAAAAATCTGGTTAAAGTACAGAACTATGGAGCACTAATTATAATAATAAAATAATAAACATTAATTAGATAACTAAAAACATTTGTATGAACAGCCGATAAATTAATGTAAACAAAATTGCAAATTACAACAAATTTGTAAAACACGTTGCCCGATAAGATTATTAACTGTACACAACAGCCTTCAAATTTTTCTGATGAACATGAAGGAATAAGCAGCTTCACTATCAAGCCAGTGCATGTACACTGGGGCTTTGTTCTGTCTGTGGCAAATTATGTAGGTTAACATTTTTTAACTCTCATCTCAGCTTCATTGTATTTCGTAAATTTGTTAAACCACCTTAAACTAAGTTTCTTAAATCACTTTCATTTGGAAGACTTAAATTTTACCTTACTTTATTGCTATTTATTTTTTTTTTTTAGATTGGGTTGATATATCAGTTCTTTAAACCTATTTATTATACCCTTTTTGATGAATGACTTTTTCCGGCCACAGCCAAGAATGGTCTTCCATGGCAAGTGTATTTCTGATGATGTACTAAAATTTTCACTTATATTGCCATTACCACAGATAGCATTGTTTGTACGGATGGGTGTGTTTGGTCGGAGTATTGTTACCAGGGGTACCTACAGCATGGAGCAATGGTGCAAGTCGCACCACTATCCCTTATTGGAAATAGAAGTTACATGAATTTAAGCCAGCTGCGTAACCAGAGGATCAATTACCTCCTTACAAGCGTCGTAAATCAAACAAATCAGTGAAGAAAGAGAATGCAATTACAAAAGAAAGTTAGATTATCTTGAAAAGGCCTAATGTACTACTAATTATATTAGGCCAGATTTGACCAGAATTTTACATTTCTCATAATTTAGTTACTGATTAGGCATACTAGAAAAACTTTTGTTGTTTGTTGTTGTACAAAAAATAACATTAGTTGTTTGATTCCAATAGGCCTGATAGCTTTAATGGCTTTAGTTTTTCAAAAATTTTTGGATAAAGCCCAAGATCCACCGTAAATTGGGAGTTATTCGATGCCCCCGTATTGTGATCCCCCCTACCCACGACGCTGCTACGCTGTCGGCGCGGGTTCAATTCCCGCCAGGGGCCATCTGATTTAGATACGACCGTTCCCCCTCGCAAGGTAATGGCAACCCAGCGAGAGGTATCCTGCCTAGTAAAAGCCCTCCAAAAAAAAAAAAAAAAAAAAAAAAAAAAAAAAAAAAAAAAAAAAAAAAAAAATTGCCGTTCGGATTCGGATCTGGCGTTAAACTGTAGGTCCCATATACCTGTGAGAGACTCAGTACCACACGCACCACGGGTATATGCGGGGAGGGTACAAACCAGTCGAGAGACTGAAGGACTATGAACTGAACTGAACTACCCACGAAATCAAATTGGGGGATTTTGGAGCACTTGGGGAGGAATTGGACTATGACCTTTTGGTGGGGGGGGGGCACCTCTGATTGTGTAATCTATGAAACGTTTTCTCAAGTTGTGACTTTCTGTCTTTCTCCGAACTACTAAAATTTTCGTAACTAGTTGTAAGAGGTTTCGTGTTTATACAGACATAATAATAACTTAAAAGAAAAACATCTGACTAAAAACGAGAATCACGAGTTATATATAAATCATATCAGGCCTCAGTTGCACTCAGTTGACGCAGCGTTGCCAACCCCAGAAAACACAAAGTCTGTACGTGAGATAAAAGCAAACCGTATTTCCCCCAGAGGACCGTATAATAAAATGTTGCATGTAAATTTTAATCTTATTCACAGATGTGTTTAATGTTTACCTTGAACTCGCGCACAATAAATTAAGAATTCATACTTGAAAGAAACATAATCATTTACCTATATAATGCAACTGTAAAATATAAACAAACACATTATGTAACACATAAGAGTTACGAGTTAGATAGTGAAAGAGCGTTGAGGTAATTATTTTAAGCATTATTTTAACGGTTAATATTTTAACAATATTAACGTCAGTTTTTAGTAGGGAAGAGTAGAAAAAAATGGACAAACATTAGTTTGTCAATCATCAAAATGAAGTAATCATATTAATATTCCGTCAGGACGTTGCCACTTTCCGGTAAATATGGCTCTGTGTTCGAACTCTTCTTATGCAATTTAGCGTTTTTTTCAGTCGATGTGAAACTCTGGCAATTAGATACACCAATCTGTATTATACACTGACTGGCTAAAACGCACATATTTACTGTCGACGTAATGAGTCGATTTAGAATTTCGTTCTTCACTTTTATTAAATTGATTTTACTGAATACACGCTCAAAGTCAGAACTGGAATCTGTTAAGCGTAAGGAAGAATGAGCAAGTTGGCCGTATTTAAAGGCAACATCGAGAGAACTATCCTTAAACTTCAACAAGTGGCCCTGCTTCTGTTGTTGTCACCTCTGATTCTAGTTCAATGAATTCATCTGGTTCATTACAGTTCTTAATTTCTTGGGGCAGGCGGGTGAGTGGCTACTTTTTCATCAGTTTGTTGGAATAAATCACTCACTGTTGTCAGACACTATTCTGTGTAACTATGTAGTGAGAGGTAATAGTGATGGGGTCCCTTTTCTCTCCTCATCTGACGTTTTCTTGGTGTTAGGTGAGAGTAATGGCATGAGTGTGTTATCGAAGTCGTAACCCTTTCTTAATTCTATCCACCCTATTTTCAAAAACTGCCTGCATCTACTATAAAAATCTTTCAGGAGATCCTTTTGTTGGGAAATTTCAGTTTTGCACTGCTTTGTGCACTTCTATTCGTTAGTACATACTCTCGTCAGGAGTAAATTTATCGCTTTTAGTTACATCAATCTCTAACAGTTTTGTCTTCATAGGTTGAAACCCCCTTTTATTTTTCTAAGTTTTGTAATTTTTTTTTGAATTTTATTTAATTTTATTTTTATTAAGTTTTTTTTTGTAAAAGGGGAGAGACATCATATTTAGAAATAGGTAAAAAACCTAGAGGAAGCAAAAGTGTGCAAGGCCCAAATACAATTACAGACATGTCCCCCCAGGTGAATGACAGGACTTGCAAATGAAAAACTCTTTTAACCAACAAGCGTGTGCTTTATTCAACCTGCAAGATTTTACATACATGACAAGTTCGTGATTGTGTGAGCACACCATTAAAGGCGGAATTATATATATATATATATGTATATATATGTATATCCATTAATTCATAATGTCACAAAGTAAGTGAATTGATATTAAACTAATTGCAAAATTTCTGCCTGATTATGTATGAGTCAAAGTTAGTAATAATCTCATTCATAAAGCAATACTAATCCATCAGTGTTGTATAATATCAAATAGGCTAGCCTGTTGTCTCAGTAAGCACATTTATGGTTATTCTCTTTTTTAAATCCGTTACATATTCCCCCAAAAAAAGTATATATATAGTAAAATTACACACACAAACACATATACGACATGAATAACAAAACATCCCTCATTTCAGCACTAACCTCGTCATAAACCCATTCCAACTACAGTAAATGAATGAACCCTAATATGTATAGATAGGTACAAATATAAATGACAACGTAAATGGAATATCTCAGCTCCTAAGCATAGATTTGCCAGCATATTCACAAGCATAGTTCACACCAGAGAATGCAAGTGACCGCCCCGAAACTCAACCAGCCAAACGACCCCTTACCTTAATCATTAAGCGTTAAGTATGTGTGTGAAAGAAAATCGTTTCTCATCTACAGCATCAGACAACCCCCGCTACGTTATTAAAACTCAGCCATGACCAGATGACATGATAGCACGATATAATTAACTCCCTAATGGTCTTAATTAGATGAAAGTTAGATCTTACAGCAAACTGCGGATGTGTGTGTATGTGTGTAACTTCTTACACATTATACAGTTATAAGATACTTCATTAGGTGTACTGCGGTAATGTTCACACATGCAATAACATAATTGAACATGAGAGTTTGTGCTAGAGTATAATGTTCAGAACTTCACGAGTGAGCTTCTGGCGGCTTCTGTGCATTCACATGTTGTAGAGAGAGAGAGAAACAGATAATCAGAATTTTCCCACCTGGATTGTCCGGTGTACTTAGTTCGTATAGGCGCGGATCAGTGATGTCACAGTCGTGTCACAAGTCCCTGGTGCAGCTAAGCATTGTAAAAGTCCTCGACTGACGGCATTGTGGCTATAAGATCGTCTCTGCCATTAGGGTGGACAGATGTTCGTCCACCCCTGACACCCATCTCGCCCTTGGTCGAGCACCTGGACATACAATAGGTTGTAGAGGGTGTCATAAAGAAAATCACGCCACTTAGGCCGTCCACATTAAATACCAACACTAACTTTAAGCAGCAACAGCGCACACACACATCGCCACTAATTCAGATTAAACAGTATTAATCTCCCCAGCTGTGACTTATTTCACTCGTCTAGCAATTACTTTCTTAATGTTTCATTGAAATATTCAAATTGATTAGCTGTGTCTTTCGTAGTTATTAATTACATCAAAACAGCTGAGTGCAAGATACATTAGCATATTCTCTATTGAAATCAACTTGACCCACGACTCTCACATTCATAATTTAATTGAATTTAATTTAATTTGATTTGTAATAGCATTAATGCCCAGATTAAAAAACTGCTCTATACGCACACACACACACAAGCATAACTCATAATGAAAGCTGAAACACAAAATATATTTGGGGTTAGAATATTTTCAGAACCCGCAGACTTGCACGTACCTGGAACAACACTTTATCTAGCCTATCATAGTGATAGGTTCGGAAGTCCTGGATAGAAGTTTGCCGCCAGCCGAGACCAGATGAACAGGTTGGAGGATCAAGCAGAAATGAGGCCGATACAACGTTTCGGTCCAGCCAAGTAACCTCCGAAAGCAGGAATGTACAGACACAGCTGACTGGCAGCGCCAGCTGTATTGCGTAGCTGCACAACCGTTTGTGTGTATAACCGACCGGCAACAAACAATCGTAGCAGTGTGGCCGTGCGTGACGTCAGCGGCGCTCGTTTTTAAAATACTAATAATACGTTGCCGAAACCAGTACGGCACACCCTCACCCCAAAAGGGCAACATGGTTGACCCAAAACAAACAAGTCCTCAAGCACGACGGCTGCGGGAAACCTGGAAAATCTCAGATTCTAAAACGCTCTTGGTGAGTTCAGTAACACAGGAAAACGAAAAGGCAGAAGGAAGAGGTGTGAGTTAGTGAGTGTGTGTCTGAAAGAGAAGATGCAAGTGTGAGTCCTGCATGCTCGCCGGGCCCTGGTCCGCATGCAGATATAAGAGACAGAAAAGAACAGGAGAAAGAGAAGAATCGCAGGATCCCGCTTTGAGTACTGACCACCAAGGCCTCCCAATTCCAATAACTGAGATCCAGGAACCCCAAATAGTATTCCCCCCTTTTTTATGGGACTAACTGTCATCCCTAACTCATGCCCTATGGCAAAACTTTAGCTTCGAAATATGAGTGGTTACTCTTTCAACATCCCCTCCGGGATCACCCAATTTCACTGTGACGGGCGACACCAACCAAAGAATGCGGTATGGTCCCGACCAACGATAACATAGTTTAGCGGCCCTCCTATTTATGGCTGAGCTGATCGGATGGCTCTGACAGTAGACCAAGTCGCCAATCTTAAATGGGTTCGGAATTCGCCCTGATTGTAGCGACTACGGACGCGTTCGTGCGCACGAAGCAAATTCCTCCGAACCTCCCGCCATCTGTCCACAGTCGTGACCTCAGGATCGTTCGGCAGAAGATCATCAATGTGCCACAAATTGTCCAACGGCAAACTCGGCGAGAACCCAAACATGACTTCAAAGGGTACGGCCTTGTGACTCTCGTGTAGGGCCGTGTTAAATGCCAATTGCAACCACTTTAAATTTTGGTCCCAACAATCCTGTTGTTCAGCATGATAGGCGATAAGCGCTGAACGGAGATTCCGGTTAAATCTCTCCGCGTGGGACGGTTGAGGGTAGTACGGGGAAGTGGTCACATGTTTGATGCCGTTAGCGAAACACATTCGCCGGAAATCTTTTGAAATGAACTGTGGTCCATTGTCAGAGACAATGGTGGACGGAAAACCGAAATGCTGAAAGACATGGGTCTGTAGCATAAGGATAGTTGAGCGAGTGTGTGCCTGTCGTAAGGGCAGTAGCCAGACAAACTTGGAAAAAGCATCCACGCAAACAAGTAGGTAAGCATTACCTGACTTGCTACGAAGGAAAGGTCCCACGTAGTCTATGAATAACTTCTCCATGGGTTTGCTCGCCACATCAGATGACAATAGACCCAATTTAGTGTTTTGAGCAGGCTTACTCAAGCCACAGAGATGACATGCTTTCACACGAGCCGCGATGTCCCTGTCCATGCCCTTCCAGATGAAATGCCTCCTAATACTGGAAATGGTCTTCGAAATTCCCTTATGGCCACCTATTGGGGAATCATGATAGTAGCTGAAGACCATTGGCACGAGCTTGCTAGGCAGCACAACCTTCGGGGCACGTCCTTTTCGTTCTCGGCAGCACAGGACGCCCTTGGACAGAAAATATGGTACCTGCACGTTACCCTCTTTTAGGTGTTGGATGATAGGACCCAACTCTTCATCATTTAACTGATGGGGTAACACATCAGTAAAAGCCAAAGGAAAATCCAGCAGAACGGAACAGGGTTGCTCAGAATTGGCCTCGCTGGGTTGGGAGAACATACGTGACAAGGCGTCTGCAACGACATTTTGTGTTCCCCTGATGTGTTGCACTTTGAATTTAAAGGATGAGATCTTGACCACCCAACGCCCTATTTTACCCAGCTGCCGGGGATGAGCGAGAAGCCAGGAGAGAGCCTGATTATCGGTCTCCAACAGGAACTCAGCGTGTTCCAAGAAACGCCTGAACTTATCTAGAGCGTACACAACAGCAAGACACTCTAGTTCATACACTGAAGACTTCCTCTCTTGTTGGGTCAAGGTCCGGGATATAAATGCCACCGGCTGCCTAGCACCATCGACTTCCTGGGACAGAACCGCCCCGAGCGCAACAGAACTCGGGTCCGTTTGCAAAATGAATTTTTTTGAAAAATCAGGCATCCTCAACACGGGGGAGAGACGATCGCCTCCTTGAGGGTATCAAAGGCCCGCTGTTGCCTCTCTCCCCATACAAATTTGGTACCCTTTTTCCTGAGTTCGTTTAAAGGTACAGCAATCTCCGCGGCATTAGGGATAAATCTACGGTAAAAATTGACCATGCCAACAAATCTGGCAACACCTTTCGCATCCCTAGGGGGAGGAAAATCCCGGATGCCTTGTGTCCTCTCCGGGTCGACCGTCACACCCCCATATGAGACGAGATGCCCTAAAAACGAAATACTCCTTTGTGCAAATTTTACCTTGTCTGGATTGATAGTGAGGCCAGCACTCCTCAATCGGCACATCACCTCTCTCAGGTGACCCAGATGCTCCTCGAACGTTTTACTGTAGACCAAGAGGTCATCAAGATAATTAAAGATGAATTTAAATTTTACGTCATGGAATACAGTGTCAAGTAGTCGCGTGAGGGTTTGAGCCCCCACTGCCAGACCCATGGGTACCCTAGTATATTGATAAAGATTCCATGGCACACAGAATGCCGTATAAGGGCGGCTTTCCTTAGACAGAGGAATCTGATGATAAGCGGCATTGAGGTCAAAGATGGTGAAGTACCTGGCCCCACTAAACCAATCGAACGCGGAATGTAAATCGGGAAGAGGAACTGAATCCACCTCAATATTAGCATTGAGTTTGCGATAGTCTATGACCATACGCTGTTTACCTCCAGGCTTGGGCACCAGAAATGCTGGACTTGCATAACTAGAGTTGGAAGGTTCAATGACCCCTTGTTTAAGCAACTCTTGAACCTTCTCTCTTAGGACATCCATCTTTGGAGGGGCGAATTTGTATGGGTGTGAGCGTACTACGGCGGAGTCCGTTAAACGGATCTTATATTCCAAAAGATGTGTGAGCCCCAGGTTGGGAGTTAATACAGTGGGGAACTGCTCACACAAATGATCTAAAGCATGCCTCTGGGACGGGGTGAGATGGTCTCTTTCTGAATCGGGACACACAACCTCTTGGACACCTCCCTTAGCTCCCTGGTACCCAAGGAAAGGAATGACAACCTCCCGATTGAATTTAAAATAACAGTGGTGCGCTTGAAGATCTAAAACGAGACCACTCTTGGAGATGAAATCGGCACCCACAATGCAGTCGACTCCCAGAGCCGGAGAAACCAAAAATCGCCACACCCATGAAAAACACTCGATTTTAATACTCAGGGAAACCACCCGGGAGATGGGCAGAATTTCCCGCGATGCAGTCCAGCATACCACGGAAGACCGATCCGACCCTAATAGTAAGCCCTGTTGTTCAAGGTCCTCACATACTCTAGATGAAATTATGGATCGGGCTGATCCAGAGTCAACCAAGGCTCTGAGCTGACCCTTTTTTAACTCGACCAACAGGAAGGGGCATACTGAACTGTAGTTGGGGACAGTTCGCAGGACCTTGGAGCCGTATGACCCGGGATTAGCTATCCGCCTGGGGTTAAGTGAAACCGGAAGAGAACGGCCTAACGGGGAAGACCACTCCCGACTTATCTTCCCCGAGAATTTACGTTTTTTGAAAGGTTACCTTTTCGGGAAGTCCCTTGACACTGTCTAGCATCGTTACAATAGCGCGCGACGTGACCGGATCTATGACACCTAGAACAGAATAATTCTCTTACTTCACAGCTCTGAACCGGCGCAGGCCTAGGACCCCAAGACCCGGGCTGCCCGACTCGTCGCTCGAAATTAGGGCGTTCTGAACGCCTCCTAGCCTCGCGGGCTCTAATATCGTCATTACCCTGTATAGTGGTCGACTCGACACACAGCCGGTCTAAATCAATAAAACTTTGGGGACGGGCAGCGAATGTCAAACGTGACCGTTCCTCCGGCGTCACGCCCTGCAAAATAGTATGAATGACATCAGACTCTGACAACCCCAGCCTCAGGATCCGGACCGCGTCTTTAACACTGGAAATGAAATGAGCAAGGGACTCTCCGCTTGCTTGAACTCTATAGAAATGTTTGTGTCGTAACCGGTCGTGTAACCTTCCCGGTACGAAAGCGTCCAGGACTTCCCGATGGAAATGGTCTATGCCACCACCATCCCTAAGGGTACTTGTCACGCGCTCAGCCATAGATCCCCGACAGTACGGGTAAATGAGCTCAAGCAAAGTCCGCTCCGACAGCCCAGGGAAATCGGCCAACTGAAAAAATACGCGCAAGAATCTCAAAAGCGCCTCAGGATCCAGACCATCGACAACTGGGAGACGCTGAATGACATCCGACAGTGGGTTAGGAAGCTTGTGATAGCTTGCGGTGGCCATATCGGAAAAGGCAGGAACATGCACAGGGGGTTCCACCCTGGCTGCCGTCTCAACAGAAGAAGTGGTAGAACCGGAATTCGGATCTACGTGGCGACGCTGGCCGAGAAAAAACTCCCGCAATGCCATCGCCACTTGCTCCCTAAGAGTGACAACATTTTTCTCTAATTCCGAGGTGGTAGCCTGTGATTCAGCATTCTGTAAACGGCATAGAACGTGTTGTAAACGTTGGCGCACCCTCTGTCTAGCCGTAGAGGTGGGTGCCGCCGACTGCAGGCCTTCGGCCAAATCGAGCAGTTCTACAAATTTTTCCGAGCACAGCTCCACCTCGGCGGTGACATCCGTAAGTAATACTCTCCCACTCGGTGCCTCACCGGAGGCAAGAGCCTCACGGAGTTGCTTCCTTAATGAAACAACAGTCTCCTGCGGCTTCCGTCCCCGGAACCGGACCTCCCACTCGAGCTCATCTTTTACAAACAAATCCACATTTACCGAAATGGACACGACCGCGCAATCCACACACACACCACGTAAAAGCAAGAATTAAAGAGAACGACAGGAAGAACTTGATCATACAAGTGGCTCCAGAATGCTCTAGCGATACGACGAGATGGGTGTCATAAAAGCAGAGAAACAGCCATGCAAAATGCCCAGAAGAGAACACAACACAAAACAACTAAACTAACTCACTAAATACAACACACAAAGTACACATAAAATTCGATATAATCGAAAATATAAACTATCACATCCATGCCCTTGGTCGGACCATAACCGCATTCAAAATACACGATACCGCAACGCAACGCCCTCAATAAACAATTACCATATAACTGGGATGCTGCCAAACACGTTGTCTAATCCAAGAGACAAGTCATAATCAAACTCAACAAGTACCGACGGCCCTCATCATGTCCAGACTCCGTATGAGCTCCAGGGTATGTGCAAGTGCAACCAAACAGCACACATTCATTAAAAAAATTAATCATATTCTTATAACCCCTTTTCAAAATTCATCTTACACTCAACATCACAAAATAATCACTTAAACACTAACACATATTAAATTATTTTAAACTTCATTAACCCCTTATTCATTTTATAAAATGTGCTCTTTTTTCTGGTTGTTCATTCTGTTAGTTTATGACACTACCAATAGTTTTCTTACAACACTTGGATTCTATTCAAAAATAATTTGAAATAATTTGCAAGTCCTAACACCAGCTGACATGTCTGTAGCCACACTAAGTTTCATTTAAGAAAATAAATATAAGTCCCCAGATTCTAAAATTTCTCAAGTTCAACAGAGAAAAATAAGGCAGAAATAATACCTACTATCCACCCAGAATCATAACAACCACGCTCTGCTACCATTTGAAACCCCCTTTTATTTTTCTAAGTTTTGTAATTTTTTTTTTGAATTTTATTTAATTTTATTTTTATTAAGTTTTTTTTTGTAAAAGGGGAGAGACATCATATTTAGAACTAGGTAAAAAACCTAGAGGAAGCAAAAGTGTGCAAGGCCCAAATACAATTACAGACATGTCCCCCCAGGTGAATGACAGGACTTGCAAATGAAAAACTCTTTTAACCAACAAGCGTGTGCTTTATTCAACCTGCAAGATTTTACATACATGACAAGTTCGTGATTGTGTGAGCACACCATTAAAGGCAGAATTATATATATATATATATATATATATGTATATATATGTATATCCATTAATTCATAATGTCACAAAGTAAGTGAATTGATATTAAACTAATTGCAAAATTTCTGCCTGATTATGTATGAGTCAAAGTTAGTAATAATCTCATTCATAAAGCAATACTAATCCATCAGTGTTGTATAATATCAAATAGGCTAGCCTGTTGTCTCAGTAAGCACATTTATGGTTATTCTCTTTTTTAAATCCGTTACATATTCCCCCAAAAAAAGTATATATATAGTAAAATTACACACACAAACACATATACGACATGAATAACAAAACATCCCTCATTTCAGCACTAACCTCGTCATAAACCCATTCCAACTACGGTAAATGAATGAACCCTAATATGTATAGATAGGTACAAATATAAATGACAACGTAAATGGAATATCTCAGCTCCTAAGCATAGATTTGCCAGCATATTCACAAGCATAGTTCACACCAGAGAATGCAAGTGACCGCCCCGAAACCATTTGAAACCCCCCTTTTATCACACGAGTGAGCTTCTGGCGGCTTCTGTGCATTCACATGTTGTAGAGA
This sequence comes from Magicicada septendecula, assembly GCA_034769895.1. Classification (NCBI taxonomy): domain Eukaryota; kingdom Metazoa; phylum Arthropoda; class Insecta; order Hemiptera; family Cicadidae; genus Magicicada; species Magicicada septendecula. Next base: position 950,865,003 of record CM068367.1, read on the forward strand.
GAGAGAGAAATAGATAATCAGAATTTTCCCACCTGGATTGTCCGGTGTACTTAGTTCGTATAGGCGCGGATCAGTGATGTCACAGTCGTGTCACAAGTCCCTGGTGCAGCTTAGCATTGTAAAAGTCCTCGACTGACGGCATTGTGGCTATAAGATCGTCTCTGCCATTAGGGTGGACAGATGTTCGTCCACCCCTGACACCCATCTCGCCCTTGGTCGAGCACCTGGACATACAATAGGTTGTAGAGGGTGTCATAAAGAAAATCACGCCACTTAGGCCGTCCACTAAGGCTGTCACTTATTTCACTCGTCTAGCAATTACTTTCTTAATGTTTCATTGAAATATTCAAATTGATTAGCTGTGTCTTTCGTAGTTATTAATTACATCAAAACAGCTGAGTGCAAGATACATTAGCATATTCTCTATTGAAATCAACTTGACCCACGACTCTCACATTCATAATTTAATTAAATTTAATTTAATTTGATTTGTAATAGCATTAATGCCCAGATTAAAAAACTGCTCTATACGCACACACACACACAATCATAACTCATAATGAAAGCTGAAACACAAAATATATTTGGGGTTAGAATATTTTCAGAACCCGCAGACTTGCACGTACCTGGAACAACACTTTGTCTAGCCTATCATAGTGATAGGTTCGGAAGTCCTGGATAGAAGTTTGCCGCCAGCCGAGACCAGATGAACAGGTTGGAGGATCAAGCAGAAATGAGGCCGATACAACGTTTCGGTCCAGCCAAGTAACCTCCGAAAGCAGGAATGTACAGACACAGCTGACTGGCAGCGCCAGCTGTATTGCGTAGCTGCACAACCGTTTGTGTGTATAACCGACCGGCAACAAACAATCGTAGCAGTGTGGCCGTGCGTGACGTCAGCGGCGCTCGTTTTTAAAATACTAATAATACGTTGCCGAAACCAGTACGGCACAAGGTTTATCATATATCATATGATATGATATTATAATATGATATAATATTATATATAATATGATATTATATTATAAACGATCCATATAACATTATAATAGGTCCCTTACATTTACATTACATGCTTTACATTTTATCATGAAGTTCAACGATTTACAGCTTCGTTGTTGTGAAATTACTAGTTAACTGCAGCTAATTTTGGTAAAGCCTAAAGGAAACACAAGAAACAAAGTTTAAAAAAAAAAGGTCGTTCAAGCAGTGGCAAAGTTCAACTGGTATAAGCCTTCCTCTCAAAAATACTTTTAGAGCCTACCACTAACGACAAAAGTATACAAGAGATAACCATCCGGTCTGGAATGGATGAACCATTTTTTGTACTTAACAGTGAATTGGAAGACTGGGAAGAATATTCTCTTCATGAGTTCGAATTTCGCTACAAAACTTCCTAAGAGAACCTAACCCACGCCAATTACCATGAACTGCTGAACCAAAGACATCGTTTGTTTTCGTTGCTGATGAAGCATTTGGATTGTCAATGAATATGGTGTATCCTGTCACATCTTCGAGAAGGGTCCATTTTTGGAGCGAAAAGTGTATGACACGGTAAATGTAGCAAACATATCATCATATCAGTAATCATAACAGATCAGCAAACATGTTGGGATTACTATCCAAAAAGTGATGTATTTTTCACTGAGTTTAGAAAGTTTCCTTTTATTTTCCTGACTACATATTACAAACTTGTGTCGTCCTTCACAACTTTGTTTGCATTTGTGATACCTGAGATTTAAGGACTGGTTACAGTGTGCGGCATTTGAAGATATTAATTATATGAATTTCGTAATGTTTATAAACTGCACATCGGCGACAGCAACAATTGTGTGTATAATGGAATCAGAAACCTAGCACACAAACTAAAAACGTCCAAACTATTAAACAGTAAACACACTTGAAAAGTCATTATAGTGGATCTCAGCTAAGCTTGTAAACAAACCGAGCTACACGATTAGTCAATACACTCCTATTAGTGATATGCCTAGCGCGATATTCAACATTTAGAACAGTCTAAATTTAAACTTTTAACGAATTATCAAGTATACAACATACTGTAGACTCTCTTGTTAATAATGTTTAATTGAAAAATAGTAAATACGTTAATATTGCTTTGAATACGATAATGATAACAATGACTTATTGATGTCTGTAACCATGAGGCCGGGTATGATGGCAACAAGTCTGGACACAGCAATACTTCTTTGTTGTGCATACGATGTTAAAGTTTACTACAAAGTGAATTAATATTGTAGCATGACAGATTATCCACATTATAATGAATGAAAAATGATCATAAATAAATTTAAAATAAAATAAAATCAAGGAAAAATCCAAATGAAAACAAATAAGTACCACAGTAAAATGCAATCATAATTTGAAGAAATAAAAATAAATTAAAAACAACTAAGCAACACCCATGAGTAATGAAAAATAAACCAAAAAACTAAAATAAAGTGAGGAAATACCCAGGTAGGATAGGAGTAAGTAAGGAAAAACCCAGAACAAACCGACACCCCTAATATAAGGACAATTTTTGAAGAAACAAGGTAGGATAGGAGTAAGTAAGGCAAAACCCAGAGAAAACCGACATCCCTAATAAAAGGAATGAAATTAGAAGAAACCACGTAGTAGAACAAGATAGAGTAGGGAAATACCCAAAGTAAACCCAGTAATAAAAGGATAAAACCCCAAAAGGGAGTATATTTAACCGATGGAAGTATAACACATAAAATAACAAATAATGTAATATAGATATAAACAAAAGTGTCTAAAGGTAGAACTATAAGTGAACCAGTGGAAGGTATTTATATAATTGTAAAAAACAAATCTTCTTACTCCTCTATAAATAAAATTCTTGATCTGATAAGACTAAGAAACTAATTAGAGAAAGCAGATAAGAATAACAGGGGACCAGTGCAAGTTATTCTATTATGTCAAATAAACTTCAAGTGTCTGTGTTTAAAGTTCTTAAACTGATTGGTACCTTTACACAACTTTACAGTTATTGTCTCAAATACAGAAATAGTATGTTGAAGAATGTTATTATAAAAAATAGACTACAAATGTTTTTAAGAAAGTGCCACTTTTTATCCAGCCACATTCATTAAAATGACAGAGATAAAATAAGAGCAGGAAATATTTAAGTGAATTGAAAAAGGGTACATCCCCAATATAAAACAAAAACGGCTAAGACTGCACCAAAAGTAATTTTAAGAAATGATCTAAATAATGAGAGGACATATGTGTTTTGTTTATGTTAAGTTCAATGAACTCAAGGCTGAAATGTCTGGGTTTGAATACAATTTTTTGTTATAAAATATTTGTTAAGAGTTAATAATTGTTGTCAATGTTAAATGCTCATGTAGTTAAGTAAGAGAATGTTAATTAAGATTGTATCAGAATAGAATGTCAGAAGGAGTATAAGCAAGCTGTAATAGTCATAAAACATTGTAAATGAACACAGGTAAAGTTTAGGCAAATAGTAAATCTCAACAACCTTATAATTGATGAATAAGTCAGGTAAATTAATTAAACTGATGAAATTTGTATAATGTAAATCATACACAGTGTATTATAACTGAAACCATACTTTAGAAAGATATTGGAAAAAGGTATGAAAGATTATTAGAAAAAATGCAAATGTAATAACAGAAAAATCAAAGGGGGGGAGTCCCAAATTAAAGAATAATATTTAAAAAAGGTAACTAATTCATAAAATTACCAGGAATTAATAAAAAATAAACATTTTATTTCAATCAGGGATTTTGTTCAATCATAATTATAACTTCATAAGGATGGTAAACCATTTAATATGACAAGAAGTAAAATTTATAGGCCTACATGTAAAAATACTGTAAATAGGGCATTTTGAGATGGAAAACATTGTAAAAGTATCATATTTGATATTAAATCACGTAGAATTAACTAGAGAAAGAGATTATGTATTAGGTATTTAATAAAATTAAATAATAGTAAAAATGTATTCAATCATATAATGTAAAAATCAGTTATGTAAGCGGAAATGCTAGAAAGTTAAAACAATGTCTTTTAAATATTAAATTCGCTAAGACGTTTCGGATGAAGAAGAAAATAGAAGAGTTGATTGTTATACGTTGAACAGGACACTTCTAAGCCAGCTCTCGCAAAATATTCACATACTGTATAGCGAAGGAGTAAAACATGGCGAGAGTTTAACCAAGTCGAATAATTTTGAAATCGCGAATTTTGTAAAAAACTTAAACAACCACTAAATTCAGTAAATAAACCAGTACAACTATTGAATTAAACTAATACTGAACAGAAAAAGGTGAATTAACTATTAAAACACAAAAAAACGATAATTCTGAATAGTGAGACGAAACCTGCCATTATCGACCTTATGGCATAAAGTGAATTAAAAACATTATCCAACACAATTTATCGAGGCGAATCACTGAACACTGATCCAGCACAACTACACTATCACCAGAGAATTTAACCACCATTGCTGAGACGAGGAAAACTTGGAAAGGCGACATTTATTTGAAGAGAATTCCTTGACATGCAGCCTTCGACAACATATGCAGAACGAAGCAGCCATTTTGAAATCCCATGATCCTCTGCAACCCACCGATAGCTTCATCACAACGTTTGGTTCGAACAAATTACTTTACTAAATATTATATATTAAATAATCTTTGTATTTTTAGATCATTAAGCTTGTAATTGTAAGTGTTATACTTTCCTGACTTTGCCCTTTCTCTGATTATTATAATATAACAGCTCAAAGAACCTGTGAATAATCTTACTAATGTATATAAAAATAATCGTTCACCCTGAGAGAATGAGTCGATAATTATCTGTTGAATAATCGATTTACAATCGATCCATAATTAATTTGTTAATAAAACTTGGAATTCTGCAAAATTGATTTCTATTTATTTCTAAAACATATAAATAGAATAAAATAGGGTAATATTTAAATCACGGACTACACGAAAGGCGACAATTACCAAAGTGGAAGGAGCATACACTCAGAAGAAGAAGAACCGCAAATCGATTAGTACAGGAGACAATCCTATTAACGCAGAACCTAATTCTAATTACACGAAGTAGTATAATTTGACAAAAACAATTTCAATAGAATTAAATTTACACCACAACAGTTTAAAATAATTAATCTAAAAACAATTAAAACATAAAACCTAAATTTTCAAAAAAATAAAAAAAAATATTATTATTTGTTTACAAAATTAATATTGTTACAAAATTGACGCTCACAACAGTGGGGCGTAAAATAAACATCGAGCGAAAAATTGTCCTGTTACAATATTTACTTAGTACAGAAATTACACAACGAACGCATTATCAACTAAAATATGTACTTTTGGTAGTTTCACAAAACTGATTTATTTATCCAAGTCTGACAATTGTTTCAGCCAACGGAGGTATTTTACAAACGCTAAGAGGATAACAAAATACAATAAACGCTTTGATGTAAATATGTATTCGGAGGGTAGCTGATGGAAGCATGGAGTGTGCAGATAATCTTTGATTTAATCATCAAACAACTGAAAAACTAAGGTACTTCAGAATTACAGCATATAAAAGTATACTGAAATTACAGTTTTTAACAAGAACTAGATATAGCATAGTAGTCACATTATTTAGTAATCTGAGATGTGTTCACAAAGTAAAGTACGGTCACAAAATAAATAATAACACATAAAAAGAAAACATTCTAATTGTGGCTAACTATAACTACATAAATAAACCTCTTGTCAATAAATTTCAATACTCAGATGTGGTTAAGACCACTCTTTTTCAAAAATTGTTAATTTTTTATATACGGAATTTGTTAACAGATGATGTTTAATCCTGAAAGCATAAAAGATTTTTCCAGATATAGACCTACAGATAAAGTTGTCTCGAATTAAATTAAACAGGATTTTAATATTAGTCTTTCGTCATAACCACTATACTGAGATAAAATTGTCATTACAATATAGATAAATAGACAAAGATAGTAAATGTAATAATTTAAAATAAATGAAATCGTGTACACAATTCATTACAAAAACATTAAATAGGCCCATATATTGAAAAAAAAAGATTAAAAAATAAGATCGTAACCAATTAAAAACATGCAACAAAAGAGAACAAATTACAGTTAAGAAAATGAAAAGTGCTTTGAAATCGTTTCAAACAAAGTTAGTTTGATTAAATTGGTCGATGTTAGTTGCACAAAGGTTTACTTCCGCATCTGCTCGTGACGTCAAGTCACATACTGCTGTCCAAAAACATTTACGTTTGACTGATCGTCTTTCAGGATATGAACTATACACACTTGTTTTAACGCTAGGTGAACAGAGAAATCTTAGTTTCATCTCCAAACAGCTTTTTGCATAACGTCATTTCTTATACCTTTCTCAGTTTTGAAAGAATTTAGTCACCTCGAAATGCGATTATTTTTAACCTACGTATTGTTTAATTTTTTGCTACAAGTCTCTTCTCAATGTCGTTTATCATTCTAACAAAACTAATTTTAACATTCCTCTTCAATAATATCTTATGACTACTATGTACTAACATTTTAAAATTATTAATTTTTCCGTTATTCAAATTTGTGATATAAGTTTTATAATTTACTATCCTAATCATTTAATTTTAAATCTTTTTAATTCTATACACTCAGTCACTTTTAATAGTCTTTTAATTTAATTTAAAGCACTCGCATTTCTGCTCGCATAAATATTTACAGAATATTTTTTCTAGTATTGTGAGTGCTTGAGTAATCTGGATTTTCTGAAGACACAGTGAATGCCAAAATTTATGTGCTGAAAATTACTAAACAACAATATGTTATTATCATAGTTATTATTTATTATTATTATTATTATTACTATTATTAATCTGTTTATTTTTCCATTCATAGGTACACAGTTGCTGTGGTTTACATTTCGCCATTTCCCAAGACAAATATTACATATATAAAAAGTAGAAACAATGTTATATTAGATTGTCACAATTTCCCATGAAAGCTTACGTTCATTTATCTATGTTATATTAGCATTACTGTATCATAGGGCAACTTTGGTTAATCAAGTTTTAAAGTTAAGGACAGTATTCATTGTAACCCGTTTATCACACTACTTGATATTAGGTTATTTTTCTGCGCTCAGTGGCTACATTATTCTACTTTATAGACGATTATCCCTTCTTTATTATACTTCATCCCTTCTTCTCCCGAAGGATGCCCTCTGCGTAATGGGTAATATGCCACGCGATTTCAGATGTCCTCCCCTCTTAGCATGGCTCCGACGATGTCATCTGAAGCTATTATTTCTATATCCCCGCAACCAGAGACGCTCTTCTACGCATCCATCACAGTTGAAGAAGGTGTGGTCCGAGTTATTGTCTATACAAGCAGTCTGTAGACAAGGAGGTAGAATCGCAAATATCCAGGACTATTCGGAAGGTACGTCAAGTTGTAATGACCAAAAATTTTAATTTTATAAATTTTGATCAAGAAGTGCGTTACATAGGTCGAGTCACCCCAACCCAAGCCAGAAGTAATAAATAAAGGGACAACTTAACAACATGTCAACTGGACGCTTGCTAGGAAACAATGAGAGAACGCCTGACACAACACTACAATAGAAAGTAAGGATCGTCTGTGACAGACTCGGTCCAACTCAGATTTACAGCACCACAACAAACTAAACAAAGGATACTGACTGTCGTCATGAGGGCAACGAGAACAGCGAATCAGGGGTCGAGAACCATAGTTTTTCGTAGTGGTAGGAATTATCTGACCTATCGTGATTGACCAAAGGCGTATTTGCCAGGACATTGCATTATGGTAAATGAAGCTTAATAAAAACTGTTTACAGGGCACGCGGAGCCTCAGTCTTACTCTATTTCTCAGTCTTTTCTAAACTCAGTTACGCAGTACTTTAGTCAGTTAACATAGTACTTTCAATTATTCACAAGTTATTCAGTCTTAGTGTATTAGCAGTTACTCAATCATGCAATATACTTCAGTTGTTAAAAAACTTTCAGTTACTCAGTTTTACTCAGCTACCGCTTGTTAAGGACTAAGTTAATTATTCACAAGTTAATCAGTTAATCAGTCTTCATTTAATAACAGACTCACAAAACTTTACGTCAATATTTTACCGAGTTACGGAAGTGTACCGCGGTAGCGCAGTGTGAAGTGTTATAAATACCGCTAAGATACAAGCACGATATTATAATGAGACAATACGTCATGTAAACTAAACACAATACATTAACGTATATAGACGCACGAAGAAGTTTGACGGTAGACAGTTATCTATACACGATCATTAACAATGAATGCACTTATGCAACACAAAACTTTATAGACTTCCATATTAACGGCCGACACCAACGGAGGACACACACACACCGCGAGTGAATCTTATCCGCGTGTGCTAAGTGATAGCACTTATTTGGATCATCAGTTGATAGCAACCTTTACTTATTTGGATCATCAGTGGAAAGGAGTTTTACCGATAGAGTTTTTGGATAAACCACTACCACAAGTAAATCTTCATGTTATTACTGTTATAATAACTCTACTGTCCTGACTCTTTTCAAAGAAATCACACTTTGAGAATTTAGATTAATTACTATGGTAATATTAAACCTAAAACTATTCATCTGAGGCAAAATGAACGCATTAGTGTAAGATTAATATATTGATTGTCTATGTTTATGTATATTCATTGTGTTAACATGAATATACATATGTATATATATGTGTGTTCTTCAGCGAACGACGTAATGAATTCATATTGTAATTTGTATTCTTATATATATGTTTTCTTTTATGAATGTACTTACAGGGCATAATTTATATCCATATAGCGGAAGTTTTCTTTATTTGAATAATGTTAAATAAATAAGTATTTATTTGCTAAGTATTTATGCGTTCATTATTGTCATTTTACCTTGTAACAAACACTAACGTCAATTGAATTATTTGTAGTAAATTTTCCTATATTGTTTTTTATACAACTATAAGAGTCTCAGTGCAGTAATTATGCTGATCGTTAATGAACACAGTCAATCACATCAATGTAATTAATATATTACGTAATTTAAATTAATTTGACATAAATTAACCTAATTGGATAATTACATAATCAAATTCCATAAATTAGCATAATTGCACGTTATATAAATTGGCTCCCAAAGAACGGGGGCACAACAAATTTAAATTAGAGTCAATTTTGTTCATTATAAGGTAGAAACCTTCCTCCTCATGCTTTCTCTCAATCCACGGCCTCACGTTTGATCAGCACCTTGGCTTACCTAAGGTGCACAGATCTCTTCTTCTTGGCAAGAAGATCGAAAGGAATAACTCTAGCGATCACACTAACTCCTGGTTCAGAGACAGTGCGGTAGGCAGAGGCATCTCTTCTGCACCTGGACCAGCTTCTTTCGGTATATCTTCTTATTCAGGGCATCCTCCCACACCTCTGCGCCGTACAAGAGGACTGACTTGACTGCCATCATCACCAGGCGACGCTGGCAGGGTCTAGATCCACCTACGTTAGACATCAATCTACTGCGGGCCGTTGCACTTTTGCAGCCTTGTCCGCCGTATGCCATATGTGATGGAAGCAACTCTTCCTCGTATCAATTAACACCTAGATGTATTTGGGCACACGCTTCTTGCGGACGATCACATCCCCGACCCTCAGAGGCAAGATAGTTGGAATCCTAGTCTTGATTAGGATTATGACCTCAGGTTTGTTCAAAGCAGTGGGGTATCTAGAATTTGGACTTGTGTGGGGGGGTCGCTCGAATCGGCATCATACAAAAGAAAAAACAACTTACGACTAGTCAATATAACTATCTTTAAAGTGGATAAGAAAGTGTGATGACATCCTGAAATAAATCCTATGAACGTAAAAGGTAATGAAACAATAGAAATACGCGTTATTGTTTCATTATCGCGTATTTTTAAGATACTTATTATCTGCACTGATTTTCCTATATTGCATATTTCAAACGTATACGGAAATGCTGTGTAATAAACCTATTTCTATATTTAAAAAAGAATTACTACTATATTATATAGCCGTAATAAAATATCTTAAAAATTAAGAGATTAAATAAATTCCTGGTCAACTTTTTTCGACCCTCTTGGGTCCAACTGCTGACATTCCGCGTGACTCTATTTAGTTTCACCTGTGGTAGGCAAAGTAACGAATTGTCAGCATATACAATCAGACACGTTTCCTCTGGCATCTTTATTCGCAGCAAACCATTGTAGGCTACATTCCAGAGGTCCGGCCCCAGAACCGATATCTGTGCTATCCCAGACGTGAACGCCATTCTCCGCTGCTCTTCCCTAGTTGTGTACAATAGAGGTACCCAGGTATGCGGGATGGCTGAGCGAGTGGCCTGTCCAAACATTAAAATGGACAAACTAAGTGGAAATGTAGACATGTAAAACCCGGTAGGTGTTAAACAAACCTTACAGTGAATGCTTACTAGAAAAAGCAAACGATATTCGCATTCAGTTAGGTCTGAAATTATACTCGTTTACATTTGTTAGGAAATTTTGTATGTTCGTCTCAGCTAATTAATTATTAAATTATTAATTAAGATTTATTAATTTATTAGTTCAAAATAGAACTGATTATTTTAGATTTCCCTTGTTTAAAGGATGTCATGAAAGTATCTGCTTAAAATTCCTAAAACTGGAAACAGCATTATATAAAGTTATTATTACCTCCCATACTTTTCCATTATAATTTAATAAGCAATGATTATTTCTTACATGTAGAGAATACATTATCAGACGTTAATTCTGAAAGATGTAATATTTATAACAAATAATATTATAACCTATTTAAAATTATAAATTTATTAAAATAAATAAAAATGAATAAAATATAAATACTAAATATTTCCATTATAACCGACAAAACAGCTGCTTAAGTAAACATTAAAATAATCGTTAGTTAGTCGAATTAAATCGATTATCAGTTATTTTACATTGAAATCGAAGCAATTTCAATTATTCGTTATTTTCTATATTAACATAGAATTATTTCAGTTGTCATTAATTTATGATGGTGATGTGTTTCAGTGAAATGTGCGTCAGGTATTGATACGACAAAAACTTAATACACAACTTGCAGAAGAAACTGCTTTGAACAATATCATATAAGTTATTACATAACTGCTGCAAGAAAATGAGTTACTTATATAGCAAATTATATAATATAATATTAGTTTTATTGCAAAATTTTTTCACATAAATTTTCAAATTTTATAAATTTTTGTGATTTTTGTAATATTAGAATGGAGTTCGTTTCCTTAATACGAAAAATGCGTTTGTGCCCTTTCAATTACTTCTTACTTTGTTTCCGAATTTCTCGCTAGAGCTGAATTTCTATACATTTTCTTTGTCCGCTGGAGATTTACAAGAATTAATCTCTCACACTACTGCTGCTTCAAGTTATAAAAAAGGGACAGAAAGTTTAAACGACAGAGAAGGGAGATAAAACAATTTAGAAAAAGTATTTTACATGACAGAAGCGAGGGTTGTCCAGTATTTTGCGTCGACAGTTATTTTCGAAAAAAGTGGACAACAGTTCTAATTGGTTTAGTTTGAGTAGTATGCACGCGTGTGCACATGTTTTGAAGTCACCGTAGTTTTGTGTAAATGTTTACACATAGTTAAACAGTAAGCTTTGTTTACAGACTATTTTGTTCGGACAATTATTCATTAAAGGCATTCTTCATTTTACAGGCACGTGGGAAATTTTCGCACTAATTTACGTCTATTGATATCGTATGCTGTGAGGGAAACAAAAAAAAAACTTTAAAATTTACAGTTTTTCAACGATGATATTAAGTTATATTCAATGAGATTTCTCGACGTTACATATTTATTCCTTAAAAAAATCTCTTTTATATAAAGAACCTAAATATCAAAGAACAGCCAATTATTGGTAGGATTACTTAATGCAGAACACAGCAAAATATATTTTATTTATAAAGTAGGATAAAGTTGAGAGGGCTATTATAAATGAAAATATTCAACTCTACCATAAATTGCGTTATGTCTAAAAAAGATAGGAAAACACAGTTTTTCTTCTAACGATCTTCAACTGCTGAGTGTTTATTTTAAAATCCAAACTAATGGATTGGATGAGTTTTTGTTTCTTCTAGACGATTAGATTCATCCTTTTAAGTAGCAGTTTTTTTGAATACTTAATACGACTGCAAATGCTTTGTCCACCACCAGGTCTATGTTCCTTTCCTATCCTAACAGCTTAACTGCTTGTCGTTGGGTGATTGGTACATTCCATTCTCTGTACGTCGTTAGATGCGTCTGCCCGTATGAATGTACTTTGGCTGAGCCTTATCTGATTGAGTACAACCATTATCTACATGTGATGGTTTCCTGTGCTCTTAACACAACGCTGCGTCTTATACATTATTTCTGTGTGTTTATATCCTTAGCGTTGTTTGCACTGTAGTTTCAGTATTTGTATTTAAACTGACTCTGTTTCTACTTTGCATTCCAGAGTATTTGATATTTCATACATTTTTTGATATATTTATTAACATTAAATGTTAACACGAACATATCAAGATGGCCCTTAGTTCCATTTCATTTTATTCGCATCACAGCTGTACGGGCCTATCTCCTTTTTCTTGAGTCATTTGCTATCCTAGTTGGGTTTACCTGGTCTAGGTTTTGAAATAAACATTCGAACATTAATCAGATACACAAGATTACAAATGTAGGTAACAAATCTCTTCAACAAAATAATTTTCTCTTTACTTCATTGATATTTAACAGTCATTTAGAAAGAGCGGGTTCATAAATGTTTTGAATTTATTATAAGATGTTGATTTATAAGCTTAAAACAACTGCTTTACAAACAACACAAGCAGTAGCCTTTATAAAATTTATAAAAGAAGAATGTGATAAATGGACGTATTTTGAGATCATTACTTTGTTTTCCGCATGCCAGTAACATTCCATCGGATAACACTATTACTACGTTTGAAAATAAAACGACAATGTATATGTAGCTGAAACAATCATAGCTCATTCAACAACAAAACTGTAAAAATCAATAAGTCGTATCGTCAACTGCATTAAGATATAGCGCATAAAATCAAATCTGTGCATGTCTGTTTTACTAACAAAAGAATTAAAGTCATCCTCGAGTCATAATTAAAGGGGAGGCTGATTTAGGATTTTTATGTATGCCAAACTCTGATGAAAAGATCATTCTTCCAGAAAATACTCACTAGAACACAATATCAATCTTATAAACATGAATTTGCTGTTGGGTAGAAAATTTGAATTACAGTATTAGACAACAACCAAACTTGAAAACTGTTTGAACATACGGCATCCAACTAGGGTGTTTGTCAAAGTAAATAATACCGAGGTTATGTGACATTTTCAGGACAAAATACGCCGAATTACAGTTATTGTACCGCGGGGTAAGAATTTACCAGTTTTATTACCTACATCCTAGATTTATAAATTATAGCGAAATCAAAGTTGATTACCACTTTAGGTTTGTACCTGTTTTAATTTTTTTTAAATTATCAAGTCTAGATACAGTTTTGTAAATTGTACCTTTGACATTTGTTTATATGAAAATATAAATAAACACTTATTGTTTAACATGGACATAATTAATCGGACATCATATGTACTAATCTGCTTAGCCTTGGCGGCACCCTGAAGGCCACTATTTCCAGTAGCTGACTTTCACCTAATGGACTGATTGAACTCCGGATCTCCTGACTGAATCTCCTTACTGAAATCAGCGAACAACACAACAGCTGTGATGCTTTATTCGTAACGTGTTTATACCATCTCTTTAAGTTCAATATAAAGGTTTGAGCCGTTGTACTTATCTCTTCCTCAATTCTGCGTGATACTCCTCTACCTGCTACAACTTTTAATCTATTTTTAATCAATGGCGCCACAACCTTATATGTTAAGTCTAACAACGATAACCCTCTATAATTCTTACAGTCAGTTTTATCTCTACTTTCCGTGGCATTTTTCCACTTCTCTGTCATAAACAATTCATTTAACTTATAACCTATAGACTCTCTAGCAAATGTTATATCTTTATTCAGTTTTGCCCTGGACCCCAATTACCAAGCTTCTTTACAAAAGATCTTTAAAATTTCTTCAAATTCCTCATTTGTTGGCTGGGTATGTTAAATAGAATATGAATTCATTGCTGTTAGCTAATGGGTAACCAAATAGAAACTCAGATTTACCTGTTTGTATTGATGTACGTATAGTGTACATCAGTATATTAAAACTATTAGTTTAATATATATGCATACATTAACGTAGATAGGCCTATATTAAAACTATCATGGGGAAACACGTTTTAATAAACTTTTATGCGCGTGCGTGAGGTCAATTTGGGATCACACACATTGACAACTGTCTAACGTGCAGTGACACGCATCTCAGTCATAAACAACAAAACACCAATAGGCCTAACCGTATTACCGTTTTCCATCATTAACCTCTTCCGAAAGAGAAAGTAATTAAATGCTCGCAATTCCAAATAAACCTGTACTCCAACACATAGGAAATGATAGGCCTAAGCCGACGAGAACACACACACACACACACACACACACACACACACACACACACACACACACACACACACACACACACACACACACACACACACACACACACACACACACACACACACACACACACACACACACACACACACACACACACACACACACACACACACACACACACACACACACACACAAAACAGTCCACTTAAGTGACCGCGTATCCTAATAAAGTTATAGCGCATGAAGCTCATTAAGAAATTCTGAAAAATGTATTATTCCCACAGATGATTATTCCTATGGATCCTATTAAAGCATCGTGCTCCTATCGACGTTTCAAGAGTGGGTAAAAGGCCCGTGCTATCAAATCGCGCAATCATTATTTAAATTTAATGATACTGTATATCTAAAAAAGTTTTTTCAATTTACGCACAGCATAAGATAGCTGCTACTCTTTTTAAAGTTCTGCACAGCTTGTCGATTTTCGACAGTTCTATTATCAGAATGTTTTAAATCGAGGCGTAGTCCTCTCGAATTTTTTTAGTAATACGTATACAATCCGCAGACATGTACTCTCATGGAAATACGTAAGGTTATTACAAAAATAGTACATCAGTTGTGTTGATGAAGTGAAATCCAGGAAGATATTAAGTTGAAAGAAAATAGGCTTGCAGGAAACGACAGTGTTATTACATGAATTCATTAGCCAATAAAGTATAGTAAATATTGTTGTACATCAGCGTACACATTTATGCAAAAATTGTAGAATATAGTGGTTAGAACAATATAATATGTAGAATATAGTAATAATAATGACGATGGCGACGACGACGACGATGATGATGATGATATGATGATGATGATGATGATGATGATGATAAGAAGAAGAAGAAGAAGAAGAAGAAGAAGAAGAAGAAGAAGAAGAAGAAGAAGAAGAAGAAGACGAAGAAGAAGAAGAAGAAGAAGAAGAAGACGAAGAAGAAAAAAACAATAATAATAACAACAACACAAATATGTACTGTTGTTTTACTACTACTTTTTTTACACAAACGAGCAAACACCACTCCCCCATTCAACTATAGCATTAGCCTGGGACAGTTTAGCACATTACTGTAGGCTAAGCTTTCTGTGCGCTGATAGAGCTCACTTCTAGGCTTAACTACTACTTATATCCATCCAAGGTCAAGGTCGCCCCTTTTCTTACGAAGGATACCTGAAAAGCAGTGTGAGACCCGGTCACTGTAGCCTATCTACAGTGATATCCGGACTCATGTAGGCAGCTAAACTAATTGTACATGAAACGGGTGTCTGGTTGCGCTGTGTGAAAAGATCTCATTGCAGATGCATATCTTTGACGCGTTGTTTCGAAGCAATCGTTTTGTGTTCAAAACAGCTGAATGGTTGGTGTATGTGCACCTCAGTTCCAGGGCTGCCTTCCCTACTTAGCTCTACAAGCTGCGCTAACCACTTTGTGTCTTACTTATTTTATCTGTAACCCAATTCCGCTTCCAGCTGTTTTCTATGTTGCGCCCAGCAGTCACACTCAAAAGAAACTGTGCTCGGTGTTGTCCTCTACTCCCGAGCATTACAGGCAGTCGAATGCTGCCATATATCTAATACTCCTATATTGCTAGTAGGGGTCTGAAGGACGACGAAACCATTACGGTGCAGACATATATGCGTCTCCCTCCCTCATTACTACTTCGAGTCTTATGCGCATGTCCGAGAATTGAGCATGCTTACAAGCGTGCGTCAGTTATAGCCATATATGGCAGTTTATGTATGTGCGTCACGTTTATTCATTTTAATATTTTGATTGACTTGTTTATTATAAATTAATATTGAGGATTTGTTTATATCTAATATTTATTTGATATGTTGAACATTAAAAATTACTGAAAGTAACTGATAAGTATCCACGTGTGTAGTTTCGTGCACGTGTACGTGAACTGTGTTTGCTGAGAGATTATTTAGACTGCTTTGTTTATTACGAACTGATTTTAAATATTTGTTTATATCAAATACTTGATTTATAATTTGAACAATTAGTGTCCACGAGTGTAGTTTTGTGCATCACATTCAAAAAATGGGCCAGATGTGCTATATATGCCGACGAAAAGCATCAAAGCGTGATCGAATTTCATTACACAAGTAAGTTTAATTGCGTGTACTTTTTTCTATAATTGTATACAATATATATCTAATCCAATTTTGAATATTACTTACAAACAGGTTTCCAAAAAACCCAATAGCAAGAAATAAGTGGATAAAAGCTTGTGATTTATCGCTCTCTGATGATCTCACGTACATTTACGTTTGCTCGGTGCATTTTAATGCTAAGGACATAGATAGAGGGAACGAATGTCAAACTAGGTGTATCTTAAGAACCGGTGCAGTCCCATCGATTGGTGTGCCAAATCAAATCTGTTCCAAGAAGGAAAATCTAGATATTCTAAATGATGGAAATGAGAATAATGCGAAAATGCAATTGTCTACACATGCATCCGACGAAGGTAATAAATGTAAATATTGATATTATCACTTTCTCCACATTCGTGCACAAGAAATGTTTTAGAAAATGATAATTTTATTGTATTTTTCAGCTCCGATTCAACAATGTGACGATCTCATAAAGCGACGTCGATTGGTTACTGCGGATGCTATTCTGGAATGTGAAGCAAATGAAAATGTCAGAAACTGTGAGTATTATGTAACAATGAAGACAGTGTCATTCAATTTTCTTTATTTCGTTTTTTATTTATTTCAACTTAATTTTCTTTTCATAGCTGAAGAAAGCTGTGACACTACGCCCAAGAGAAGAGTTTTCGTACCCTTCAATTTACAAGTGCATACAAGCGTCTTCTTATACGACATGAATTAAAAGAATTCGATAATGGCAATTGTTTATTTGCCAGTATTGAAATTTTACACATCACAAGTAGGCAAAACAACATAAAAAATCCTATAGGTAACCACAGTGATCTCAACTTTAATTTCGAAGCCGATCATGATTATAATTTCCCGTTTTGGGAGTTATCTGCTTTTGTAAAAAATGTTGTGTTGTACATTTCAGGCTTCATCGCGTATAAATTGTCCAAAAAAATTGTTAAATGCGAAGTTTGTCTTCCTGAATTGAAAGGCGATATTACTAAAGGTACAATGCCTTTATTATCACAAATAAAAAATCGAGGTCCTTATATAACGCCATCCTCCGACGTAATAGCTATTTGCAAAGTTTGCGAACATATTATCCGAAAATATCAATCAGAATTAACACAATCAAATATCAAAAAATGTTTAATGAATAAAATTTTTAATCACATTGGAATCAGATTTGATAATAAAGCAATGAATAATCATATTCTGAACCAAGATATTTTGGATAATCATCGAACGCAGCTTTGTAATTACGTTATCGAGTTATATTTAAATACGCGATTACATCATGAAGCTGACAAGAATGTTTTCGTAAGGCAAAAATATACAAAACTTATATTATTTAAAAACCAATAACTTGTATAGGTTAATTTTTTTATGTAAATGTGTAAACAATAAATTAATTTTTTTGTTAAATATTACATTTTTTGTGTTGGTCTACTATTGCTTTATATCCTTCAAATAATTCTCCTGCTCTTATGTTACTTTTATTTAAAATGTATTATTTATTGTTAATAAGCTTTATATGAAGAGTAGAAAGTAAGCATTATTTTTATTATGAATAAAATACTCAAGGAGCATATTTTAAATTTTACTCACATGTAAATGATTAGTCTCTTTTATTGATCGTTTCCAAAATGAAATACGTCAAGTATATAACTGTATAACGTCTCTCCTGTTAAGACATTATAACACAGGGAACCAGTTTAATTGGTTGCTTTCAATTAAACCGGCTGCCGTTGTTAGTACAAATTACTTACCAACAAATTGGGAAAATATATAGAACAGGAATTTGTCTTAGGGTACGTAAATTTACTCACTCTCTGGATTTTTAGCAAAAACATCTCTTTATTATGGCTTCTTAAATAATGATTTAAAAATAATGGTTATCTTTTTGTTTTTACGTTAAAATAAACTTCTGATAGATTCTGCATCAAATGCTCTTATACTCTTTAAAATGTTACTCTGATGAGCAAACCATACAGTTGTAAATTACATTGAATACCACGGATCCGGGGGTTAACTTTATAATATTCTAAAATACTTCAACATTATGCAAACTATTAGAAGAATAGTTTGATCAAATTTCGAATTAACTTTTACCTTTAACTATCATCAGATTACTATTATTTCGTTACAGTAACTACAAACATTACTATGTTAACATTTACATGATTTTAATGAGTCTTTACAAAAATGTACTGTTTTTTGTTGTTGTGGTTGTTAGAAAGATAACGGTTTGGTTTCACCTGGGTATAAGGTGTATCTGCGGCAGGTTCTCTTGCTGATCCTCTTGTGTTGGTTTTCCTGGACGTTCTTCGTTGTCGTTCGGGTTCCTCCATTTATTTTGTTGATTCTAAATTGCGATCATGACGAAAGGATTCTGCTACCTGGAGCACGTAAAGTTGTCGTCGTTGCTTCACTCCTGACGTTGGTGTTCACTTTTCACATTTTACTTTTAACTGCACTAATGTTACCTTTTTATATGGTATGGAACATACCTTACTATTTAAACATTTTTTTATAAAGAGATGTGTCGGCTATGTTAGTTATTTTTAGTTATTTCTCTACATTTCAACTACTTAAGTTTTACATTTCACTTCATTTCAACTACATGTGGAGTATGTCACTACGAAACACTTACTTTCAGTGACATCGTTTTTGGTATATATTGTAACGCAACAGAAATGCAGTCATCCATGTTACACTAATATTATATTAACAAAATAATAAGTAAATCAATATCTAACTCCCATGATAAAACAAAGGTCTAATAAATAGAAATAACAATAATAAACAAACCTGTAAATTGACAATAGTTAGTGATCCATGTTCAGTGAAAAGTAAATCAATATAATACTGATGAGAATTGTAAGAAAGGGAATAGTACAGTAAATGACAATGAAATTAAGCAAAAACGAGACAATAATTTACCTTATAGCAATAGTAAGTAAGGATTATGAATTAAGTGATATTATTTTGTGACAATGAATATTATGATAAAGTTTATGTTATGTTATACAAATTACTTGTTGAGTTAATGGAAAGTAATGAAACAAAATGTATTATTCAATTACTGTTATAGAAGGATGTGGGAAGCAGTTAGTTAGTGTTAATAGATCTCAATTTTCTTATATGTGATCCATAGATCAAGATAAAATTGTTATTAGTTAGGGAAAGAATAATTATTTATGTAAATGTTAATAGTTAAGATTTGATTATATGTATGAACTTATGTAAAAGGGCTATAGTTGTTCACCAGTTATAAACAAAGGTAGGTCCATATACAATAAAAGGCCTAACAGCCAATAACACTATATAACCACTCATAACATAAAAGTTAGGCACGGAAGTTAATAATAATTAATGAATACGGTTCAAAGAGCTAGGAAAAAACATTTGATAAGTAATGATATATAATAAACCACCTCAATTTAAACAAATTATGATAATGCCATAATGCCATGATATCGATTGATAACGTTTGATATCGAAAAAGTAATAAATATAAAAGAAACAGACTGAGATCAAAAAACCAGCAGAATATATGTAGAAAATAGTAAACAAACTATAGGTAAAGTTATATTCCGATATGATAGAAAATTAATAAGGAATGGACGAAAAATATATGAAATAAACACTATATACAAAACATTGAGAAGGAAGAAAAATAATGTGTTGCTAAGGACAACAGGAATGAAGAAGTTGTTGATTTTCAATTATTGCCTTTTATGATCTGAACGTGATGAGATTAAAAAACCCAAAGAAATGTTTAATGTAATTAGAATACTCTGAATTAATTGATACTATTATAATACACCAAAATTCGAATGATAATCTTATTGACTTATGCCAGCAAAGTTTAACCAAATGAGATCATAATACAGTATCACAGTACAAATTAATAACTGGGTTCTACAAGGAAGGACTTGAATTGTCCTATACCAGAAAAGAATTAACGATATATTAAAACCAATACAAAGAGTTAACTGTGTCACAACAAATAATATACACTACACTGGAACTCATAACCTTTTAAATACACGGAACGTCACTAATTACTTCAAACGAGAGAAGAACGTATTTGTATCCAGAAATTGCAGAAGGACCACCAGTCTGGCCGTAAATAAATCCAGGGAGCTGTATTTCCGAGGTGAACAGGACAAGAATTCCATTTTATTAAACCGAAGAAAAGAATCTCGAACGACATATCCATTCTGAACGGCGAGGTTATCAATCAACGGCCTACACGAGTCGCTTCGTTCTAGTCTGGTAAATTATAATTGTATAAATCATATTAACAACACAACACTTCAAATTTGTAAATCTTGCATTCTTATCTATGTAATTTAATCTTCCCCACAGTTACAAGAACCTTCACACCCTGAATTAAATTAATTATAAACAAAAACAAATCATATGATCAAATATAAAATAAAGTATTGGACCGAACAATAATCGATTCACGCAATCTATAGCCTTTGTATATGTCAATTGGAACCTACCTTATTTAATGTTGAAGGAGTGAATAAATAAAGAAACCTTGTATAGTTGCAAAATCTTATCATTTGGGGTATTATTTAATGAGTTGGGAATAAAAAGTAACTGACTAAGTACATAATATTTGACTACCGTAAACAGTGAATTAACCTATAAGTTTCGTTGCCCCGGAACTGCAGCGCTTATTGCGGAATTCTCCGACACCAAAGAGGAGAGCGTTAAAATACAAAATTTACATAATTCTCTTCGAGGTATACTAGGGTTGAGCGAAATTATAGAATAAAACATTAATTATTTAAGTTTCAAGCACACTAACACTGGTATTTTTCTTAGAGAGATAAGCTAATATTAGTTAATGATATTACTATATTCCCCAACTCCAAATATCTCAGAAATTAAATTAAATTAACACGACAGAAGAGAGGAGAGACAGAGAAGCATACCCGTTCCTAGTAACAAATAGGTTTACATTGCGTGATACGAACGAGACGCACGTACTCGTTACAATACAATATTCACACGTTTACCTTCACGACACATGGTAAAGCTGTTACCTTGTCTGAGATTCTGGCTCGACTGGGGTTGGTTTTGCGGCGGTTAGTAGGGAAGTGGGCGCAGTTCACACGGAGAGAGAAAAGTAGTTCGTACTTTATTATTATTATTTTTACACTAAATAACTACTATTAATAATCCTACCTTTTCTTTATTGAGTTAGGTATTTCATTTATTATTATCACGTTTTTTTATTTAATTAGAATGATTATTAATATTCGCTTAAATATAGTGTAATTTTCATGTCCGTACTAGATTTTTACAAGTTGATACAGGCATTTAGGTACAGAGGGGAGGGTGGTTTATTATCTCACGTGTTATTTTGAATAAACATTATTTTGTGCTATTTAAATTCCTTTTAAATCGTCACAACTGTTATCTTATAAATCTACTTGAATGCATTTTTCAATTACGAAATAAATAAAATAGAAAATAAATGTTTTTGTTACTTTTCTATATTTAAACTGTAAATAATCAAGCTATCGATAAAAATTTACTAAAACTAGATTTTAAGCTTCGAGGGAAGGAGGGTTTTCCCACCACACTTGCCAATTCCCCCACTAGAGTCGCGACGCTTGCGCACAACGGGTCGAGTAGTAGAAAAAGGGATAGAAGCAGTCGTTTGCTGTCTCACTTACTCCGTGACACTTCCACTTACGGGCGATAGCAATATAGTAGTATCAGATATATGAGTGCTGCTGCCCATGGGTATCGAAAATACCTATGGCCACTTAAACCACTATCACTACTATAGGCCCGACAGTCATTCCAATGCATGAGTTATCCCCACTTACAAATATAGCTAAGTTATCTAGAGAGAAGACAGGGGCGACGATGAGATAACAGTTCACTATCTCACTTTATCCCACATTATCTCCCTCTCTGTCACACACATGCTTCCATTATTCTTGCCAGTCTTGTTGCAGCCGGTGTTCACACTATGAACGTACAAGACTGTTGTGCGCATGTGCGAAATAAATGAAAATTTTGTTAGCCTTGAAAAGAGGTGTTTGTACACTGCGCATCTCTAAACTATTATTCAATTTCTATAGTCTGGTATCTATTACTATTACTACTAATACAACAGCAACAACAACAACAACAAAAACAGCAACAACAACAACAACAACTACTACTACTACTACTACTACTACTAATAATAATAATAATAATAATAATAATAACAATAATAGACAATTAATACGTATAATAAGGCGTACCTAAATTAACAAAATGGTAACATAATTGTAGCATAGCACGTTAATACCACCTCTCATAATAAAAAGTGAAAAATTAAGACTTGTGTGTGTGTGTGCGCGCGCGTGAATCTTATTGCGCGTGTCTATAAAACAAAGACATTTACGACACACTGCCCCAGTATCAACCCCGATTTAAATAAGCTCTTGTAATTAAATTAATTTTGCTGTGCTGTAATGTACGCAGTTAATTAGTACAATGTTTCACGTAAGGAGAACAATAGGTGTAATTAATCGTGGCAATGTGTTAGTAATGGACGAACATCAGACTGCGCCTCGTGGCACAGAGATATCATTTGTAAACTTTTTGTTCTTGGTGTAGAACACCATTTCCATACAGCTGCCAATAATGCTAAAATGCAAGTTTATCACAAGTTATCTTAAATATTTTATCCAATCACAAAAATTTGTAGTCGACAGTGACACAGCTAAAAGTAAAAGTATGAAACTCGTTTCGTTATTGACAAGGCATTTTGCAAAAAGGTTTTTCTTGTCATTTATATTGTAAGTATTACGAAAAGGTATTTTTGTTATTTATAAGAAGCGCTGTCTTTATAATTTTCAATTACTTAATTTATTTAAATAGTTTAAATTTTAATTTCATGTTTTAACCAGGAGTAAACTGACTCACAAAATCATTCGTCTAATATAACATACTACCAATTATTAAGTATTATTGATTGATTCTATATAAATCTTGCCTTTCAATAATAGAAAGTAAAGACATTTCGTACGTAGCTAATTCATAACAAAATACTTGTTTAATTATTATAAAATTATGTGGTAAAGTGTAGTAATAAATATTATTTGGTAAGTTTTTGATACACTAATATTTTGCTAATAGCTTTAACGGATTTAACAATATGGTGATACCTATTATCATGCCGGTTACTATTATTACTTATATCATTGTTTAATATAAAATTTGTGTTAGTCGTTATAATCACAAACAGAAATAACACTGTTGGACACCACTATAGAAAGAATTCCCGATTAGCGCTTTCAAGCTTCACAGCTCATCATCAGATCGGGAATAATTGCTAATCGGCAATTCTTTCTATAGTGGTGTGCAAAAGTGTTATTTCTAATGTTAATGGAATAAATCCGCTTATAGTCCAAGCCACGTATTTTATAATCAACTAAACGCTATGTAACTCACCGTCTGTGGCTTAAGTAAATGTCTTTATACAATTGACATGTTTCGGGACACTTGTCCCATCCTCAGAATATTTAAAAAAGTCTCTTCATACCATCATACGATGGCACAGTCGTCAATATATTAAAAATATTAAAATCCACATAACAGTGCGCTGTCGGTTACCGTGTGGTGTACACCGAAAATTGTTGTGTGCGTACTTTGTGTTGTGTAATTGTGTTTTGTGTTATGTGGATTTTAATATTTTTAATATATTGACGACTGTGCCATCGTATGATGGTATGAAGAGACTTTTTTAAATATCTGAGGATGGGACAAGTGTTCCGAAACATGTCAATTGTATAAAGACATTTACTTAAGCCACAGACGGTGAGTTACATAGCGTTTAGTGTTATTTCTGTTTTATATCATTGTTGTTTCTTTAGTTGCTGGTTTATTTTAATTCATATCTTAAAATTATAAATCCTTTCAATTAATTTTCATGTTTACTTTCAATTGCTTTATAGTTTTCAACATTAATTTATACTTAGATATAGTAATGTGTGTTAGATTTCATCAAAAGCGGTAAGGAATTTATGGCTATACCTACATTTAAGGACATTTTACGTGTAGTAAGAAATTTATTTTACTTGCTGTAGAATTTCAATATATTATAGATATATATATTTAAAGAATTTAATTAGTACCGTGGTGCAAACAAAATATCTAAGGAATTTAATTTAGCTATCCTTTAATTTATAAGGTGATGTTTTAGTGTTTAAAAATACAAAACACACGCACGCGCACGCGCGCGAGCACACACACACACACATGGAATTCGTATAGAACTGATGGTTCAGAAATTAATAGATTAGTTCAATGTAGAAAGCTGACAAAAATTCTGTTGCCAGTATGACAGTATATGGAAACAGGAAATGCAAGAGTTACCATTATAAACGCAACGGAACGGAAGATTAGAAAAACATTCAAATTTGAAAACGGTCATGCTCTTTACACAAAAGTTCAAAACATCTTGGCGATATAAAAAACCTCACATCATCAACACATCGGCCGCAAGCCAACTAACCGGACCCGAACATCACCTTCCATCATATAAGTGGCATACTTAAGAAGAGACATCGAAACATAGAAAAGCGGACATTACTTTAAAATCCTTAAAAATATAAACTCCAATCAGACGACGGAAAACTACAAGAGCACGCGCGCGCGCGCGCACACACGCACACACACACATGCCAATGGACTTCATACCAGTAGAATATTTACTTAATTCAGTGTTCAATTCAGTTGAATTTTACAGAGACGTCAAAATATTTGTAACTTCATAGCATCCGTTAGCCCTTAGAATTAAAACTTATACGTTATTTGTACAACATATATTACAGGAACATATGCTTACCGTGTTCAAGACTATGTGACACAATCAGCGAGATAGGAAAAGCATTGTGTGTGTTGTTTTAACACTCCCTACTATTAGGCGGCTTGAATACATAGACTAATGAAAACGAAACAAGAAACGAGTCTACAAAATACTCACATTACTATTATGTGAGACGTATCAAAATAAGCTTGGAGGCGATTGCGGTATTGCCATGTCGCTTCACTCCCCGCCCTCCCCGCCTTTGCTACGCATAACCAAGTGTAACGTGCGACAACGCTGTTGGTCGAAGGGCGGGGAAGAGCTGTTACTATTGCGCAACTTCCAAGCTTATAATGGTAAGTCCCGTACAATAAGAGTATTTTAATTCTCTATATTTTGGCATTTTATGAATAACCTGAAACGGATAAAATTAAAAAATCTAATAAAACCATCGCATGTCCGATTTAGTTTGTTTTAAAACTTTGGGATATATTTGTTTCCTTACAAAATTTTTTGCGTATATCCAAAGTGCGTATTTGAAAGTGATGTTATTAAAATTTAATAATATTAAGGCAAATAATCTTTCCTTTGCCAGCAAATATTAATTTTTCTTTCTCGTCGAATAGCAAACAAAGCAGTCAGCGGGAAATTTTTTCCTGGGTATGAAAAACTAATACATGAACAAGCGAGTTGTACAAATTGATTTAAATTACACTCTTAATATTTTATGTTTAACATTTCCAATTTATTTCAAATTATTGAACGTTCCGGCCCAAAGTTATTTCAGGGCTTCTACTGCCGTGCTATCTATTACTGCGCGTCTCTTACTGTACTTGGTACTAAGCAAGTCATTTATTTGAAACTTAACCTAAATCTAACCTAACCTAACCTAATCTAACACAGCTAATGCATCAGTATTGTTATTGAAATTGTTGAAAACAAATTTTTGTGATTTTAATATTTAATCTGAAACAGTAAATGTTGCCTGAATAGTTATGGAAACCGTAACTCGAAGAAGACGTTATTTAATAAATACTTGTGAATTTTTACGAACCGATTTACAGTACAGTTGCAAATTGAGACTGTACATAATCATATACCATGCGGTGTCATTAAAAGTTATAAATTGAACACCACTGAAGTAATTCTTATCTTCACTAATGGCCGACCTTTCACTACTGTCACTCACACAAGTCGATTAGATATACAAAAAATGTCAAGCATAAAATTATTTCGATTATGTCGAATAAATGTTGGAAAGTACTAAAAGTATTGATTGATGTTTTACGTTCAAGGGATTTATGTTAAATTTATTGCGTAGAAATAAGTTTTCAGCATCAGAAATAGCCTTTATTATACTATATAAGCATTTATTCAGTGGTGGATTATCCATAATGCTAGGGTATAGTGCAGCACCAGGCACCACGGAACAAAACCGAACACTCAATCTGTTCACAATAGAATAGTAACGAGCACAAAAGATGCACAATGGAATGGTTTGATTATATGGTAAAAGATAGATTGTCTCGTATTGATAAAAAAGTAATTGATTTGAAGGAAACTGAAGAAAAATACTGGACTGAGGTTTTAGAGAGAGTCATATCAGTTATTAAATTTTTATCTAAGCGAGGGTATTCTTTTCGTGGAAAAGATGAAAAGTTAGGTTCGTTAAAAAACGCCATTATTTAGGAGCTTTAGGATTAATTGCTGAATAGGATCCATTTTTGAAAACACAGGGAACAAAGGTCACGACTCGTTTTTTTATTTATCTAAAACTATTTGTGATGTGTTTATACGAGGGTCATTCAATAAGTAAACAGACAAACAGCTGTAGAAAAGAAATTAATTGTAGCAGCTGATTGAAACTTTCAGGAGTGTTACCTGGCAACGTCGTTGTGAGTTCTGATCAGCTGTTCAATAATATATTGCATAAACATAACCAATACAGTTTTATTTACGATGGCGTGTCCTCTTGAAGACAGTACTTTCGAAGAACAGCGTTCTCTTATAAGATTTTTGAATTTTTGAAAAGAATTTTAACGTGTGATGAAACTTGGATTCACTATTGTGAACCTGAGTCAAAGAGACAAAGCATGGAGTGGAAGCATCCCAGTTCACCCGCCAAAAAGTAATTCAAAACCCAGCCATCGGCTGGTAAGGTGATGTTAACCATCTTTTGGAGCTCCCAAGGCCCAATTATCTGTGATTACCTACAAGACCAGCGTACCATCAATAATCAGTACTATTCTGACATGATTGTGAACAAAGTTAAGCCTGCATTGAAGAAGAAATGTCCGGGATGGCAGAGGAAAGGTGTGATTCTTCTTCACGATAATGCCCGCTCACACACGGCAAAACTGACGCTCGAAACAATAAAAAAGTAGGTTGGGAGATCCTTCCTCATCCCCCTTATAGCCCTGACCTTGCCCCATCTGACTTTTTCTTGTTTGGCCCACTCAAGGAGACTTTGCGTGGTGTCAAGTTGAACAGCAATGAAGAAGTGAAGGAAAAAGTCCAAAACTGGCTTCGACATCAAGGTAACAAATTCTTTGCTGAGGGAATAAAAAAAGCTTGTAAAGAGATGGGACAAGTGCATAGACGTTGCTGGAGATTACGTTGAAAAGTAAAAAAAATTGTATTGATTGAATAAAAAGTTTTTGCTCCACAGCTGTTTGTCTGTTTACTTATTGAATGACCCTCGTATATTTGTTTAGTTAAAACATTTTTTATCTCATAAAAAATGAAATGGGATTAGCGAAATATTGGGGACTTATTGTTGATTCTACCCTCGATGTTTCACACGCTGATCAATTGTGTGTTGCATTTCGTTATTTTTTTGAATAAGAACGAGAACGAGCGTTTCTTTTGTTTTTTACAAATTAACAGTCACAAAGGCAGACTGTGTGATGACATTTTAGCATTACTCAGCGAAAATGATATTGATATAGCACACTGTAGAGTTCAAACATATGACAACGCCAGTAATAAGTTGGGAGAGTATATCGGTTTGCAAACATGTTTTAGAAAAAAAAACTGTTTCAGCCTTTTACGTTCCATGCTCTGGTCATTCGTTAAATTTAGTGGGAGAATGCATCGTTGAAGAGTGCATTAATGCTATCAAAATTTTTGGCTTTTTACAAGGACTGTATAATTTTTTTTCTCCTTCTACAAGTAGATGGGATTGTAAAACTGTATTCTATGTAATCAATCGGATACTAGGTTGTCACGCAAATTTGAAGCTGCGAAATTATGAATCATTATTATTTGAATCATATGTCAAAAATTATGATTGTATTCACTAAGCTTTGGTAATGATATCTCAGGATAAAGAACAAAACGCTGCCACTCGCCACGAAGCAGAAGCTTTGTTGAAAAATACAATTAAATTGGAAAATGCTTTCATGGCTGCAGTAGCGGATTAAAGGAGGCCGGGAGGGCGGACTGCCCCGGGCCCCACTTAGTAGGAGGCCTCTAGATTTTGAAAATTAAGTTTTCTTCGTAATTTTTAAAATGTCCTAATATCACGTCCTGAAACGCAAAACTAGGAGAGGTCCAGGATTTAATCGATCGCTTCCAAAGATTTTCATATTATTTTGAAATCTACCTTACACCCTACCTGATAATGTGTTTACAGATATTAAAAAAACTTATAAAGGTAAGTTTATACTAAAACACTAGTGTCAGTTGTACCTAGCGTCAATACCTCACCACGCAGTCGGAAGTCGTAAATTGAACTCCAAACAGCACGGACGACAACGGCAGCGGCAGCAACTTAATAAGGCGGGGTGCGAAAATGTAAACGGCGGGGTGAAATACCGGGCGATAATATGCAGGGTTACGCAAAAAGAGATTTCACTAGTGAAAAATATATAACATTTCAGGACACAACAGTCTCTCATCAGAATTTTTACCGAACAGTGGATAATAATTCGGTAATTCGGAGTGCGGAAATCGGGCCAGTTACTTGAACGAACGATTTCACAAAAAAGTGCATCACATATTCTGTGAGTGAACAAAACCTTGAGTGACATCGAAGACAACATCACGTACAACTGTAGAGATATTATAAAGTATTGTAATAAATTTAATGCATTCTATAAATAATACTACTTCTATTATTTCTTTAAACTATGTATTTACAATATGGAAGTGGATTTTTTTCAAAGATTACTACAGCTTCTTATAAAGTTTCCTAACTAGATGTAGCAATACAATAATTAGACAATAAATATATAACAGTAAAGTGTTTTCGCTATGTATTACTTAAAGATAGATTATAAACACCCGTCTTATGGAAGGGGAACCTAAGAAACAAAACCGCCCCGGGCCTCCAGCGGCTTATGTACGCCACTCTATGGCTGTATTTTGGTTTAAAATATTGAATAGATTTGAAAGTACTAGTCATTACTTACAGAAAGTAAATACTGATCTGATTTTTGGTAATTCTATGTTGCGTTTACTAGTTTCGTTCGTTTCCAATTTAAGACAGCAATTTTCAAAATTTTAAAACGAAACCAAAAATTTAGGTTTATTTATTAACAAAGAATATTCTGATGAAAGAAAAAGGCAAATAACGAGAAAGCTATCAGTTAAGTTTATAGTTGGAACCTTCTATGTAATAATAGACAAACGTATAGCTGAACTGACTTAGCGGAGCAAAGCTTATGATAACATTACGCAATTGTTTGGTTTTCCTACGCAGTTATTAACCATGGAGAGTGTCGAGTTGGAAAATCAAACAAAAGCTCTTATAGACGTTTGTTTGAACGATTTAAATAACGATCATCTAATAGAATTGAAGCCACGAGTAAATGTACAAAAACGAGTTTTTTTTCAAATCGCTCGAATTAATATGATAGATACTACAGATTCCGTGATACTACAGTTTGTCTGCTCAAAGTATTAAACTGGATTGTTGACTGTAAAATGATTGATGTATTTCCGAATATATACATTGCTTATCGTCTGCTTTTGACGATTCCAGTAGCTAACTGAGATTCTAAAAGATCATTTCCTGTAGCGAAGAGTTCTTTCCTGTAACGTTATGCAAGCGAAGAGTTCAAGTACTCGAACATTACAGAATGATCGAGAATAGAAAATTCTGGAAGAAATTAAGAAAAACACACAAACTTAATGACCTGAAGTTAAAGTGTAAAAGAAAAAATAAGATGACTAGTAACTAAAAGCAACTTGTTATCTGTCACGATAGAAAGAAATTTCAAGGAGCTATTTAGTGTTCTCGTGGAATAAGTTATAAATCTTTCCTTTTAGATTGTAAATCAAGAAGACACTGTACTCCTACTGTTTCGCCATAATTCTCGGAGCCCCATTCGAAGATAAAGAATTACGAAGGTGATAAATAACCAATCAGAAAACTTGGAGTAGAAAACATCGTCCCGAAACTACTTAAAAACGATGAACATTTCTTATATTTCTGTAGCGAAGATTGAATCTACCGATAGATTGAATATGGGTAAATTTAATTGATCGTTATATTTTTGATAAATACAGCCCATGTAGCGGATAAAAGATGAGACAGGATGTGCTGCTCCAATTACGCAGGTTTTAAGTTATAATGTGTGGCTTATAAAGTCGCCTTTGGTATTATATACAACTACCTGGTTGCGAACTCTAAAGAAATCGCAGTAGAGATCAGTTTCCTAGGTGGTTTTCAGCCGAACAGGTCAATTGTAGATACAATTTTCATCACAAGTAAATTCACAAAAATCATATAACTCTGTTATTAACTTATATAACATTTACGTACGTTTTAACAAGAATTTGAAACTTAACAGAAGTAGGTTCTTGAATCACCTATTACTTTTAGATATCCCAACCAAACAAATAAAACTAATTAAAACAAAACTGACAGGATGTAGAGTAGCAGTAAAGGAGGCGCAGGTATCAATTTTGCAGTTCTATAAGGTGATGCATTCTCTACTATCCTCTTTATTCTGGTACGGTACTGCAAGTTATAATCAGAAAACTGAATTACCACAGTGAAACAGCTGGTGACATTAGATACACCTCTACAAAGGTAAATGGATATGCTTATAACCTTCTTACTATCAGTAACAATAAGAATACGCTGGCAACCTTGTGCTAGAATTACGGTTACTGTAAAGCGGAGATAGATAAATGCGGGAAAAACCAAAACATATGGAAGTCAACGGCCGAAACCGCGACATTAATATTCAAACAGGTAAAGGTACATTAGAATGTTGAAAAGTTCCCATATTTAGGGACACAAATGGACAGTTCAATTTAATAACCGATTAAATAAAAGCCTTTATGGTCAGTGGAAAGATGCTATTATGCATATAAAATGTTACAACGAGCACACTTTAAGAGCAAAATCAAAACCTATTGAACACTGAT
The DNA here is from genome assembly GCA_034769895.1 of Magicicada septendecula. Lineage (NCBI taxonomy): Eukaryota > Metazoa > Arthropoda > Insecta > Hemiptera > Cicadidae > Magicicada > Magicicada septendecula. The sequence continues at coordinate 950,896,981 of CM068367.1, forward strand.
TAGGCTAGTTGTATCTTTTGGATGCCACGTCAGCTATGGAAATGAGAGAATGGAGAAGGAAAAGTCATAAAGAAGGTTAAACCCATGAATGTCAAAACAAGAAGATTTCAGTATGTGGAGCGGAAATAGATAACATGATTGTAAAGTAAATTTGATAGAACCAACGAGAAACACGCTCACTATTTAGGCTATCACAGATTACACACTGTCGGATCGTGCTTTCTGTCACATAAATGTTTAGTGATGAATAAACTGCTTATACCTATAGGAATCAATTCAAACTGACATTTGAGATTTAGCTCTTGTTGTGTTGTTTGTTAACAATTAATAAGGTTAATTGTGGTTTAATTAGATCTGACAGTCTGCGCTATTGTAAGACGTCAATTAAGAATAAAGCACGTTTTGTTAAGGCACACACGTAGCAAGTAAACATTGCATGCTCCTCTAAAGGCGAGAACTTGCGCAAACAAATAATTTGTATTCATTCATCTGGGTACACGAAGACGGCGAACACGACAGTAGATAATACAAATTAATTTGCTACGTTATTGTGCAGCACGGCAAACATTTTTCTGCAAACACTAGATCGTCAGGTAACTTAGTTGACCTTCTGTAACAAATCGACCTTCTGCACGCACTGTTCGGAGAGAATGTTACAAAGAGATTTATATCTAATGTAACGTTACATAACCCCTGCCCAAATATGACAACATAATCACCAGAGTTAAAACCAGTAATCACCCATTTTCTAAAGTCAGAAATGGGGATTAGGTACCAAGCTATGAGAACCTTTGTACTCTAAAAACACTGTAAACAATAATAATAAAAGTGCAGTGTACAAAGTGGAACATAGTGTACTCGGTGAAAGTGTAAACCTTTAAAAAGAGCATCTCACAGATTTGTACTGGAGATGAAAAACAATCAATATTGTAGCAGTGGACTATATTGCTGCTGACAAGTTTTGTAATTTTGTATTGTGTAGGCCACAAAGGTCTTGTAACTAGGATTAATATTTTTGTTTAAAATAATTATTTTGTTTAGATGTAAGATAATCCAGGGTTATATATAAAATAATAATAATATATCAAATAATACTATGTTAGCAAGATGGCATGTAAAAAAAATAGTGTAGAGTAATGATACATTAAGTAAATTATAAATCATAAAAAATCAAAATAAAAGGGATTAAAATATAAAATACCAGTGGACAAGTTTAAGGAAAAATATAAAGAAAAACCTTAAATAAATTAAATTTGATTATAAATAAAATCTATAAAGGATTATTTTTCTAAAAAGAAGAAATGAAATTATAATAATTATTAATAGCGTATATACTAAAAGGTATATAGATTAACCAATAAAAAACCGTAAAAATTCTTGGTTACTAAGAGTAACTAACTAATAAGAATTGTTAATTGTTCAAAGATATTGGAAGTGAGCAGTTTAAAAAAAGTGTAATGTCTAGAAAAATTTAAGAAATTTATAAATACCATTTGGAAAGAATCAGTAACAAATTAATAAAATCAATGAGTGATATCCACTACATATTAGACATCCTTCGAACAGAATAATTCACGCCTGCAAATTGATGAAAACTTGAAAAAATCACCTTCCATTTCCAAGCCTAGCCTACAGAAATTTGACATTGTTGGTGAGATCGTTACCTATTAAAATTTAACTAAATTACACCTCAACTATAAACTTATAACACTAGAAACAGTACAATCTCTTTAAATACTTCTGGAAAAGAGGTGAACATAAACTTTATTATTTTTGTTAACCCAAAAGACAGCAAAACGTTGTTTGGTTATTAACTTTACCGAAGCCATTAAATCGTGTTTATTTTTTTTCGTCAGTGAAGAAAAGCGACCTGCGCTCTAGCGGTCAACAAATCAACTGCATAATATAAATAGTACAAAATTTAAAAATCATTTATGTAAAGCTTGGTACTGACCCATATACATTTCTGACTTTCTCAAAGTACAAAGAACTCTAAAATAACCCTGGGAAATTAATTCATTATTTCTGTCTTGTTATTAAAATTGAAATAAAAATATTTGTTATATGCTATATGTTGGAAAAATAAGATCGAACTAACTCTGTGTTTTATGTAAGAATCGATTATCCCTTTATGTTTTGGGAGAGCATAAACAATGCTAAATAAATTCAAGGAATGCCTTGTTGTTTGAATAATAAAAATGTGTATTATTTTCAGTAGATGGTAGTTAGTTACAGATTGTCAGAAGACCGAGAAGAGAACGGACATCCAGAATTTATTACGTACCATTTGGAGTTACTTTAACCTCAAATGTGTTCGTAAACGTAGCAGTCAGCTGGTACCACGAGCGGAAAAATTTGAAATAATTAATCGTATACTAAGAGAATAATTCTCTTTGCACTCTCTCTCCTAACTACTGTCAAACAACGGTACTGATTTCACATAAATAAAATTTAAGAAAATCTTTGCATAATCACACACACTCGATTTTGAAAGCATATAACATAAAGATAACAAATTCTGTGACTCTTAATTAAGCGAGCGTTCTGAAAAATAACAAATAGACGTAAATTACTTGAGACTTAAGCTCGGCGAGAGACGTTACAAGATGACGTACAAACGTTGGGCTTAACGACTAAGAGAGTTTATTTGGTAAGCTCGGCGAGAGACGTTACACTAAGTAACACGATTTATGAACAATAAAAACAACTCTGTTTAAAGTTAATTAATTTTTGAAACCTTTAAAAAGTTTTAATTATTTTCTGATACAATTCACAGCCAAACATTGAATAAAGCGAGCATTACGTCACAGCGAGCCGGAAACTGCTTGAAGTGAAAATACTGTATTGTTACGCCATTACAGAACATTCTACGTGCTTCTCGGCTATTCCAGTATGGCTGTAATGTGTGTGTGCGTACATACTGTATTGCTGCTACTTTGAGATGAAGGACAATTACGTGACACTTGTCATGCATCCGTAGCCGAGACTGATCCAGATTTCACCAGTCCGCTCACACTAAGTTCAAGGCGGCAAGCAATTACACTCTAGTCTTTTCTAGTAGCGTTCTTGACGCGTAATATGGATTATTTTGGAATCTCAGCGGAGTATAAATACAAGCACTCAGCGACGCTTAGTTCTGTTTAAGTGGCGATTTATTCCAGTGCGGTTCGAAGTATTGTGGCGAAGTGTTATGTGCTTTGTAAGCGTGCGAGACTATTAGTTGACATTATTTTGCGTGTGAACAATCTTTATTTGATTTTTTGTAAGAGACTATCTTGTTGATTACAAACTGTTTAATTGTGATAATTAAAGGTGGCGATTAGTGACTTAATGGTGTCTTGTATTTTGTTTCCCAACGTACCATACGACGATCAGTAGACCGTCATAACAGTATTAACATCGTAATTGCCAATACAGAAAGAATGTGAGTATCAACAGATAGTCATCTTGAGACTATACAGAATAAGTACAGTTTGTTATATAATGGTCGACGTGTACGTAATAGGCCTACTGTAGTTTTTACAAATTTGATTATATAAGCTCCTGAAAAGTATCGATATCCGTTACGCAGTTTGCATTTGCGTTTTTAAAGTTCAGTATGTTTAATATAAGTGTTATTTTAAAAATGAACATGCTGTTCACATTTTGTTAGCATTTAGAAAAATTCTTAATTTACGTCTTAATAAATCAAAGTAGGAATGTATTTGCAAAACAATGTTAAATAATTTCTAGTAGGCCTAAGATTCATTTTCTTGTAGTAACAGTACACGTATTTGTATTTGTACACATAGCATACGTATTTGTGTTTGTATGTCGAAAAAAGTATTTGAAACAGCACAAGATAAAGCATAGTTTTTGTATATTGGAACGCGCTCATTAAACTTATATCTTCTGTAAACAACATTTTCAAATCAATATAACATACTCTGACAGATTAAGGCATAAATAGGATAAGCAGTATTTGAAAGTTGAAGTTTCAAGAAGATCCGCTGTTCGCCATGGCTGCTTGTCAGTGAAATGGGTTGAAAGGAATAAAATGTTACGAAATGTATCAACCTCTTGAAATTGGTAATCTTGAAATCACAAAACAACTCCTATAAGAAAGTAATAAGACTCCTCTACTGTTTACTTTATACAGTCAAGCGGACACAAAAACGTAATAAAGGAATAAGACATCATTTTAACTAAAACCATCCAGCGAGGACAAGCAAATTCATACGTAATATTTGCAGATTCCACATAGGTTCGCCTGTTTCACTTGCTCTGAAACTAATTTGTGCGTTAATACTTTGACTACGGCTATCTAAAAATGCAAATGCAGTCAGACCAACACACCTTTGTCTGTTGTATTACAACTACTGCAGTTTTTGCAAGTGTGGTTGCAACCTTACCATGAGAATATTAAGAGTTCATTTACTTTTAATTGGGATTTAGCAAATTTAAATATAAGTTCATTTTACAGAACACTACGTATATACTTTGATGAACAGCGTATTTTTGATCATTGCATTTTTGAAGACTTTTAGAATTAATGTAAGTTGGGTAAAGTGATTACCAAATTTTTTTTTTACGGTCTCTGCTAAACCAGAGATTTGTATACATTTGTATTCATATACACATATAATGATAAGAACCTTTGCTGTAGATTCCCATTTGATTTTTATTTTATATCCAATGTTGCATAGTAATTACTATTGTGAAGTTTATAATTAAATAAAAAAACCTCGTAATACGTGACCGTAGATTTATTTATAGATCTGAAAGTCTAACGATAACAATGTCGGAGCTCAAAGTTAAACAATTTTAATACATTAAGCGTTACATCGGTAAGAGTGGATTGAGACGTGTAGAATTGAAAAAAGAAAACAATATCTAATAATGTTTTTAGGTGTTATGTTACGAGCTTAATAAATAAACAATCTGTAAAAATAGTTAATTGAATTAGTAACATGAGATAGAATAGTACAACAGTAAGGATAGTTGAATATTTTATAGATAGTAGATAAAGCATGAGTTTTTATTTAAAATGAAACATTTAGTGTAAAAAATTCGATTCGGAGTAGAAACAGTACATGTTAACACGTGTTCCCTGCTTGCACTAAGGCGACTTACACACTTATCCTTGTGACTAATGCACATTTATATTTCATACAGTTTTATAATATTCTAATGTTAGGCGTATATCTACCACAAATGAAACACAAGATAAAATCCATTATCAGTTAATATTTTAAGGAAAAAATCATTGTTATAACATTTTTATAATTTAGCTGAGAGTGGCAGATTCATTTGATAGATTCATAGTTTTCTATGCACATATTTTAGCACGATTTATGTAACGGGCATGGACGTAAGCTCAAGGTTTTGAGGAGGTTCAAACCCCTCCCGAAATGTTTCATTTAGCATAAAAACTGTACTATTGTCTCATTTTGTAGTCTTTTAAAGCTAGGACAAAATGTTAATTATAATAAACAATGATAATTAATTATGTGTATCAAGAGAAATGTGTTAGGAGATAAGTCACCATAATATTATCCCTTCCATTATTTGTTGAACTCCTTGAAATGAAATTCTGCATACACCTATGGTAACAGGATCATTACATAAAAACAAAATTCACAAAATATTTAAGTACGCAGGAACGGCGATTCCATGAATTGAATCGGTCCGAGTTATGAAAAAAATATACACTCCCAAAAAATAATAAAGTTTAACTTTAACTGAGCCATATGGTCATTAACGTACACGAGCGTATGTTAGTCATTTTACCATAAAGATTAAGGTCGCTAGTATTTTTTAAATTCGCCACGAGGTCACGTACAACATGGAGGCCTATGTAATGAGATATACTCGTAGCATACTAGATACAAACAAATACGACGAGACTTTGAATACAAACTCAAGAAAAAGTCAAGTATGTACAGTGAAATCATATGTAAACAATTTTCATGAATAAATTCGTTCATTTGTATACTTTTCTGCTGCTAGTACACTGAATCATTACTGATTAGTCATACATTATAAAAAGTCGCATTGTTCCAGTGACGTAGAAAGCGAAATAGTCAGTAAAACATAAGTCTAATGACATAATTTTTTGGAATCAAATAGTAATGCCTAGTGTAATTTGACTGCGTAAGAAACTAGAAGTATCCCATTTTAAGACAATGCCACTACCTACGAGTACATTCTAGCAAGTTATTTTTTATCGTTGATTGTCTACACAATGTATAACAACTAAAGCCACTGGCCCGAGTAGTGTTTTGGTAGCGGAATAGTACTATGGGTGTTGTAAATAGAATTTGTGGGTTTCATTGTTAGTAACTAGTAGTTGGAGACTTTCACTTTGTCCATTATTTTTGTGAATCGAATAAAGCCAGTAAAGACAGACTGATTGGACTAGTATATTCTAATGCGCTGGCCATTTCCAATGCTGTTGATAGTTTCACATATTTATTGCTGGAGTTCAGAGAATGTATCTTAAGAAATGGAAAAACTCCTCAGCCGCGTGAATAGACAGTGCCTATATTTTTATACAAGTCATTTCATCGCGATTTGATAGGAGACGTTAGTAATACATTATCGTCGCAGTTCGCTTAATTTAAAAATAAGTAAAACTATTCTAAAAGTTAGGCAGAGACAAAACGATTGGCACCGTGACTAAATGACAGACTGTTGTAGTCTTATGAAACTACATACAGTGGCTACAGTAAATACAGGAATAACAGCTCTGTATATCGCACAGTTTTTACATTTCTGAAAAACCAAGAGGATTCGATTATGACCGGATTCAATTAAGAAAACAAACCTCTGTTGTTGAGGGACATGGCGCTGTGAGCGTTTTGCAGCACAGCTGGCGTATTTGTGCCTTTCGGACTGCTACTGCTGAAAGTAACAGTAAAATTTCCAACTCATTCTCTTTACGATCGACTCAAGTTCGGCTACCAAATAGAACGGCCTTGTGTTCCTAAATCTGAAGAACTGAGCATAGAAAGGTACTTAAAGATAAAGAGGCAATTTCAAAATTTAACCAAAGGTACAGGGATAAAAACAGAATAGAACAGAAGCATTGGGGGTAGAAGAGCTCATTTTGTTCTTGTCAAAAGGATAAGAGTAGTAAAGTCAAAGAGCACTGAAAAGTATGTAACAAAACCGACTGTAATCAAATGAGAAGCACTTTCAATTGGTGAAGTACATTTTAATGTAATTTGGTTTACAAAATAAAATGAAACCCAGGGCATGCTGTTTGTATTAGAGAAATTAGTTGTCAGTTGTGAAGGAATAGTTTTACAGCGTCACGGCTAATCCGCACACACAGATCATTTGATCCCTATCTCCGAGGATGTGACCTCTTGCTGAAGTTCGGAACGCGTTGCAATCGTGGGTGACGGGCTTGCCTCAGCTGTGGGCCAGCAGTTAGCACGTGGACCCGAGTTGTTAGTATTGACAGTGTTTAGTACTACGGCCGGTGTGAACTGAATTTCTGTGTTTAAAATTGTTATTCATTGTGGTTTACAGACTATAGCTATTAATTCATTATTGTTGGCCTAAGTGTAAGAGTTATTGAAATCATAGTTGGATAAAGAGATTACAAAACCTTGTCATTTCATTGTCTCTAGTTTTCAATATCTTTGTAAAAAATTACATACAACTGTAAAGAATGTGCACAATATTCTCAGGACAGAAATTCATGTCACTCTACTGTTAACCATTTTTAGCAGAATTCCCTCCATGAAAGAAATACAAATATCGTCATATTATACAAAGTACGGAAATCATAAACAGTTCGTCGAATTATGCGTTTATCGAAATCATCAACGTTTGATACACGCCGGTAAACACAATGATTTCTACTGGGTGAACTGACTGACTTATTTTCACCACAATTTATAGCTTTAAATTCTTTATGTATGCAAATTCTGGTTACTTTGAAATACTTGCAGCTTGTGCGACATGCTCTTGAACTTTTTTATATGTATTAAAAAAGCAGCTTCAGCAGCTTCTACTTATTGTCTCATAAATTCATGAATATTTGATACTATCTCACGAGCTTGACTGTGCAAGGTTTTGTTTGATACTTTTAATGTCATCTTAGGCATTTTTAAAATAATTAAAACATTAAAAAATTAATGCTAACAAAATAAGAAGATACAGCTTATTTAACACACATACACGGACACTTCTAACTATTCATTTAACAGCAATGAATAAAAGAAAATAAAACTTCTTTAACACACGTACACAGAGCCTTGAATGAAATTTGTATCACCAATTTTAATATAGACTAACAAAAATTTAACACACCCACTTGCAAAGAATTTCTTGTAGAAACTGTACAGCTTCCATGAAGGTCAAGTGTTTGTAGACTGTGTGATATAAACACAAGTCACCAATGAGATTGCGTTATGTGGGAGAGTAGTTAGCCTCGTACACGGGCGCTTTTAAATGAAGTGACAAGAGTTTCTGGCCTTATATACAATATGAAGAGTCGTGTGTCAATGTTTTAGCCTAATAATTCGTGATTACAGTGGCGGCGATAAGGCCCCCGCAGACCCCGCGGCGCGGGGGGGCCCCGACCCTCATGGGGGGCCCCAGTTGGCCCAGTCATGGGACATAACTTGTAACATGAAAAATAAGTGTAAACGAGTTGTAAAACGCTTCTTTGTTGAATTATCAGTTGACCATAGAATTGACGACCCAGTGAAATCATTTGAAGTAAAAGTTTTCAATGCAACACTAGATATTGTAATAGCTCAGCTACAAATGAGATTCGAAGGATTGCGTTGCATTGATGATAGGTTTTCATTCCTGACGCCTCAGAATTTAGTAAACTTCTCACAAGAGACAATAGTGGAGAAAAATAAGGCTCTGGTAAATGTGTATCCTGGTGACCTTTCCACATCACTGCCTGACCAAGTAATATCCTTCAAAGCTCTGATGACCAAAGAAATTGTACACAAGAAAAGAATTCGAGAAATGATGAATTTACTGGTTGAAGAAAACAGCTGCCTTATGAGTTGCCTCCCAGACTTAACTACAGCTTTGCAGCTTTATTTAACCATACCTGTCACAACAGCTACAGCGGAAAAAAGCTTTTCAAAACTTAAATTAATTAAATTAAGTCATACTTAAGAAGTACCATGGCCCAAACTCGGTTGAGTGACTTGGCACTGTTAAGCATTGAGCATGAAGAGACACAGAAAACTAATATCAACGAAGTGGTTGAAAAGTTCTTAGCTATTAAAAAAAGAAGACTAGGCTTAGGAAAACAGTGAACTTTGGTTGATCCTCATCTGTAAATATTGTACATTACTTGAGTTCGAGTGTTATTGAATTGGATTAGACTTAAGGAGAACTTGTATAGAGTATATTCAAGAATTTTACAAATTCAGTTACAAACTAATTTATATGTTTGAAAAAAGCTAGAATGTTACTTTGATATTCGTTTTTAAATAATAAATTTTTAACACTCTGTGTGCGGTACTGTTTCATAGTCTGAGTTTAGATCTTTGACGTAAAAATAAATCATTCTTTTTATTTTGGTTTTTTTATAGTTTGTATAGAACTTTGTCTATTTAGCAACAATGAATTTTAAGAGTTTGTACACGTGTAAAACATCCTTTGCAAATTGCAAACGCTTTGTGATAGACGAGAAAGTATTCACAAACCATTGTTGTGAAACACACGTAAATAGAAACTCATTTGAGTGTTTTCCCCTATTACGTATACAAAATTTAACCATTTTTATAGGGCCTCCTAATTAGTTTCGCGGGGGGGCCCCCGTTTCGTTAGCGCCGCCACTGCGTGATTAAAATGAAGGCTATAAGACAATGCTGTTTTTATGTACAGTCTTATAACTTTGACAGTTTGATGGTAGGCCTAACTGTATAATATTAGTATAGTAGTTAGAACGTTACAAAAATATATATATTCTGTACATGCATTTGCATAGAACTTTATGTATTTTATAAAAATTCTAATTCTACACACTTAAACTTGAGAGCAAGTAAATCTCGCAAACCTTTGTTCTTTTTAGAATATAAGAATATTATTGTAGGTCTCAAAATAGAACTGTAGAAAAGTATTCCCATGCTATATAATTTATTCAGCTTAAGAGCAGAACTCGCCGCATTGTTTAAACAATAACCAACAAAAATAAATTATGATACACCGAAGCACAGTTTAAGCATAGAAATCATTTGTAGCACATACTGAACTGTAGTTAGTGTTGTGCTAAAAATGTTCTTTATCCCTTTTTGGTGACATGTCTTGATTTCTGCTCTAGTCTCAAGCTATGCATGAGTCTGACTACAACATCGGCTACGGAAATATCATGGTCATCCTCATTGGTTTCCTCTCGTTTCCGGTGACAGACAATAAGTAACATTTCGTCACACCTGTTAAAAAAGATTTAAAATCCCACTATAATTGTGTAGAAGATAAACGAGTAAACGTTAGATATATAAGGGTGGGAGTAATTTATTGAAGGTACCATTAGGAGGCAAAATAAGGAAGTTTTTCAATCTCTTCTATATCTGAAATACCTGATAGCCTACTATTACAATCGATGAAATAGATTCGGGCTAGTTTGAATATATTCTGGTCTAAGACTGATATGAAAGGTCCTATGTGGTGATATGTTCTTGAGCGAATCACAGGGACAGGTGTCAATAAGAACACAACAACACGAATTTCACAAGAAACGCAACGTAGAGAAATCAGCAATATCAAAGCACATTTGGGAAATCAAATCGAATTTTGTTTGAAAACATAACTGTTATAGTGTTACTGCAAAATTATTGTTTGATTCATCGGAGAGTCAACAGAGATTAAAAAAATAAGAATAATTTCACATAGAACATATTGAAAAATGCTGATAAATCAACCTTATAAAATTATTGTAATGTAATATTAATATCAACTGAAATTATAGTAAATGATAACTAATATTTTGACAGGTGCTTTGTGAATCACTGGAAAAATGTTAGAAATAATACAACGCACTTACTACTTTAACAAAATTAATTCGTTTATACAACTCTAAAAGTCGTTTCAGCCAGAGAGGTTGTTTTCAAAAAGTTACAATATCATCAAATAAGTAAATTAACAAATATTTATTTATTATACGAACTACCAAACATGATTTATAATTTTATATTAAAATATTATTGTTTTATATAATATTGATATTTCAACTGTTTAGTTTCAAGGATGTTGTAAATTCATAGACTTTTTGTGGGCGATGGAGTATTTAAGTTCATAAATTTCTGTACGTATTCAAGAGTTCTATATTCTAGAAATAGAGGTGTGGTGACCCCTGGAAAATCGGGGTGAGACCGAGGGCGGCCTAACAGTGACAAGCAGGAGGTCGTGATCGGACGAGAGGTCCGGCACTGCGCTGACTGGTGGTTGAAATGGACGGCCTTGGCAATAACTATGTTAAGGACGTCAGGTCGATACCCCGCTCCAGGGAAGTGGGTTGGTTCTGTCGGACTGATAATGACACTAGGGCAGTGGCGCCCGGTGGGTCCTGAGGATGGGGAGGCTACGAGCCGCGCTCAGTTTTAGTACCCCCTCCCCTCGATGCTAGTTATTTCACTACTAATTATCGTAGAGCTGATCTACAGCTCTGTGGTATTATTATTATTATTCTCCATGAATAACACAGATATACGGAAGAAAATGAATATTATGAGTATACTCGTGAGGAATGTCCAGTATCGGCTGAATTGGTGGGAACATCTTTGAGGAATGGATGACTGCCGCATCCCCAAACAACTATGGAACTATAAGCCGAGGGGTCTGAGAGGTGTGGGACATCCGAGGAAGCGCTGGAGTGACCAACTCTAATCTTTGCCTGTTTGAGACCGGAACAAACCATCCTTGGTTTAATCCTTGAAGATGATGATGGTGATTGTATATTGCTGTTATTATTATATTATATTGCTACGAATGCTCTTAATATACAGGTTAGTATTAGCAAATTGTTTAGAAATAAACTGATTAAAAGACAAACGAAAACAAAGATTTACATGAACATGGAGCGCCCTGTTGACACATACTCCTGTGAAACGTGGACCTTGTCAGAAAGTGATGTGAAGGAATTGAGAAGGTTTGAAAGAAAAATTTTGAAAAGGATATCTGGTGGGATTAAAGAAAGGGATAATTGGAGAAAAAGGAATAATGAAGAATCATCATCATAACCACCGAGGACCACCGGTTGGGAACCAGTACTGTAAATGATATAATCAAATGGTTTCCATCTTAAAGGCACCTGAGGGCCAAAATTAAGCTCAGGAAAATACCAGCGGGCAGCATCATAAGCGGTTACAATTTTTTATAAGTAACGTTATTTAATTGTAAATAAATTGAAAGAGGTAAATTACACATTTAACAAATGCTATTACATATCTTTACCGGCACAGTCTTTATTATGTCAATATAATAATGAAGTTTAATGAAGAAAGTTGTGTTAGTGGTTAAAATCACAAGCAGACGATCTTGAACCGTGCGGTTCCTTAAATAGGTTTTGATTCTCTTAAGACAAGAAAAGCTTCTGTCTACGTAAGCATTAAAAAGAAGAATTGTTGCAATAAGTCATCTTTTTTGTTAATCTGGTTAATTTCACTGTGTACCGGCGAGAAAATGGTTTCAAGTCCTGTTCTTAATTTTTATTTGCTCAAATGCTGAGCATAGATTTCCACTGATGGCATAAAAGAAACAGTCAGGAATATTTTGTTATAATAAAAAAAGTTTTTAGTGTCACCTAACTTCAGAAATTTTAATTCCTCAGAGCTTTAAAGTCATACTTCTTGTTGAGCAATAATATTGCTTAACAGTAAGCAGGGTCAGCAGAATAACTTCGACTTTACTCCACTACCGCATAGCCATTTATGTTGATCGTACCATGATGACTGGACAGTTCTAGATTGTCTTTTGTGCCTTTTAAGAAACAACATTTTTAGGATACATCGACCACGTTTCAGCATTTGACTTCTCTTAAAATCACTCAACCGGGAAAATGTTTTTTCCAGTAATGTTCGATACTGCTATATCACTTTCACTTTCTTCTGCTAAATCCATTTTATCCTCGTGGTAGAGAACACAAACACACGCCAAGAAGAGATACATAATAATAATATACACGCACAAGGAGCACGAGAACGTAACGACTGCGTAAAATAAACACAACCCACATTAAACCGTGCCGAGAGGCTGTGACTCGCTGCCTCCTATCCAAGGTTACAGACGCACTAGCGTCCCTCCACTACCTGCCGGGCACAGTTCTCACGGCGGCTACTCAGGTCCCTGCCTCTGTCTGTTGCAATTCTATGCTATTATTGCCAAGCGGGATTAAAAAAAAGTGTAATTAATCAGATAATTTAAAATGTCAAATTACAAAATTACAGATTACATACTGATTACAGGTTCAGTTACAATAAAAACCAGAGCCTATTACTAGTTATTTATTTTTTAATAATTTTCTAAATTTTACTGGGGAGGCCTAGCAGTTCATTGCCTCCCCTGATGAGCCGCCGCTGCACTAGGGTCGTCTTTGGCAGCTTACTGTGAGTATTGCCGTAGGAACTCGACCCAATTGTTCCACGAAGGATGCTGGGAGTTGTCTCCGGCTCCTATGGTTGGGAAAACGTCGAGGAGAGCGTTCCACTGCTCTAGCGACGGGGAATGAAGGCCGGGCGGGAGAAGCTGTGAACTGGGTGCGCGGCAGGCACAGATGTCACCGCTGGTATAGTGGAATTTGGAGCAACGGGCTACTCATTCACAGAGGTAACCTTCCATGGCATGGGAGTCGCTAGGATAGGTGTAGCAGGAATTGTAGATTGTTTCTGGCCGGACTCTGTCTAAGCTGACGCCTAAGGCCGCTGCTTCCCTCAGAGGAAAAACCACTAAGACGTTGGTACGTTTTGGCCATTGGCCAGTTTTGGCCACTAAGACGTTTGGTACGCTGCTTTGATTCCTTTTTAGGCTTCTTTTGAGCATTTGTAGGGTGTTCTGCGAATCCACAACGAGTTGCGGCACTTCGGCCGGTACCTGAGCTGTGGGACTGCAGTAGGGGCCGAAGCGACTACTGTAGTGTATGATAGAGCGATATCAACAGCCGGAGCTGGTGGCGGGGGGCGTAAATATAGTGTCGGAAAGCAGGACAGCCTCGCATGGGATCGTGAGGCGGGTAGGGGCGGCCTGGCGGTCATGTTGCTGTTTATAAGGGCTTTTGATAATGGGAACAAGACTTCTAATCAGCCGGGTGACTGTCTCCGCAATTGTAGTACTGCACCGGATCCGACTTCACAACTGGACAATTCTCTTTGTGCGGTTCCCCGCGGCGGCATGATGCAGAAGGTAGAGGAATGCCCACACCTTTGGCAGTTGAAGCACGTGAAGTTATTTAGATGGACGAATATATAAATGAACGGAGGCACGTGATGCTTTGGAGTGTGTAAGCTGGGTCAAAATGTTTCACCTTCCTGACCTTCATCAGGAATGAGTTCGTTTTCCGGTTCCGGTTTTCCGAGAGGAGAGAAGTGACTGTGGTAGGGGCTTATCAGTCAAGCTAATCTTCTACTAAAACTATTCACAGTACACATAGTAGGCCTACTAAACGTCTAACAAACAGAATTTCAGAATCGAAAGATTAGTCCAGAGATTATGGCGCTCGCGATCGTATTAACACTGGAGTTTATAAAACAAAGCAGTAATTAGTCAACGGCAAAGATTAAATTCAGACTGAAGCAAAGATGAAAAGATTTTCATACAGGTACTGGACCGTAGGAACTTACGGTCATATGTAACTCTAGCATTAACAAAACTAATTAGTGACTAGGCAACTACAGACACAACTTTTTAATTTAGTTTTTGACTTATTCATTGCATTTGATTTCGATTAAATTTGAAAATCATGTCTGCAACAGCGCTGTTAAACGTACGCGAGTGCGCGCAAAATCAGCCCACTGATATTTTGCTCCACTCAGCATTTTTCTCTGTTCACTTTCAAAAGTACGTAAGTGTAATTACACCTATTATATAAACACATATATTAGTAAACTTTTTATCAGCTGACAAATTAATAGTACTTTAACTAAAATTGCTGTAAACTAATTGTTTATACGTAAATTCAAACTAACA
Source organism: Magicicada septendecula (assembly GCA_034769895.1). Lineage (NCBI taxonomy): Eukaryota > Metazoa > Arthropoda > Insecta > Hemiptera > Cicadidae > Magicicada > Magicicada septendecula. The sequence goes on from CM068367.1 coordinate 950,912,122, forward strand.
CTGTCGCATTTTTCAACCAGTATCTTGGGTTTCTATGAAACACATTAGCTATATTTATTGTTAATAATTGCTCTGAAATAAATTTTCTTTCGTGCTTAAAACATCTTGTTCCGCACTGTCAGCAACAATTTAAGGTTGCTAAACCAACTTCCTCACTTTGGCGCTGTACATGTTATATCCCCCACCTACACATACATATTATAGTGTAAGCATGTAGTGTGAACATGTAGTGTAATATGTTCTGTAGTGTATACTATGTACGTAACAGGACGTTTCAGATTTCCTAAAATAACTGGATGTCCTCAAATATGCAAAGGCATTCTTTCCTGTGCTAGAAGATACTCTAATATTCCCCTATTTGTTTACACAGATTTCTATTTCACGACTCATCAACTCCACACCGTTTCTAGAACTACAGGTAGTTAAACACTAAACAAAAAAACATCAAATAATACTTTACAAGATATTAGCTGCTAAAAAAAGCTGAGGTGATTTTACGCTAAGATTTATGTCTAGATTGAAATATAAAGCTATGGAAAAATGTATCAAAGGTAATGGCATTTCAAGGCAAGGAGCCAATAAGAAAAAAATGATTATTTTCGAATTCTAGAACAGGTGAGCCACTTTAATTATTTGGGAAATGATACTGGCTATGAGAGGAATTATGATATTGATGTTAAGTTACGTAAGTCCCAGACGATCTGTGGGACAATCAACACAAACATGTATTGTTTCTTGTATTTCTAGAAACAAAGTACGTCGAGATACAAAATTAAAGTTCTACGAAGTTATGGCAGTCCTTGTGCCATCCTGTGAGTGTGAATTATGGACAACAACCAAGAAACAAGACAGTAAAATACAGAATTCGGAAATGGCGTTCTTCAGAGGAGTTAAAAGGTGTTCTAAACTTGACCGTTTAAAGAATCAGGCCTTAAACAAGTTTTTAAATTGAATGAAAGATTAAAAGATTAAAAACAACGGTGGAAAGAACACTTGTAAAGAATGTCAGATTTCAGACCGGCCAAATAAGACTGGAAATACAAACCTATAAGACACAGGTGTGTGGGTAGACCCAGGAAGAGGTGTTTGGAGGATTTTTGGTAGGCATCTTGCCTATGCTGTGAAGATGGAGATGATGATGATGAAAATGTATATCCTTGCTTGGAATCAGTAATAATATATCATAAAATATGTAACCTCTAAAGTTTTCGAAAACATTTATACTAATAACGGTTTTATGTAAGAGACTTTTCTAAAAATATTATAAAAGACTTAAATGAAAAGCATTTAAAAGTATTTTGAAGATGTATTATTTTACATGTTTCGAGCATTACTCCGTACGCTCATCACCAGCCAAGTTCATCAGTTGTCTGGTAAAGTATTTATACATTGTTAGAATTGCCGTTTGTTGGTAATGATGTGGCTCTTTTAGTTGTAAGTTAGTTATGACTGGGTTAGTGAAATTTCTATTTTGTGCTTGTTTCTAATATTTTGGTTTTAAACGTTATGTCATATTTTTTGTTTATTTTAATTTTTTATGTTTGGTATTATTATGTAAACACGTTTGTGTAGGCACGTTTGTGCACAGATCATATTTAACTATATATTAATGAACGTCATTTATATTATAACTATAAAAACGCACATGAACTAAAAAAAGTTATTTACTATTTGCCTTTCATTATATTTCTGAAATTTAATTTTTTAATTTTTGAGTTTATTTATCTCTATTGTAATTATATAAATACAACGGCCTATTATCTGAAAACCAGTTATATGATTTGAATAATTAAACATTTAAAATTAAAATGAACAGTTGTTAAATTACATACGAAAAACCATGCACTGAATCATAAAATGAAAGAGAAAATAAGTAAATGAATGTAAATAAGTAAACAAGTAAGTAATGTAAGTAAGAAAGTAAAGAAAAGAAAATAAGTAAATGAAAGAAACTTGTGAAAGACAGTGGACTAGTAAAGTAAGCTGTTATCACTTGATGTGTTTAGCGCTGTAGTTCTGTAACATACGAGAACTATTGCAATAGTAATAACTATTCCTGTGTTTTCAGACCAGGCATCCATGCTACCGTCGGAACAATACTGGCTTCAATTTTACTATTAGACATAGTACATGATTGAAATAATCAAATTAATAAAACGAATGACAGATTTACGAAAATTAAGAAAGCCCGAAAGAGAAATAAAGCGTATGAAATATGTACTGAAATATTCATATTCGAGTAACATATATCATTTAGTGTAGTAAAGCTTAATATGGAAGAAGCTACACCTGATGAGGTGATTTGTATTCGTTAACTTCGGCTACACCACTGTTGTAACACTGAACAGAAACTTCTCAAAACTTAATTTGATGACTTTTTGATATTCATATTTTATACAAATATTTGAAGAGTTAGTGAATATCTTTTAGTATTTAACATAACATTACATGAAAGTTTTCATTTCTGTTCAAGCGGGTAATGTAGCCGGCACATTATTAGCATAGAAAAATAAGCTCCCATTATTTTTCCTCCCATTGTTATCCTCTCTCTGTCTACTTTCCTCATTACTTTTCCTTATCGTTTTGTGATGTACTCACGTGTATTATGTTTAATATTTTCTTTCCCTGTTTGTCTCACCCTCAGATGCACGTTTCTACTTGTGTACTCAAGTATTTTTTTATTATAAAGTTACTGCAGTAACAACAAAATGATTCACATCATTCAAATATGTCTTCATGAGGTTCGAAATATTCACTACGCTTTATCCTATTCCTTCGAAATATTAAAAAAAAACATCGACTCTAGAACACCGATATTTTAATTTTAGTTGTACTTTACCATTTTAAAAACAATTCCAAACAAAACTATTTCAACTTATTTTTTTTCGGTTACCATGAATACAAATATAGTTGATTTATAAAGCAAATATTTTATTTATGAATCTCCAATCAGAGTGTAATATTTTACAAAGTATTCTTTATTCATTGCAGCGCTTTCTAGGGTGTATGTCAGCTATGGGGACTTTTTCTAAGGAATGGTGTTGGTTGAATGATCGACTTATCAAAGAAATTTATAAATTATACTAAATTTGTTGGAACAATTGAAACGACAAACGTTCTGAAGTCATAAGATTTATTTAATAAAAACCTTCAACAGATACACTCACTACATTGTACACACGCAATACGCGTACACTCTGTAGAGTAGTAGGGCTTACCTAGAATATATATATTATTATATCACGTATTATCTCTTTTCTCAGAAATAAAAAATTGAAACTCCTTTATTCTGTCTTGTCTTAGTTTCGATAAACTTTATTATTCTTTTCTCTTTAACATATATTGAGATTTATTAACATTCAATGCCCTTCTCGTCAGTTAGTAGCTCCTTTATGTTTGATAACATGAAAACTCTTTCTCAGGGTTAATAAAAAAATTAAAGTCTATGTACAGTCAAAGTCATACATATAAAATAAAATATAATAATTATAAATAGGTTTCAGTAATTTGGTGTTGTGTATGCGTGTTGAGTCATGGGTCCTTTGGATCATACAAAAAAACAACTTAATAGGAACAACTAATAATAAAATTACAATGAACAAATAAAATTAATAATCATAATGTCTATAGTGTTTTGTTATATCGTTTCACTGTTCTTGTGCTTTAAATTGAGTAATGTTTGATCAAATGTTTGTCTTAGCATGATGGAACAATCTCACCAAATTTGTAGTTTCGTTTACTGATTATTTCTTGATATTTATCTTCTGGCCTTCAGTTTTCCGTGTATTCTATTAAACCATTATACTTCTCGGTATTTCTGAAGTTTTTCTTCATTAACTCATTGTATAACATTAATTATTTTGTAGAAAATATCCAGCTTCAAATTTAATGTGTTCTGGCTTATTTTAAAAATTCTTCAACAACAATGTTTTTTTCTTAAAACAACCGATTCATTTAGTACAGCTCTTGGCTAAATCATATTTATGGGTCACAGGTTTGTTTCATATTTTATAATTGACATGATTCAATTGAATCTTATTTTTTCTTCGTCACTAATGTATATTATTAGTTTGTAACGTAATTTTCCACTATTTTTAATCATTGTACACTTTGTTTGATCTTAATATATTAGCTATATAGTTGGTTTATATAAATTATATGTTTTATTCACTGTTTATATTATAATTAGGTCTATTTCCTATTCACTTTCACTATACACTGTTATTTTAACGTCTATCACCGTTATTTTCACTTTCTTACATTATTAAACTACCTAATTTTTGTGATTATTGTTTAATATTATTCTATTTGTAATTTTTATGTCACTTACAGTTTGTAGTGCACTGACACAAAATATCTGCTTGAGGTGCGCAGACTTCTCTATAGTTACATTATAGACCTCTCTATAACCATTTACATTTTTATTATTCTTCGATCTTCCCTCCTGGGTGTCATAGTCATAGTCAGTTATTGTCTTGTCATTGTCATTAAATTATTTAATTCATAAGTTTTCATTCCCTATTTACTTATTACTTACTTATTTACTTGTATTTACTTATTAGCTATAATATTTCCCTTTTGTTTTTTATTACCTTTCACTCCTTGACATTATTATTTGTCTTTAAATAGTATATTTTATTTTCATTTCTTTATTTGTTAAGTTAATTTTATACTTCTTTGTATTTTATTTCTAAAAAAATTGCGTTTAGGCATAATTCACAACGAATTTGGATGATTAAATTGTATTTATTTTGGGGCGTAATCTTGTTATGTTACTATATATTGTAAAGTTACATAACCCGGTCCCAATAAATTAAATCATGTAAGAACATTAAGGTCAGAAATGGGTAACCTATAACTAGCTCAGACGGTGCAAAGTGAGTTATAGTGTACCCATTGAGGTAAAAAATGAAAATGGAGGTAACTTATTACAGAATTGTGCTGTAGGTTTGGGGAATTATAAAACTATGAGAGTAGACTATAATACTACTAACTGATTTTGTATTTTATTTATTTATTGTAATATTTATATTGTATGAACAACCAATTGTTATACCTAAGTTAATGTTATATTTTTTTCAAATATTTGTGTTATAATATAAGATAACCCAGGGTTAGTTCTAAAAAAGAAAAAAAACATAAAAATTTAAATATCAAAGGATAATAAAAAATTAAAATAATACTATGAGGGAAATGGCAACAGGAAGTAGTGCAGTGTAGGAATACTCTGAGAGACTAATAAATAATATATATAAATTTATTTAAAGATAATAAAATTATCAAATACTTATATACAAGGTCATAAGAAAATGAACAAAAACTTATTATGTAAACCAAATTGGTAAAGAAACCGGAATGGAAAAGAATTATTTTTCGGTAAATAAAATATAAATTTATAATAATTACAAACTGCCTGTATAATAAAAATACTATGGGTTACTAAGAGTGACGAGAATAACAAGTATTGTTAATAATAAAAATTTGGAATAAAACCATAGAGTTGAAAAAATGATGCTACTACAATTATAATAAAAATAACCTTTCTAGAACTTTGGAGGAGTGAAAATTAGTACAAAATTAAAAAACAACATGACCACTATATAATGATACATGATTTATCAAAATTAAATGGTTATACTCCTTAATAAACAGTGAAAGAAAACCTTCTGATGATTCAACCTGGTTTCGCCATAGTTCAAGTTGACGATAGAATATGAGCCAGACGGTAAGGAAATTATAACGCAAGACGGACCTCACCAGAGAAAAAGCTTCATTCCAGTAAGAACCATACGAAGAGAGGTAATATAAACATTTCGTTTAATAGTTCAAGAAGAAAACGCATTCCGAACGTTGATATAGAACACGAAACTAGTCATTTAATCACATGTTTTTTAAAGTAAACAAAAGCACGCTGCTCTCTTACGGCCATTCCTGGAACTACATACTAAACGAAAAATAAACAAATTTATTTAATATTTTTTCGGTATTTGTAAAGCTTAGTAATTATCCATTTCTGACCATCTCATAACAAAAAGAACTTACCCTGAACCGTGGGGAATTATTAAGAATTATATATTAATTGATGTTTTTGAAAATAGTGTAAAATTTGAAAACAAAACCATATATGTTTTTCTTTTCTTTAGACAATTCCATGTTTACTCTATGAAGTCGAGATTATGTTTTATTTAAGGAAAGATCAATTGTGATACTTGTATTTTGGTGGCAGGAAACAAAAAACCAATAATATAAATAAATGTTATTATTGAAAAATGATATTGAATAATAAAGTGTGTTATAATTTTTGTAGTGGGTAGTTGTAATAGATTTCAGCACAAAAACAGAAGAGATCAACACATCGGATCAGATTTTGCTATAGTGTAGGCTGGTTAAACTAGGCGTGGAAACTTGTCTCACAATCAGCTGATTTAAATCACAGCGAACAATTTGAAAAAATCAGAAATCGTCTAAACCGAGTGTAAATAATTGGTACTTACTCTCTCTTCCTCATAAGGCTGAACAACTTCCCTCCTTGACCCCAAATCACACACTCTCGATTTCTGTTTAGATTGAGTAACATTAAAAAATACTTTATTTATTTTTTTTTTTAAACTTCAGTTATTATAATTCATAAGTGGCGACTGCGGAGAGGCGGAAACTTTAATATCTCAAACCGCTACGTTACAGAATTGGCGCATAACAACATTGGGAGCTTAATTAAATAAGACGAACACCCAATAAGCCACATACAAAGTTTTCGCTATTACCTCTAGACAAACCGCGACGTTACAAGATTGGCGAACCCAATAGTGGGGCTTGACTAAAGGTGGACGTTTCGCTAGTACCTCATAACCGCGACGTTACAAGATTGGCGCTCAACGTAAAAGGGCGGTAATTAGAAAAGAATTTTAATATTTAATAAAAATATATACCAAAAAATCTAATTATCGTTGGCAGTTATGAGAAAACAAGAAATGCATAATACCCGAGGCAAATCGAAGAAGAGGGCAGAAGAAAAGGAGATTGAAGAAGGTGGACAGGAACAAGAAATAGAATTAGTCACGGACAGTGAAATGGAACAACTGACAAGTGATAAAGAAGAAACCGAAGTAGTTATGGACCCGGAAACGGAAATAATTGAAGAAGATGCCCAAGGGGACCAACCAGACAAAGCGGTAGCCAGAGAAGAACCTAATTGGCAAGACATGATGAAATTTATGGCAGAACAATTTAAGGAACAGAATAAACAAACTAAAGAACAATTTAGAAAACAGGAGGAAAAATTTGATAAAATAGATGAGAACTCAAGGAAACAAAATGAAACCTTGAGCGAGAAATTTGCCAAAATAGATGAGAATTTTAAGAAACAGGAAGAGAACTCTAGGAAGCAAAATGAAACTTTGAGGGATAGTTTAAAACAAATTGAGAAAATAAACGAAGAAAACTTAAAACAATTTGAGGGGAAAATGGAGAATTTCAATAAGGAGATATGGGAAACTTTCGGAGAGAAGTTTGAAAATGTTAATACGCGTATCCAAAAAGCAGATACATACAAGGAGGAGACAAATAAACAAATGGACCATAGTGTCAAGAATTTGGATGAAACCTCAGACAGCACTTCAGAAGGTATTATAGTAAGTCCAAACACAGAAGAGAGTAGGAAGGAAATAGAAATTACAGAATACCAAGGTGTAATGCCATCGGAAAATAAAAATAGCCACTACAAAAAGGATGTTCAAATCGTGGAAAAGAAGACCAAGAAAATAATAAAAACAGGTAGGAAGAGAATAATAAATACTAAGGAAGAATGGGAGATGATTACAGGTGGATTAATTAATGTATTCAACCTTCCAATTAATGAACAGAGGGAATTAATTAAGTTTACATCCCAGTTAAATGTGTCAACGATGGAAGTGTGTCAGACAATGTCAGTCGTATCTTCAAGACGGAACACAACATTCAAATATTTGGTAAATAATCCAGAGGTAAAAGGGAATGAAATGAGATTAAATATGAGCAACTATGTTATGTTAGAGGAGGTACAATACTTATTAGTTAAAAAGGAACGAACTATGACGGAAAACTGTGACTTCTATGAAGACTTGGTATCAGCTGAGTTACGATGCCAGGTGAAAGAGAGGTATTTAACAAATACCAAAATCATTATGAATACCCCCAGTAATCCGAGTAAAGGGAGTACCTGAATTAATGGACCATGGTTAAACTAAACAATAACCAACCAGACAAGGGGACTGAAATTCTGAAAACCGACCCAAGCAACCCATTGAATAGCGGAAGAAAACCCCAAAATTCTAAAAGCACGTAAGGACATCTTACTCAAGTTATTTTGAAACCATATAATTTAAAATGAAGAAACTAAAAACCCCAAAATTCTAAAAGCATGTAAGGACATCTTACTCAAGTTATTTCGAACAATATAATTTAAAATTAAGAGACTAAAAACCCCAAAATTCTAAAAGTATGTAAGGACATCTTACTCAAGTTATTTTGAAACCATATAATTTAAAATGAAGAAACTAAAAACCCCAAAATTCTAAAAGCATGTAAGGACATCTTACTCAAGTTATTTTGAAACCATATAATTTAAAAAAAAAAAAAATAATAAGAACTGATTAGTAAATAAGAGTTATAAAGAATTGATTTAAAATGAAATAATAGGAAAAGTAATATTTTTAATGGTAACAAACAGAAGAAAAAATTAAATGAACAAAAACAATTGATGGTAATGTGCTCCGATAAGAAGAATAAAGAATAATTTAATGACTCCAATGGAACTGAAGGAGGATGATAATTAATACAATGATTAGAATTTCTCGGAATTGAAGATTATATAAGAAGAAATGATACGGAGAAATATGTCACAAGAAGTAAAGTCAAAAGAATTTTAACATAAGACCTATCAATAATGTTATATGCTATTAGTTAATGGAAAAGAAGAAGGAATCAAGGAGAAGAAGAAATATATAAATAAATGCAAACAGCTACAGTATGAAGAATCCCAAAAGTGTTTGGTACTAGTCGCTAATTGACTACTACTTATAATTTTTTTTTATTTTTATGTATTGACCGTAGAAATGTTCCGGCAATAATTTTTATGAGCAGGGATGATGTTCCCCTGGTCTCAGAAGGTGTACGGTTGGACAGAGGAGTATGGACCCAGAGTGGCCACCCTACTGGTACCTCCGCACAAGATAGGGAAAAATGTTAGGGAAATTGAATATTTAAGGGATAATAATTATAAAATAGCTGAAAAGAGTGATATTAGATTCCAGAAGTATAGATGAAGAAAATAGAAGGAAGATAGCAGACCGAAGCTTAATTGATGAAGATAATTTATAGAAGTAAATAGAAATGAGTGTTAAAACAAGTTTAATATGATTAGTGTAACCAGTCCTTATCAAATAAAATGTGGAAGTACCACTACCCAGAAATAAATAATTGATGAATTTGCCTCCAAGAGAGAGAGAGTATAGTAAGAAAACAGCAATTACCACCAGTCTGAATTACCAGTCAGTTTACAACCAGTTTGAAATGAAACACTATTATGAAAATAAAGCCAAGACTATTAGGAGAATTGAACCAATCAACAATTTATTTTAATAAACAAGTAATACCAAAATAAATTTGTTCTAGTGGGTGGGCTTTATGTAACGTTACATAACCCGGTCCCAATAAATTAAATCATGTAAGAACATTAAGGTCAGAAATGGGTAACCTATAACTAGCTCAGACGGTGCAAAGTGAGTTATAGTGTACCTATTGAGGTAAAAAATGAAAATGGAGGTAACTTATTACAGAATTGTGCTGTAGGTTTGGGGAATTATAAAACTATGAGAGTAGACTATAATACTGCTAACTGATTTTGTATTTTATTTATTTATTGTAATATTTATATTGTATGAACAACCAATTGTTATACCTAAGTTAATGTTATATTTTTTTCAAATATTTGTGTTATAGTATAAGATAACCCAGGGTTAGTTCTAAAAAAGAAAAAAAACATAAAAATTTAAATATCAAAGGATAATAAAAAATTAAAATAATACTATGAGGGAAATGGCAACAGGAAGTAGTGCAGTGTAGGAATACTATGAGAGACTAATAAATAATATATATAAATTTATTTAAAGATAATAAAATTATCAAATACTTATATACAAGGTCATAAGAAAATGAACAAAAACTTATTATGTAAACCAAATTGGTAAAGAAACCGGAATGGAAAAGAATTATTTTTCGGTAAATAAAATATAAATTTATAATAATTACAAACTGCCTGTATAATAAAAATACTATGGGTTACTAAGAGTAACGAGAATAACAAGTATTGTTAATAATAAAAATTTGGAATAAAACCATAGAGTTGAAAAAATGATGCTACTACAATTATAATAAAAATAACCTTTCTGGAACTTTGGAGGAGTGAAAATTAGTACAAAATTAAAAAACAACATGACCACTATATAATGATACATGATTTATCAAAATTAAATGGTTATACTCCTTAATAAACAGTGAAAGAAAACCTTCTGATGATTCAACCTGGTTTCGCCATAGTTCAAGTTGACGATAGAATATGAGCCAGACGGTAAAGAAATTATAACTCAAGACGGACCTCACCAGAGAAAAAGCTTCATTCCAGTAAGAACCATACGAAGAGAGGTAATATAAACATTTCGTTTAATAGTTCAAGAAGAAAACGCATTCCGAACGTTGATATAGAACACGAAACTAGTCATTTAATCACATGTTTTTTAAAGTAAACAAAAGCACGCTGCTCTCTTACGGCCATTCCTGGAACTACATACTAAACGAAAAATAAACAAATTTATTTAATATTTTTTCGGTATTTGTGAAGCTTAGTAATTATCCATTTCTGACCATCTCATAACAAAAAGAACTTACCCTGAACCGTGGGGAATTATTAAGAATTATATATTAATTGATGTTTTTGAAAATAGTGTAAAATTTGGAAAACAAAACCATATATGTTTTTCTTTTCTTTAGACAATTCCATGTTTACTCTATGAAGTCGAGATTATGTTTTATTTAAGGAAAGATCAATTGTGATACTTGTATTTTGGTGGCAGGAAACAAAAAACCAATAATATAAATAAATGATATTATTGAAAAATGATATTGAATAATAAAGTGTGTTATAATTTTTGTAGTGGGTAGTTGTAATAGATTTCAGCACAAAAACAGAAGAGATCAACACATCGGATCAGATTTTGCTATAGTGTAGGCTGGTTAAACTAGGCGTGGAAACTTGTCTCACAATCAGCTGATTTAAATCACAGCGAACAATTTGAAAAAATCAGAAATCGTCTAAACCGAGTGTAAATAATTGGTACTTACTCTCTCTTCCTCATAAGGCTGAACAACTTCCCTCCTTGACCCCAAATCACACACTCTCGATTTCTGTTTAGATTGAGTAACATTAAAAAATACTTTATTTATTTATTTTTTAAAACTTCAGTTATTATAATTCATAAGTGGCGACTGCGGAGAGGCGGAAACTTTAATATCTCAAACCGCTACGTTACAGAATTGGCGCATAACAACATTGGGAGCTTAATTAAATAAGACGAACACCCAATAAGCCACATACAAAGTTTTCGCTATTACCTCTAGACAAACCGCGACGTTACAAGATATATATATATATATATATATATATATATATATATACACTAGCTGAAGTACCCGTTCTACGCCCGGGTGGCGAGCATTTTTATTAGCACATATTTAATTATTTATTGGCATATATTAAATACATTTAATTACATATACATTTAATATACATTTAATTACATATTGGCTATGAAATTTAATTATTGGGCGAAAACTTCTTTGTAGACCACATTTTTGGTGTAAACTCTGTGGTCTTTCTTTAAGTTGCCTTGTTGGTCAGTTCCTAAGACTTTTACCTTGACTTGCTGAAAGGACTTTGTTCTTGAAAATGCAACATAAAGTTGTCCATGACTGAATACTGGAGATGGCAAATAAATACCAACTGAATCCAGTGTTTGCCCTTGGCTTTTGTTGATGGTCATAGCAAAAGCAAGTCTAAATGGAAACTGTTTTCGTCTTAATGTAAAGGGAAGGTCAGGGTCACTGGGTGCAAGAATAACTCTTGGAATAAATACCCTGGTACCTTCAAAAGATCCGGTCAAGATTTCACAGTCAATGACTTTTGACATCATTTGCTTGACGACCATTCTGGTGCCATTTCAAAGACCTCTTGTTGAGTCAAGGTTTCGTAGCAACATTACTACTGCACCAACTTTCAAGTTAAGTCTATGAGGAGGCATACCTCCAGGTGTTAAGCTGTTCAAAAACTCCATTGGATAGTTTGCTGCCTCCTCGGCATTTGCACTGTCTTGCTGAATAGAATCTATGCTGGTATAGCATTTCAATTCAGATTGAATTCGTCTAAGGACATTTTCATTAAGTTCAAGTGACTCGTGGTTTTTTGGAGTCAGGATTGCACGGTTAGCAATGCTGTCATCTCCTGATTGGATGGCATCAGGAAAGACAGCAGCAACAATACATCCATTTTCAATGCAGACTGGAGGAATTTCGAAGATGCCTTCCTCTAATCCAGGCTCCTGGGGTTTTCCATTCCCAAGTTTTAAAAGCCAATCGGAAAAGCCTCGGTGTTCTGATGGGACATTGTCCTCATTGGCACGCATGTTTTGGTCTAACTTTAGGACCTGAATATTTTTCCAACACTTACTATTCTTCATGCATGAAGAAAGTATTTCGGTTCTGCTGCGATGTGGAACAACAGGGAGAATTTGTCTAAAATCTCCACCGAAAAGAAGACCGCACCTCCAAATGGTTTTTTAGAAGGAACTTTTGTATACAGTGTGTCAACTGCATTTACTCCATGTGCTGGGGCCATTGAAGCTTCATCCCAGATTATCACTTTGGCCTTTTCTAGTTCATTTGCCGTATTAGTCCCATGTCGAACATTACAGGTTGATGTTTCATTTATTGGAATAGGCAGCTTGAAACGACTGTGGGAAGTTCTGCCTCCCTCAAGCAAAGTTGCTGCTATGCCTGTAAATGCACATGGCAAGGCTAATTCATTTTAGCTACGCACGTAGTTCATGATTTTGTTGTAAAGGAAGGTTTTACCACTTCCGCCAGGTCCATCAATAAATAGACGTTTGGGTAAGTTAGGGGTTTCAATTGCTTCCCTGATTTTGCCGAAAGCCCTTCTTTGCCCTGGGTTGAGCATTTTAAACTTTTCTTCGAACATGGTTTTTTCGGCAATTGGATCGTAATATTTTCCAGAATGGATTGGCTCGTCATAGCTGCCGACTGGAAGTTCTAGGCCAAAATCTACCAATGACTTTCCATGTGTTCGAAGGAGAGATTCAATTTCTTTAAGCATCAAATACAGAGCTTTTTCTCCATCAGGAAAGCGTCTCTTATAGTCTTGCATAAGATTGTCCTTATGTCTGTCGAATAATGCTGCTGCATCCGACGGCTCACACATGATACAAATAAATGTAAACGACTGCCTCAGTTGTACTGGCATTTGATGGGTTGCAGCTTCTGTTAGGCAAGTATCCCATTCTGAGTCATCATCAGTTAATCCCCTTGCGATGCATGCTTCTTGGAAAGTTGCAAAGGGGATAGGATTTCCTTCGACCGTTCTTAGGTCCTCGAAAGATGTTGCTCCTCTAACATTGAGAAAGAGAATTCGGAGGAACCATTTTTCTCTATCCGTGGGACTTACGGCAAACATTCTGCCAATTGTAGTTTCATGTCCTCTAAGACGTGGTTTCCATTTAGAATTTTTGTTATCCCAGGTATAGAGTTTGGGAATTTTAATATATAAATACTCTCGGGCATTAGGGTCTTCCTGATTAAGTTTAAACCAAGCCAGAAGTTTGGATTGGACTTGGTGGCTTTTTGCTGTACAGCTTCAGCTTCCTTGCCTGGTATAAAACATATTGTATGCTTGTCCTCAAGGTGGACATTTAATCTTTCCACATGATCAGTTTGGTGGTGCATTTTGTATTCCCTGAGCCTCCAGCATGCTTCAGGTGCACTTACATATCGGGTCTCCAAGTAATTTTTTACTTCGTCCCATTCAATAGTAGCTTCCTGTTCTGTGGGAACAGTAACGAATTGAATATTTGCACAGTCATGCCCCTTGTAAACGTATTTGAAGAGATATTTAACGCTTTGAATTGAGCTACAAATCTCTACATTAATGTGGGCGTTGTATTTCAGAGACAGGTATGGGTTGTATGGCACCACCCATCTGTTATCCACTTTGTTTCCCCCAAGTTCAACAAAGTTACCATCATCTGGGCGTTGATATTTTGGGTAACCATTGACATTGCTGTTGGTCTCGGCACAGAAATCGTTTGGGAATTCTTTTGTGCATTTGCCGTTTTCCATACACGGTGCGTTTGGATTTAATGGACCATGTATCATACAGGATTTTACAATTTCATGTAGCCTCGGGTGGGCATCTTTATCAGGGAGTTCTGCACAGACAATTTTGTCAATTCTTTCATTCTCCCAGACTTTGTCTTCTGGGGCCATGAATAGCAATATGTGCCCATGTGGTAGACCACGTTTTTGGAACTCGATCACGTGGAGCATAGCCCTAACACGTCCAAATCTATGGTGTTTGTTTAAGTCTTCAAGTAGCAATTTCAGTTTCAACTCAAACACTCTTGCTACTAAATCAGGCCGGTCGCATGGTTGCTGACCGGGAAGTAAGTTTTCCCTGATTTCCCTCCATTTAGGATTGCACGTGAATGTTACAAATAAGTCAGGTTTGCCATATTTCCTGACCATGGCCATAGCATCTTGGTAATTTTGAGCCATATTTCTTGGACTCCCTTGGAAGATTGCAGGCAATATAACTTTCTTTCCAGGCAATATGTTAACGTCCTCAAAATTGTGGTTGTTCACAAATCGGTGAAGAACATCATAGTCTTCAGCTCTTACTGTGTTTTGATTTTTTCGAAACCAATTCAAGCGGTTTGCCTCGGTCTTGCAATAGGCATCAACCATGAATTGGTGAGTCAGCTTTCCTGCGTTGAGGAACTCGTTAAAGTTTCCATCACGAATGGCAAAATGGTATGAATACCATTGAAGCTGGGACACATTTCCTTGAGCAACAGCTTTCTTCAGATCTGTGGTCCACCCTGAATCCCCATATGGGAAAAGCAAAGGGTAGCACATTGGGTCACAAAGTCTACTCAGGATGGATATATTTTGTAAAATTTCGCTTTTCGGATAAATTGTAATATCCCGATTTTCTGGGGGTGCACCATCTGCACTGTGAAAAACGGCAGCAATTTCCCCTCTGGCAGTGGGAGCGATGGTTCTGCCGGGGAGCACATTATTTACTCTTTCTCTCAAGAAAGTCATGCTATATTCAATTGGCGTTCGGTTTTCCCGATTTGCCTTTAGCATTTCGTCTTGTTCAAATTTGAGCATGTTCTTGTATTCTCTATAGAACGGATTGATATCTGCAAGAATACAGTTTCACAAGAGAAAGTTTCTATATTATATAAAATCTCCAAGAAGTTTTTGGAGGTTCTCCATTACGACACGAATGCATTCATTGTTTGCTTGATTGTTCATTCTTTCTGTCAAGGCTTGGGCCGAATCCAAAATGTACAGTTGGGCATACTTTGGTAATTCACCTTGATTTGGGTGTAATGCAGATGTAGCGTGATAAATTTGCCCATGGATTCTGTAACAAAAAGGACCTGAACGTCTGGTCACCGATTGGTCAACTTGTGCTCCCATTGAGGCAAAGGTCATTGCACTGTTGTAGGATCTTATGTTTTCCATGAAATTTTTGGAATTTGGATCAGATCCATTCATGTAATTTGTAATGAAGGGATGCATTCGTATTTCATCTAA
Organism: Magicicada septendecula; assembly: GCA_034769895.1. NCBI lineage: Eukaryota > Metazoa > Arthropoda > Insecta > Hemiptera > Cicadidae > Magicicada > Magicicada septendecula. The sequence goes on from CM068367.1 coordinate 950,928,046, forward strand.
TGCAATAGTCCCTTTATGACAGCAATTTGACATTAATTCATTTTTGAAATGCGTGGCATTGCAAAATGGACATTTAGCGTCCATTGGGCTAAGATAACGTTCTTCAATTTCGTCTTCATTGAAGTTTTCGGGAAGCAAAGCGGTGTTGCGGGATGGACATATCTACTCAGACGTCCTCTTTGATGTTGGCGTGCAACCCTTTGTCTTTCAGCGTTTGCCTCGCGCTTTTGTTGAAGTTGATTTTGTGGCATGTTTTCTCTGTGTTGCCGGTGACTTACAGCATTAGCTTCACATTCTGCTTGAAGCTGCTCTTCTGACATGGCCGCTCGACGGCGTCTTTGAGCTTCAGCATTACGTGCTTTTTTGCTGCAATTTCTTCAGCAGTTGGTGGTTGCTGGCGTTTAGGAGGCATATTTGATCGTATTTCATTATTTATTCATTGGATCATCAGAAATACGTATAAACATAAATATTACAATTAAAACATATACAGAAATATAGAACAATTACAAAATATATAGACGTACCTGTATACAAAATTACAAAACATATCAACACAATCGCATAGTAAAAACTTTAAAAACTATAGGAACGGATAAATGTATACATTCGATGCCGGTAAATATCATTTGTTTATTTACTTGTTACTATGGTAACATACCGATGACTGACACACTACCTAGCGCGTTATATTATAGATATAGGACAATTACAAACTATATAGACGTACCTGTATACAAAATTACAAAACATATCAACACAATCGCATAGTTAAAACATTAAAAACTATAGGAACGGATTCGATGCCGGTAAATATCATTTGTTTATTTACTTGTTACTATGGTAACATACCGATGACTGACACACTACCTACCGCGTTATATTATACAGAAATATAGGACAATTACAAAATATATAGACGTACCTGCATACAAAATTACAAAACATATCAACACAATCGCATAGTAAAAACATTAAAAACTATAGGAACGGATTCGATGCCGGTAAATATCATTTGTTTATTTACTTGTTACTATGGTAACATACCGATGACGGACACACTACCTAGCGCGTTATATTATAGATACGTTAACACACGAGGGCACATAAAAAATGAAGCTACTATTGTATTACTATAGTTGAGCGTGATACTTTACTATAATGTGCAACATATACGCAATACATTATTTAATTGTTTTAAAATTTTACAGTGCAATATTAAAAATGTAACAACTACTGTAAGCTGCTGTTGGCTATTAAAACATAGACATATAGCAAACAAATTATTTAATTACTATGAAATTCTACATAATTGAGGTTCTCTGCGGTGAGAAGAAGACGAGAAAGGGGTGGACAGTGGAAAGGAAGGCGGCGCATAGTGTGCGAATTAGGGCCTTCTGGTAGGAGAAGAAAAAGAAATGATATTCGCGTGGTCCACGGCTAACCTGTTCGTGTTAAAAAAATTCTACATTATCTACTTTTCAACACAGTTTAGATTGCCACCCGAATTGAGACATTTATTTGAGGCACTTGACACTAACTTTAATATACTTTGTTCACAAAATTCTACAGTCCCTGATCACAAAATAAATCATATCAGGGCGCTACCTTTTCTCTCATCGCTACTGCTGAACTTCCGGGCTGCTAACAAATTACTTTAGGTACATATGAGCAGATGTAATTTTCTTGGCGCTAAGTCCAAACTGTAGAAAGGATGCCGGAGGTTGAAAGCGAAACGGGTTGAAAAGATCTTATGCCATGCGTCATTCGTTGACACGCAACAACAGAACTCCAGAAATTAATAATCCGCTCTTTTTGTTCTAGTTGACAAGCCATAACTTTATCAAAGTTTTACAGCACTTTGGCGTCGATTATTGCGCTTTATCAAAGTTTTATAACCATCCCAGAAAACATACACATGATTTTTCTGCAGAAAGAGTTATCTTTATGTCGGGCAACCATTACGCTATCACCAAAGTGGTTGTTGTATCATTTCTGGTGTCACGTGGCAAACATAACTTTGTTTCATCACCAGTGGCAATTCATTAAATAAAGAGATCACTTTCCTTCTCCATTAGTAGTCTGCAAAAATTTAAGGCTACTACGTACTATGCATTTTGTTAAGTGAACGCTCGTTACTATTTTTACTTCCATGCTCCATAAGGAAATGGAAGTATGGTCATGCCGAAAGAAATCGTGTTCGAGATAACGGCTGATTCCGATTGTACTACCCTCACAACATGAAGAAAAGTCATTTTTCGAAAAGTGTCTGTGTGTTTGTTTCTCTGTCTGTCTTTCTGTGTCTGTGTGTAGAATTTTTTTATGGCAAACGATAAAAGCCACAAATTCAAACAGAATCAAATAATATTTTGCATACAGTCCTGAATTCTAGAGTATTCAAGACCTATTGTTTTTTGGTGAAGATCGGTTAAGGGAAAGGGGTAGTTTACCTGCAACATTTTATGTTTTAACAAGGGTAATTTTATTCTATGACGAACGATAACTGCCGTAAATTCAAATAGAATCAAGTAATGTTTTGCATACAGCCCTGAATTATAAAGAGCTCAAGGCTTTTTGATTTTGGTGATGATCGGTAAAGAGAAAGGGGTACTTTACCAGCAACATTTTATGTTTTAACAAGGGTAATTTTGTATATGACGAACGATAACTATCGTAAAATCAAATATAATCAAATAATATTTTGCATACATTCCAGAATTATAGGGAACTCAAGGCCTGTTGATTTTGGTGAAGATCGGTTACGGTGAAAGGGTAGTTTACCTGCAACGTTTTATGTTTTAACAAGAGTAAAGTACTTAATTTTGACTAATAAAATATCCTGATAAGAAGATCATAATAATCCATTGTAGAAACGTAGATGAAACATCTATAAATGAAGAGGCTAGTTGAACGGGGTGGGGGTTATTTTCTATAAATGAAAATTATAGTTGAAGGGGAAGGGTTAATTTTTTAAATGTGTAAGGGTTAACTTACGGGTAAATTGAGAAGTCTGTGGATTGAATGGTAGGAATGAAACTGGCGTTGAGCGAATGACGAGGAGCAGAGTGATTGCCCGTCATGGCAATATTTCGTTTCACAAGATTCATTGCGATAGTTGATTCACAGTATCGTATTTATCTTTCGAATCTCTGCAATTTCGTGAAATGTGAAGACGTCTGTTGCATGAAATTGTGAGACAACATTTGCATTGTAAAAAGTTGTGGTTGATGGGCACCAATAAAATCGGTGTGGAGAACCATACATGACTTCCATGTTCTAAGATTCATATTTAAAATCATTTTCGAAATGAAATATTTCCATAGAAACTACTTCTTTCTCCCAGCTTACTTCTACTTACTGCTTCAGCCTTAACCACAGTACTGTGGTCACTAACGTATACCACCTCACGTTATCGCACTCGATTGTCACTGATAATGGAAGTCGATGGCACTGCCGAAACGTCTGGTTTTGCAGAAAACATTGGACTACGACCAAACAGCCCGGGAAGGAATTTTAACAACAAACTACTTCTTTTTGTTATATACATCTCCACACCGCAGAACAATACGAAATATACAAACACAACAAAACACAACCAAACAACATACTCAATGAACATTTGCAATTTAAATCCAACACACTATTTGACACAATATTACACAACGCATTCAACAATTCAGAATCCCGCGCCAACCCGCTTCCATCTCCACACCCCCACACACAACCAGTCACCTAAAAAACCGTTACAAATTACCGACTACTTGACACATTCTGTATTCAAACCTCACTGAAGAAGGAGAATGCAACTCCGAAACGGCGTTTGAGGGAATATCAACAAGTGAGTTTCACAAGTGAAAGTACCTTTAAATAATAATTTTAAGTGCTGTGAAAAAAGTAGTGATGAACATCCAAAATAATATTTTAGATGACTTGACCATGACTATAACTCTGATTTAAAATAAAAATATAATCAAGAATGATCAGGAGAGTGAAATTAAAACTTGTATTAGTATGATATAATAATATATAAGAGATAACAATAAGATTATATCTTATCTACTATTTATGTAAGTGATGTAAAGCTAGGGATATCAGAAAAACTGATAATCACCAGTAAAATTGTAAACAGAATATAAAAGAAACTAAACCATAACTACCAAAATAATAATTGGTCATTAACACTATTAGTACATTAGAATGATTGAGTGAAATGTATAGAACAAAATACCAAGTAAACCCATTGTTGTCAATCAGAGTAGGGGACCCACATAACCTAACTCAATAAGTATTTTCACTTATAATGACAAGAATCAATAATAAAAATGGTATGAAACCATATTCTATTATACTATACTGACACTAGATACTATAAGGACCATACTAGGACCAAGATTAGTTACCAAAGGATGACATGTGTTGTGTTTAATATAAATTAACAGAATGAAATGGACAGCATAGATGTTACCCAATAAGCACACTAAAAACCCTTAGAAGTACTAATAAAAAGAGAAAGAAATTGATATCAGTATACAAAATGATATGCAATATAACTAATGTGGTATAAACCAATGATAATTACCACTGAATTAAGTCATAATAATGTAAATAAAATATACTTGTCAGACAGCACTAGATGCAAGAACTATTAATAAATTACCAGCAAATATGAATATCCTGATGCAAACCAAAACATTGTACAACTTTGTAGTAACTATAATGATCATTTAGGTCAAAGATAATGACTTAAAAACAACTGTGCAATTTAGAATGAAGATAATTATTGTAACACCTAGTAGTGCAGAACTATACGTGATTATAAAGACAAAAATCAATAAAACAACAGTGTAATGACAAAAACTGAGATGACCAGAAGTTGTAATGTTCATCTGAGAGTAATTGTGACATAATAGAAATTGTTCAGAGTCAACTATTAAGATATAATAAGTGAATCTAGTTAGTAGTGCCATAGGCCTACTGAAGCATAGGCATATATTATATGTTTTGTGAATGATTATAAGTAAATACTGAGTAAGGAGTACAAAAAAGAACTTGGAAAGCATCATATCTATGAGATATGATAACCAGGTGTTAAATTAAGTTAAATAATACGTAAGTTTATTAAAAATTGTGTTAAGTGTAAGTTCAAAATACTATCTTGATAGTATTTCATGTGAGAACTCTAAATAACGAGCCAGACAATCGCCATATCATGGTAAGGCTAGATTAACAATCACAAGTAACGTAAAAATGTTATACCAATTGTAATATATTTGCATTATTTTAGACAAAATGTTTGGTGTCACTTTTTTAATCTCTACGCCAAAAACCTAAGCGTTCTGTAAAATTTAATAATTTAGAAAGAGGGAGTATGCACGCACGAAGGAATGTCATCAACATTTTAACCAATCAGAAGTGTTAAATCGATATTTGGACAGGTAACGCAGATGGGAACAGCGAAACCGACGCCAGATTTGAACACACTTTTGCATTGTCGACGAAGCAAGACAGACGATCGCTCCGTACGCCAGAAAGTCGAGAGTCAACCTATAATCAGTGCGGGCATCGAAAGTAAACATTAGTCAATCTAACCAAACTTTTGTAAAGTGTTATACAATTTTTAATTAATGAAGTTTATTGAAAGCGTAACAGTGCAACAACGATTGCAAAGTGTACAATAAGTTGCAATTGCGTGAAATAAAGGGAGTATAGTGACAATTAATCATACTTAGAGAAATTATAAACTTATACGATAAAATTTATCGAATATAATGAATAAGATGATTTAATATGAACATTAAAGGGGCCTTGGACGTTATTACTTTAATTAATTTGTTTATTGTTAAAAAGATTTAATGACAACTAACTATAATTATAAGAGTTATCAACTTACCCGATAAAATTTATTAAACATGATGAATGAGATGAACTAGTATGAACACTAAAGGGGTTTATAACCTTATCACATTTGTGTAATTTATTATGTATTGTTAAAAAGATTTATCCTCAAACCAAAATTAACTGGGTACTATTCAGATACCCCAGGTTTAACCTACTGTACAATGTTGACGATAGTCATATTTTGAATTTCTTGTTATTAGTTAAGATTTTATTTGTTAATGTAATCCCTCTCCTGCTACTCAATTATTATAGTAGTATAAATCTTCTAGTTGCGAATTTTGCAGTCTAAAAGAACCTATAAAAGATAAACAACTTAACCAAAAACATTCAATGGCTACTGGTTACTATAACCAGAATAACCACCCTGAGGAAAGAGATTTTTGTAAAGTTAATTATTATTGTAAAATGAATAACCATTAATTTAATTGTTATCTTACATGATTACATGAGCATTATTGATGAATAAACAGTATTTTAACCCGATAAAAGAGTTAACGAAACTTATTTCTTAGACGATACGAATACAGGTTAGGTGAACAGCTGACATTCGCAAGCGGCAGCGAGATAATTTAAATATTTTAAATTGTCGTCTCGACTATGCCTTGTTGACAAGACGGTTAACAAGTGAGATCTTCACTCCAAGTAAGTACATTACTAATGAATACAATTAATTTAAGTGAAAATTAAAATTATAAATCGTTAAACAACATTAAGACGTCCGACACAATTAACAGGTGCCAATGGTGGAGTCAACTTAGCCGATTAGTCTCAACTAAAGGAAATCAAATTCAATTAAACTAACAATTCAAAACAAATATAAGAATTTAATAATAACTTAATAATAATTACCGCAATTAGTAAATGCAGGTTGCCGGAAAGTCTACAAATTGGCACCAACAAATTGGGGCTTTTAACAACATAAATAACTACCATTAAATAAATAAATAAAACACTTTAGTGAAACCACACTAATAGAAGAAAAATATAATTCTACATATTGGCGATCCCAACGCGAGGTTTCAAGCAGCATCAAGAAGGCTGTCATTAATAATCATTTAACTTAATTACCATATATAAGAAGGAACTTCGTAAACTATATTACAATATATATATTTGATGCGCTAAAGGATCTCATTATGTTTTAGTTGATGGAAAATTGTAGAATTTCGTAAAGGGTACAAGGATTTTAAGAGGTTGTGACGCTGAGTCTCACAATTTTATCCTCATGTCAAAAATAAGTATTCCTAGCATCTGGAGGAAGGTGCAATGCATAGAGCGCCAGTAACCCTTACAGACTTTTTAAATAAGCCTACATCTACTTCAATATGATATTATACGACATACGTACCTGACTCGGCTGAGTCAGTTTGCGCAATAAACATCCATCAGTAATAATGCAAATCAAGAAAGGGGTAACACAAAAGCATTCGTACCCCACGCAGCATTAGGAGCACTGGGAACGATACGTAAAAGATAATGGAACCCGCGGCTTGCAAATATGGGATGACACATTACACAAATAATATGTGCTAAGAAACAAGCACTTTTAAAGCGTCTAGCTTTAAATACTGGTCAGACAAGTTGTAATATAAGCTTCAATGCCTCGTTGCAACAGAGAAGTAAGGAAAATTAATGTAGGGACATAGTATTAAGATTTAAGATTGGGTGTGGACCCAGGAGCAATTGAAAGAAATGAAACTGGCAAACATCAATAAATGTGTGGACGAATCCAATAGCAATGGAAGCATTTTTTAGCTGTACAATGCTGTAAAAATAAAAAATGATCGGGCTTTGATGGGCTGAATTTCGAGCTTATAAAGTATGCACTAGCTTTGTGTATGATCGTTTATTAAGGTTTATCAGTCTGTGCTGGACCACTATATTCCCAAACGTTGGCGGTCATATCCAGCAGATCGTAATGACTGTGATAACTAAAGAGTTGTCAGCCTGCATAACACCTATTACAAATTGTATGAATCTATCCTAGTAAAACGACTGAATGCAATAACGGAAACCATTCTCTCGGAGGCCTAGCATGGTTTCAGGAAGGAGACATCATTTTCAGATTGCATCTTCACAGTAACCAATGTAATTGAAATTCACAGAGACTATCAGCTACCCCCATTTATGGCTTTTATCACTTTAAAAAGGCCTTGATAGAGTGAATAGAGGCAGGATGTGGAAAATAATGGCGAAGAGATGGAGCCCTCAACACCACACTACAGTCATAGAAAGTGTTTATTAGAAAACAAAATATTAATTGATACAGGAAGACCAAACACAACTTCTGATGTGGGCTTAATTAATTGTGGTGTACGAGACCATTATCCCCTTATCTTTTTAATTTATATGTGGACGATATGATACATAATTAGCAGTTGAAGTATTTCATGATTGGTACCTCTGCAGATGACTAGCCTGTCCTGTCTAACTTGGAAAACGGCTTGCAGATAGCTGTATACTCGTTGTGACTAGTCTGCAAGGATTTCGGATTACAGATTCTACATTGAAGATCAAAGTGACAGCTGTTCATGGAGCTGATATCATACGACAAAACATTGTTGTAGATGGTACTGTTCTGGAGCAGCTTAGTGATTTTAAATATCTGGGCTATAGTGATGTGTATTATATTACAAAAATGACGTGGTGAATAATCTACATAAGTTCAACCATATGTGCGTGATCATCAGGAGAACTGTAAAAGCGACAAGTAACGAAAAAACCTGAAGTTCTTCAAGACGATGGCCTTCTCCACACTTCTGTATGGATCTGAGAATTGGACTTTAATGAAATCCAGGCTGATCGTTTTAAAACCACAAAATGAGATTTCTCAGGCACGTGACTGAGAATAGGCCTACTCTTTAAGATCGTGGAGAAATGCAGGTATACAGCAGGAAATGAGTGCTGTATTTTGTGAATACTCAACAGGATTGCCCAATGTCGGTTAAAATGGCTCGAATGCCTTAACTAAATGGATGACTGCCGCATTCCCAAACGATTCTTGAATTATAAGCTGAAAGGACGGCGAGGTGTAAGACGGTCGAGGAAACGGAGTCACCAGCTTTAGTCTATCTCTTTGAGACCGGACAGACAAGCAGATTTTTTAATCTCGTTTGTTAAATTTATGTTCAGCTGAATATCGACACAAACTAGAGCGCCGTGATTAGCAAAATCAATACATAAGTATTGAACCCATAACTTTCAACAAGGGCTTATAAAATTACAAGAGTTTAAACAGCCGTCGATGCGAGGCGCGAAACAAGTGATTTCATTGTGTCCGGTATATACCCAAAGAGAAATATAAAGTGTAGAGACTTGAATTGAAACCTATTAAGCTACAGACTTTACTGAAATTTTGATTATCAGTAAAAACCTCTAATGAAACATCTGTTTTCAAATAGAAAACACATATACAAAACGACTGACCTCTTATAATTTGTAATACATAATTGATTTGTAACTACAAAAATATTCATGAACATGTTCTTAATTTACGTAGCTCATTCTGTACTGTACCGAATGGTATACTAAGCCGACGTTCAATAAAAAGAATCACTATGTAAATAAAACAATTATAACAAGATTATTTAATTATAAAACAATTATGTTGCGCGAAAGTATAGTACACCCCACTCTGTATAGCCTGTTTAAATATATTCTGTCGGTTTTGGATCTGTCAAAGTGCCTGTAACTTTGTACAGTAACTAATAGAACTTAACTTTCGCAGCGTGTCTGAATTTAAATTTAGCGTACACTCAAATCAGTACTGTGTGTGTGTGTGTGTGTGTGTGTGTGTGTGTGTGTGTGTGTGTGTGTGTGTGTGTGTGTGTGTGTGTGAAACTACGAACCAGTGGGTACAGGACACGGAGGGTAAATAAATTCTGACATTATTGCACTGTGGAAGCTATTTTAATTTCTTGTGTTTCCGAAATCTATAATGAAAAGACAATCTGGGAAACGACTAATAAATACATTGCAAATTATTTTCGTGTAAAACGAACCATTAGGGATTTAATGATACGTTTTACTGCGGTGGCGGTGCGAACATAAAGTAACGAGACAATAACATCAAGCTTAATGAGTCTCCCAATAGAATAAAAATAACTATACACATTCAGAACCGGATGAGACATTAAAGTCTTATCTGTACGACGCATTTTGTTGTACACAGCAGAGGAAATTGTAAGGTGTATCATTTTTGTTGACGTCGATCAGATGATACGCTTATATGTTACAGCTTTGAATACTTTACCATTATTAAGGAATAACATTGTATTTTACTGAGATTTTAATCAGCTTTCTTGTAAGTCACATACAATTCATATAGTATATGAGTAACAACACGATAAGCTTGTGGTATAAATGAAATTTGCGAATGTTTGCTTTTATTTTTACTTTTCCGGATGTGGTCCGTTGTTGGATTCTTCAGTCATATTTTTCAATTGTAGTATACGCACACACGAACCACAAACATTCTCTCTCTCTCTCCCATTCTTCGTATGGCTGGCTGGCAGCGACTGACCAACTCTACGAGACTACATAGGATCACACGTAGGCCTAAGTACTATAGTTCATTTATTGAGTAGATACATATACATAGGGAATGATTCTGACTGGGAGAAAGTAGTGTGAATAAGGTTAGCGGAAGCCATGCGACACCATAACACACGTTGTAGCATGTCAGCAGAGAATTCGTAAATTGAGACGAAAAATAAATTTATAATTTGAAAAAAGACAGTAAGTACCTTAAACTACACAGAATGGAAATGTACTGTTCATTGTAAGAAGCATGTTGCTTATTTCTTTTCCGTAACGATGAATTGTATGTAGACAACAAAGAAATGAGTTATACGATAAGCTTAGACGTAACAACTCTATTTTAACAACGCAGAAATGTTAAGGACTGCAGCTTTCAGTTGTTGGTATTCTGTCACGGTTGTAGTTCTCACCAAGTGGGAGATACAGTTTAATGACGTATTACGCTTTATCCTGACTAGTTTCGGTTCTGACTGATTTCCGAGACCAAGAAAAAGGTCGGATACGTCTTGAACTTGATTGAACTGCTTGATTAATAAGGTGTATTGTTCTGACATATTATTTGGTCCATAAAATAATTACGAACTCATTTTCTGTGTTACTAAATTCATATATTGTATTCAAAGTCTCCGTACTAATAAAACACACACAATAAATGATAAAATCAAATACCAGTATAAGTTAAATTATGTTCACGTAGTAAGATAAAGCAAGAGAGAGATGCAGATTTTTATATATTTACTAGTAGAAACTTCTTAACAAATATGTTATAGTAGATTAGTTCCTTAAATTCGTAGTGACCGTCAATCAATGAATTTTTCAGTGAAGGGTTTGTGAGGATCGGTTAAAAATATAACACAAATAAGTTAAAATTTGTGTTATATTTTTGACAACTCTCACAAACCCTTCACTGAAAAATTCATAGTAGATTAGTACTAACATGGCAGGAATGTTTCCGGATTCATAAAAATTCTTCTATCATAAATTACGTCAATTGGCTTTTTTGACTTACGGAACCAATAGATATTAACAGAAGTCTATTAAATTCGTTTTGATTTTGGTATATACTGAGAAGATGTTTACAAACCATAAATGTAACATATATTTTTTGTATAAAGTAAACAAGTGACTGAGGTGTTTCCAATTATATATAGTTTGCAGAGTTATTACAATTAATAGTGTACTCGAAACTGTTAATAGAATAACTGTACTTTCCTAAGTTCCATAGAAGATATTTTGTCTTTATTAGTGGATTCAGATACAGTCATGTTTGCGCATACAGTTTCTGCCTACAATAGGAGCTAAGGAACTACAATAAGCAAGCAAACAAAATAATAAGGAAAGATAAAGTTAACAGTGCGCGCTGTAGCAGAACTGTCATCGCTAATCGCACCTTCGCACAGAGTTTAAACACAGATGTGCGCTCTGTAGCAGAACTGTCATCGCTAATCACTGCTTCGCACAGAGTTTAAACACAGTTGTGCGCTCTGTAGCAGAACCGTAATCGCTAATCGCTGCTTCGCACAGAGTTTAAACAAATTAAATGTCATTATTAATCGTAATTTAATCACCTACTTTATACCTCGGCCAGTTACAGGTCACACTTGAAAATGCCCAGTTTATCCCTGTCCCCACGGCGGAGCTCGGGAAGCGGCGTAATCCCAGCCCTACAACGATCTGTAAAATGTACTTTATATTTTTCTGAACTTTTCCCTTAAACTAATAAAATAGTTTTACAATATACTGTGTAATTAAATAAACTTGTATATTTTACTAGATATTTCTACTGTTATAGTAGTTTGTACATATTTGTTTGTTTGTTTTAGATATTTTAATCTTTATGATTTTATTGTACGTGTCGTTATTACTGTTTAGTTTATGTAGCATTTGAATAAACAATCAAAGCAGAATAAAAAGTCATTAAATGCCAACTTGAAAAATGTCAAAGATTTTAAAAATTCGTAGATAAATATGCACAAGAAAGTAAATGTATAATAGTGTAACCAGGATTATAAGGAACGCAAGCTGTTTCAGCAAGGGATTACGTAAGAAAGATGTTGTCAGTACGAAGTAAAAAATAAACATGCAGCAAAAGAAGATTGCGTTGTAAACTGCCTCAGACTTAGATGACTTCGATTAGTACTTGTAGATCATGGGCGTCATCAGTCCCCAATTATTATGGGGGGGGGAGACGGAACATTATGGTAATATTGAGTATTTGGTATGTGGTCAAATTTTTGAAAGACCAGGGTCATTCTCATCTATTTTTATAATTTTTAATCTCTTAATATTAATAGTATTATTGACATAATATTGTAGACATATATAATGTACTTTTGAATGTACCATTAATTTAGGGCCTGCATTAATTCACTAGATTACGATTAGACGTAGAAATTAAGATGGCTGTAATAGGAGAATCCAATATTTATGTATTTATCAATATTTATTTACAGTAAGCATGAAACATTACATTAGTATCTTTTCGGTTAACTACAACAAAACCATTAAACAGTTCAATAATTCAAAATATTCTTAGCATATGTTAAACATAAAAAGATCCAAACACATTTCTCCTAGTATAAACATTAGAAAGAAATACTTTGACTATCTATTTACTGTTGATATGGTCTAATACCTTTTTCTCGACATAGCATAGGGCTACATTGGTGAGATTTGTCTGGATCACAATTAACTCAAGATAAATTATTAGTTTTTGAAGAGCACTTTCTCTCTGTCACAACTAGATGCTGGGCACATCAGCACAAGACGAATCAAACTTTCTACATTTCTGAAAAGATCTCAGACTTCTTTATTCATCGAGATCAACGCTATTCTCATGTCACATAAACATGTCACCTTCTGCACTTGTAGAAAAAGTTCTATTTCTACTTTAAGCAATGATGCGTCAATTTCTGTATAAGGAGTAACTCTTCACATGTTCCTCAGGCAAAAGAATTTTTTCTAGCAAAAACTGTTTTTTTACACAAAGCTGACTGAGAATTCGATTTTGAAGCCCTGCTACCAAGCTTTGAAACCAAACTCAGAAATCTTATCATTGCGTTCTTTAAATACAAATGAAAATTTTTCATTCGTCCTCAGCGCATTCAACCCATCAATTATGTGTTCAACTGATTTATAAAGTCCTGCCACAGTTCTGTTATTCTCCTGGAAGTATCTGAATGACTTCATTTTGTAGCACAGGTGTGTATACTTCTGTCCTCTTTGGAGCCACTGCCTTGTCCTCACTGAGAACTGTCAGCAATTCAGTGCATAAATATTATTTCTGGGAACCTATCATGTATTTATAAAAATGCAAAGAAAATAAATCATTGGGCGCCTAAATAAATCACTAAATTTGGCACTGAATTTAAATTATTATTTTTGTTCAATTAATAATTTGAGTAAAAATTGAAAAATTAGTCAGATTAAAAAGTTATTTAAGATTTAAATTTCTAGAAAAATATTAGGGGGGAGGGCAGGCCCCCCTTGTCCCTCTGCCCGTGACTCCGGTATTGTAAATGAATAATAAATAATTTTTTTTCTCGAGAAAAACGAATGCCAGAAATTCGTAAAAAAAACCTAATAAACTATAAAGGGAAATTAATTTTCAAGGACCTGCCACTATTTTGGTTCAAAATATACAAAAAGGAAAAATAGAAAATAGAATGAAGATAGAAAACTACGATATAAAGAAAAGAAACGTATTGGAAAAATAAGAAACAAATTAATATAGGTTTATTTTTTAAAATAAATTACATAAGAATACAACAGAAACTAGTCAAATTTTATACTTACAAAATCTAGATTCAGTTCACTGACTTGTAGTGTACGCAGGTCGGCTAATTCCATATCATTGTTTTTCATAATAAATGGAATAAAACTTATTATTTTGCAGGTGGAGGTGAGTAACAGAGCCTTGAGTAACTGTTTAACGAGTGATGATCGCAAAGCAGTGGTGATGATCACAATGACGTGATTGATAAGTGAAGTGATCTACAGAACAAACCAATGGGCCTTAAATATCTTACCAGGAGATTCGTATATAGTGACTTATCATACCATGTAACAAATAACTCCATGAAATATGAGTAACATTTTGTTTAAACGCTAGCTGTAATTGCTTGGCGTGTTAAAATTCGAAAACTGGACGTTAGTTATTACTGATTTAATTTTAAAAACACAGTCCGGCTATAGCAGAAATTACTAGATTCAGTAGGTGCAGGGAATAGTTCTGAAATATAAAAAATAAAACTGTATATGGTAATAAAGCTGTAGGAGGAAACGTTTGGCCGCGCTAATTCTTAGAAACTACTGGCACGGCCTGAATGAAACTTTACAGCTTATAGTGTCAGCTTTGAAGTAGGTTTAGACTTTGTTTCATTTTGATATCTCAAAAAGGACCCGGCTTAGACAAAGTAGACAATCATGTATCTTCAAGTCCCAGAAAAAATTTTCAATATTATTAACATACAATTATGTGCACTGTTTACATATTTATGCAAACTCACTTATACCGCATCTTTGATCCTCTCACCCATTACTCAAGTTATTAGAAATAAGGAGTACTTTGTTACGAGTAAAGGGGAGATTAGTGCTTAAAGGGAGGGTTGAGTAGTTTAATGTTTATTTTCAAAGTATATCTCATTCGTTTGATGTGTAAATATTTTGCTTTTCATTACTTTAGCTAGCGGTGTTCAAAGTCAAATAATAACTGTGAATGATAATAATGGCAGTGTGATAATACGTCAAATAATGCTCGAAGTAATGATGTATAAGACTGATTAATGTTTTTATGGCAATTATTCTGATTTTCACTTTTCCATATTTTACAGTGCCAAAGAGAAAATTATCTTTAGGAAGATCTACGTTAAATACAAAACGAAAAAGAGTTTCCATAACACTGGAAACGCAACAAGCACGTGAAATAACGCTTAGAGCTCAACAAAGTACGTAAACAAATTTTAGAGTTACTGTAAGGGCTGAACAAAATTCTTTGAGTTGGAAAAATAAATTAAATAGTGTTTTTAATTATTATCTACTCATCGACTACGCAAATGAAACTGACATGGTATCGATGAATATTGTTTGTCCCTACTGTAAATCTTTGAAGTGAAAAGGAGATGCGGTCAGTCCATGTTGCTCTTCCGGAAAAGTACGATTAGATCCCGTACATTCAAATCCAGAATCTTTAAAATTATTATTGAATAGCGAACATTCTTTATCAAAGCAAGTTTTAAAAATATTACTGTCTTACAATTCAGCTTTTAAATTTACATAATTCGGAGCCAATGAAATAGTCGAAGGAGATTTGATGCCTTCTTTGAAAATTCAAAGGCAAGTATATCATATCATAGGGTCATTATAACCTGTAAACAACGACGTTCTTCAAGTATATGTCGTCGCAGATTATTTGCAATAGGCTCAAACGAGAATAGACCGTAATAGTAATATATATCGACCATTAGTAACGGAGCTTCAAAATTTACTTCACGAAGTAAACCTGCACGTTCGTGAACTGGAAAGTGGTTTTGAATTCGTAATCGCTTCGAAACATAATGCATTTAATATTGTAATTGATGCTGATTGAAAAGCGAATGATACGGAGCACCGGGGCCGCTATAATGCACCTACAGCAAGTGAAGCTGAGGTAGTTATAGTTGATCCAGAGTTTGAAAAACGCGTTATATTAATTGATGCTAGGGATGCCACACTAGGATGCACATAGGATTGTAGAAACACACCGGGCTTACGATGTTTTGTTGAGGAGAAGATGGCTATCACTTTTCATTGAAGATAAAGGACTCTAGTACTGGAACAGAAACAAATAAGAAAGTTTCAGCTTTACAATTTTATTCGTAGTATATTCATGGTTAGAAAATATAAGTAAAATCATTTGATTTATTTCAAGGAACTGTTGAATCAGTATGTTATAAACATGTATGCTATAATAGAAGCGGAAAGACGCATATTCATTCTTACATATTAAAATAAATTAAGAGCTGAAAATTACATACATTTGCAGGATGTGCTGAGAAATAATAAAGCGATTGAGAACTTAGTCCGTTCGGTTGTTGCACCGTTTAGCTTTACTCGTAGACCGCGATATATACACAAACGAACTCAAGACGCTTTGTGCTGCGCCTTGTGCAAGACGCAAGTATTCCCGTCCTGATTTATTTATACAGTTCTCTACAAATCCTAAATAGATAGAGATTCTTTGAGAGTGGCATCAAAGTCACTCATCTCAAAGATTAACACGACTTAGTAACACGAGTGTTTCATTTTAAATCGAAAAAATAATGGATTTCTTGGTGAAGGACAAAAGTTTTGAGCCCGTTGTATGCTATGTTTACGGCGTAGAATGGCAGAAACGAGCTTGCCACATGCACATATTTAGCTCTGGTAAAAAAAAATTGGGCCACAAAAAATAGATTCTGTCATTAGTGCAGAGCTGCCTGACCCAGATGTAGATCCAGAGGTTTATGACACAGTTAAAACTCATATGACTCAGGGCCCATGTGGAGCGCTGAATGTACAAACACCATGCATAAAAGACGGTTATCGCGAAGCGAAGCAAAAATCGCGTTAGCAGCAGGTTCATCCGGAATCGCTGCTACATTGCTACCCGGCGGAAAACTGTGCATTCTTTATTTAAAATACCAATAGATTTAAATTGTAGCAAACTTCCAGAATGCAATAATTCTAAAAAGACTGATAAAACTAAATTAATTACAGATTCAGATATGATTGTTTGGGATGAGTACACTATTGTCCAGAAAAAAATCGACAAAGCCCTTCCACATCGAACGCTTCGAGGTTTGGGTAATAATGATTATAGGTTTTATGGGTGAGGTCGTGTTTCATTTCAGTGGGGATTCAGATAAACACTACCAGTACACGAGGTACCAGAGCTGATGTCCATGTGTCAAACGATCTGTTCTGTGGCGTAACGTACAATCAGTATTGCTCACAATCAATATGAGAGTCCAGCTGGGAGGTGATGCAGATCGGCAAAATACAAGATGTAGATGTTGAAACTGATGCAGTTTACATGCCAGATGCAGATGTAAATGGCGTCCCTATGTCAAATAGTTCCTTCACTGGAAAAATTGATCTAAATGTCTATGGGAAAATAAAGGCTGTAATTTTCCTGGAAATTCGTGGTTATGTAAACGTGTGATTTTGGCACCAAGATAATACCATAAATAATTGCATACTGCAACGATTTTCAGGAGAAGAAAAAAAAATATTTGTCTACTAGCACAGTATTAAATACGAGTTGATACTGTGTTGATTCCGGTTTTGGTGTTGGTTTTAAAAACAAAATTACTGAAGGATAACGTCTGTTTTTTTAAATTTTATTATAAATAGTCGAAAAAATATGTTTCTTTTAATGAATGTTCAAAAGTGGAAGTTATGCATTGATAAAATTTTTAAAACTGAATATAAAGAGTCTGTTGTCGAACTTCCAGAAAGCTTCATACCTTCATAGCACGCCGAATTAAGTATCGAAACCAATAGAAGTTGGATTTAGAACGAACTGTTCGTGTACTTTCCCCTAGAAATCTAATATCGTGTCATTCGATTATTTTATATGTTCTGTGCATATGCCCGCGCACTTTTATAATATAATTATCCTACAATATATACTTTTCTGCAGTGATTAGTGGTAAATGTCATCTTTGAGATACACTGAGAAGTCAGGACATAGTTGGCGTACTTGATCCTGGTGTTCCTAGTCAATAGCATTTTAAAATACATATTGTTATATTTAATATTACATACACACTAAATATCGATCCAATACCAAGTTAATCGAATCACGCTGTAGATACAAATTTTTATTGGCGTTTCTTGATTTTTCTTTTAACATTATGCATTGTTTCCATTTTCTAGAAGTGGTTAATTCTTTGACGTCACATATAAGATTATCTTGCGATATCTTAATTTAAAACTAATGGAAACATTTCAAACTATAGTACTTGACTTCAGTTTAGATCATTTAACAACGTTAATGGAATTACAATAAGTGTCGTCAGTTGTCATTCCATAAATTTGTATGAAAAATATTTGTTTCGAATTATGTTGTAGATTATGCTTTTTCCTACTCGTGTACAATTCTACTACGTACAATTTGCAATAACCGATTTTGTCAATTGACATCCGTGTTAAGAGAAATGGGTTTGCAGTAGGCCTACTGATGTGTGTGGTGGTTATCATACATGCGCAAACAATCATAATCTGTTTGTTATGAAAGAACCTCCTTCGCTGTTACTGCCTTAATGTTGGTTTAATGCAATTCTTTAACCTGCATTATTAATAAAAATGTAACTATATAAACAAAAGCTTCAAGGAACATGTCTTGTTTCATGTCAAGCCAGTACGATTTCATAAAAACAAATACGGTCTGGTAATTTAACAATCTATGTGATATTACTATGTAGTAAACTGAACAAAATTTCTTATATTCTCGTTTATTTAAGAGTTTTCCTGTTGGGAATTTCATGAAAAATGAAAAATTCCTCGTGGTTCCTTATCGTGCACATGTATCGTGTATATATATGAAAGTTAAAACACACATACTACAAATGTCACAGTGGAATTACCCAATCATCGTTAGACAAAGTGTGTGCCCATAAAATCTGTTGGTCAATGTAATAGCCATAGGGTTTACTACCAAGATGACAGTTTGGATAAATTAACAATTCTACTGGATCATTAATCCTAGTAACTAACACACAAATGCATCACAGATAACAGCAACTTGGACTCTGTTGCTCTAAAGACTTCTTTTGATTTATTTGGTCTTGATATGTGTATCGTGTACAAAGTAATTTCATTACATATACAGCTGTTCAACTGCGAGAAAAGTGCCATTAATCATGACGAGAAAGCCTGAATACACATAAAGTGTTGACGACACCAATAATAAAAAAAAAGTTTCTCTCTTTTATTGCCGCCAACTGTAGCCATATGCTGATGCCGACACGATTGGCTCTCCCTTCCATACACGCCTGTTACTGCTTCTGCCGCTACAAAATGTTTCGATAACAGTATTTTCGGTTTAATGCTAGTTGGCAGTTGCACGTATTCTCCTGTAGCAGCACCCTTCCACTACTGTTTATGATGTTATGATATCTATTCTCTGTCTGCAGTCAGTGTGGCCACCTTCACTAAGCTCTGATAAACGCTCCTTTCGTTAGGCTGTTTTGATTGCCGTTGTAATGATAGCAGTGTATTGTTTCCATAATTTATAATTATTATTTAGGGATATCTTGATTATTATAATTTTGTGATGTTATTATTGATAAGTTTACAGTGTTGTCCGTCCCTGTTAACGACACAAAATTAAACATTTATAACACCAACTTTATTATTTTTGAGCGATCTGTATTTATATCCTACTGCAACATTATTGCACTCAAAACTTGTCATTGCTTTATTAAAAAATATACAAATACATTAAAAAAATCTGTATACTTTCTTTCGCTTTCAGAACAAAATACAATAACTTAATTACACTGCTAGATCTTGATTTATACAATATAAAATGCACATTCCTTTTCTTGTTTTAAACATTAGTGTGGTATTATAACGTGAACTAAACCAATAAAATGGCAGCTACTTAAAAGTCATAAGTGTAGAAAATGTATGAAGTGTAAACGATGTCTTACTTTTACTTGAAGATTAGTGTATACAAAATAGTCTTGGGAGTATATATATGCATTATTAATAACACAATCTGATGACAGACTTTTCAAAATGTATACATTTTATTAAATTTTTATTGCTTGCTTACAATAGTTCTGATTGCTTACTAAGAGAAGTTATAATTCATTTTACAGAATATAATTTACTGCAAAATATACTTCAGTAACACAAAAGTTCACGAACAAAATAAAAGTTAGATTTGTAGTTTGACAGTAACATACCTGTAAATATGAGAAACCAGTTACCTTTTAAAACATATAATTATATTTAAACGATTGAAAAAACTAGTGCAAACCTTCCATTACAATGTTGCGTGTTCTTATCCTAGCGTGGAATATCCAAGTAAGGCGGAATATCAAACGTTATGGCTGCGACTTCAGCCATTTCTAGTGGTGGAGAAGGGACGAGACGATACCGCCGCCATCGCCTCATCCTTCCAAACATACCAGGGAGGGACAAAGCCGAAACCGGGGCAAGGTCTGTCCCCGAAAACCAGGAGATGATATCCGGATCAGAGCTCAGCTCAATTTCCGGTGCCAGTTTTCAAAAAGAAACCGTTATAAAACAAAAACTAAGAGTTAACAGATAGAAAATAAAAAAAAATTAATTAAATATTTCACACTTCCAGACAATCCGTAAGCAGAATCATTTCGCGCTTAACACTAAATTTCACTAAAAACTAATGCACAACTAATATGCGACGCAGTTACAAAAAAACGATCGTGAGACCAAATATTGAAAACCAAATCTGAAGTTAACGTAGAGAAAATTATTTTTTTCAATTTGCAACTTGACGTATTAGCGATATTTTAAGTGTTTTTTGTTTTAATAGAGATTACGAAATTTTATAACATCTAAATACGATTGCAGATAGTGATCGAGACTCTGTGTTTTTTAAAACACATAACGGTAGTTATGTCAGATTAAATACTTTACATAATTCGAAAGATTATATAAATGTACAATTGAAAATATGCTTTAATTGCTATAAAATCTTTTAATCGTAAAGGTTACTTACAACATTTAGGACTGTAGTCTCTGTATATCTCAGTTTATTAAGAAACATGTGTTAAAACATTGTAAAACCAAACTTCTTAACATGATAATTTTAAAATAAGTAATATAATTGTTGTAGTCGTTATTCATTTTCTTTTCGTACTGTGTGTTGTAAACACGTATAACTTGAAGCGTATGACCGATTTTAGAAAAAACGTCCTTGTATTACGTAAATTACAAGACTTCGGAAGGAAGTAAAATCCAAGAAGGACAATAGAGGGCATGGAGAATAAAATGAAGACTGTGTATACGTTTGTGTAGGCTACTTACAGAATATCCTTTATGTATCTGGGCAGCGTCACTTAACGATTACTTGAAAGTATTTAGTTCTACTAACAGCATCAAGTAAACAACTTAATAAATCACAGCTTAGTGTAATCTTCAATAAATTTTCCTCTGATATATCTTACATCCATCACAGCAGACTTAATCTGATAACTAGGCGTCAACGGAGATACTGGCATCAACATAGAGAGACTAAGGTATTGTACAAAACTAAACAATGCTACACACACACAGGCGCGCGCGCGTGTGTAGCGAAGTCAACAAAAGATCTTAACTCATGTGTCCGTCATACTATAAGGTAGCCTATAAAGGGAAAAGTGTGTCCGACATATAGGCTATGTAGAATAGATGTAATGTATTTATTAAAAACTGTTTCCTAAAAAGACAAATAAGGTTTTTTTAACAAAAATTATTTTAGTGCATAGTCTCTTATTTTTAAGGTACAATAAGGTCTGTTCTTTTTGTATGTAAGATACATTATTCTTTTCAAATAAATATTGTTATGACTTTTTTAAAAACATTTTCGTCGTTTCTATATTTTGAATATTATTTAATATACAATATACAATATTATTCACTAGAAAATACAATATTAGTTAATTATAAAGTACAGTGTTATTTCCCTGTAGTGATAAAACAAGAATGACTATTTTTGTACGTAAACGTAGATTTGTCTCTGGCTACAAAATTGATGGGTCTTTTCTCCTGGCTTCCCTGCTCTCATATCAAGTTGTTATTTGGTCGTCTATCGTATGACGGGAATACAGGATTGTACTGCGTCTTCCCTTACAGTTCCGATATATTCGCGGTTTACGTCTCTGCAATGTACACAGAACAACTTCAAATATCACTTAATGTTCGACCAACACTGTGTCCCAGACGGCCTGACGACCTGTACATTCTGTCCACCCAACAGTTGTTGTATTAAGGTTGCAAGAAGAGGAGGATTCCCGCTGTCAGTCTTAGATCGTCGATCGTTCAGTTGGTTGAAGAAACTGAAGACCGACAGGAAAGTGGCTTTAGCGATAGAAGAATAGGAAGTTACCTAATGCTTGAATGAAGATACGATGTAGGCCTAATGGTAACATCGTATAGAATGAAGATACAATGTTAACACATCAAAAATTAAATTTAAAAATTCGAGTCTGTTTCCACGACTCTATTGCTGTTATACTGTTGCCATTGCATAAAGGAAAGATAACTGTCATGGCCTGGTATTAATTTTTAGTATAGCTAATTTTTTTTCGTTGAAAATAAGTTTTAAGATTTGTCTATATTAAAAGTAATGTACTTGCGTTTGATAATAAGGCAACAGGAAGGTATTCTGTCGACATCTCTCCAGTTTTAGTAATACAGATCTTCTGTTTGTCTGGTAAGTTAACATTGTTAAAAGAGCTTTCTCAGTAGACTTCTTGTTTCAATAAACAAGTAATGAAATGTCCAGCATTCCGTTTATTTGTAAACATGGCAGTTATGGTTTGAATGTAAAAAATAAACGCTCCGTTACAATATTAAAATTCAAAGTCAATATTGCGAATTGCGAAATATTGTTTCAGAGACAGTTTTTGAACTGCATTAAACAAATTTACTCTTCAAATTGAGTTTAAATTTCACAAATTTTCCATTAAGCCGCTTTTAATTTATGCGTAGCTGTAAATATAAATCGGTATGGAGAACCATACATGACTTCCATATTCTAAGATTTATATTTAAAATCATTTTCGAAATGAAATATTACCATAGAAACTACTTCTTTCTACTTACTGCTTCAGCCTTAACCACAGTACTGTGGTCACTAACATATACCACCTCACGTTATCGCACTCGATTTTCACTGATGATGGAAGTCAATGACATTGCCGAAACGTCTGGTTTTGTAGAAAACATTGGACTACGGCCAAATATCCCGGGAAGGAATTTTAACAAAAACTACTTCTTTGTTTCCGATAACGTTGTACACATATATATAAAAAATATGCATAAAATTAATGGCTTCTATAAGTTAATGATTGATCTCCATTAAGTAGTGCTCAAGTTTCCAAAGTTTTAATATTATGATGTCCGTAATTAAAACATCAGAGCAGGTTTAGTGTGTATGAGGGTTCACCGTGGACAAAAATTTTCAACATTTCCTATTGAGCGTTGAATAAATCTGCTTATTATGCTTAGAATAAATCTGCGAATCTACAGTGTACGTTTCACAGAACAAACACGCGGAAAAGAAGGAGCGCTCCGAAGTCACTCATGGACTCTCAGCATCTTGCAGAGGGTTCATTCCCTAAAGACGAAAAGTCTGTCTATGAATCGTTTCTCTGTAAACACGTGCAGTTACACTGCCCAGCGATCCACAGGAAGCAAATCGCTATCCACGCTGGACACTTTTTCGGCTTGCATGCGTTATGTTGGTATGGGTTCGGCACTTTCCATTTAAAAATCGTGCATTGAATGTAAGAAAATAAACATGAATGAGGCCAGAAATACCGCGAATTGTGTGTGTGTGTGTGTGTGTGTGTGTGTGTGTGTGTGTGTGTGTGTGTGTGTGTGTGTGTGTGTGTGTGTGTGTGTGTCTTCCCTGCCTTTTTATTGCGGTAGTGATAATAATAAAATGGAAATGTAAACAGTACATAACTGAGTTATGTTTGCCTGCCACGCACGATATATTTTCTCTTATACATGACTAGCAGAATACCCGTGCTTCGCTACGGAGTTTCACGTTGTACGTAATGAAAATGTTAGTTTAATTAAAGTAGGCTTCTTAAAAATAAATAGCTGTTGCCCACAACTTCGTTCGCGTGGTCTTCAATTTAATGCGATAATATATTTAGAACAGAATCTATTCTATTGGGTTGCCATAGTAACCAGATCTAATAGATTTTTAAGACCGCAAAGGACTTCCCAGAGGATCGTATCGAAAAAACACCTGTCCTATGTTGGTTCTCCCGTTGCGTAAAATATTTGTGCCAAGTTTGGTTGAAATCGGTCCAATGGTTTAGGTGGAGATGTGGAAGACCCCAACGGACCCCCCAAAGGATCGTATCGAAAAAACACTTGTCCTATGTTGATTCTCCCTTTGCGTAAAATATTTGTGCCAAGTTTGGTTGAAATCGGTCCAGTGGTTTAGGAGGCGATGTGGAAGACCCCAAAGAACCCCCAAAAGAACCCCATCGAAAAAACACCTATCCTATGTTGGTTCTCCCGTTGCGTAAAATATTTGTGCCAAGTTTGGTTGAAATCGAGTGGTTTAGGAGGAGATGTGGAAGAAACCTTCACGGACGTGCGCACAACAAGTCACCGAAGTTTCATCGCAATCGGATGAATGGTATAGGAACGCATACGAGACAAACAAAGAAACATTCATTTTTATATATAAGATGTAAACTATACCACTTACTTGACATAAACCGTGATAGCTAAGCTAATGTACAACATATATGTATTAATTATACACATAAATGTTCCTCGATAGACACTCTATCTATTGGCGAAAACTTGAATAAAATCCGTTCAGTACTTCCTGAGATTAGCGATTTCAAACACAGAGAGAAAACGGACCGACTTTACTTTATACTATGTACAGATTTACATTAAAATGAAAAAATTATAATTTTATTGCCTGGCAACAAAATTATTTTATTTTTAACAATTACCATTGTTTGAAAAAGTTTAAATGAATTTTCAAGTACTTTACTCTTGTTAAAACGTAAAAGGTTGCAGGTAAACTACCCCTTCCCCTTAACCGATCTTCACCAAAATCGAAAGTCCTTGAGACCTCTACAATTCAGGGACGTATGCAAAAAATTATTTGATTCTGTTTGAATTTGCGGCTGTTGTCGTTTGCCATAGAAAATACGCTTGACAAAAACGTTGCAGGTAAACTACTCCTTCCCCTCAACCGATCTTCACCAAAAACAATAGGTCTTGAGTACTCTACAAATCAGGGCTGTATGCAGAAAATTATTTGATTCTGTTTGAATTTGCGGCTGTTATCGTTTGCCATAGAAAATACCCTTGTTAAAAAAACGTTGCCGGTAAACTACCCCTTTCCCTTAACCGATCTTCACCAAAAACAATAGGTCTTGAGAACTCTACAATTTAGGGCTGTATGCAAATAATCTTTTGATTCTGTTTGAATTTGCGGCTGTTATCGTTTGCCATAGGAAATACCCTTGTTAAAACATAAAACGTTACAGGTAAACTACCCCTTTCCCTCAACCGATCTTCACCAAAAACAATACGTCGTGAGTACTCTACAAATCAGGGCTGTATGCAAAAAATTATTTGATTCTGTTTGAATTTGCGGCAGTTATCGTTTGCCAAAAAAAAAAATCTACAGACACACAGACAGACACACAGACACTTTTCGGAAAACGACTTTTTTTCATGTTTTGAGTGTAGTAGAATCAGAATCTGCAATAATCTCGAACACAATTTTTTTTGCCATCACCATACTTCCATTCCTTAAGGAATATGGAAGTAAAAATGTAATAAAAATATCGGTATGGAGAACCATACATGACTTCCATATTCTAAGATTTATATTTAAAATCATTTTCGAAATGAAATATTACCATAGAAACTACTTCTTTCTACTTACTGCTTCAGCCTTAACCACAGTACTGTGGTCACTAACGTATACCACCTCACGTTATCGCACTCAATTTTCACTGATGATGGAAGTCGGTGGCATTGCCGAAATGTCTGGTTTTGTAGAAAACATTGGACTACGGCCAAATATCCCGGGAAGGAATTTTAACAAAAACTACTTCTTTGTTGCCGATAACGTACACATCAGTGGCGAAGTTACATGGAGGCAATTGAGGCAATGCCTACCCTAAAAAATTCTGTAGAATAAAAATTAGAAATACGTATGAACTACATAACGTAAAGATTATACATTGTTACTGCGACTGTCAAATTTATTAAACCGAAACGTGCTTTATTGAGCGACCGCTAGATGGTGACAGGTGAGATTCGGCATAGTTCGTTTAAAGCGAATGAGGCAACCTGAACTTGCCTCAGCGTTTTTTGTATACATCGTATGTAAGCAATGTATTGGTATGATAGGGAAGTGAAGGGAGGGGGGATTGTCCCGCGCTGTACACATAGAGCGTTGAGGCATGCCTCACTTCTGTGGTCCAAACAGTTAAGTTAAAGCGCCTGTGTTGTTTCTAAGTGTTTATTTTATGCGGTTATTAAAAGTGTCACTGTTATTCCGCTGAACTAACAGATGATCAAGATTGTTATTTGAATTATTTGTAACATTAAACATATACATAGAAACTAATGAAGTTTAAAAATTTGAAGTTCAATCAGTTGTATTATTGTGTATGACTAATACAAGGATTGTTCAATAGAAACACGTATAGAGCCGTAAAGCATTTTTTACTCAACGATTTTAAAAGAAGTCTCCAATAACATTAAGACATGAGTTCCACTGTTGCGCTAACCTGTAGATTCCCTGCTAGTAAAATTCTTACGGCTGTTTGTGGAACCATTCGGTTACAGCAAACTCTACCTCAGCGTCCGATTTGAACCACCGTCCTTTTAGTGATTCCTTAAAAAAAATTTAAGATAAGATTTTTGCCTACCCATTCATTAACTACTAGCTTCGCCAGTAAGCAAATTGATGTCCATTTTTCGGCTTGCACGCGTTATGTTGGTGTGGGTTTCGGCACTTTCCATTTAAAAAGCGTGCAAACGTAAGAAAATAAACATGAGTGAGGCCAGAAATAACGTGAATTGTGTGTGTGTGTGTGTTTGTGTCTTACCTGCCTTTTTATTGCCGTATTAAATGAAAAATATTATATTACATTAAAATGAAAAAATTTTAATTTTATTGCCTGGCAACAAAATTATTTTATTTTTATTACTTCCATATTCCTTAAGGAATGGAAGTATGGTGATGGAAAAAAAAATCGTGTTCGAGATTATTGCAGATTCTGATTCTACTACACTCAAAACATGAAAAAAAGTCGTTTTCCGAAAAGTGTCTGTGTGTCTATCTGTAGATTTTTTTCTATGGTAAACGATAACTGCCGCAAATTCAAACAGAATCAAATAATTTTTTGCATACAGCCCTGATTTGTAGAGTACTCGCGACCTATTGTTTTTGGTGAAGATCGGTTGAGGGAAAGGGGTAGTTTACCTGCAACGGTTTTTTTTATCAAGGGAAAATTTTTTGTTTGGCAAACGATAACAGCCGCAAATTCAAACAGAATCAAATAATGTTTCGCATACAGCCCTGAATTGTAGAGTTCTCAAGATCTATTGTTTTTGGTGAAGATCGGTTAAGGGAAAGGGGCAGTTTACTTACAACGTTTTTTTAACAAGGGTATTTTCTATGGCAAACGATAACAGCCGCAAGTTCAAACAGAATCAAATAATTTTTTGCATATGTTACTGAATTGTAGAGCACTCATGGCCTTTTGATTGTGGTGAAGATCGGTTAAGGGGAATGGGTAGTTTACCAGCAACGTTTTACGTTTTAACAAGAGTAAAGTACTTGAAAATTCATTTAAACTTTTTCAAACAATGGTAATTGTTAAAAATAAAATAATTTTGTTGCCAGGTAACAAAAATAAAGTCATTTTGATTATAAAATATAAATATTTACAACAAGAAAAGAATTTTCAGTTTTCAAAATTTAAATATATTTTTATAAAACAATGGGTTCTTCATTGAGGTGGGGACCATGTCACTCACTCCATCTCAAGCCTCTCCCATTTTGCAGAAAAAGAGGACCCTGTCAATGCTGATACTTTGACGACAGTGACAGGGCTTTCCACCAAATTCAGCAGAGTGACAGGTAGGCCCAACTCTGATTGGCTCCTCAGATTTCCCCAGCGTTAGTAGGTTCTATGAAAATATTTTATTTCAAAAATGATTTTAAATATAAATCTTAGATATGTTTTATAAATCTCATGTTTTATGTTTTAACATGGGTAATTTTTTATATGACGAACCATAACTGCCGTAAATTCAAACAGAATCAAATAATTTTTTACATATGTCCTGAGCTATAGAGAACTCAATGTCTGTTGATTTTGGTGAAGATCGGTTACGGGGAAAGGGCAGTTTACCTGAAACATTTTTTGTTGTAAAATGAGTAAAGTACTTAATTTTGATAAAGTATCCTGATAAGATCTTAATAATCCACTGTAGAAACGTAGATGAAATATCTATAAATGAAGAGGCTAGTTGAACGGGCTGGGGGTAATTTTCTATAAATCAAAATTATAGTTGAAGGGGGAGGGGATAATTTTTTTTATATGTGTACTACGTTATTGGCAACAAAGAAGTATTTTTTTGTTAAAATTCCTTCCCTGGCTGTTTGGCTGAAAATGATTTTAAATATAAATCTTAGAATATGGAAGTCATGTATGGTTCTCCATACCGATATTTAACAATTACCATTGTTTCAAAAAGTTTAAATAAATTTTCAAGTACTTTACTCTTAATAAAACGTAAAAGGTTGCTGGTAAACTACCCCTTCACCTTAACCGATCTTCACCAAAATCGAAAGTCCTTGAGACCTCTACAATTCAGGGATGTATGCAAAAAATTATTTGATTCTGTTTGAATTTGCGGCTGTTATCGTTTGCCATAGAAAATACGCTTGATAAAAAAACGTTGCAGGTAAACTACCCCTTCCCCTTAACCGATCTTCACCAAAAACAACAGGTCTTGATTACTCTACAAATCAGGGCTGTATGCAAAACATTATTTGATTCTGTTTGAATTTGCGGCTGTTATCGTTTGCCATAGAAAATACCCTTGTTAAAAAAACGTTGCAGGTAAACTACCCCTTTCCCTCACCGATCTTCACCAAAAACAATAGGTCTTGAGAACTCTACAATTTAGGACTGTATGCAAATAATCGTTTGATTCTGTTTGAATTTGCGGCTGTTATCGTTTGCCATAGGAAATACCCTTGTTAAAACATAAAACGTTACAGGTAAACTACCCCTTTCCCTTAACCGATCTTCACCAAAAACAACAAGTCTTGAGAACTCTACAATTCAGGGCTGTATAGAAAACATTATTTAAATCTGTTTGAATTTGCGGCTGTTATCGTTTGCCAAAGAAAAAAATTTCCCTTGATAAAAAAAACCGTTGCAGGTAAACTACCCCTTTCCCTTGACCGATCTTCACCAAAAACAATTGATCGTGAGTACTCTACAAATCAGGGCTGTATGCAAAAAAATATTTGATTCTGTTTGAATTTGCGGCAGTTATCGTTTGCCATAGAAAAAAAATCTACAGACACACAGACAGACACACAGACAGACAGACAGACACACACACAGACACTTTTCGGAAAACGACTTTTTTTCATGTTTTGAGTGTAGTAGAATCAGAATCTGCAATAATCTCGAACACGATTTTTTTTGCCATCACCATACTTCCATTCCTTAAGGAATATGGAAGTAAAAATAGTTAACCACTTAAACGCAGACACATGCAAAACATAATGACTCTGTGCAAGGGCTCTTTAGAAAAAACTCAAAACCTTTCAATGATTCTCCTTTCAATCAGATATTTGAAAGTCAGAACACCTGTGTTCTGCACGACCTGTCAGTGCTTCACCAGCCTGAAGTGGTATGAAATAAAATTGATTACATTTAACACCATACAAATTCCAGGTGTATTGATAAACCTGTTAAGCTAGCATCCTTCAGTATACTACTAAACATCTATAAGTTCGTCCTGAATATTGTTTAAAGTTACTTTGACATTGTTGAATTTTCTAAATACTCTTTCGAATATTATCAAGGGCAGAAATATAAGCGATTAATCCCTTAGAGTCACTTGTTTCTGCCGTTCATTATAACCACGTGAAGCTAATACAAATTCTCAACTGAATTCAGTCTAACAATAACGCCAGACAAGGTATGCCTACTTTTGTCTGTACGTTTGTTATGTTTACATAAAGAAACCTTGTAACCGTCAGAAGGCAGTGACCTAATATTTACTTTCCCAAACAACACAGGTACGACACAAGCTTTTATTCTGTAAATATATTGCATATGCAGTTTTCCTCGATGATGTGTATTTGTGTGTGTGTAGAGAGAGAGTAGCATTACAAATATATATACTATGGAAATTCTGTGATTGTAGTGAACGCAACTGTAACGTGTAAACCACCGGGTAGGTCGTAGGACTGTTTGTTCGTTGCGCTAAGTACATTTGATGCGCTACGTAAATTTCTCTTTGTTAATATAGAGTAGAAAGCCTTTGATGGCATGAAATAACTAATTAAGCATGTAAAAGTAAAATCTTCGGTTTTTTAATACTTTTTTTATGGAGAAGATTAAAAGTCAAAAATATAAATTTAGCATATTTCCATTTTTGAGAAACTAAAAATGACATCACCCAATATGTGGTAACTATCGCACTTGCGAACAAGCGCACACGCTTGTCATAATACCAAACTTATGACACTTTTTCGTTTCAATTTTACTCCTAAACTACTTTATAGGTCTAATATTTCTTTTTTGTCGACCAGCTAAACCAAATTGCATTACACTCATTAGTACCTGTCAATACCTGCCAGTGGCAATATTTATATTGTACTCTGTGGTATAGTATATTTATTCACGTATGGTACATACTTCCTTCTATTTTTCTAACGTGGCTGATACGTCAAATACTAACTTATAATAAAGTTATTATTAGTTAAGTTATTTTGAAGATTGATTTTGAATGTTTCCTCTATACGCCTAGCTCGTTATATTGCAGTGAATATGTTTCTGCAGATCTATACAGGAGTTCTTATTCTTTCGGATTTCACTGCCACGGGTCTTGTCGCCTACACATCTTCTGTGATGTGCCCTTCGAGACTGATTTTTTCTTCGATGTGTCATTCCATTTATTTTTGTTAATTCGTATTTTTTTCTCTTCTCATCGGTTTAACTCCAATGGTACGTTTGGCTGTTGGGTTGCTGGCATGTAGAAGGTGTTTCTGTATGTTCCATGCATCGTATTTTTTGTTCAAAGACAGTGGGCGTTTATTGTTTTCTACATTTCTTTTACATTTTACTTTTTTGCATTTGTGATAGTAGCATATATACATATACATATATACACAGACAATATATATTACATATATATTGTAACAGTACATATCTTCACCATACATTTAACAACATAAATGAAGAATGAAACACTCATAAACTAACACCAACACCTAAGAGAGGAATGATAAATGAATAACTGTTTACTAAGTGTTATATCCGGTTCAAGAACTAAGTAAAACAAGTAATATAATTAACTCAGCAAACGAAGAATAATAAAAAGTGATGAAGAAGAAAATGTAGAAGACAACATAATAATGTGATTAACCAAATGACCCAATAGATATGGTAAGTGAGAGGACAAAACTAACGTATAATGACAATCAGCCTTAACAAAAGCTGAAGAGATTATAAATAAACACAAGTAAAGAAACAAGCAAAGAAGAATTAACAAATATGTCAGATAAGGTGCCTATAATATGTACTAATAGAGAATGAAACTAATAAAACAAGGAATCTACAGAAATAAGAAACAGTAAAGAGACACAGACATAGACAAACTATTACCAAAGACAAACCACGGCAAAAACTCTTTAGTCTGAGAAAAGAATATAATTAATTAAATAAATCAACACAATGAAAGAAATTAATGAATGATAAGAATGAATTAATTATCTTAGTAAGAACAGTATACCATGCATGCTTTTAATACAGGCAAATCCAAGTAAGATAACTAAAAGCGAACCTAGTAATCACCTGTATACAGGTAGAAATAATAAAGAAATAATAAATAATAGTTAACCAGAGTAAAAGTGTCAAATAATAACCTGTAAAACATTGAGAACAGAAAGCCAAAACATAGACCATTGTTGTCAGACAAGGGGGTCCCAGGTAACCTCAACTCGGTTTCAAATCAACTTGTAATTAACATAAATTAAGACTAAAACAATGTATACTAGTGTAAGTTATACAATAATGAAAGTAAACATTATAAAGACGAACCTAGTGATGCGATTTATTAATTAAAAGTGGTATGTGCGGTGTTTAATGCAAATACACAGACTGAAATTGGACAGAAAGACGTACACATTAAACACACTCAGAATTTTATATAATATTGTAAACCAGTAAAGAACAATGACGTAAATGTGCAATACAATATGTATTACCACTATTCTAGTATACAATAATTATAATGAAATGTTAATTTAACCAGAATTAAGGAAAATTAAGGTAACTGTCTGACTACACTAGATGCAAGAAGTATTAGTGAATTATTATCAACGTCACATGTAATTATAAGAGGCCAACCATTGTAAAACAATCTTTAACCTGTAAAGACTATTTAGACCTAAAAGAACTACTTAAAATAGGGTATATCATTAATTTTGAATTAAATCATAATGACACATGGCATACTAAGACTATGATCAATAAATGAGACTAAAAACAAGAAAATAATTATATTCTAAGGAAAACTGAGTTGTCCAGAAGTTGTAATGGACATCTTAGAATGCCTGTATCACTGTAAAAACGTGAACAGAACAAATTATATCAATAAATAGAGTGAATCAAATCGACCATGCTCTAGGCCATAGAAAGCAGGGTTCAAATACTTTAATTTTAGACAATCATTGTACTAGATATTATCATAAAGGGACTTGAAAGGAACCATATGATTGAAATGTAATCACCATTTGGTCAATTTCAGTAGTTAATCATGTAAAACCATAAGAAATATGTGATAGTCGTAAGTGAGAACAATTAACATTTTTATTACCAAACTCACACATGTCTTGTGAGGGCTTATTTTAAAGAACAAATCAATTGTAATAACATGGTGTGGTTATATTAAGTATTACTCATATAACAAGGACGTTAAACCAATTTTAAAGGTATTCTATTTATTTTGGGAAAAAGACGAGAAGGCAACAATAATACTCTCAACCCCAAAATCGCTAACAATTTTCTGCAAATTAATTAATCCGCGAGGGGAGCGACCTCGCTAGATGGAATGGCAGCCTTTTTAAACCAATGGGATCGATCAAAATCGACCGGGGGGTATGTGATCCTAAAATTGGAACAGCGAAGAAGCATAAAAATGACACATTCTACCTCAGACTAGCGACGCGAGACGACGGCAATTTCTTGCGCGAAAATAATCGTTTTCAAGCCATATCAGCTGTGCGGTTATAAATGTAAACACATGGGTGCAACCTAACCCCAAAAATGTTTAGTGTCGAGTGCATCGATAAAACGCTTAGATTATAGCGAATTAATTGCAGAGTGCACAATAAAGCTGCAAATAACAGTGATTTAACAGTAAGTATGGTGTTAATTAATTATTATTGAAGATTAAATAAAAAATAGATTTTAAGATTTGTTATTTGAAACATGGAAGCAAACATGATATATTAACGAGGTTAACAGTGAACGAATAAAATAAATAACCATCATTCACAAACATTAAGAAACCTTATATAAATATTTTATTGAAATAAATAATAAAGTTTTTATCAATGTTACATAAATCGAACCACTTAGAAGAATAAACAATGAACAGCAGGAACTCGAAGAGAGGTTATCTGAACTTCTGATTTCGACTGTTATAATAATTAAACGATCAACTAACATTGTGATGCACACTAATTAAGTAACCAATCATAATTATTTGAATAACTAGAGTGCCACATACAATGGACATGATCATAATTAACAAATATTAAGTTAACTTATAATTTAACTACCGATGTATTTTACGATGTATAGGTTAAGGCGTTATTTGAATTTTGAATGGTGAATGCTTGTATTAATTCTGGACAGTAATGTGGTAATTTTCGCATTAATAGGTTGGCTAATCTGTACGTTTTCAAATTGTGCTCATCATGTTTTTACAAACGACACAGTTGTCCGAGCTACGGCAGGCGGCAGACGTCATTACGTTTGCTCGCTTGTTCTGTCATCATTCATTTTTCTTGTCGTCAGACAATCATTGTATTCCTTAGGCCACAACATATATTGCATACTTGCAATACATTAGCAATACATTGCTAATTATTTTTCATGTAGCTTGAGTGACGCGTACTCGCGCCTCAAGTCTTACGACAACTCATACGACATTCGTCTAGGCCTTAGGCCTTAACATTTTAATCTGAGTGCCGCACATTTGCGCCTCATCTAACATGTAGCGTTCTTAACGACTCTGTTCATGCAAAATTAAAATCTGTTCAGACAGCCAATCTCAACACCATCATTTAAGTGTACAGCAGA
Source organism: Magicicada septendecula (assembly GCA_034769895.1). Lineage (NCBI taxonomy): Eukaryota > Metazoa > Arthropoda > Insecta > Hemiptera > Cicadidae > Magicicada > Magicicada septendecula. The sequence continues at coordinate 950,962,818 of CM068367.1, forward strand.
AACTTAATAAATGTATTATACAGTCCACTATCGTCATTATTCTGCATCCTGGCAATAGCACCACAGACATCATTCTTCCTAATAGAACATTTTTTGGTACACACGTGCCGACATCAACATTTTTTAGGTCCACTCGGACCGGATCTTAACAAATTCAGTATAACTGAATTCAACTTAATGTTGACAGGAGTCGATTTCAGGACCATAGTTTCATAATTGTGAAACCTGTATTAACGTTGTTTTTGTTTCTGAATACTATTTCAGTAATGGCTAAAGTTAACTTAAAGCTGACAACCGTCAATTTCATAAACCTAGGTTAAGAATTTTAAAAAACTTTGTTATATCATTCTTGTTTCAAATTATTAATGCTACATGCATAAATTAAATATACTGTTATCAATAATCTGAGGTATAACTCCATGATGATTTTAGAAAACCTTTAACAATTGTTCGTAATGATTAATTCCGACTACTAATGTTAAACAGTAGCGCAGACATTTTTCTTGTTTTTGTATCTTGCAGGCTCAAAGGAACCACTGAAGATTTGTAAACATAATGAACCAAGGTTCAAGAATTATATTGTCAATTTCTGTTAAACAATCTAAAAATATTCAATTACCCTGAGATTAAGAGCTAAATAAAAAGTAAAGTCAACGACTAACAAGACAAACAGCCTGTGTTAAATTATAAAGTAATAATTTACAACATTTATCAAAAATTGTTAATAAATTAAAATTTGTAACAGAGAAAAGAGTTGACGACTTTTATTAAATAGACAGTACAGTTACGAGTTACATTTTCAGCAATACTTCCACAGGTGGCACCGTGTAGCACTGACCTATGAGAATCGAGTCACCGATTCACTTATTGACGAATTGGACAACCGACTAGAACGTCAAATACAGTAAGTAAATAACTTGTGTTTATTTTAGCAGCATCAGAATCTGCGACGATCTACGCCTATCCACGGATGCCTGCGAGAGAACCGACTCGAGTAATTCGTCGCCAGTCTTTTTCATTACAGATTTTTAATTACACATCAACTAAACCATTTTAGAAATATCAACGTAAACTAAATACGAACGAACAGAAGAGTCACAACCAACCCAACAGAATTATAACAACCGGCAGTAATTTTCTTTTATTACAATATATATATATTGTAACGTTACATAACCCGGTCCCAATAAATTAAATCATGTAAGAACATAAAGGTCAGAAATGGATAACCTATAACTAGCTCAAAATTAAAGTATATCACTAAACATTATAAACAATTCGAGTGATATACAGTGACAAGTGAGTTATAATGTACCCATTGAGGTAAAAAGTGAAAGTGAAGGTAACTTATTACAGAATTGTGCTGTAGGTTTGGGAATTATAAAACTATGATAGTAGATTATAATGCTACTAACTGATTCTGTATTTTATTAATTTATTGTAATATTTATATTGTGTAGACAACCAAGTTTAATACCTAAGTTAATTTTATATTTTTGCAAATATTTGTGTTATAGTATAAGATAACCCAGGGTTCGTTTTAAAAAACATAAAAGATTTAAATATCAAATGATAATAAAAAATTAAAATAATACTATATGAGGGAAATGGCAGAAGGAAGTAGTGCAGTGTAGGAATACTATGAGAGACTAATAAATAATATATAAATTCAGTTAAAGATAATAAAAATATTAAATACTTATATACAAAGTCATAAGAAAATGAACAGGAACCTATTATGTAAACCAAATTGGGAAAGAAACCGGAATTAAAAAGAATTATTTTTCGGTAAATAAAATATAAATTTATAATAATTACAAACTGCCTGTATAATAAAAATATTATGGGTAAATATTATGGGCCTCGTCAAGAACGAAGTACTTAGCAGCGTGATAATAAGCAGTGACAAAATTGGTGTTAAAATGCGAAGGGATAATAAAACTGGGTTTTTCAAAATATCTTCTCAGAAAGACTCATTTTCACTAGCCTTATTAAGAATACAAGTTTAGAATTTAAGTGAATCCTAACGACGTGAGACTTTTTTACCTTTATTTTGAATAACAGTTAATCAAGATAATATTCTGAAATCAACGTTTCTCCAAATTATTCCCAGTCATATAGCCACTTCACGTTGATTTACTCGGAAACTTTCAGACAAAATACATTACTAAGAGTGACTAAAATAACAAGTATTGTTAATAATCGAATTTGGAAAAAACCTGGCGAGTTGACAAAATGATGCTACCACAATTCTATTAAAATATCTTTTTTGAAACTTGGGAGAAGTGTAAAATTAGTACCAAATTAAAAAGCAATATGAACTCTATATAATCATACATTATTTATCAAAATTAAAGGATTATACTCCATAATAAACTGTGAAAGAAACCATTCTGATGATTCGGCCTAGTTTCGTGATGTTTCCAGTTGACGATAGAATATGGGCCAGACTGTAATGAAATTACAACTTAAGACGGACCTCACTAGAGAAAAGGCTTCCTTCCAGTAAGAACTATAAGAAGAGAGGTAATATAAACATTTAGTTTAATAGTGGACGAAGAAAACGCATTCCGAATGGTTATATAGAACACAAAAACTAGTCAAAATTAATCACATGTTCTAAAGTAAACAAACGCCCGCTGCTCTCTTACGGAAATTTCTGGAACTACATACTAAACGAAAAAATAAACAAATTTATTTAATATTTTTCAGTATTTGTAAAGCTTAGTAATTATCCATTTCTGACCATCTCATAACAAAAAGAACTTACCCTTAACCCTGGGGAAATAAAAAGAATTATATATTGATTGATGTTTAAAAAATAGTATAAAATTTGGTAAACAAAGCCATATATGTTTTTTTCTTTTGACAATTCCATGTTTATTCGAGGAAGTCGATATTATGTTTTAATGAAGTAAAGATCGATTGTGATACTTGTATTTTGGTGGCAGGAAAACAAAAAACAATAATATAATTAATAAATATTATTGAAAAATGATATTGAATAATAAAAATGTGTTATATTTTTTGTAGTGGGTAGTTGTAATTGATTTCAGCACAAAATAGAAGAGATTGATACATTGGGTCATATTTCGCCATAGGGAAGGCTGGTTGAACTATGTGTGGAAACTCGTCTCACCATCAGCTGATTTAAATCACAGCGAACAATTAGAAAAATTTCCAAAATCGCCTAAACCGAGTGTAAATAATCGGTACTTACTCTCTCTTCCTCATAAGGCTGAACAACTTCCCTACTTGACCCCAAATCACACACTCTCGATTTCTGCTTAGATTTAGTAACATTACAAAATACTTTATTTTTTAAACTTCAGTTATTATAATTCATAAGTGGCGACTGCGGAGAGGCGGAAACTTTAATATCTCAAGGCAGTACGTTACAGATTGGCGCTTACAATAGTGGGGCTGAATTAACAATATACCTGTAACGGTAGTACGCTAACACCTCTAAGAAAACTGCTACATTACAGATTGGCGTACACAACATTGGGAGCTTAATTAAATAAGACGAACACCCAATAAGCAACATACAAAGTTTTCGCTAAAACCTCTACAACAACCGCTACGTTACAATATATATAATATATACAATGTCAAAGTGCTACTGAAATTTAAATTTCAAACAGTGCAGTATTTCATACAGTTTTTGGTGAACTGTATTTTGTAGATTCAATAAGTTTTCCTGACAATAATTTAAAATTACTCTAATAACTGCAGTACATTTTTATACGTACGTAATGAAAATTTTTATCAAAATTATAAATGCTATAGGACCCGTTACGATTGTATAATCAATAGTTGAAACAATGGTATGACGGTGTTTGTGACAAATATTACAATGAAATTTTGTGGAACAACATTTCAGTAAGATTCATTTATTTAGTAACTGCCTCTGGTTTTTCTTGTCTTTACATAGTATTTCGTTACTGAGGAAGGTTTTCTTATGTAAGTATACATAAGAATTAGGCAATTCTCGATATTGTAATTTTCAATTCAAGACAAAGTCATCAACTGCCGGAAACGTTTAGACGTAATGTTATTGCTAACATCTCATCCAAATAAACACTGTAGGCCTACTTAAAACGTTTTCATAGAGCTTTCACTTGTATGAAGTATAAATGACGTAGCCAAATTGAACAATTCCTGATCTTTGAATTACAATTTTTTTCTCGTTTATTTCATTATTTAAAGCCAATATTTATTAATACTGAGCACGGTTAGTTCCAAATGAAATAAAACTTGTTTATTACAGGGGACACAAAATTTGTTTCTTTTGGTATAGATTTCTGTTTTTTCTAAACATTTTATCCAGTGTTCTGATTCGTGTCTGCGTTTATAAAAAAATCTCAGCATATATTGGGATGCCCAGGGTTCAATTTTGGGCCCTGACCTTTGAAACGTATCCTACGAAAGAATTCTACGGATGGAGACGCCGCCAGGCACTTTCCTGGTAGGTTACGCAGACGATATCGAGGCAGTGATTGTAGCACAAAACGCTGACGATGCGCAAAGAAGCCTGAATCTGGTAATGAGGCGAGTGGGCTCCTGGCTTGAAAAACGCGGCCTGGATCTACCCACCGATAAGACCAAAATAGTACTGCTCACCCGGCGACGGGTTCCTCACTATCATACCGCTGCAAGTGGGAGCTGAGGCAGTGTTTAAAAAGAACGCTGTGAAATACCTAGGGGCGAGACTAGATTCAAATATCTCCTAATGGGAGCAAATAAAGTATGCAGCTGATAAGGCGACACACGTTACAACCAAGCTCAGCGGGTTTATGGCCAACGTAGGAGGCCCCACAGCAAGCAAGAGGCGATTGTTGATGATGGTTACAGAACCCATCCTTCTGAACGTTTGCGAAATCTGGGCCGATGCGGTAAAGACGGAGAAGTACAGAAAACGTGTGGCATCGGTGCAGAGAAGAGGATCCTTCAGAGTAGCATCCTCGGATAGTGCCAGAGCCAGTAGTTCTGGTGATAGCGGGAGTGATTCCCATATACCCGTTGGCTCTAGAGCGGAAGCATTTATACGAAAGGAAAGACGAAATTAGAAGGGACGCCGCAAACCATGAAGGCAGGAACTCACTCTCCGGCACTGGCAACATTGTTGGGATAGAGAGGATAGAGGAAGATGGACCGCAAGGCTCATACCACACTTGAAGGAATGGATCAACCGCCAACACGGTGAGTCAACCGCGGTGGATCAACCGCTACCATCTGACCCATTTTCTCAGTGGCCACGGCAATTTTAATACCTACCTCCAAAAAATGGGAAAGGTGCAGAGCCCAGCATGCCAATACGAAGACTCTCCTCATGAAGATGCCTTGCACACGTTTTTCAAGTGCTGCAGATTCGCAAGACAGAGGATGGAACTGGAAATGGAGCCCAGGGAGTTGCGCAAAGCTTCGTGGTAAGGCGGAATGGGACGTCATCAATGCATTTATTCAGTGGATCCTTCTAAAAAAAAATAAAAAATAAAAATAAAAATAATAAATGATGAATGATAATTATTATTTGTTCATACGCCTAATTTAGCACTAAAATAATTATTTAATTTTTTTGATAAGAGAAATTTAATTTTGTTACGACCATAGAATTCACTATTTTAGTTCTTGTGAATATTCAAGTTATTTTATTCCCAAATGCATGCGCTTTTCAAAATATCTAGGTTTACAGTATTCCAAATACTTAGATTATCCATTATATGCTGCTTCTTACTCAATATTATCATGACGCAAAGGCGTATCTTCGGGGGGCGAATCGGGGGGGGGGTCAATTCCTCCCCCAAAGGTTTTACCAGTGTCAGCTAAGTTCAATAATCACTCAACGTAGACCTATTTCTGAGTTAGCTGCGTGTGTTAAGTAAGGATTATACATAAATATAGACATAAAATGTAAGGGTTTCGTTACTGGGTGGGGCGGTGGCCGTCCGCCTACCTACTTATAATTTTACTGGAGAGAAGGTTACTTTTACGACCATTCAGAAAATATCACTATTATTCTGGGTGTCTATGTTTACATAAATTGAAGACGGACCAAGTTGGTGGAGTAAGAGTTATTTACACTCTCCCCTTCTCTTCACTCCTACAATCAGCATCACTATTTTTGCTCATAAGTGCAACACGTGAGCAGCAATTTTTGTATTTAAAGTTCATAATCACTTTAAAAGTTTTAAAAGTTTATATTATTTTCTCTGATATATTTTAAAAGTGTAAATTCTTTGAGAAATTACGTTGCGCAACGTAACGTAACAACAAAATGAGGTTAGATAAGTGCTTAAATAATACAGACATATGCTACTACACTTATGGTAGTTATGCTATTGTAAAAACAGGGACAAGATTTTACAAAGGATTGCTAAACAAGCCTAGTTTGCATATTTTGCTATTAAGATCGGGGACCAGGACAAAAGTTGGGCCCCTCATAAACCTGTGTGGACGCACTGAGAATATATAATTATAGGAAGAAAAACTCTCAGTCATTCGCTATTCCCATGGTGTGAAGATAGCCCAAAAATCATGTAGATGATTGTTATAGTTTTACTATTAATATTGAAGCCAAAAATTCATAAAGCTTTATAAATATGAAAGACAAAACTAATGCCAATACCTAAAAAACTACATGAAACTGGAGGATCACCATAGGCATGAATTATGTATTTTTATTCAAAAGTTCCAAGTAGAAAACTGTTTATGATTACCAACAATTCATGAATTGCACAAATAAAAACTGTTTCATCTTACAAAAATAAAAATAAAAATGTACAAAAACTGTTGTGCGAAGTAAAAGTTAGTTCTAAATTTTGTCACAACTGATTGTCCCTAATGTGCGTAAAATATGAATTTCCATTTAAAAGGATAGGATCATTAAAAACATAGGGGCAAAATCTGCTACTTATGACGCTACATTTTTCAAGTCGGTTGCGACTGACCTGGTTACATTTTTCATATCGGCTGCAAGAGATCGGCGACCATCATCCAGATAAACTCGACGAATCTTCTTTAGGATTCCATAACGGCACTTATTACGGTTAGTAAACTAAGTTCGTAATCTTCATAGTAATTACGAATCTACCGCAAGGCGAATTAGAAGTCTATATAAAACTATTGCTACTAATAATGTATGTAATATAATTATCGCTATAGGCGTACGTTGTGTTATAATATGACATGGTGGATACTGGTTCTGAGAACTCATTTCTTGGACAGTTAGTTACAGTTAACAGCGCTTTGACCACCGGGAGCTTCTAAGTTAAACAATGAGTAGTTTTTTACAGGAAGGTAATGTCGAGTAACAGGATCTGTTTCAAAATTATGTTTATAAGAGATTTAAACCCCCTAAAACTCTCAAATTTAGGGATGTGGCTCAATATCAGTCGCAGCTGTTTTCACAACAGCCGCTTCCCCATTCTGTGGCGCAGTACTGTCAATAATTAATTTAACTGAGGGCGAAACGGAAAAACGTTCGTTGTAAACAAAATAGACTTCACAATAAACGAAAATGGAATAGTTTCTCCTTTATGCTAAATGTTTAATTCACGTTCACAAAACACCAGTTTGTGTGCACACATTATTCACATTTGAATCTGATACAGTTTTTGTATTATTAGAATCTTGTGATTCTTGTGATACGTACTCGTGGATGCACGATCAAATATTTTATTCACTGATAATGGCCGTAAGCACTGATAAGGTTGCTTGTTTTATCTTGAAATGTGTAAATATGGTGTGAGTTAAATTTGAGTTTAAATTTCGTGTATGCATTTTCGTATTTCGTGTATTCCAGTGCTCGTAAATTTATAGTGAACAATAAATTAATAAGTAATTATTAATAAATTATCGTGTTTTGCCGTTAGCTGAATTTGTTCACTTATATCACTTTTTTCAGACCAGACGATTGCATAGTTTTTTAAAATTTGCTTTTTAATGACAAATAGCTTCAACCAAAAAGGACAATATAAGTTTATGTAGACGGACAAGGATAAAACGCGATTAATTCTACCTGTTGCAAAGAATGCAGTCATCGATAGTCAAAAAGGAATGTATACGGAACATGCCAGGAATATTGAATGTACGTTCCGGTACCCATAAATGAAAGTTAAGATTATCAGTATTAAGTCTTAACCACTTATTTTACTTGACGACAGAGCAGATAAACGCACGGGTTAGAGGGCCAGAGGCGGACACTTAGAACTGTAATGTTCGCTTCAAATACTGTGCAGATATTTTGGTAATCAAACTTAACTGTGCAATTGACACCACTGACATGTTCTGAAGATCGTGCTGTCTTATTACTGTGGTGTTTGAAAATGGCTACTATTTCGCCAGTATAAATTTAACTACCCCATGAAAACACTCGCTGATATAACGTATTCTTATCTGCTTTAAGATGTATTGACAGATGTTTGGATACTCATATATCTTGGGTTTTACATTTGGATTCCGAGAAACCACAAAAGCAATATTCCTACTATAACAAAACGGGTTTTACCCTATTTATTCCTCACGTTGTAAGCATCAATTTGTAACACTTTTTAAAATGTGTATTGTTTTTTAATTAAGCCCAAGTGGTTGGCACCCATTTGTAATTTACTTATTAATTCTATTTCTATTATAAATAAAACACATGGAATGGTATCTGGTAATAATAATAATAATAATAATAATAATAATATTGTAATTTTTATTCAAAATTTATATAGTCCATTTACTGTAACTATTAATATGACTCAGGAAATCTCAGGGTCGATTCTCTTCTCTTTTATATTAATATTATTTTAAGGTCCTTTTGGCTGATATGAAAGGTTCAGTTATTATAAAGAAAAAACAAGTACAGAAAGTACATTACATTACAAAACAAGATAATAATGAAATAATATAAAATTAATATTAATTATAATAATATATATACTTTACACAATGTTTATCAGTTCAGTTCAGTTTCACACAGCCTCCTGGTATCAGTGATGAAAATTTCCAATGTCTTCAGTTTGTTTATATTATTCAAATGAAGAAATCCACTTCTTTTGTGATCAATAAATGTTACATCTTGTCATTTCATTTATCTGAAGCCTTCTGGTGGAATATAATGATTGAAGTCCAGTGTTTCTGTTATTAAGTTAATTTAAGTGTAGTTGTTCTTCAATTGTAAATTGTTTTCATTTAAAATTTAGTTTCTTCCATAACTTCATTCGTTTTTTACTTCCATATTCCTTAAGGAAATGGAAGTATGGTGATGGGGAAAAAAATCGTGTTCGAGATTATTGCAGATTCTGATTGTACTACACTCAAAACATGAAAAAAGTGGTTTTTCGAAAAGTGTCTGTGTGTCTATCTGTCTGTCTGTGTGTCTATAGATTTTTTTCTATGGCAAACGATAACAGCCGCAAATTCAAACAGAATCAAATAATTGTTTGCATACAGCTCTGATTTGTAGAGTACTCACGGCCTTTTGTTTTTGGTGAAGATCGGTTGAGAGAAAGGGGTAGTTTACCGGCAACGGTATTTTTATCAAGGGTAATTTTTTTTTTTTGGCAAACGATAACAGCCGCAATTTCAAACAGAATCAAATAATGTTTCGCATACAGTCCTGCATTATGGAGTTCTCAAGACCTATTGTTTTTGGTGAAGATCGGTTAAGGGGAAGGGGTAGTTTACCAGCAACGTTTTATGTTTTAACAAGGGTATTTTCTATGGCAAACGATAACAGCCGCAAATTCAAACAGAATCAAATAATGTTTTGCATGCAACTCTGAATTGTAGATTTTCAAAACCTGCTGTTTTTGGTGAAGATCGGTTAAGGGAAAGAGGTAGTTTACCTGCAGCGTTTTATGTTTTAACAAGGGTAATTTTTTCTATGACGAACGATAACTGCCGCATATTCAAACAGAATCAAATAATTTATTGCATACATCACTGAATTGTAGAGGACTCAAGGCCTTTTGATTTTGGTGAAGATCGGTTATGGGGAAGGGATAGCTTACCTGCAACCTTTTACGTTTTAACAACAGTAAAGTACTTGAAAATTCATTTAAACTTTTTCAAACAATGGTAATTGTTAAAAATAAAATAATTTTGTTGCCAGGCAATAAAATTATAATTTTTTCATTTAAATGTAAATCATGTATGAGAGAAAATATATCGTTCGTGGCAGGCAAGCATATCTCAGTTATGTAATGTTTACGTTTCCATTTTATTATTATGACTATCGCAATAAAAAGGCAGGGAACACACACACACACACACACACACACACACACACACACACACACACACACACACACACACACACACACACACACACACACACACACACACACACACACACACACACACACACACACACACACACACACACACACACACACACACACACACACACACACACACACACACACACACACACACACACACACACACACACACACACACACACACACACACACACACACACAATTCGCGTTGTTCCTGGCCTCATTCATGTTTATTTTCTTACATTTGCACGCTTTTTAAATGGAAAGTGCCGAAACCCATACCAACATAACGCGTGCAAGCCGAAAAAGTGTCCAGCGTTAATAGCGATTAGCTTCCTGTGGATCGCTGGGCAGTGTAACTGCACGTGTTTACAGAGGAACGATTCATAGACAGACTTTTCGTCTTTAGGGAATGAACCCTCTGCAAGATGCTGAGGGTCCATGAGTGACTTCGGAGCGCTCCTTCTTTTCCGCGTGTTTGTTCTGTGAAACGTACACTGTAGATTCACAGCTTTACTCTAAGCAACGCTCAATAGGAAATGTTGAAAATTTTTGTCCACGGTGTACCCTCATACACACTAAACCTGCTCTGATGTTTTAATTACGGACATCATAATATTAAAACTTTGGAAACTTGAGCACTACTTAATGGAGATCAATCATTAACTTATACAAACCATTAATTTTATGCATATTTTTTATATATATGTGTACAACGTTATCGGAAACAAAGAAGTAGTTTTTGTTAAAATTCCTTCCCGGGATATTTGGCCGTAGTCCAATGTTTTCTACGAAACCAGACGTTTCGGCAATGCCATCGACTTCCATCATCAGTGAAAATCGAGTGCGATAACGTCAGGTGGTATACGTTAGTGACCACACTACTGTGGTTAAGGCTGAAGCAGTAAGTAGAAAGAAGTATTTTCTATGGCAATATTTCATTTCGAAAATGATTTTAAATATAAATCTTAGAATATGGAAGTCATGTATGTTTTTCTCCATACCGATATTTTTAAATTTAATGTTCTTTTCTGGTTGTTGGCTCAGAAATGTTTAAATGCTGATTTGTTTATGCTGTTTCTTTATTTACTCAAATTTTACATTCTCTTATAGGTTGATATAGTGTTTCTTGCTTTGTATTATTGTGTTTTAATAGGATTCACATTTTTTATTGTATAAATATTTAGCTTTTTTCAAAATAAAACTCATCTCTCTTTTTTGTTTTTTTACAATCATAATAATACATTCTTTTTCTTTCTTTTTGGTTTCCTGGATACATATAAAAAACTCTGGTCATATTTGTTCAAATTGAGATTTAGTTGTCATAGGATATTATTTTTATATAATACATTATTTTACCTTTTTTGTACAAGTTGCTTTTTAGTTATTACATCATAATACTTAATACAATTTACATATTATTTTATCTGACAAAACTGTGAACAATTTTAATACCAAATATTATAGTTATTTGTAATTTGACAAATGTTTTGAAGAATTTACTGAACATAATGATCTAGGCCTATGTTTGACTGATTATATTTTTATGTTGGAAGACTCATAATCGATCCTACTTACACTTGTTTCCTATTAATTAACTTCTTTAAATATAAACAAGCTATTAATTAACAATTATATTCAAATTACTATAATTCCCTTTAGGGTTTAACTGAATGCACACTTTTAAACCATTGTCTGTGTGATCAATACCTATTAAACTTATATAACACAAACACTAATAAAGGAAAAACTAAATGTTAATGTCTGTATCATCCGCTACTATGGATTAGTAATTCATTTCTTTAAATAATTGTTTATAATTACTACCCACTCACAGTTATTCTTACTTGAACACCAACTTATCTCACATCCTCTTACCAAGTAATCACACTTGTCTTATATTATATTTGTATCACATCTTAATTACATTTTACATTTATCTCTAAATCTGTATTGTACTTTATGTGCCGTTCTATTTGATTTATTCATTATTTATTAAATTTATCATCATTAGTTATTTGTTTATGGACTACTCCAAATCTAACTGGGTACTGTCTATATAGTATAGTAAGTTGTCATAGTAATGTCTGTTGTAGGACTTTTGGTTTTTAATTAGGTTCACACTTTTATTTATTACTGTTTCTTCTTTCAAATTGCTTTGATTTTGATTTGTTTAGATAAATTGTTGTTATTGCTTGCTGATGTCTTCAATAGTTGAGGTGTATGATATGATGGTATTAATATTGCTTGGTGATAAGATTGATATTTATTAAACAAATTCTTCATTATTACAGGCAAATTGAAACCTACCTTTCTTATCAATACCAATTATTTCCTTCTTTATCTCTGGAGTTTATTTATTTGTATTGGTGGCTTTAACTAATAGTAATTCTTGAGTTTTCTCTTGGTTCATTGTATATTTTATTTATATATTCCATTCTTTTATTAAAATTGATTCCATACTAATGTTAAATGATTCCCTCTATATTAATATGGTATTATGAATGAATATCGGCGTTGAGTGGCCCTTTTACGTCCAATTGCTCATCCGAACATTCACATACCTGGTACAGTGCACTTTGGCTGCTGCTCATCAAATAATTCTAGAGTGACGCCTTAGCTTTCTACACTCTATGTAAATAAAATAAGTATAAGTCTTATATCATTATAAACACCATTGGAATCTTTTATCTTCTGAATATTTTTTCTTATTCTACCTTGCCTTCCAATAACTCCATTTATTTATATTATATTCAATATTACTGTTGGTATATTTCTTAAGTAGATTTCTTTCTCTTTTATATAACTTCACTTCACAGTTCAATGATTTATTAGCCTTAATGTCATTCACCTTTGTTATTCAATACCTCTTGTAACATAGTAGTTTTAATTATTCTTCTATTATTCTATCTGTTTTTATACTGCAACTCTTCTTCAGCAAGTTCATTTTCTAATTAGTTTATTAAATTACTCTTAGGCCTATTTTCATTAATATTGCGCCTCATTATTATTATTATACTACTAAATGTATTATTGATGCTTGATTTAAATAAGATGTGCTTATTTCTTTTAGAATTTTGGTATTATTTATTTAGTTTGAACATTATTATTCTTTTTTCTTTCTTTTCCAAAATCTCTTTCCATAATTATTTGATAAGATGTACTTATTACTTTTAGAATTTTGGTGTTATTTATTTAGTTTGAACATCATTATTCTTTATTCTTTCTTTTCCAAAATCTCTTTCCATAATTATTTGATAAGATGTACTTATTACTTTTAGAATTTTGGTGTCGTTACATAATTGCCCTCCTTCAGAAGTAATTATTTCTGAACATGATCTTTGGTATGGAAGAAATAATTGCTTATGGTATGTTTCATTATTCATAATATTTTTTAAGTGATGCTTGGTTATGATTACCTTTAGTCTTTTTCGTAATAGGATCAGCTAGTTCAGATGTATTATTATGATTGTTTTTTAAATAATAGTTATATATAATTGTGAATTTTGATTTGTCCGTCCCTACGTTCAGTCGTTGTCTATACCAAGTTGATTGGAGCAGTGAGGTGTCGCGAAGGTTTATCACTGCCTCCTGTCGTTTAAAGGAATGTTGTCAGTAACGTTATTTGAGAATGCCGGTAGATTTGACTGGAATACTTGGTTTGTTCCTCGTTCTTCGTTGCGAGAATGATTCAATGGTTCATCTGTCCCTGGTATGCGGTTGTCCCCTTGATTTCGACTCCTATATCGGTTTTCACAATGGTTACAATTTTCGGTTATTGCCCCAACGATAGTCATTGTTACTAAAACTATTATTTCTACGACGCTGGTATCTTCTTGACTCATGTTCCTCTGCTCGAATATGGTTGATTCGGGGTCTGTATATGCGATTACCGTTATGATTATTATATTGATTATTCCTATTATTATTATTATTTGGATACATACTATTTCGGTTATGATTCACTTGATGGTGAATATTATTATTATTATTATTAATATTATTTAAGTTATTATTATTATTATTATTATATAAACTTTCACTTATGAACTTACTTTGGTTATCACTTCCCCAAACGTTTCAACATGATGTATGTCTTCTTCAGTGGGAGTTAATACTGAATGTCATAAACAGAGTAACGGTTATGAAATATAGGTGTGTGTGGTGGGGGGTGGTGGTGGGAGGGAATTGGCGCTGGGGTTCAAATTGTGTGTTTGGATCAGTGTATCGAATAGTGTATGTGATCTATTACCGCCAATTCGATACACTGATCCAAACACACAATTTGAACCCCAGCGCCAATTCCCTCCCACCATCAACACTCACCACACACACCTATTTTCCATAACCGTTACTCTGTTTATGACATTCAGTATTAACTCCCACTGAAGAAGACATACATCATGTTGAAACGTTTGGGGAAGTGATAACCAAAGTAAGTTTATATATATAATAATATTTAAAAAAGTGAACGAAGAGGATGAACCAACAAGATAATTATATTATTATTACTATTATTATTACCATTATTGTAATTATAGTTATTTCTGTGGTTATTAAGCTGGTAATTACTCATTCCATGGTTATTATTTCTTCCTTCGTATCTATTGGTTCTCTGCGTGTTTTTCCGGTAATAATTTTCATGTTCGTAATTCTCTAGTAAGCTGGCCATTGCGTGTATAGTTTTAATTTGATTGCCTAATAGGGCTCCAGAAATTCTCTCATCATAATGGTATGCCATTTTTGGGACCAGACATTCCTCAGGTATTTTAGGCTCCAAATGTTTAGCTAAGCACACTTTTCCTAAGACGTATGTAGTCGGTGAAGTACCACGATTGACGTCATATCTGCCATGAGTGATATTGTCTCGTATTATATGTTGAGTTGATTCTGACCAGTATTTTTCCTTAAATAATTTTTTAAATTGTGGGTAGTCGGTAATTTCATATCTTGCTGCAACCTAACAATTATCATTCATTTTTCTAAAACATTCGTCCAACATCTCTATTTGAGTTCCACCTTGTTATACGATATTTATTAAAATGTTCATCTATTCTCGCTACGAATTCCATAGGGTTTTTTCGATAATTTTTAAAATTAATTCCTTCACGCCTCTCGGTTGTAGGTATACTATTAATATTAGTTGGTCTAGTTCGCACCAGTTCTATTTCCTCTTGGTTCTGTCTGACTTGGTCATTTATCTTATTTATTGAAATGTCAATGTTGTCACACCTCTCTCCGCATTGTTTCTGAACCTTTTCCAAATTTACTTGTTCCCTTTGTATCGTCTCTATTTGAACACGACTATCTTCTTTTACCTGATCTATCTTGGCACATAAATTCACTCTATTTTGTTCAATGGTTTCGTTAATTTGTTCTATTCTTTCATTTGTTTTGGCTATCTCTTGCCTCCTTTCCTCAGTGTTTCCATCCATCTTCTGGTTAATTACCTCATTAACCTGCTCCATCCTCCCATGAATATTTTCTCTCAGTTCTTGGTTTTGTTCGTTTATAAATCGTCTTATATTCTTATCAACGTCTTCGATTTTTTCGTTAATTTGTTGTCCCAAACTTATTTTAATACTGTCTATTTTCTCATTCATTTGCCTATTATTTTCATTTTGTTTCTCAAAATTTCTATTATTTTCTTCAAACCTTTCATTGCTTCGTTTTAAATTCTCTGTATTGATTTGCTTTAACTCTTCCCTCGTGGATTTATTGTCATTTTTTAACTCGTCCATTTTCTCCTCCATTTTCTTACTATTCTCCTCTATTTTCTTACTGTTCTCCTCCATCTTCTTACTATTCTCCTCCATCTTCTCCTCCATTTTATTGCTATTCTCCTCTATGTTCTTCTTATTCTCCTCCATCTTATCCTCCATTTTCTTACTATTCTCCTCTATTTTCTTACTGGTCTTCTTGTTTTCTTCTTGTATTCTTATTAGGATCTTCATCATCGTCTCTTGTAAGTCTTTATCCCCTGTTTGTGTCAGTTTCTCGGGCTGTTCCTTTTGCTGTGTATGTTTTTTAGGTTCTGCAGGAGGTAGTAACATCTCTACATCTCCCCCTGGTGTCGCCTCTGTGTCTTCCATGCTAATCTCTTTTTCTGCTTCTGCTGCTCTCTTCTTTGATGTTGCTCGTTTGTGCATTTCTGTTGTTTTATTGAACCTATATCAGCCGCCAGCTAAAATTAGGAATTGAATTTTGTTACTATTTTATTGTTTATTTGCCTCTTGATTCCCTAATTACAGCCTCACAAGTTGAGCGGCAATTTATAACAAAACGGGTTTTACCCTATTTATTCCTCATGTTGTAAGCATCTATTTGTAACACTTTTTAAAACGTGTATTGTTTTTTAATTAAGCCCAAGTGGTTGACACCCATTTGTAATATACTTATTAATTCTGTTTCTATTATAAATAAAACACATGGAATGGTATCTGTTAATAATAATAATAATATTGTAATTTTTATTCAGAATTTATATAGTCAATTTACTGTAACTATTAATATGACTCAGGAAATCTCAGGGACGATTCTCTTCTCTTTTATATTAATATTATTTTAAGGTCCTTTTGGCTGATATAAAAGGTTCAGTTATTATAAAGAAAAAACAAGTACAGAAAGTACATTACATTACAAAACAAGATAATAGTTAAATAATATAAAATTAATATTAATTATAATAATATATATACGTTACACAATGTTTATCAGTTCAGTTCAGTTTCACACAGCCTCCTGGTATCAGTGATGAAAATTTCCAATGTCTTCAGTTTGTTTATATTATTCAAATGAAGAAATCCACTTCTTTTGTGATCAATAAATGTTACATCTTGTCATTTCATTTATCTGAAGCCTTCTGGTGGAATATAATGATTGAATTCCAGTGTTTCTGTTATTAAGTTAATTTAAGTGTAGTTGTTCTTCAATTGTAAATTGTTTTCATTTGTGCCGGTCATCACAAATGACGTCACAACAAAATTTCCAACTGTCCAAAACTGACACATTTTCTAAGTTTGACATCCACAAAAAAATTTAAAAAAACTACAACTTACCTTGATGACCGGCTCACTTGTTCACTCGAACTAGGAGGAGACTCCTAGTGGAAGAATGTCCACATGGTGAGTAACCATTGGGGAATTGGACGAATGAGGTGACCTCAATTTTTTTTTTTTAATTCAACAATTACAAATTTATTGATTCTCTTAGAAATATATAAATCATATAAAATATTTTATGTGACAGTATTCCATTAGGAATATATAAAATATTTAAAACATATGACATGGTATTCAGAATTTAAATTTCAAAATATTCAAAATTGAATCTTTAAGAAATATTCCATTGAAATTATATAAAACATTTAAAATCTCTTACATGGTATAAAATCACCATTGACATGCAGCTTTCAATAATATAAATAACTTTATAAACCATTTAACAAGCATTAACAAGCAATTCTATCCTACAACAATTATTACAGCCACAACAATTTAAACAATCATATTACATAACAACATGCGCCCTCTGAAATCTAAATCAAATATTAAAAAGAAGAATCATATAATTAGGAAAATATAATGGAAACATAAGATAGGTGATTATACACTCTGTGTGGAATTCACAAGTGCATGTGCTCAATTTTCCTTAAACCTGCATAAACTTGAGTAGCACAAAGGCTTGCAGATTTCAGAGTGCACCATTATTAAGAAGAACTAACAAATAGTCAGGTACATATATCTCTCAGCCATGTAATATGTTGTGTGCAGGGAATTATGAGCATATACATATACAAACGAATTTTTACAGTGACTGTAAATGGATAGAGAATGAAATTAAATATGAATATATAAATATACAAATCTTATAAATATATAAATAGTGAAAATTTCATCTTGTACAACCTTTCAGTCAATTTTATTAATATGCTGAATACTTCTGAATTACAGTTTTAGTACAGGGCAATGTATTATTACAATTGTAGGGGATCTGCAACTCTTTTCATAATCGGATTTACAAGTTCCAATAAAAGGCAGCCACAATATAAGTTCCACACAGATTATAGTAAAAAAAATTGTACTGGACATTACATGCTTTGACAATTCAACACAACACAATTATATGAACACACTGAATCACCCATCGAGATATTAAGGAACTCAGCAGAATTTTGCCTCACTAGGCCCCATGAACACACCGGCCAATCCCTAACACATTTTCTTAAGTTATTTTTTTTTTTTGTAGGTAAAAATTTTGCACATAAGCTATTACTGTCGAATAAGAAACTAGTCACATAAGAAACCTTATGAAACCTTAAGAAACCTTACTAGTAAGGTTCACCAGACTTTTATTTATTAAAAACTTGCGTTCAAAAAATTTGCAATGACTGCAGCAACCTGTCTATTATATTCCCAGTATATAGAGAAGTAAAAAAATATCCAGAATTAAGCAACTGTTGTTCTTTTTTTTTTCCTTTTTTTTGTGTTAAAAACCAGCTAGGCCCCACGTGACTCCAAAACAAGCAGCGCGAAAGCGCATCCCCGGCAAAAGTTAATAATTTTCACTTTTTCATACCTGTTCATAGTGCATACTCACATGTGGGGTGTTCCTCAATACTCACACACATATAACATCTTGATCTCTTCCACGGTCAGTCGCCAGGCCGAGAGACCCCCCACCCCCACGGCACACTTTACTCTTAGCCTGCCATGATTAATTTAAAAAAACCCAGGCCTTTAAAAAACACCAAACAATAACTTTTCAAACGCCGACCTCTCAGATCGCACGTGGCGAGAACAGCTCTCGATCAGAACCCCTGACATCGACCCACTACCCGAGTCAAGACACAACTCAACCCCCACAGCTGATCAAAACAGCTGGCCAAACTCAACGAAAAAAACCAAAGCTGAACCTACCACTTGAGTCAGAAACAATCTCTCTCCACAGCTGATAACCAGCCAACCGACTTCCGCGGACTCACCATACACCACGACGAAGTACTGTAGGCTCACTCTAGCAGCGGGAACGAAAGGTACCGTTGACCGAAATCTCAGACAGATGGCAACAGCGTTCACAAACCACTGGGGGCCTCTATGCCGCAATTCAATAATGACAATTTCGTGAGTTGCCGTAACGTCTCATAGATGGCGGGAGAGTCCACGGGCGCAAACTACACAGCTTAAGGAGTCTATCACCCCGATTCGATATAACCAATTTTCAGAATTCGCCGTAACTCCTAGATACGGCACACCCCCACAACAAAAGGAGTCCAACGGGTTGGACGACACTGGGACTGCCACCACTGGAGGAAAAGCGGGGACTGACTAAAAACCAATAAAAAGATAAAACCAGGCGGAAGTGAAAAACGAAAGGACACTAGAAGGAAGGACAAGGTGTGTGTGTGTGTGTGTGTGTGTGTGTGTGTGTGTGTGTGTGTGTGTGTGTAGTTGGGTGTGTTAGTGTAGAAGATACGGGGAGTGTGGGCGGCCGCGGCCTAAAGCAATAGAAAGAAGAAAGGAAAGGAGAGGAGCTAAAATACCGATAAAACTTTAAAACAATAAAACGCTAAAAGGTAAAACCTTAAAACACAATCCCTCCAGCGAAGCCCCCCGAAAACCAAACCCGGGGCCCTAACTACTCCTAACTGGGGTAAACAATACCAATTCACCTCTCAAGGAAGCTCCATCTGCGCACACGCCTTCAACTGTGATACATGGGCCACCCTCACCTTCATCCCATCCTCCGGACCAACCAGGCTGGCAGTGACGGGCGAGACAAACTCAGAAATCCGGAAGGGTCCCAACCATCTGTAGCAGAGCTTGGCGGCGCGACCGTCCACCTTAGAGCTGAGCGGGTGGCTCCTGCAATAAACTAACTGGCCCACTTTAAAAGGGTTGCGGACTCGCCCAGCGTTATAGCGACGCCTCACGCGCTCGTGCGATCGGAGCAGGGCTCTCCTCACATCTTTCCACCTGTGAGCGACCCCCTCGTTCGGCGAATCCGGGAGAAGATCCTCCAGTTTCCACAAATTACCAAGGGGATGAGCGGGGGAGAAACCAAACATGACCTCAAAAGGCACGGCACGATGGCTTTCATGAAGGGGCGAATTGAACGCCATCTGTAACCACTGGAGTTTCTTGTCCCACGTATTCTGCTGCTCCGCGTGGTAGGCGATAAGAGCGGATCTCAGGTTGCGATTGAATCGCTCAGCGTGGGAAGGTTGCGGATGGTACGGCGAAGTGGTTACATGCCGAATGCCGTGCCTGAAACACATGTTCCGGAATTGCCTCGAGATAAATTGAGGGCCATTGTCCGAGACAATGATGGAGGGAAGCCCGAAATGCTGAAAAATACTGGTCTGAAGGGCTACGATGGTATTGGCAGTACTAGCCTGACGCAAGGGAAGTAGCCAGACATACTTGGAGAAGGCGTCCACACAAACAAGGAGGAACGAATTCCCGGCCTTGGTACGCGGGAAAGGACCCACGTAGTCGATGAAAACCTTCTCCATCGGTCTGCCAGCCACCTCAGAAGACAGCAACCCCAACTTAGTGTTCTGAGCGGGCTTGCTCAGGCTGCACAGATGACAACACTTCACCCGGGTGGTGATGTCCCGGTCTATGCCTTTCCAGATGAAGTTTTTTCTGATCGCGGCGATGGTCTTTGAAACACCCAAATGGCCTCCAACCGGGGTATCATGATAATATTGGAAGACCATGGGTATCAGCTTGCTCGGCAGCACTATCTTAGGGACCCGTCCTCTACGTTCCTTGCAGCAGAGGACGCCCTTGGACAGATGATATGGAGCCTTCATCTGGCCTGATTTGATTTTATCGCTGATGGGACCCAACACCTCATCATCCAGCTGATGAGGGATAACCTCAGTGAAGGCGAGGGGAAACTGCAGGAGTAAGGCGCAGGGTTCATTCATTGGCTCCTCACTGGGTAGGTGATACATAAGGGAAAGAGCGTCGGCAACAACATTTTGGGTCCCCCTTATATGTTGTGCCCGAAACTTAAAAGAAGAAATCTTGACCACCCAGCGGCCAAGTTTACCCAGTTGACGGGGGTGCGCCAGAAGCCACGAGAGGGCCTGATTGTCGGTCTCTAATAGGAACTCAGCGTGTTCCAAATACCTCCTAAACTTGTCCAGGGCGAAGACTACCGCCAAAAACTCTAACTCGTAGACCGAGGATTTCTTTTCAGGGTTAGTAAAGGTCCTGGATACAAATGCGACTGGCTGCCGAGCACCATCCACCTCCTGAGAGAGCACGGCCCCGATCGCCACAGAGCTGGCGTCGGATTGCACAATGAAAGGCTTCGTGAAATCGGGCATCCGAAGCACGGGCGGCGACAAAATGGACTCCTTTAGGGACTCGAAGGCACGTTGCTGCTCGTCTCCCCACACAAATTTGGCCCCTTTTTTCCTTAAGGAATTTAGGGGAGCCGCAATCTCAGCAGCCCCCGGGATGAACCGCCGGTAAAAATTCACCATACCCACGAAGCGGGCCACCCCTTTAGCATCCCGAGGAGGAGGAAAATCCCGGATGGCCTGCGTCCTCTCTGGATCAACCGTGACCCCTTTATGAGAGACAAGGTGACCGAGGAAAGAAATTTCCTCCCGGGCAAATTTCACCTTGTCGGGATTCACCGTAAGCCCCGCGCGGCTCAAGCGACACAACACCTCTCGGAGATGGTTCATGTGTTCCTCTAAAGTGGAGCTGTAAATGAGGAGATCGTCCAGATAATTGAACACATACTGGAATTTAATGTCGTGGAACACAGAGTCTAGTAGACGGGTTAACGTCTGAGCACCAACCGCCAGTCCCATGGGGACTCTCTTGTATTGGTACAAGTTCCACGGCACGCAAAAGGCCGTGAACGGCCGAGAATCCTTGTGTAAGGGTATCTGGTGGTATGCTGAATTCAGGTCGAAAATGATGAAATATCGGGCCTGCGAAAACCAATCAAAGGCCGAATGCAGGTCCGGGAGGGGCACCGACTCAACTTCAATATTTTGGTTTAATTTTCGATAATCTACGACCAGCCTATGCTTTCCTCCCGGTTTAGGCACCAGGAATGCTGGACTGGCATAGGCCGACGTGGAAGGTTCAATAACCCCCTGGTCCAACAATTCTTGCACCTTCTCACGCAAGATGGTCATTTTGGGCGGAGCGAATTTATACGGGTGCGAACGGACAACCGCGGAGTCGCAAAGACGGATACGATACTCCAAATTGTGAGTGAGTCCGAGGTTGGCGGTCAGCACCTCAGGGAACTCATCACACAATTTACGGAAAGTGGTCTGTAGAGATGGGCTCAAATTATTAATGTACGCCGGGGGTTGAAGTTCTTCAAGACCTTCCCCAGCCTCATCCCGATATCCAAGAAAAGGGATGCGTACGGCACGGTTGAACTTAAAGAAACATACGTGCCCCTGGATATCGAGAACCAGGCCAGTTTTGACAATAAAGTCCGCACCCACAATGCAGTCCACGCTCACATTCGGAGCCACAAGAAACTCCCAAACCCACGAGAAATAATTTATTTTAAATTTAAAGGCCACCAATTCGGAGGTCGGCAAAACCTTCCTCGAGGCCGTCCAACACACCACCGACGAAGGAGTATTAGACCGGATCAATGACTCCCTGACCAACTGCTGGTAAACACGGGAGGAGATAAGACACCGTGCCGATCCGGAGTCCACTAGGGCCCTAACCCGGCCCTTCCCAACCTCCAGCTCCAAAAATGGACACACGGAGAGACCCGGACGAATCGGCCTGGGATCGGACTCCCTGGATGGGTGTCCCGTCTCAACGGCACATAACTGGACCTGGGATGCGCCAACGCTACCACACGTGGGGAGGGACCGGCGTCCCCTCAACCCCCCCCACGCAGGCCGTTTTTTGAAGGACGGTTCTCCCGCGAGACCTCCGATCGTTTGAGAGGGCAATTCCGGGCCAAGTGCCCCATCTTACCACAGGAATAACAGCGGAATTCCCTCCTCTCAGAGTCGCTACCACGTTGCTCTTTGAAATGGTTGCCACTACGTTGCTCCCGGGCAGGCCGCTGCTGACCAGATGAGGAACAGGGGACCGGAAAATCGGAACGGCCGGAGCGAGCCTCATCGTTCATCTGGATGGTGCGGGCGAAGACACAAGCTCCGCTAAGATCAGAGAAGCTACGCGGTCGCTCCAAAAACACCAACCTTGACCTCTCCTGCGGATTGAGGCCCTCCAAAATAACCCGCACCACCTCAGCCTCCGACACGTCCACCCGCAGCACCCGGGCAGCACTTTTGATGGAATTGATAAATACGTTCAACTGTTCCCCGTGGCCCTGAACTCTGTAAAATAATCGTTGCCGCATCTGGTCACGCAGCCTCCCGGGCATAAACAGTTCCAAAACATCCTTGTGGAACTCCTCAAAATCCCCGCCCGCGCCCAGATGCCAGACCACACGATCCAGCAGAAGCGCCCGACAATACGGGTAAATCATATTTAACAAGGCAACGCCGGTCACCCCAGGGAAATCAAAAATGCCAAAAACCCCTTCAAAGAATTTTACAAGCTGGTCAAGGTCCAAACCGTCGACCACTGGAAGCCGACGGAGGAGGTCATAAATGGGGTTCGGCAACGATTCATACTTAACGGTGGCAAGGGCTGTACCCAACCCTCGAGGGACTTCCACATGATCCCCCTGAAATCCCTGGGGGCGACTGCCCACCGAAATAGACGGACGTTCCTCCACCAGGGGACTACAGGCCTCCCCCAGAAGATCCACCCGCTCAGTGGCCACGGTCTGGCGCGTGGGCATCTCCTTAGGGTTACCAGGACTTCCTGGAGCCTCCCCAGGTAGGCCAATCTTTGACTGCAGGGCCGACGCAGTCCGCCTACCCTCCTCCTCCAGATCGTCCTGCAACAGCAAATTACTCAGGCGAGCGGACAAGTGGTGCATCCTTTGGGTCACCCGCTGCCAAACACGGGTGGAACTCCCCATATATTCCGAGTCCTCCATCAAGGTGGAGAACTCGGTCCACTTGTCCGCACACAAGGCCAGCTCCTCCTCCAAATCCTCAATTTCGACTCTCCGGGGGGGGTCCCCCACCAGCAGCTCCCGCAGTTGACGCCTCAAGGACGCCACATCCCTCTGGGTAGCCCCACCCCGCAAACCTATCTCGAACTGGAGTTCGTCTTTCGTAAAGTATTCGGGCACCAGACCGCGGCCTTCACGCCGACTCCTACTCTGACCCGGCTCTGCCATGGTTTCAAACAACAAGAGACTGAATACAACAAGTGCTGACAATCAAGGTGCCTCAGGGCCCCCGACCCGACACCGGACCAACAACCGAGACCGAGATGATGTGCTAAGACAATAAAGACAAGGACAAAACAAGAACACGAACAAACAGATAAACACTTAACAACCCCCAAGATACAATCAGGAATCACCAGGCTGTGCTCAACCGCCCAGGAGTCCCGGCCCGGCAACCTCACCCAAAGACCAAGATTTACAACACTAGTAACACATCACAACTGACATAACATGTCCAACTAAAATATGGAAGTCACCTCATCCATTTTCAAATTTCGGTTCAGGGGTGGCCAGGACTACGTCCAACCACGCTCTGCTACCATTTGTGTGCCGCTCATCACCAATGACGTCACAACAAAATTTCCAACTGTCCAAAACTGACACATTTTCTAAGTTTGACATCCACAAAAAAATTTAAAAAACTACAACTTACCTTGATGACCGGCTCACTTGTTCACTCGAACTAGGAGGAGACTCCTAGTGGAAGAATGTCTACATGCTGAGTAACCATTTGGGAATTGGACGAATGAGGTGACCTCGATTTTTTTTTTTTTTAAATTCAACAATTACAAATTTATTGATTCTCTTAGAAATATATAAATCATATAAAATATTTTATGTGACAGTATTCCATTAGGAATATATAAAATATTTAAAACATATGACATGGTATTCAGAATTTAAATTTCAAAATATTCAAAATTTAATCTTTAAGAAATATTCCATTGAAATTATATAAAATATATAAAATATTTAAAATCTCTTACATGGCATACAAATCACCACTGACATGCAGCTTTCAATAATATAAACAACTTTATAAACCATTTAACAAGCATTAACAAGCAATTCTATCCTACAACAATTATTACAGCCACAACAATTTAAACAATCATATTACATAACAACATGCGCCCTCTGAAATCTAAATCAAAAATTAAAAAGAAGAATCATATTTCAGATTTCATGCATTTCTGCAGATTTCAGAGTGCACCATTATTAAAAAGAACTAACAAATAGTCAGGTACATATATCTCTCAGCCATGTAATATGTTGTGTGCAGGGAATTATGAGCATATACATATACAAAGGAATTTTTACAGTGACTGTAAATGGATAGAGAATGAAATTAAATATGAATATATAAATATACAAATCTTATAAATATATAAATAGTGAAAATTTCATCTTGTACAACCGTTCAGTCAATTTTATTAATATGCTGAATACTTCTGAATTACAGTTCTAGTACAGGGCAACGTATTATTACAATTGTAGGGGATCTGCAACTCTTTTCATAATCGGATTTACAAGTTCCAATAAAAGGCAGCCACAATATAAGTTCCACACAGATTATAGTAAAAAAAATTGTACTGGACATTACATGCTTTGACAATTCAACACAAGACAATTATATGAACACACTGAATCACCCAACGAGATATTAAGGAACTCAGCAGAATTTTGCCTCACTAGGCCCCATGAACACACGGGCCAATTCCTAACACATTTTCTTAAGTTACTTATTTATTTTTTTTTTTGTAGGTAAAAATTTTAACCTGAAGATGTCAGTAATGACGAAAAGCTTAGTCGAACAATAAAAAATTGTAGCAGTTAGCAAATTCATAAAAGAAATAGTAAAGATGGCTGCTAATTTAAACAATACGAAGAATAAAAATTTAGCACATAAGCTATTACTGTCTAATAAGAAACTAGTCACATAAGAAACTAGTAACGTTCACCAGACTTTTCTTTTATTAAAAACTTGCGTTCAAAAGATTTGCAATGACTGCAGCAACCTGTCTACTATATTCCCAGTATATAGAGAAGTAAAAAAGTATCCAGAATTGAGCAACTGTTGTTCTTTTTTTTTCTTTTTTTTGTGTGTTAAAAACCAGCTAGGCCCCACGTGACTCCAAAACAAGCAGCGCGAAAGCGCATCCCCGGCAAAAGTTAATAATTTTCACATTTTCATACCTGTTCATAGTGCATGCATACTCACATGTGCGGTGTTCCTCAATACTCACACACATATAACATCTTGATCTCTTCCACGGTCAGTCGCCAGGCCGAGAGACCCCCCCGGCACACTTTACTCTTAGCCTGCCATGATTAATTAAAAAAAACCCAGGCCTTTAAAAAAAATCAAACAATAATTTTTCAAACGCCGACCTCTCAGATCGCACGTGGCGAGAACAGCTCTCGATCAGAACCCCTGACATCGACCCACTACCCGAGTCAAGACACAACTCAACCCCCCCAGCTGATCAAAACAGCTGGCCCAAACTCAACGAAAAAAACCAAAGCTCAACCTACCACTTGAGTCAGAAACAATCTCTCTCCACAGCTGATAACCTGCCAACCGACTTCCGCGGGCTCACCATACACCACGACGAAGTACTGTAGGCTCACTCTAGCAGCGGGAACGAAAGGTACCGTTGACCGAAATCTCAGACAGATGGCAACAGCGTTCACAAACCACTGGGGGCCTCTATGCCGCAATTCAATAATGACAATTTCGTGAGTTGCCGTAACGTCTCATAGATGGCGGGAGAGTCTACGGGCGCAAACTACACAGCTTAAGGAGTCTATCACCCCGATTCGATATAGCCAATTTTCAGAATTCGCCGTAATTCCTAGATACGGCACACCCCCACAACAAAAGGAGTCCAACGCGTTGGACGACACTGGGACTGCCACCACTGGAGGAAAAGCGGGGACTGACTAAAAACCAATAAAAAGATAAAACCAGGCGGAACTGGAAAACGAAAGGACACCAGAAGCAAGGACAAAGTGTGTGTGTGTGTGTGTGTGTGTGTGTAGTTGGGTGTGTGTGAGTGTAGAAGATACGGGGAGTGTGAGCGGCCGCGGCCTAAAGCAATAGAAAGAAGAAAGGAAAGGAGAGCTAAAATACCGATAAAACTTTAAAACAATAAAACGCTAAAAGGTAAAACCTTAAAACACAATCCCTCCAGCGAAGCCCCCCGAAAACCAAACCCGGGGACCCTAACTACTCCTAACTGGGGTAAACAATACCAATTCACCTCTCAAGGAAGCTCCATCTGCGCACACGCCTTCAACTGTGATACATGGGCCACCCTCACCTTCATCCCATCCTCCGGACCAACCAGGCTGGCAGTGACGGGCGAGACAAACTCAGAAATCCGGAAGGGTCCCAACCATCTGTAGCAGAGCTTGGCGGCGCGACCCTCCACCTTAGAGCTGAGCGGGTGGCTCCTGCAATAAACTAAATGGCCCACCTTAAAAGGGTTGGGGACTCGCCCAGCGTTATAGCGACGCCTCACGCGCTCGTGCGATCGGAGCAGGGCTCTCCTCACATCTTTCCACCTGTGAGCGACCCCCTCGTTCGGCGAATCCGGGAGAAGATCCTCCAGTTTCCACAAATTACCAAGGGGATGAGCGGGGGAGAAACCAAACATGACCTCAAAAGGCACGGCACGATGGCTTTCATGGAGGGACGAATTGAACGCCATCTGTAACCACTGGAGATTCTGGTCCCACGTATTCTGCTGCTCCGCGTGGTAGGCGATAAGAGCGGATCTCAGGTTGCGATTGAATCGCTCAGCGTGGGAAGGTTGCGGATGGTACGGGGAAGTGGTTACATGCCGAATGCCGTGCCTGAAACACATGTTCCGGAATTGCCTCGAGATAAATTGAGGGCCATTGTCCGAGACAATGATGGAGGGAAGCCCGAAATGCTAAAAAATACTGGTCTGAAGGGCTACGATGGTATTGGCAGTACTAGCCTGACGCAAGGGAAGTAGCCAGACATACTTGGAGAAGGCGTCCACACAAACAAGGAGGAACGAATTCCCGGCCTTGGTACGCGGGAAAGGACCCACGTAGTCGATGAAAACCTTCTCCATCGGTCTGCCAGCCACCTCAGAAGACAGCAACCCCAACTTAGTGTTCTGAGCGGGCTTGCTCAGACTGCACAGATGACAACACTTCACCCGGGTGGCGATGTCCCGGTCTATGCCTTTCCAGATGAAGTTTTTTCTGATCGCGGCGATGGTCTTTGAAACACCCAAATGGCCTCCAACCGGGGTATCATGATAATATTGGAAGAACATGGGTATCAGCTTGCTCGGCAGCACTATCTTAGGGACCCGTCCTCTACGTTCCTTGCAGCAGAGGACGCCCTTGGACAGATGATATGGAGCCTTCATCTGGCCTGATTTGATTTTATCGCTGATGGGACCCAACACCTCATCATCCAGCTGATGAGGGATAACCTCAGTGAAGGCGAGGGGAAACTCCAGGAGTAAGGCGCAGGGTTCATTCATTGGCTCCTCACTGGGTAGGTGATACATACGGGACAGAGCGTCGGCAACAACATTTTGGGTCCCCCTTATATGTTGTGCCCGAAACTTAAAAGAAGAAATCTTGACCACCCAGCGGCCAAGTTTACCCAGTGTGCCGTACCTAGGAGTACGGCAAGTAGTGGTTATACGGATTCCGGGCGATATTTTCATGCATTTGGGTAGTTCGCCTTGGACAGTGTCACTTCGCTATCTGTGAGACGTTAAGGCGACTGTTTGTTATTTCGAATCTTACCCCATCTGGGAGACGTTACGGTAACTTCGAACTACGGTATCTTTCGTTCCGTCTGCTAGAGGGAGTCTGCTGAATTTCGTCGTGATTTGTAGGCGCCTTTGGGAAATCTGTGAGCTGTGGAGTGAGATTGTTTCGGACTCAAGTAGTGGTTGGCCTATGGTTTTCTTTTCGTTGAGTGGAGAGTTGCGTTTTTGACTCGATGGGTTGGTTCCGGTCAGCTGTTCTCATCAGGAGCTGATGACGACCACGTGTTGGGCTGATTGTAGAGAGCTGAATAGTCTTGTAATTTTTTTTATGCCGGCGTTTTTTTTGAAATGATTATGTCAGGCTGAGGGGACAGTGTGCCATGGGGGTCCCTGGGGGCCGGCGTCCGTGATCATATGAAGACCGGGATATTAAATTGTGTGATATACGTGTGTAAGTATTGAGGGACACAGCACGCGTGATTATGCACGCACTATGAACAGGTATGGAGAAATAAAATTTATTAAATTTTGCCCTGGGACTTTATGGGTCGAGTGGGGGTCTGGCTAATTTTTTTACACTACAAAAAAAAGAAAAAACATTTTTTTTCCTACAAAAAAAAGAAAACAAAAAAAAACACAAAAATAAAACTTAAGAAAATGTGTTAGTTATTGGCCAAGGTGTTCATTTGGCCTAGTGGGGCAAAATTCAGCTGAGTTGCTTAAATGCGCTTATTCCGTGTGTGCATGTAATTGTGTGGTGTTCCATGTACGCATGCAATATTGAGTACAATTTTCCTTGTAATCTGTGTGGAACTTATATGGTGGCTGTGTTTATTGGAACGTGTAAATCTGCTTGTGAAAAGAGTTTCAGTCCACCTACTGCTGTAACAACACATTACCTTGTGCTGGAACAGTAATTCCTGTGTTGACACTGTCAAAGTTGCCACTGTGTTACAACAAACGGAAAGTGGTATTTAGTAAACTTACCTTTGCCGCAGAAAATCTTTTCAGAACTTAATATTAGCTATAAAACACCATTCTGGCACAGATTTATGATACCAGTACATCTCAATGAATAATGATATTGTTTCATAAAAATAAAGGTACATAAAAAAAAAAAAAAATTGGGAGTTTTACATTAAACAAACATTGTGATTTTTATAATTGTTGATATATACTTTATTTAGTAAAATTTATTTATTTTTAATAAATATGTGGAAAATTGTGATATATTTTTAAAACTGTGAACCTGTTAAAACTATTTGCAAAAATCTATTGGAAACTGTTATTCTATTACTTTTATAACTGTATGTACTGATTATGTGAGTTTTTATATGATTGTGCACTCTGAAATCTGTGACCTGTGGTGCTTCACCAGTTTATGCAAGTTAGGGCAGGGTGAGCACATGCACTTGCGAGTTCCACACAAGAGTATAATGATCTATCTTTGGTTGCTCGATAATTTATTAATTTGAAGATTCGCCCTTCTAACGAATGATTTCAGAGGGCGCATGTTGTTATGCAATATAATTGTTTAAATTGTTGTGGCTTTAATGATGTTGTACGATAGAATTGCTTGTGAAAGGGTTTAGAAAGTTGGTTATATTATTGAAAGCTGCATGTTAATGGTTTTCAGTATGGCATGTAAGCGATTTAAATGTTTTATATATTTTGCATAGTTTTCAGTATGGCATGCCAGAGATTTTAAATGTTTTATATATTTTGTATAATTTTCATGGAATATTTCTTGAATATTGAATATTGAATACTTTTACCTTTTAAATTTTGAATACCCTGTCATAGTTTAAATATTTACACATTTTTCATAATTCTAATGGAATAACTTACAGCCTGTGTTATTGTATGAAATTTCATTGTCAAAAAAAAAAAGATAGCCTCAATAAACTTGTTATTTTTTGAAGTTTTAAAACTGAGGTCACCTCATTCATCCAATTACCCAAAGGTTATCCAGCATGCTGATAGTCTTCCACTAGGAGGCCCCTCCTAGTTCCAGTGAAATGGTGAGCCGGTCATCAAAATAAGTTGTAGGTAAAAAAAAAAAAAAAAAAAAAAATTGTAGTATGTCAACTTGGAAAGTTAAATTTTTGCTGTGACGTCATGGGTGATGAGCGGCTCACAAATGGTAGCAGAGCGTGGTTGGACGTAGTCCTGGCCACCTCTGAAACGAAAATTGGAAATGGATGAGGTGACCTCCATATCTTAGTGTGATATGTTATTAGTGTTGTAAATCTTGGTCTTTGGGTGCGGGTGCCGGTCCGGGACCCTTAGGGGGGGGGTTGAGCTTAGCCTGGCGATTTCTGATCGTATCTTGGGGTGTTCTTTAGTGTTTATCTGTTTGTTTGTGTTCTTGTGTGGTCATTGTTGTCTTTGTTGTCTTATGGCACTTCATCTTGGTCTTCATTGTTGGTCCGGTGTCGGGTCGGGACACACCAACTAAATTTGTTGTTTTATGGGGATACGAGATATTGTCAGGGGTAGTTTGTGTGGTGTATAAGTGCAAAAATACGTTGTTTGTCATTGTATCCGGAGTCTAGACATTGACAGAGTAACTTGTAACCAGCTGTATTGTTGTAAAATTGTTATCTGGGCGAGTTGGACTATGAGCTGTTGTTAGCCGGCTACAGGGTGGAATGTTGTTGTTGTCGTTTGCGCAATCTGATAAACCCGTCCTGGTCTCTTGTATCGGTTCTAGGTTTGATTGTCAATTCACGGTCGACCTGGTTGGTGCATCAGCTGATTGAACTTTGTTATTACATGGCCATGCCGTTTACCCCAGTTAGAATGAGTTAGGGTCCTCGGGTTTGGTTTTCGGGGGGCTTCGCTGGAGGGATTGTGTTTTATGGTTTTACTTTTTAGCGTTTTATTGTTTTAATGTTTTATCGGTATTTTAGCTCCTTTCCTTTCCTTTCTTCTTTCTATTGCTTTAGGCCGCGGCCGCTCACACTCCCCGTATCTTCTACACTCACACACACCCAACTACACACACACACACACACACACACACACACACACACACACACACACACACACACACACACATACACCTTGTCCTTCCTTCTGGTGTCCTTTCGTTTTCAACCTCCGCCTCGTTTTATCTTTTTATTGGTTTTTAGTCAGTCCCCGCTTTTCCTCCAGGGGTGGCAGTCCCGGTGTCGTCCAATCCGTTGGACTCCTTTTGTTGTGGGGGTGTGCCGTACCTAGGAGTACGGCAAGTAGTGGTTATACGGATTCCGGGCGATATTTTCATGCATTTGGGTAGTTCGCCTTGGACAGTGTCACTTCGCTATCTGTGAGACGTTACGGCGACTGTTTGTTATTTCGAATCTTACCCCATCTGGGAGACGTTACGGTAACTTCGAACTACGGTATCTTTCGTTCCGTCTGCTAGAGGGAGTCTGCTGAATTTCGTCGTGATTTGTAGGCGCCTTTGGGAAATCTGTGAGCTGTGGAGTGAGATTGTTTCGGACTCAAGTAGTGGTTGGCCTATGGTTTTCTTTTCGTTGAGTGGAGAGTTGCGTTTTTGACTCGATGGGTTGGTTCCGGTCAGCTGTTCTCATCAGGAGCTGATGACGACCACGTGTTGGGCTGATTGTAGAGAGGAGCTGAATAGTCTTGTGATTTTTTTTTATGCCGGCGTTTTTTTTGAAATGATTATGTCAGGCTGAGGGGACAGTTTGCCATGGGGGTCCCTTGGGGCCGGCGTCCGTGATCATGTGAAGAC
Source organism: Magicicada septendecula (assembly GCA_034769895.1). Classification (NCBI taxonomy): domain Eukaryota; kingdom Metazoa; phylum Arthropoda; class Insecta; order Hemiptera; family Cicadidae; genus Magicicada; species Magicicada septendecula. Next base: position 950,995,691 of record CM068367.1, read on the forward strand.
CGCGATGTTATATTGTGTGATATACGTGTGTAAGTATTGAGGGACACAGCACGCGTGATTATGCACGCACTATGAACAGGTATGGAGAAATAAAATTTATTAAATTTTGCCCTGGGACTTTATGGGTCGAGTGGGGGTCTGGCTAATTTTTTTACACTACAAAAAAAAGAAAAAACATTTTTTTTCCTACAAAAAAAAGAAAAAAAAAACAAAAAGAAAACTTAAGAAAATGTGTTAGTTATTGGCCAAGGTGTTCATTTGGCCTAGTGGGGCAAAATTCAGCTGAGTTGCTTAAATGCGCTTATTCCGTGTGTGCATGTAATTGTGTGGTGTTCCATGTACGCATGCAATATTGAGTACAATTTTCCTTGTAATCTGTGTGGAACTTATATGGTGGCTGTGTTTATTGGAACGTGTAAATCTGCTTGTGAAAAGAGTTTCAGTCCACCTACTGCTGTAACAACACATTACCTTGTGCTAGAACAGTAATTCCTGTGTTGACACTGTCAAAGTTGCCACTGTGTTACAACAAACGGAAAGTGGTAATTAGTAAACTTACCTTTGCCGCAGAAAATCTTTTCAGAACTTAATATTAGCTATAAAACACCATTCTGGCACAGATTTACTCATCTCAATGAATAATGATATTGTTTCATAAAAATAAAGGTACATAAAAAAAAAAAAAAATTGGGAGTTTTACATTAAACAAACATTGTGATTTTTATAATTGTTGATATATACTTTATTTAGTAAAATTTATTTATTTTTAATAAATATGTGGAAAATTGTGATATATTTTTAAAACTGTGAACCTGTTAAAACTATTTGCAAAAATCTATTGGAAACTGTTATTCTATTACTTTTATAACTGTATGTACTGATTATGTGAGTTTTTATATGATTGTGCACTCTGAAATCTGTGACCTGTGGTGCTTCACCAGTTTATGCAAGTTAGGGCAGGGTGAGCACATGCACTTGCGAGTTCCACACAAGAGTATAATGATCTATCTTTGGTTGCACGATAATTTATTAATTTGAAGATTCGCCCTTCTAACGAATGATTTCAGAGGGCGCATGTTGTTATGCAATATAATTGTTTAAATTGTTGTGGCTTTAATGATGTTGTACGATAGAATTGCTTGTGAAAGGGTTTAGAAAGTTGGTTATATTATTGAAAGCTGCATGTTAATGGTTTTCAGTATGGCATGTAAGCGATTTTAAATGTTTTATATATTTTGCATAGTTTTCAGTATGGCATGCCAGAGATTTTAAATGTTTTATATATTTTGTATAATTTTCATGGAATATTTCTTGAATATTGAATATTGAATACTTTTACCTTTTAAATTTTGAATACCCTGTCATAGTTTAAATATTTACACATTTTTCATAATTCTAATGGAATAACTTACAGCCTGTGTTATTGTATGAAATTTCATTGTCAAAAAAAAAAGATAGCCTCAATAAACTTGTTATTTTTTGAAGTTTTAAAACTGAGGTCACCTCATTCATCCAATTACCCAAAGGTTATCCAGCATGCTGATATTCTTCCACTAGGAGGCCCCTCCTAGTTCCAGTGAAATGGTGAGCCGGTCATCAAAATAAGTTGTAGTTTAAAAAAAAAAAAAAAAAAAAAAATTGTAGTATGTCAACTTGGAAAGTTAAATTTTTGCTGTGACGTCATGGGTGATGAGCGGCTCACAAATGGTAGCAGAGCGTGGTTGGACGTAGTCCTGGCCACCTCTGAAACGAAAATTGGAAATGGATGAGGTGACTTCCATATCTTAGTGTGATATGTTATTAGTGTTGTAAATCTTGGTCTTTGGGTGCGGTTGCCGGTCCGGGACCCCTAGGGGGGGGGTTGAGCTTAGCCTGGCGATTTCTGATCGTATCTTGGGGTGTTCTTTAGTGTTTATCTGTTTGTTTGTGTTCTTGTGTGGTCATTGTTGTCTTTGTTGTCTTATGGCACTTCATCTTGGTCTTCATTGTTGGTCCGGTGTCGGGTCGGGACACACCAACTAAATTTGTTGTTTTATGGGGATACGAGATATTGTCAGGGGTAGTTTGTGTGGTGTATAAGTGCAAAAATACGTTGTTTGTCATTGTATCCGGAGTCTAGACATTGACAGAGTAACTTGTAACCAGCTGTATTGTTGTAAAATTGTTATCTGGGCGAGTTGGACTATGAGCTGTTGTTAGCCGGCTACAGGGTGGAATGTTGTTGTTGTCGTTTGCGCAATCTGATAAACCCGTCCTGGTCTCTTGTATCGGTTCTAGGTTTGATTGTCAATTCACGGTCGACCTGGTTGGTGCATCAGCTGATTGAACTTTGTTATTACATGGCCATGCCGTTTACCCCAGTTAGAATGAGTTAGGGTCCTCGGGTTTGGTTTTCGGGGGGCTTCGCTGGAGGGATTGTGTTTTATGGTTTTACTTTTTTGCGTTTTATTGTTTTAATGTTTTATCGGTATTTTTGCTCCTTTCCTTTCCTTTCTTCTTTCTATTGCTTTAGGCCGCGGCCGCTCACACTCCCCGTATCTTCTACACTCACACACACACACACACACACACACACACACACACATACACCTTGTCCTTCCTTCTGGTGTCCTTTCGTTTTCAACCTCCGCCTCGTTTTATCTTTTTATTGGTTTTTAGTCAGTCCCCGCTTTTCCTCCAGGGGTGGCAGTCCCGGTGTCGTCCAATCCGTTGGACTCCTTTTGTTGTGGGGGTGTGCCGTACCTAGGAGTACGGCAAGTAGTGGTTATACGGATTCCGGGCGATATTTTCATGCATTTGGGTAGTTCGCCTTGGACAGTGTCACTTCGCTATCTGTGAGACGTTACGGCGACTGTTTGTTATTTCGAATCTTACCCCATCTGGGAGACGTTACGGTAACTTCGAACTACGGTATCTTTCGTTCCGTCTGCTAGAGGGAGTCTGTTGAATTTCGTCGTGATTTGTAGGCGCCTTTGGGAAATCTGTGAGCTGTGGAGTGAGATTGTTTCGGACTCAAGTAGTGGTTGGCCTATGGTTTTCTTTTCGTTGAGTGGAGAGTTGCGTTTTTGACTCGATGGGTTGGTTCCGGTCAGCTGTTCTCATCAGGAGCTGATGACGACCACGTGTTGGGCTGATTGTAGAGAGGAGCTGAATAGTCTTGTGATTTTTTTTTATGCCGGCGTTTTTTTTGAAACGATTATGTCAGGCTGAGGGGACAGTGTGCCATGGGGGTCCCTGGGGGCCGGCGTCCGTGATCATGTGAAGACCGCGATGTTAAATTGTGTGATATACGTGTGTAAGTATTGAGGGTCACAGCACGCGTGATTATGCACGCACTATGAACAGGTATGGAGAAATAAAATTTATTAAATTTTGCCCTGGGACTTTATGGGTCGAGTGGGGGTCTGGCTAATTTTTTTACACTACAAAAAAAAGAAAAAACATTTTTTTTCCTACAAAAAAAAGAAAAAAAAACACAAAAATAAAACTTAAGAAAATGTGTTAGTTATTGGCCAAGGTGTTCATTTGGCCTAGTGGGGCAAAATTCAGCTGAGTTGCTTAAATGCGCTTATTCCGTGTGTGCATGTAATTGTGTGGTGTTCCATGTACGCATGCAATATTGAGTAGAATTTTCCTTGTAATCTGTGTGGAACTTATATGGTGGCTGTGTTTATTGGAACGTGTAAATCTGCTTGTGAAAAGAGTTTCAGTCCACCTACTGCTGTAACAACACATTACCTTGTGCTAGAACAGTAATTCCTGTGTTGACACTGTCAAAGTTGCCACTGTGTTACATCAAACGGAAAGTGGTAATTAGTAAACTTACCTTTGCCGCAGAAAATCTTTTCAGAACTTAATATTAGCTATAAAACACCATTCTGGCACAGATTTACTCATCTCAATGAATAATGATAGTGTTTCATAAAAATAAAGGTACATAAAAAAAAAAAAAAATTGGGAGTTTTACATTAAACAAACATTGTGATTTTTATAATTGTTGATATATACTTTATTTAGTAAAATTTATTTATTTTTAATAAATATGTGGAAAATTGTGATATATTTTTAAAACTGTGAACCTGTTAAAACTATTTGCAAAAATCTATTGGAAACTGTTATTCTATTACTTTTATAACTGTATGTACTGATTATGTGAGTTTTTATATGATTGTGCACTCTGAAATCTGTGACCTGTGGTGCTTCACCAGTTTATGCAAGTTAGGGCAGGGTGAGCACATGCACTTGCGAGTTCCAGACAAGAGTATAATGATCTATCTTTGGTTGCACGATAATTTATTAATTTGAAGATTCGCCCTTCTAACGAATGATTTCAGAGGGCGCATGTTGTTATGCAATATAATTGTTTAAATTGTTGTGGCTTTAATGATGTTGTACGATAGAATTGCTTGTGAAAGGGTTTAGAAAGTTGGTTATATTATTGAAAGCTGCATGTTAATGGTTTTCAGTATGGCATGTAAGCGATTTTAAATGTTTTATATATTTTGCATAGTTTTCAGTATGGCATGCCAGAGATTTTAAATGTTTTATATATTTTGTATAATTTTCATGGAATATTTCTTGAATATTGAATATTGAATACTTTTACCTTTTAAATTTTGAATACCCTGTCATAGTTTAAATATTTACACATTTTTCATAATTCTAATGGTATAACTTACAGCCTGTGTTATTGTATGAAATTTCATTGTCAAAAAAAAAAGATAGCCTCAATAAACTTGTTATTTTTTGAAGTTTTAAAACTGAGGTCACCTCATTCATCCAATTACCCAAAGGTTATCCAGCATGCTGATATTCTTCCACTAGGAGGCCCCTCCTAGTTCCAGTGAAATGGTGAGCCGGTCATCAAAATAAGTTGTAGTTAAAAAAAAAAAAAAAAAAAAAAAATTGTAGTATGTCAACTTGGAAAGTTAAATTTTTGCTGTGACGTCATGGGTGATGAGCGGCTCACAAATGGTAGCAGAGCGTGGTTGGACGTAGTCCTGGCCACCTCTGAAACGAAAATTGGAAATGGATGAGGTGACCTCCATATCTTAGTGTGATATGTTATTAGTGTTGTAAATCTTGGTCTTTGGGTGCGGGTGCCGGTCCGGGACCCTTAGGGGGGGGGTTGAGCTTAGCCTGGCGATTTCTGATCGTATCTTGGGGTGTTCTTTAGTGTTTATCTGTTTGTTTGTGTTCTTGTGTGGTCATTGTTGTCTTATGGCACTTCATCTTGGTCTTCATTGTTGGTCCGGTGTCGGGTCGGGACACACCAACTAAATTTGTTGTTTTATGGGGATACGAGATATTGTCAGGGGTAGTTTGTGTGGTGTATAAGTGCAAAAATACGTTGTTTGTCATTGTATCCGGAGTCTAGACATTGACAGAGTAACTTGTAACCAGCTGTATTGTTGTAAAATTGTTATCTGGGCGAGTTGGACTATGAGCTGTTGTTAGCCGGCTACAGGGTGGAATGTTGTTGTTGTCGTTTGCGCAATCTGATAAACCCGTCCTGGTCTCTTGTATCGGTTCTAGGTTTGATTGTCAATTCACGGTCGACCTGGTTGGTGCATCAGCTGATTGAACTTTGTTATTACATGGCCATGCCGTTTACCCCAGTTAGAATGAGTTAGGGTCCTCGGGTTTGGTTTTCGGGGGGCTTCGCTGGAGGGATTGTGTTTTATGGTTTTACTTTTTTGCGTTTTATTGTTTTAATGTTTTATCGGTATTTTTGCTCCTTTCCTTTCCTTTCTTCTTTCTATTGCTTTAGGCCGCGGCCGCTCACACTCCCCGTATCTTCTACACTCACACACACACACACACACACACACACACACACACACACACATACACCTTGTCCTTCCTTCTGGTGTCCTTTCGTTTTCAACCTCCGCCTCGTTTTATCTTTTTATTGGTTTTTAGTCAGTCCCCGCTTTTCCTCCAGGGGTGGCAGTCCCGGTGTCGTCCAATCCGTTGGACTCCTTTTGTTGTGGGGGTGTGCCGTACCTAGGAGTACGGCAAGTAGTGGTTATACGGATTCCGGGCGATATTTTCATGCATTTGGGTAGTTCGCCTTGGACAGTGTCACTTCGCTATCTGTGAGACGTTACGGCGACTGTTTGTTATTTCGAATCTTACCCCATCTGGGAGACGTTACGGTAACTTCGAACTACGGTATCTTTCGTTCCGTCTGCTAGAGGGAGTCTGTTGAATTTCGTCGTGATTTGTAGGCGCCTTTGGGAAATCTGTGAGCTGTGGAGTGAGATTGTTTCGGACTCAAGTAGTGGTTGGCCTATGGTTTTCTTTTCGTTGAGTGGAGAGTTGCGTTTTTGACTCGATGGGTTGGTTCCGGTCAGCTGTTCTCATCAGGAGCTGATGACGACCACGTGTTGGGCTGATTGTAGAGAGGAGCTGAATAGTCTTGTGATTTTTTTTTATGCCGGCGTTTTTTTTGAAACGATTATGTCAGGCTGAGGGGACAGTGTGCCATGGGGGTCCCTGGGGGCCGGCGTCCGTGATCATGTGAAGACCGCGATGTTAAATTGTGTGATATACGTGTGTAAGTATTGAGGGTCACAGCACGCGTGATTATGCACGCACTATGAACAGGTATGGAGAAATAAAATTTATTAAATTTTGCCCTGGGACTTTATGGGTCGAGTGGGGGTCTGGCTAATTTTTTTACACTACAAAAAAAAGAAAAAACATTTTTTTTCCTACAAAAAAAAGAAAAAAAAACACAAAAATAAAACTTAAGAAAATGTGTTAGTTATTGGCCAAGGTGTTCATTTGGCCTAGTGGGGCAAAATTCAGCTGAGTTGCTTAAATGCGCTTATTCCGTGTGTGCATGTAATTGTGTGGTGTTCCATGTACGCATGCAATATTGAGTACAATTTTCCTTGTAATCTGTGTGGAACTTATATGGTGGCTGTGTTTATTGGAACGTGTAAATCTGCTTGTGAAAAGAGTTTCAGTCCACCTACTGCTGTAACAACACATTACCTTGTGCTAGAACAGTAATTCCTGTGTTGACACTGTCAAAGTTGCCACTGTGTTACATCAAACGGAAAGTGCTAATTAGTAAACTTACCTTTGCCGCAGAAAATCTTTTCAGAACTTAATATTAGCTATAAAACACCATTCTGGCACAGATTTACTCATCTCAATGAATAATGATAGTGTTTCATAAAAATAAAGGTACATAAAAAAAAAAAAAAATTGGGAGTTTTACATTAAACAAACATTGTGATTTTTATAATTGTTGATATATACTTTATTTAGTAAAATTTATTTATTTTTAATAAATATGTGGAAAATAGTGATATATTTTTAAAACTGTGAACCTGTTAAAACTATTTGCAAAAATCTATTGGAAACTGTTATTCTATTACTTTTATAACTGTATGTACTGATTATGTGAGTTTTTATATGATTGTGCACTCTGAAATCTGTGACCTGTGGTGCTTCACCAGTTTATGCAAGTTAGGGCAGGGTGAGCACATGCACTTGCGAGTTCCAGACAAGTGTATAATGATCTATCTTTGGTTGCACGATAATTTATTAATTTGAAGATTCGCCCTTCTAACGAATGATTTCAGAGGGCGCATGTTGTTATGCAATATAATTGTTTAAATTGTTGTGGCTTTAATGATGTTGTACGATAGAATTGCTTGTGAAAGGGTTTAGAAAGTTGGTTATATTATTGAAAGCTGCATGTTAATGGTTTTCAGTATGGCATGTAAGCGATTTTAAATGTTTTATATATTTTGCATAGTTTTCAGTATGGCATGCCAGAGATTTTAAATGTTTTATATATTTTGTATAATTTTCATGGAATATTTCTTGAATATTGAATATTGAATACTTTTACCTTTTAAATTTTGAATACCCTGTCATAGTTTAAATATTTACACATTTTTCATAATTCTAATGGAATAACTTACAGCCTGTGTTATTGTATGAAATTTCATTGTCAAAAAAAAAAGATAGCCTCAATAAACTTGTTATTTTTTGAAGTTTTAAAACTGAGGTCACCTCATTCATCCAATTACCCAAAGGTTATCCAGCATGCTGATATTCTTCCACTAGGAGGCCCCTCCTAGTTCCAGTGAAATGGTGAGCCGGTCATCAAAATAAGTTGTAGTTAAAAAAAAAAAAAAAAAAAAAAATTGTAGTATGTCAACTTGGAAAGTTAAATTTTTGCTGTGACGTCATGGGTGATGAGCGGCTCACAAATGGTAGCAGAGCGTGGTTGGACGTAGTCCTGGCCACCTCTGAAACGAAAATTGGAAATGGATGAGGTGACCTCCATATCTTAGTGTGATATGTTATTAGTGTTGTAAATCTTGGTCTTTGGGTGCGGGTGCCGGTCCGGGACCCCTAGGGGGGGGTTGAGCTTAGCCTGGCGATTTCTGATCGTATCTTGGGGTGTTCTTTAGTGTTTATCTGTTTGTTTGTGTTCTTGTGTGGTCATTGTTGTCTTTGTTGTCTTATGGCACTTCATCTTGGTCTTCATTGTTGGTCCGGTGTCGGGTCGGGACACACCAACTAAATTTGTTGTTTTATGGGGATACGAGATATTGTCAGGGGTAGTTTGTGTGGTGTATAAGTGCAAAAATACGTTGTTTGTCATTGTATCCGGAGTCTAGACATTGACAGAGTAACTTGTAACCAGCTGTATTGTTGTAAAATTGTTATCTGGGCGAGTTGGACTATGAGCTGTTGTTAGCCGGCTACAGGGTGGAATGTTGTTGTTGTCGTTTGCGCAATCTGATAAACCCGTCCTGGTCTCTTGTATCGGTTCTAGGTTTGATTGTCAATTCACGGTCGACCTGGTTGGTGCATCAGCTGATTGAACTTTGTTATTACATGGCCATGCCGTTTACCCCAGTTAGAATGAGTTAGGGTCCTCGGGTTTGGTTTTCGGGGGGCTTCGCTGGAGGGATTGTGTTTTATGGTTTTACTTTTTAGCGTTTTATTGTTTTAATGTTTTATCGGTATTTTAGCTCCTTTCCTTTCCTTTCTTCTTTCTATTGCTTTAGGCCGCGGCCGCTCACACTCCCCGTATCTTCTACACTCACACACACCCAACTACACACACACACACACACACACACACACACACACACACACACACACACACACACATACACCTTGTCCTTCCTTCTGGTGTCCTTTCGTTTTCAACCTCCGCCTCGTTTTATCTTTTTATTGGTTTTTAGTCAGTCCCCGCTTTTCCTCCAGGGGTGGCAGTCCCGGTGTCGTCCAATCCGTTGGACTCCTTTTGTTGTGGGGGTGTGCCGTACCTAGGAGTACGGCAAGTAGTGGTTATACGGATTCCGGGCGATATTTTCATGCATTTGGGTAGTTCGCCTTGGACAGTGTCACTTCGCTATCTGTGAGACGTTACGGCGACTGTTTGTTATTTCGAATCTTACCCCATCTGGGAGACGTTACGGTAACTTCGAACTACGGTATCTTTCGTTCCGTCTGCTAGAGGGAGTCTGCTGAATTTCGTCGTGATTTGTAGGCGCCTTTGGGAAATCTGTGAGCTGTGGAGTGAGATTGTTTCGGACTCAAGTAGTGGTTGGCCTATGGTTTTCTTTTCGTTGAGTGGAGAGTTGCGTTTTTGACTCGATGGGTTGGTTCCGGTCAGCTGTTCTCATCAGGAGCTGATGACGACCACGTGTTGGGCTGATTGTAGAGAGGAGCTGAATAGTCTTGTGATTTTTTTTTATGCCGGCGTTTTTTTTGAAATGATTATGTCAGGCTGAGGGGACAGTGTGCCATGGGGGTCCCTTGGGGCCGGCGTCCGTGATCATGTGAAGACCGCGATGTTATATTGTGTGATATACGTGTGTAAGTATTGAGGGACACAGCACGCGTGATTATGCACGCACTATGAACAGGTATGGAGAAATAAAATTTATTAAATTTTGCCCTGGGACTTTATGGGTCGAGTGGGGGTCTGGCTAATTTTTTTACACTACAAAAAAAAGAAAAAACATTTTTTTTCCTACAAAAAAAAGAAAAAAAAAACAAAAATAAAACTTAAGAAAATGTGTTAGTTATTGGCCAAGGTGTTCATTTGGCCTAGTGGGGCAAAATTCAGCTGAGTTGCTTAAATGCGCTTATTCCGTGTGTGCATGTAATTGTGTGGTGTTCCATGTACGCATGCAATATTGAGTAGAATTTTCCTTGTAATCTGTGTGGAACTTATATGGTGGCTGTGTTTATTGGAACGTGTAAATCTGCTTGTGAAAAGAGTTTCAGTCCACCTACTGCTGTAACAACACATTACCTTGTGCTAGAACAGTAATTCCTGTGTTGACACTGTCAAAGTTGCCACTGTGTTACAACAAACGGAAAGTGGTAATTAGTAAACTTACCTTTGCCGCAGAAAATCTTTTCAGAACTTAATATTAGCTATAAAACACCATTCTGGCACAGATTTACTCATCTCAATGAATAATGATATTGTTTCATAAAAATAAAGGTACATAAAAAAAAAAAAAAAATTGGGAGTTTTACATTAAACAAACATTGTGATTTTTATAATTGTTGATATATACTTTATTTAGTAAAATTTATTTATTTTTAATAAATATGTGGAAAATTGTGATATATTTTTAAAACTGTGAACCTGTTAAAACTATTTGCAAAAATCTATTGGAAACTGTTATTCTATTACTTTTATAACTGTATGTACTGATTATGTGAGTTTTTATATGATTGTGCACTCTGAAATCTGTGACCTGTGGTGCTTCACCAGTTTATGCAAGTTAGGGCAGGGTGAGCACATGCACTTGCGAGTTCCACACAAGAGTATAATGATCTATCTTTGGTTGCACGATAATTTATTAATTTGAAGATTCGCCCTTCTAACGAATGATTTCAGAGGGCGCATGTTGTTATGCAATATAATTGTTTAAATTGTTGTGGCTTTAATGATGTTGTACGATAGAATTGCTTGTGAAAGGGTTTAGAAAGTTGGTTATATTATTGAAAGCTGCATGTTAATGGTTTTCAGTATGGCATGTAAGCGATTTTAAATGTTTTATATATTTTGCATAGTTTTCAGTATGGCATGCCAGAGATTTTAAATGTTTTATATATTTTGTATAATTTTCATGGAATATTTCTTGAATATTGAATATTGAATACTTTTACCTTTTAAATTTTGAATACCCTGTCATAGTTTAAATATTTACACATTTTTCATAATTCTAATGGAATAACTTACAGCCTGTGTTATTGTATGAAATTTCATTGTCAAAAAAAAAAGATAGCCTCAATAAACTTGTTATTTTTTGAAGTTTTAAAACTGAGGTCACCTCATTCATCCAATTACCCAAAGGTTATCCAGCATGCTGATATTCTTCCACTAGGAGGCCCCTCCTAGTTCCAGTGAAATGGTGAGCCGGTCATCAAAATAAGTTGTAGTTTAAAAAAAAAAAAAAAAAAAAAAATTGTAGTATGTCAACTTGGAAAGTTAAATTTTTGCTGTGACGTCATGGGTGATGAGCGGCTCACAAATGGTAGCAGAGCGTGGTTGGACGTAGTCCTGGCCACCTCTGAAACGAAAATTGGAAATGGATGAGGTGACTTCCATATCTTAGTGTGATATGTTATTAGTGTTGTAAATCTTGGTCTTTGGGTGCGGTTGCCGGTCCGGGACCCCTAGGGGGGGGTTGAGCTTAGCCTGGCGATTTCTGATCGTATCTTGGGGTGTTCTTTAGTGTTTATCTGTTTGTTTGTGTTCTTGTGTGGTCATTGTTGTCTTTGTTGTCTTATGGCACTTCATCTTGGTCTTCATTGTTGGTCCGGTGTCGGGTCGGGACACACCAACTAAATTTGTTGTTTTATGGGGATACGAGATATTGTCAGGGGTAGTTTGTGTGGTGTATAAGTGCAAAAATACGTTGTTTGTCATTGTATCCGGAGTCTAGACATTGACAGAGTAACTTGTAACCAGCTGTATTGTTGTAAAATTGTTATCTGGGCGAGTTGGACTATGAGCTGTTGTTAGCCGGCTACAGGGTGGAATGTTGTTGTTGTCGTTTGCGCAATCTGATAAACCCGTCCTGGTCTCTTGTATCGGTTCTAGGTTTGATTGTCAATTCACGGTCGACCTGGTTGGTGCATCAGCTGATTGAACTTTGTTATTACATGGCCATGCCGTTTACCCCAGTTAGAATGAGTTAGGGTCCTCGGGTTTGGTTTTCGGGGGGCTTCGCTGGAGGGATTGTGTTTTATGGTTTTACTTTTTAGCGTTTTATTGTTTTAATGTTTTATCGGTATTTTTGCTCCTTTCCTTTCCTTTCTTCTTTCTATTGCTTTAGGCCGCGGCCGCTCACACTCCCCGTATCTTCTACACTCACACACACACACACACACACACACACACACACACACACACACACACACACACATACACCTTGTCCTTCCTTCTGGTGTCCTTTCGTTTTCAACCTCCGCCTCGTTTTATCTTTTTATTGGTTTTTAGTCAGTCCCCGCTTTTCCTCCAGGGGTGGCAGTCCCGGTGTCGTCCAATCCGTTGGACTCCTTTTGTTGTGGGGGTGTGCCGTACCTAGGAGTACGGCAAGTAGTGGTTATACGGATTCCGGGCGATATTTTCATGCATTTGGGTAGTTCGCCTTGGACAGTGTCACTTCGCTATCTGTGAGACGTTACGGCGACTGTTTGTTATTTCGAATCTTACCCCATCTGGGAGACGTTACGGTAACTTCGAACTACGGTATCTTTCGTTCCGTCTGCTAGAGGGAGTCTGCTGAATTTCGTCGTGATTTGTAGGCGCCTTTGGGAAATCTGTGAGCTGTGGAGTGAGATTGTTTCGGACTCAAGTAGTGGTTGGCCTATGGTTTTCTTTTCGTTGAGTGGAGAGTTGCGTTTTTGACTCGATGGGTTGGTTCCGGTCAGCTGTTCTCATCAGGAGCTGATGACGACCACGTGTTGGGCTGATTGTAGAGAGGAGCTGAATAGTCTTGTGATTTTTTTTTATGCCGGCGTTTTTTTTGAAACGATTATGTCAGGCTGAGGGGACAGTGTGCCATGGGGGTCCCTGGGGGCCGGCGTCCGTGATCATGTGAAGACCGCGATGTTAAATTGTGTGATATACGTGTGTAAGTATTGAGGGTCACAGCACGCGTGATTATGCACGCACTATGAACAGGTATGGAGAAATAAAATTTATTAAATTTTGCCCTGGGACTTTATGGGTCGAGTGGGGGTCTGGCTAATTTTTTTACACTACAAAAAAAAGAAAAAACATTTTTTTTCCTACAAAAAAAAGAAAAAAAAACACAAAAATAAAACTTAAGAAAATGTGTTAGTTATTGGCCAAGGTGTTCATTTGGCCTAGTGGGGCAAAATTCAGCTGAGTTGCTTAAATGCGCTTATTCCGTGTGTGCATGTAATTGTGTGGTGTTCCATGTACGCATGCAATATTGAGTACAATTTTCCTTGTAATCTGTGTGGAACTTATATGGTGGCTGTGTTTATTGGAACGTGTAAATCTGCTTGTGAAAAGAGTTTCAGTCCACCTACTGCTGTAACAACACATTACCTTGTGCTAGAACAGTAATTCCTGTGTTGACACTGTCAAAGTTGCCACTGTGTTACATCAAACGGAAAGTGGTAATTAGTAAACTTACCTTTGCCGCAGAAAATCTTTTCAGAACTTAATATTAGCTATAAAACACCATTCTGGCACAGATTTACTCATCTCAATGAATAATGATAGTGTTTCATAAAAATAAAGGTACATAAAAAAAAAAAAATTGGGAGTTTTACATTAAACAAACATTGTGATTTTTATAATTGTTGATATATACTTTATTTAGTAAAATTTATTTATTTTTAATAAATATGTGGAAAATTGTGATATATTTTTAAAACTGTGAACCTGTTAAAACTATTTGCAAAAATCTATTGGAAACTGTTATTCTATTACTTTTATAACTGTATGTACTGATTATGTGAGTTTTTATATGATTGTGCACTCTGAAATCTGTGACCTGTGGTGCTTCACCAGTTTATGCAAGTTAGGGCAGGGTGAGCACATGCACTTGCGAGTTCCAGACAAGAGTATAATGATCTATCTTTGGTTGCACGATAATTTATTAATTTGAAGTTTCGCCCTTCTAACGAATGATTTCAGAGGGCGCATGTTGTTATGCAATATAATTGTTTAAATTGTTGTGGCTTTAATGATGTTGTACGATAGAATTGCTTGTGAAAGGGTTTAGAAAGTTGGTTATATTATTGAAAGCTGCATGTTAATGGTTTTCAGTATGGCATGTAAGCGATTTTAAATGTTTTATATATTTTGCATAGTTTTCAGTATGGCATGCCAGAGATTTTAAATGTTTTATATATTTTGTATAATTTTCATGGAATATTTCTTGAATATTGAATATTGAATACTTTTACCTTTTAAATTTTGAATACCCTGTCATAGTTTAAATATTTACACATTTTTCATAATTCTAATGGAATAACTTACAGCCTGTGTTATTGTATGAAATTTCATTGTCAAAAAAAAAAGATAGCCTCAATAAACTTGTTATTTTTTGAAGTTTTAAAACTGAGGTCACCTCATTCATCCAATTACCCAAAGGTTATCCAGCATGCTGATATTCTTCCACTAGGAGGCCCCTCCTAGTTCCAGTGAAATGGTGAGCCGGTCATCAAAATAAGTTGTAGTTAAAAAAAAAAAAAAAAAAAAAAATTGTAGTATGTCAACTTGGAAAGTTAAATTTTTGCTGTGACGTCATGGGTGATGAGCGGCTCACAAATGGTAGCAGAGCGTGGTTGGACGTAGTCCTGGCCACCTCTGAAACGAAAATTGGAAATGGATGAGGTGACCTCCATATCTTAGTGTGATATGTTATTAGTGTTGTAAATCTTGGTCTTTGGGTGCGGGTGCCGGTCCGGGACCCCTAGGGGGGGGTTGAGCTTAGCCTGGCGATTTCTGATCGTATCTTGGGGTGTTCTTTAGTGTTTATCTGTTTGTTTGTGTTCTTGTGTGGTCATTGTTGTCTTTGTTGTCTTATGGCACTTCATCTTGGTCTTCATTGTTGGTCCGGTGTCGGGTCGGGACACACCAACTAAATTTGTTGTTTTATGGGGATACGAGATATTGTCAGGGGTAGTTTGTGTGGTGTATAAGTGCAAAAATACGTTGTTTGTCATTGTATCCGGAGTCTAGACATTGACAGAGTAACTTGTAACCAGCTGTATTGTTGTAAAATTGTTATCTGGGCGAGTTGGACTATGAGCTGTTGTTAGCCGGCTACAGGGTGGAATGTTGTTGTTGTCGTTTGCGCAATCTGATAAACCCGTCCTGGTCTCTTGTATCGGTTCTAGGTTTGATTGTCAATTCACGGTCGACCTGGTTGGTGCATCAGCTGATTGAACTTTGTTATTACATGGCCATGCCGTTTACCCCAGTTAGAATGAGTTAGGGTCCTCGGGTTTGGTTTTCGGGGGGCTTCGCTGGAGGGATTGTGTTTTATGGTTTTACTTTTTAGCGTTTTATTGTTTTAATGTTTTATGGGTATTTTAGCTCCTTTCCTTTCCTTTCTTCTTTCTATTGCTTTAGGCCGCGGCCGCTCACACTCCCCGTATCTTCTACACTCACACACACCCAACTACACACACACACACACACACACACACACACACACACACACACACACACACACACACACACACACATACACCTTGTCCTTCCTTCTGGTGTCCTTTCGTTTTCAACCTCCGCCTCGTTTTATCTTTTTATTGGTTTTTAGTCAGTCCCCGCTTTTCCTCCAGGGGTGGCAGTCCCGGTGTCGTCCAATCCGTTGGACTCCTTTTGTTGTGGGGGTGTGCCGTACCTAGGAGTACGGCAAGTAGTGGTTATACGGATTCCGGGCGATATTTTCATGCATTTGGGTAGTTCGCCTTGGACAGTGTCACTTCGCTATCTGTGAGACGTTACGGCGACTGTTTGTTATTTCGAATCTTACCCCATCTGGGAGACGTTACGGTAACTTCGAACTACGGTATCTTTCGTTCCGTCTGCTAGAGGGAGTCTGCTGAATTTCGTCGTGATTTGTAGGCGCCTTTGGGAAATCTGTGAGCTGTGGAGTGAGATTGTTTCGGACTCAAGTAGTGGTTGGCCTATGGTTTTCTTTTCGTTGAGTGGAGAGTTGCGTTTTTGACTCGATGGGTTGGTTCCGGTCAGCTGTTCTCATCAGGAGCTGATGACGACCACGTGTTGGGCTGATTGTAGAGAGGAGCTGAATAGTCTTGTGATTTTTTTTTATGCCGGCGTTTTTTTTGAAATGATTATGTCAGGCTGAGGGGACAGTGTGCCATGGGGGTCCCTTGGGGCCGTCGTCCGTGATCATGTGAAGACCGCGATGTTATATTGTGTGATATACGTGTGTAAGTATTGAGGGACACAGCACGCGTGATTATGCACGCACTATGAACAGGTATGGAGAAATAAAATTTATTAAATTTTGCCCTGGGACTTTATGGGTCGAGTGGGGGTCTGGCTAATTTTTTTACACTACAAAAAAAAGAAAAAACATTTTTTTTCCTACAAAAAAAAGAAAAAAAAAACAAAAATAAAACTTAAGAAAATGTGTTAGTTATTGGCCAAGGTGTTCATTTGGCCTAGTGGGGCAAAATTCAGCTGAGTTGCTTAAATGCGCTTATTCCGTGTGTGCATGTAATTGTGTGGTGTTCCATGTACGCATGCAATATTGAGTAGAATTTTCCTTGTAATCTGTGTGGAACTTATATGGTGGCTGTGTTTATTGGAACGTGTAAATCTGCTTGTGAAAAGAGTTTCAGTCCACCTACTGCTGTAACAACACATTACCTTGTGCTAGAACAGTAATTCCTGTGTTGACACTGTCAAAGTTGCCACTGTGTTACAACAAACGGAAAGTGGTAATTAGTAAACTTACCTTTGCCGCAGAAAATCTTTTCAGAACTTAATATTAGCTATAAAACACCATTCTGGCACAGATTTACTCATCTCAATGAATAATGATATTGTTTCATAAAAATAAAGGTACATAAAAAAAAAAAAAAAATTGGGAGTTTTACATTAAACAAACATTGTGATTTTTATAATTGTTGATATATACTTTATTTAGTAAAATTTATTTATTTTTAATAAATATGTGGAAAATTGTGATATATTTTTAAAACTGTGAACCTGTTAAAACTATTTGCAAAAATCTATTGGAAACTGTTATTCTATTACTTTTATAACTGTATGTACTGATTATGTGAGTTTTTATATGATTGTGCACTCTGAAATCTGTGACCTGTGGTGCTTCACCAGTTTATGCAAGTTAGGGCAGGGTGAGCACATGCACTTGCGAGTTCCACACAAGAGTATAATGATCTATCTTTGGTTGCACGATAATTTATTAATTTGAAGATTCGCCCTTCTAACGAATGATTTCAGAGGGCGCATGTTGTTATGCAATATAATTGTTTAAATTGTTGTGGCTTTAATGATGTTGTACGATAGAATTGCTTGTGAAAGGGTTTAGAAAGTTGGTTATATTATTGAAAGCTGCATGTTAATGGTTTTCAGTATGGCATGGAAGCGATTTTAAATGTTTTATATATTTTGCATAGTTTTCAGTATGGCATGCCAGAGATTTTAAATGTTTTATATATTTTGTATAATTTTCATGGAATATTTCTTGAATATTGAATATTGAATACTTTTACCTTTTAAATTTTGAATACCCTGTCATAGTTTAAATATTTACACATTTTTCATAATTCTAATGGAATAACTTACAGCCTGTGTTATTGTATGAAATTTCATTGTCAAAAAAAAAAGATAGCCTCAATAAACTTGTTATTTTTTGAAGTTTTAAAACTGAGGTCACCTCATTCATCCAATTACCCAAAGGTTATCCAGCATGCTGATATTCTTCCACTAGGAGGCCCCTCCTAGTTCCAGTGAAATGGTGAGCCGGTCATCAAAATAAGTTGTAGTTTAAAAAAAAAAAAAAAAAAAAAAAATTGTAGTATGTCAACTTGGAAAGTTAAATTTTTGCTGTGACGTCATGGGTGATGAGCGGCTCACAAATGGTAGCAGAGCGTGGTTGGACGTAGTCCTGGCCACCTCTGAAACGAAAATTGGAAATGGATGAGGTGACTTCCATATCTTAGTGTGATATGTTATTAGTGTTGTAAATCTTGGTCTTTGGGTGCGGTTGCCGGTCCGGGACCCCTAGGGGGGGGTTGAGCTTAGCCTGGCGATTTCTGATCGTATCTTGGGGTGTTCTTTAGTGTTTATCTGTTTGTTTGTGTTCTTGTGTGGTCATTGTTGTCTTTGTTGTCTTATGGCACTTCATCTTGGTCTTCATTGTTGGTCCGGTGTCGGGTCGGGACACACCAACTAAATTTGTTGTTTTATGGGGATACGAGATATTGTCAGGGGTAGTTTGTGTGGTGTATAAGTGCAAAAATACGTTGTTTGTCATTGTATCCGGAGTCTAGACATTGACAGAGTAACTTGTAACCAGCTGTATTGTTGTAAAATTGTTATCTGGGCGAGTTGGACTATGAGCTGTTGTTAGCCGGCTACAGGGTGGAATGTTGTTGTTGTCGTTTGCGCAATCTGATAAACCCGTCCTGGTCTCTTGTATCGGTTCTAGGTTTGATTGTCAATTCACGGTCGACCTGGTTGGTGCATCAGCTGATTGAACTTTGTTATTACATGGCCATGCCGTTTACCCCAGTTAGAATGAGTTAGGGTCCTCGGGTTTGGTTTTCGGGGGGCTTCGCTGGAGGGATTGTGTTTTATGGTTTTACTTTTTAGCGTTTTATTGTTTTAATGTTTTATCGGTATTTTTGCTCCTTTCCTTTCCTTTCTTCTTTCTATTGCTTTAGGCCGCGGCCGCTCACACTCCCCGTATCTTCTACACTCACACACACCCAACTACACACACACACACACACACACACACACATACACCTTGTCCTTCCTTCTGGTGTCCTTTCGTTTTCAACCTCCGCCTCGTTTTATCTTTTTATTGGTTTTTAGTCAGTCCCCGCTTTTCCTCCAGGGGTGGCAGTCCCGGTGTCGTCCAATCCGTTGGACTCCTTTTGTTGTGGGGGTGTGCCGTACCTAGGAGTACGGCAAGTAGTGGTTATACGGATTCCGGGCGATATTTTCATGCATTTGGGTAGTTCGCCTTGGACAGTGTCACTTCGCTATCTGTGAGACGTTACGGCGACTGTTTGTTATTTCGAATCTTACCCCATCTGGGAGACGTTACGGTAACTTCGAACTACGGTATCTTTCGTTCCGTCTGCTAGAGGGAGTCTGCTGAATTTCGTCGTGATTTGTAGGCGCCTTTGGGAAATCTGTGAGCTGTGGAGTGAGATTGTTTCGGACTCAAGTAGTGGTTGGCCTATGGTTTTCTTTTCGTTGAGTGGAGAGTTGCGTTTTTGACTCGATGGGTTGGTTCCGGTCAGCTGTTCTCATCAGGAGCTGATGACGACCACGTGTTGGGCTGATTGTAGAGAGGAGCTGAATAGTCTTGTGATTTTTTTTTATGCCGGCGTTTTTTTTGAAACGATTATGTCAGGCTGAGGGGACAGTGTGCCATGGGGGTCCCTGGGGGCCGGCGTCCGTGATCATGTGAAGACCGCGATGTTAAATTGTGTGATATACGTGTGTAAGTATTGAGGGTCACAGCACGCGTGATTATGCACGCACTATGAACAGGTATGGAGAAATAAAATTTATTAAATTTTGCCCTGGGACTTTATGGGTCGAGTGGGGGTCTGGCTAATTTTTTTACACTACAAAAAAAAGAAAAAACATTTTTTTTCCTACAAAAAAAAGAAAAAAAAACACAAAAATAAAACTTAAGAAAATGTGTTAGTTATTGGCCAAGGTGTTCATTTGGCCTAGTGGGGCAAAATTCAGCTGAGTTGCTTAAATGCGCTTATTCCGTGTGTGCATGTAATTGTGTGGTGTTCCATGTACGCATGCAATATTGAGTACAATTTTCCTTGTAATCTGTGTGGAACTTATATGGTGGCTGTGTTTATTGGAACGTGTAAATCTGCTTGTGAAAAGAGTTTCAGTCCACCTACTGCTGTAACAACACATTACCTTGTGCTAGAACAGTAATTCCTGTGTTGACACTGTCAAAGTTGCCACTGTGTTACATCAAACGGAAAGTGGTAATTAGTAAACTTACCTTTGCCGCAGAAAATCTTTTCAGAACTTAATATTAGCTATAAAACACCATTCTGGCACAGATTTACTCATCTCAATGAATAATGATAGTGTTTCATAAAAATAAAGGTACATAAAAAAAAAAAATTGGGAGTTTTACATTAAACAAACATTGTGATTTTTATAATTGTTGATATATACTTTATTTAGTAAAATTTATTTATTTTTAATAAATATGTGGAAAATTGTGATATATTTTTAAAACTGTGAACCTGTTAAAACTATTTGCAAAAATCTATTGGAAACTGTTATTCTATTACTTTTATAACTGTATGTACTGATTATGTGAGTTTTTATATGATTGTGCACTCTGAAATCTGTGACCTGTGGTGCTTCACCAGTTTATGCAAGTTAGGGCAGGGTGAGCACATGCACTTGCGAGTTCCAGACAAGAGTATAATGATCTATCTTTGGTTGCACGATAATTTATTAATTTGAAGTTTCGCCCTTCTAACGAATGATTTCAGAGGGCGCATGTTGTTATGCAATATAATTGTTTAAATTGTTGTGGCTTTAATGATGTTGTACGATAGAATTGCTTGTGAAAGGGTTTAGAAAGTTGGTTATATTATTGAAAGCTGCATGTTAAAGGTTTTCAGTATGGCATGCCAGAGATTTTAAATGTTTTATATATTTTGTATAATTTTCATGGAATATTTCTTGAATATTGAATATTGAATACTTTTACCTTTTAAATTTTGAATACCCTGTCATAGTTTAAATATTTACACATTTTTCATAATTCTAATGGAATAACTTACAGCCTGTGTTATTGTATGAAATTTCATTGTCAAAAAAAAAAAGATAGCCTCAATAAACTTGTTATTTTTTGAAGTTTTAAAACTGAGGTCACCTCATTCATCCAATTACCCAAAGGTTATCCAGCATGCTGATATTCTTCCACTAGGAGGCCCCTCCTAGTTCCAGTGAAATGGTGAGCCGGTCATCAAAATAAGTTGTAGTTTAAAAAAAAAAAAAAATTGTAGTATGTCAACTTGGAAAGTTAAATTTTTGCTGTGACGTCATGGGTGATGAGCGGCTCACAAATGGTAGCAGAGCGTGGTTGGACGTAGTCCTGGCCACCTCTGAAACGAAAATTGGAAATGGATGAGGTGACCTCCATATCTTAGTGTGATATGTTATTAGTGTTGTAAATCTTGGTCTTTGGGTGCGGTTGCCGGTCCGGGACCCCTTGGGGGGGGGGTTGAGCTTAGCCTGGCGATTTCTGATCGTATCTTGGGGTGTTCTTTAGTATTTATCTGTTTGTTTGTGTTCTTGTGTGGTCATTGTTGTCTTTGTTGTCTTATGGCACTTCATCTTGGTCTTCATTGTTGGTCCGGTGTCGGGTCGGGACACACCAACTAAATTTGTTGTTTTATGGGGATACGAGATATTGTCAGGGGTAGTTTGTGTGGTGTATAAGTGCAAAAATACGTTGTTTGTCATTGTATCCGGAGTCTAGACATTGACAGAGTAACTTGTAACCAGCTGTATTGTTGTAAAATTGTTATCTGGGCGAGTTGGACTATGAGCTGTTGTTAGCCGGCTACAGGGTGGAATGTTGTTGTTGTCGTTTGCGCAATCTGATAAACCCGTCCTGGTCTCTTGTATCGGTTCTAGGTTTGATTGTCAATTCACGGTCGACCTGGTTGGTGCATCAGCTGATTGAACTTTGTTATTACATGGCCATGCCGTTTACCCCAGTTAGAATGAGTTAGGGTCCTCGGGTTTGGTTTTCGGGGGGCTTCGCTGGAGGGATTGTGTTTTATGGTTTTACTTTTTAGCGTTTTATTGTTTTAATGTTTTATCGGTATTTTAGCTCCTTTCCTTTCCTTTCTTCTTTCTATTGCTTTAGGCCGCGGCCGCTCACACTCCCCGTATCTTCTACACTCACACACACCCAACTACACACACACACACACACACACACACACATACACCTTGTCCTTCCTTCTGGTGTCCTTTCGTTTTCAACCTCCGCCTCGTTTTATCTTTTTATTGGTTTTTAGTCAGTCCCCGCTTTTCCTCCAGGGGTGGCAGTCCCGGTGTCGTCCAATCCGTTGGACTCCTTTTGTTGTGGGGGTGTGCCGTACCTAGGAGTACGGCAAGTAGTGGTTATACGGATTCCGGGCGATATTTTCATGCATTTGGGTAGTTCGCCTTGGACAGTGTCACTTCGCTATCTGTGAGACGTTACGGCGACTGTTTGTTATTTCGAATCTTACCCCATCTGGGAGACGTTACGGTAACTTCGAACTACGGTATCTTTCGTTCCGTCTGCTAGAGGGAGTCTGCTGAATTTCGTCGTGATTTGTAGGCGCCTTTGGGAAATCTGTGAGCTGTGGAGTGAGATTGTTTCGGACTCAAGTAGTGGTTGGCCTATGGTTTTCTTTTCGTTGAGTGGAGAGTTGCGTTTTTGACTCGATGGGTTGGTTCCGGTCAGCTGTTCTCATCAGGAGCTGATGACGACCACGTGTTGGGCTGATTGTAGAGAGGAGCTGAATAGTCTTGTGATTTTTTTTTATGCCGGCGTTTTTTTTGAAATGATTATGTCAGGCTGAGGGGACAGTGTGCCATGGGGGTCCCTGGGGGCCGGCGTCCGTGATCATGTGAAGACCGCGATGTTAAATTGTGTGATATACGTGTGTAAGTATTGAGGGCACAGCACGCGTGATTATGCACGCACTATGAACAGGTATGGAGAAATAAAATTTATTAAATTTTGCCCTGGGACTTTATGGGTCGAGTGGGGGTCTGGCTAATTTTTTTACACTACAAAAAAAAGAAAAAACATTTTTTTTCCTACAAAAAAAAGAAAAAAAAAACACAAAAATAAAACTTAAGAAAATGTGTTAGTTATTGGCCAAGGTGTTCATTTGGCCTAGTGGGGCAAAATTCAGCTGAGTTGCTTAAATGCGCTAATTCCGTGTGTGCATGTAATTGTGTGGTGTTCCATGTACGCATGCAATATTGAGTACAATTTTCCTTGTAATCTGTGTGGAACTTATATGGTGGCTGTGTTTATTGGAACGTGTAAATCTGCTTGTGAAAAGAGTTTCAGTCCACCTACTGCTGTAACAACACATTACCTTGTGCTAGAACAGTAATTCCTGTGTTGACACTGTCAAAGTTGCCACTGTGTTACATCAAACGGAAAGTGGTAATTAGTAAACTTACCTTTGCCGCAGAAAATCTTTTCAGAACTTAATATTAGCTATAAAACACCATTCTGGCACAGATTTACTCATCTCAATGAATAATGATAGTGTTTCATAAAAATAAAGGTACATAAAAAAAAAAAAAAAATTGGGAGTTTTACATTAAACAAACATTGTGATTTTCATAATTGTTGATATATACTTTATTTAGTAAAATTTATTTATTTTTAATAAATATGTGGAAAATTGTGATATATTTTTAAAACTGTGAACCTGTTAAAACTATTTGCAAAAATCTATTGGAAACTGTTATTCTATTACTTTTATAACTGTATTTACTGATTATGTGAGTTTTTATATGATTGTGCACTCTGAAATCTGTGACCTGTGGTGCTTCACCAGTTTATGCAAGTTAGGGCAGGGTGAGCACATGCACTTGCGAGTTCCACACAAGAGTATAATGATCTATCTTTGGTTGCTCGATAATTTATTAATTTGAAGATTCGCCCTTCTAACGAATGATTTCAGAGGGCGCATGTTGTTATGCAATATAATTGTTTAAATTGTTGTGGCTTTAATGATGTTGTACGATAGAATTGCTTGTGAAAGGGTTTAGAAAGTTGGTTATATTATTGAAAGCTGCATGTTAATGGTTTTCAGTATGTGATGTAAGCGATTTTAAATGTTTTATAAATTTTGCATAGTTTTCAGTATGGCATGCCAGAGATTTTAAATGTTTTATATATTTTGTATAATTTTCATGGAATATTTCTTGAATATTGAATATTGAATACTTTTACCTTTTAAATTTTGAATACCCTGTCATAGTTTAAATATTTACACATTTTTCATAATTCTAATGGAATAACTTACAGCCTGTGTTATTGTATGAAATTTCATTGTCAAAAAAAAAAGATAGCCTCAATAGACTTGTTATTTTTTGAAGTTTTAAAACTGAGGTCACCTCATTCATCCAATTACCCAAAGGTTATCCAGGATGCTGATATTCTTCCACTAGGAGGCCCCTCCTAGTTCCAGTGAAATGGTGAGCCGGTCATCAAAATAAGTTGTAGTTAAAAAAAAAAAAAAAAAAAAAAAAAAAAATTGTAGCATGTCAACTTGGAAAGTTAAATTTTTGCTGTGACGTCATGGGTGATGAGCGGCTCACAAATGGTAGCAGAGCGTGGTTGGACGTAGTCCTGGCCACCTCTGAAACGAAAATTGGAAATGGATGAGGTGACCTCCATATCTTAGTGTGATATGTTATTAGTGTTGTAAATCTTGGTCTTTGGGTGCGGGTGCCGGTCCGGGACCCCTAGGGGGGGGGTTGAGCTTAGCCTGGCGATTTCTGATCGTATCTTGGGGTGTTCTTTAGTGTTTATCTGTTTGTTTGTGTTCTTGTGTGGTCATTGTTGTCTTTGTTGTCTTATGGCACTTCATCTTGGTCTTCATTGTTGGTCCGGTGTCGGGTCGGGACACACCAACTAAATTTGTTGTTTTATGGGGATACGAGATATTGTCAGGGGTAGTTTGTGTGGTGTATAAGTGCAAAAATACGTTGTTTGTCATTGTATCCGGAGTCTAGACATTGACAGAGTAACTTGTAACCAGGTGTATTGTTGTAAAATTATTATCTGGGCGAGTTGGACTATGAGCTGTTGATAGCCGGCTACAGGGTGGAATGTTGTTGTTGTCGTTTGCGCAATCTGATAAACCCGTCCTTGTCTCTTGTATCGGTTCTAGGTTTGATTGTCAATTCACGGTCGACCTGGTTGGTGCATCAGCTGATTGAACTTTGTTATTACATGGCCATGCCGTTTACCCCAGTTAGAATGAGTTAGGGTCCTCGGGTTTGGTTTTCGGGGGGCTTCGCTGGAGGGATTGTGTTTTATGGTTTTACTTTTTAGCGTTTTATTGTTTTAATGTTTTATCGGTATTTTAGCTCCTTTCCTTTCCTTTCTTCTTTCTATTGCTTTAGGCCGCGGCCGCTCACACTCCCCGTATCTTCTACACTCACACACACCCAACTACACACACACACACACACACACACACACACACACACATACACCTTGTCCTTCCTTCTGGTGTCCTTTCGTTTTCAACCTCCGCCTCGTTTTATCTTTTTATTGGTTTTTAGTCAGTCCCCGCTTTTCCTCCAGGGGTGGCAGTCCCGGTGTCGTCCAATCCGTTGGACTCCTTTTGTTGTGGGGGTGTGCCGTACCTAGGAGTACGGCAAGTAGTGGTTATACGGATTCCGGGCGATATTTTCATGCATTTGGGTAGTTCGCCTTGGACAGTGTCACTTCGCTATCTGTGAGACGTTACGGCGACTGTTTGTTATTTCGAATCTTACCCCATCTGGGAGACGTTACGGTAACTTCGAACTACGGTATCTTTCGTTCCGTCTGCTAGAGGGAGTCTGCTGAATTTCGTCGTGATTTGTAGGCGCCTTTGGGAAATCTGTGAGCTGTGGAGTGAGATTGTTTCGGACTCAAGTAGTGGTTGGCCTATGGTTTTCTTTTCGTTGAGTGGAGAGTTGCGTTTTTGACTCGATGGGTTGGTTCCGGTCAGCTGTTCTCATCAGGAGCTGATGATGACCACGTGTTGGGCTGATTGTAGAGAGGAGCTGAATAGTCTTGTGATTTTTTTTTATGCCGGCGTTTTTTTTGAAATGATTATGTCAGGCTGAGGGGACAGTGTGCCATGGGGGTCCCTGGGGGCCGGCGTCCGTGATCATGTGAAGACCGCGATGTTAAATTGTGTGATATACGTGTGTAAGTATTGAGGGCACAGCACGCGTGATTATGCACGCACTATGAACAGGTATGGAGAAATAAAATTTATTAAATTTTGCCCTGGGACTTTATGGGTCGAGTGGGGGTCTGGCTAATTTTTTTACACTACAAAAAAAAGAAAAAACATTTTTTTTCCTACAAAAAAAAGAAAAAAAAACACAAAAATAAAACTTAAGAAAATGTGTTAGTTATTGGCCAAGGTGTTCATTTGGCCTAGTGGGGCAAAATTCAGCTGAGTTGCTTAAATGCGCTAATTCCGTGTGTGCATGTAATTGTGTGGTGTTCCATGTACGCATGCAATATTGAGTACAATTTTCCTTGTAATCTGTGTGGAACTTATATGGTGGCTGTGTTTATTGGAACGTGTAAATCTGCTTGTGAAAAGAGTTTCAGTCCACCTACTGCTGTAACAACACATTACCTTGTGCTAGAACAGTAATTCCTGTGTTGACACTGTCAAAGTTGCCACTGTGTTACATCAAACGGAAAGTGGTAATTAGTAAACTTACCTTTGCCGCAGAAAATCTTTTCAGAACTTAATATTAGCTATAAAACACCATTCTGGCACAGATTTACTCATCTCAATGAATAATGATAGTGTTTCATAAAAATAAAGGTACATAAAAAAAAAAAAAAAATTGGGAGTTTTACATTAAACAAACATTGTGATTTTTATAATTGTTGATATATACTTTATTTAGTAAAATTTATTTATTTTTAATAAATATGTGGAAAATTGTGATATATTTTTAAAACTGTGAACCTGTTAAAACTATTTGCAAAAATCTATTGGAAACTGTTATTCTATTACTTTTATAACTGTATGTACTGATTATGTGAGTTTTTATATGATTGTGCACTCTGAAATCTGTGACCTGTGGTGCTTCACCAGTTTATGCAAGTTAGGGCAGGGTGAGCACATGCACTTGCGAGTTCCAGACAAGAGTATAATGATCTATCTTTGGTTGCACGATAATTTATTAATTTGAAGATTCGCCCTTCTAACGAATGATTTCAGAGGGCGCATGTTGTTATGCAATATAATTGTTTAAATTGTTGTGGCTTTAATGATGTTGTACGATAGAATTGCTTGTGAAAGGGTTTAGAAAGTTGGTTATATTATTGAAAGCTGCATGTTAATGGTTTTCAGTATGGCATGTAAGCGATTTTAAATGTTTTATATATTTTGCATAGTTTTCAGTATGGCATGCCAGAGATTTTAAATGTTTTATATATTTTGTATAATTTTCATGGAATATTTCTTGAATATTGAATATTGAATACTTTTACCTTTTAAATTTTGAATACCCTGTCATAGTTTAAATATTTACACATTTTTCATAATTCTAATGGAATAACTTACAGCCTGTGTTATTGTATGAAATTTCATTGTCAAAAAAAAAAAGATAGCCTCAATAAACTTGTTATTTTTTGAAGTTTTAAAACTGAGGTTACCTCATTCATACAATTACCCAAAGGTTATCCAGCATGCTGATATTCTTCCACTAGGAGGCCCCTCCTAGTTCCAGTGAAATGGTGAGCCGGTCATCAAAATAAGTTGTAGTTTAAAAAAAAAAAAAAATTGTAGTATGTCAACTTGGAAAGTTAAATTTTTGCTGTGACGTCATGGGTGATGAGCGGCTCACAAATGGTAGCAGAGCGTGGTAGGACGTAGTCCTGGCCACCTCTGAACCGAAAATTGGAAATGGATGAGGTGACCTCCATATCTTAGTGTGATATGTTATTAGTGTTGTAAATCTTGGTCTTTGGGTGCGGTTGCCGGTCCGGGACCCCTTGGTGGGGGGGTTGAGCTTAGCCTGGCGATTTCTGATCGTATCTTGGGGTGTTCTTTAGTGTTTATCTGTTTGTTTGTGTTCTTGTGTGGTCATTGTTGTCTTTGTTGTCTTATGGCACTTCATCTTGGTCTTCATTGTTGGTTCGGTGTCGGGTCGGGACACACCAACTAAATTTGTTGTTTTATGGGGATACGAGATATTGTCAGGGGTAGTTTGTGTGGTGTATAAGTGCAAAAATACGTTGTTTGTCATTGTATCCGGAGTCCAGACATTGACAGAGTAACTTGTAACCAGCTGTATTGTTGTAAAATTGTTATCTGGGCGAGTTGGACTATGAGCTGTTGTTAGCCGGCTACAGGGTGGAATGTTGTTTTTGTCGTTTGCGCAATCTAATAAACCCGTCCTGGTCTCTTGTATCGGTTCTAGGTTTGATTGTCAATTCACGGTCGACCTGGTTGGTGCATCAGCTGATTGAACTTTGTTATTACATGGCCATGCCGTTTACCCCAGTTAGAATGAGTTAGGGTCCTCGGGTTTGGTTTTCGGGGGGCTTCGCTGGAGGGATTGTGTTTTATGGTTTTACTTTCTAGCGTTTTATTGTTTTAATGTTTTATCGGTATTTTAGCTCCTTTCCTTTCCTTTCTTCTTTCTATTGCTTTAGGCCGCGGCCGCTCACACTCCCCGTATCTTCTACACTCACACACACCCAACTACACACACACACACACACACACACACACATACACCTTGTCCTTCCTTCTGGTGTCCTTTCGTTTTCAACCTCCGCCTCGTTTTATCTTTTTATTGGTTTTTAGTCAGTCCCCGCTTTTCCTCCAGGGGTGGCAGTCCCGGTGTCGTCCAATCCGTTGGACTCCTTTTGTTGTGGGGGTGTGCCGTACCTAGGAGTACGGCAAGTAGTGGTTATACGGATTCCGGGCGATATTTTCATGCATTTGGGTAGTTCGCCTTGGACAGTGTCACTTCGCTATCTGTGAGACGTTACGGCGACTGTTTGTTATTTCGAATCTTACCCCATCTGGGAGACGTTACGGTAACTTCGAACTACGGTATCTTTCGTTCCGTCTGCTAGAGGGAGTCTGCTGAATTTCGTCGTGATTTGTAGGCGCCTTTGGGAAATCTGTGAGCTGTGGAGTGAGATTGTTTCGGACTCAAGTAGTGGTTGGCCTATGGTTTTCTTTTCGTTGAGTGGAGAGTTGCGTTTTTGACTCGATGGGTTGGTTCCGGTCAGCTGTTCTCATCAGGAGCTGATGACGACCACGTGTTGGGCTGATTGTAGAGAGCTGAATAGTCTTGTAATTTTTTTTATGCCGGCGTTTTTTTTGAAATGATTATGTCAGGCTGAGGGGACAGTGTGCCATGGGGGTCCCTGGGGGCCGGCGTCCGTGATCATATGAAGACCGGGATATTAAATTGTGTGATATACGTGTGTAAGTATTGAGGGACACAGCACGCGTGATTATGCACGCACTATGAACAGGTATGGAGAAATAAAATTTATTAAATTTTGCCCTGGGACTTTATGGGTCGAGTGGGGGTCTGGCTAATTTTTTTACACTACAAAAAAAAGAAAAAACATTTTTGTTCCTACAAAAAAAGAAAAAAAAAACACAAAAATAAAACTTAAGAAAATGTGTTAGTTATTGGCCAAGGTGTTCATTTGGCCTAGTGGGGCAAAATTCAGCTGAGTTGCTTAAATGCGCTTATTCCGTGTGTGCATGTAATTGTGTGGTGTTCCATGTACGCATGCAATATTGAGTACAATTTTCCTTGTAATCTGTGTGGAACTTATATGGTGGCTGTGTTTATTGGAACGTGTAAATCTGCTTGTGAAAAGAGTTTCAGTCCACCTACTGCTGTAACAACACATTACCTTGTGCTGGAACAGTAATTCCTGTGTTGACACTGTCAAAGTTGCCACTGTGTTACAACAAACGGAAAGTGGTATTTAGTAAACTTACCTTTGCCGCAGAAAATCTTTTCAGAACTTAATATTAGCTATAAAACACCATTGTGGCACAGATTTATGATACCAGTACATCTCAATGAATAATGATATTGTTTCATAAAAATAAAGGTACATAAAAAAAAAAAAAAATTGGGAGTTTTACATTAAACAAACATTGTGATTTTTATAATTGTTGATATATACTTTATTTAGTAAAATTTATTTATTTTTAATAAATATGTGGAAAATTGTGATATATTTTTAAAACTGTGAACCTGTTAAAACTATTTGCAAAAATCTATTGGAAACTGTTATTCTATTACTTTTATAACTGTATGTACTGATTATGTGAGTTTTTATATGATTGTGCACTCTGAAATCTGTGACCTGTGGTGCTTCACCAGTTTATGCAAGTTAGGGCAGGGTGAGCACATGCACTTGCGAGTTCCACACAAGAGTATAATGATCTATCTTTGGTTGCATGATAATTTATTAATTTGAAGGTTCGGCCTTGTAACGAATGATTTCAGAGGGCGCATGTTGTTATGCAATATAATTGTTTAAATTGTTGTGGCTTTAATGATGTTGTACGATAGAATTGCTTGTGAAAGGGTTTAGAAAGTTGGTTATATTATTGAAAGCTGCATGTTAATGGTTTTCAGTATGGCATGTAAGCGATTTTAAATGTTTTATATATTTTGCATAGTTTTCAGTATGGCATGCCAGAGATTTTAAATGTTTTATATATTTTGTATAATTTTCATGGAATATTTCTTGAATATTGAATATTGAATACTTTTACCTTTTAAATTTTGAATACCCTGTCATAGTTTAAATATTTACACATTTTCCATAATTCTAATGGAATAACTTACAGCCTGTGTTATTGTATGAAATTTCATTGTCAAAAAAAAAAGATAGCCTCAATAAACTTGTTATTTTTTGAAGTTTTAAAACTGAGGTCACCTCATTCATCCAATTACCCAAAGGTTATCCAGCATGCGGATATTCTTCCACTAGGAGGCCCCTCCTAGTTCCAGTGAAATGGTGAGCCGGTCATCAAGGTAAGTTGTAGTTTAAAAAAAAAAAAAAAAAAAAAAAAAGATTGTAGTATGTCAACTTGGAAAGTTAAATTTTTGCTGTGACGCCATGGGTGATGAGCGGCTCACTAGTTGACGGGGGCGCGCTAGAAGCCACGAGAGAGCCTGATTGTCGGTCTCTAATAGGAACTCAGCGTGTTCCAAATACCTCCTAAACTTGTCCAGGGCGAAGACTACCGCCAAAAACTCTAACTCGTAGACCGAGGATTTCTTTTCAGGGTTGGTCCTGGATACAAATGCGACTGGCTGCCGAGCACCATCCACCTCCTGAGAGAGCACGGCCCCGATCGCCACAGAGCTGGCGTCGGATTGCACAAAGAAAGGCTTCGTGAAATCGGGCGTCCGAAGCACGGGCGGCGACAAAATGGACTCCTTTAGGGACTCGAAGGCACGTTGCTGCTCGTCTCCCCACACAAATTTGGCCCCTTTTTTCCTTAAGGAATTTAGGGGAGCCGCAATCTCAGCAGCCCCCGGGATGAACCGCCGGTAAAAATTCACCATACCCACGAAGCGGGCCACCCCTTTAGCATCCCGAGGAGGAGGAAAATCCCGGATGGCCTGCGTCCTCTCTGGATCAACCGTGACCCCTTTATGAGAGACAAGGTGACCGAGGAAAGAAATTTCCTCCTGGGCAAATTTCACCTTGTCGGGATTCACCGTAAGCCCCGCGCGCCTCAAGCGACACAACACCTCTCGGAGATGGTTCATGTGTTCCTCTAAAGTGGAGCTGTAAATGAGGAGATCGTCCAGATAATTGAACACATACTGGAATTTAATGTCGTGGAACACAGAGTCTAGTAGACGGGTTAACGTCTGAGCACCAACCGCCAGTCCCATGGGGACTCTCTTGTATTGGTAAAAGTTCCACGTCACGCAAAAGGCCGTGAACGGCCGAGAATCCTTGTGTAAGGGTATCTGGTGGTATGCTGAATTCAGGTCAAAAATGGTGAAATATCTTGCCTGCGAAAACCAATCAAAGGCCGAATGCAGGTCCGGGAGGGGCACCGACTCAACTTCAATATTTTGGTTTAATTTTCGATAATCTACGACCAGCCTATGCTTCCCTCCCGGTTTAGGCACCAGGAATGCTGGACTGGCATAGGCAGACGTGGAAGGTTCAATAACCCCTGGTCCAACAATTCTTGCACCTTTTCACGCAAGATGGTCATTTTGGGCGGAGCGAATTTATACGGGTGCGAACGGACAACCGCGGAGTCGCAAAGACGGATACGATACTCCAAATTGTGAGTGAGTCCGAGGTTGGCGGTCAGCACCTCAGGGAACTCATCACACAATTTACGGAAAGTGGTCTGTAAAGATGGGCTCAAATTATTAATGTACGCCGGGGGTTGAAGTTCTTCAAGACCTTCCCCAGCCTCATCCCGATATCCAAGAAAAGGGATGCGTACGGCACGGTTGAACTTAAAGAAACATACGTGCCCCTGGATATCGAGAACCAGGCCACTTTTGACAATAAAGTCCGCACCCACAATGCAGTCCACGCTCACATTAGGAGCCACAAGAAACTCCCAAACCCACGAGAAATAATTTATTTTAAATTTAAAGGCCACCAATTCGGGGGTCGGCAAAACCTTCCTCGAGGCCGTCCAACACACCACCGACGAAGGAATATTAGACCGGATCAATGACTCCCTGACCAACTGCTGGTAAACACGGGAGGAGATAAGACACCGTGCTGATCCGGAGTCCACTAGGGCCCTAACCCGGCCCTTCCCAACCTCCAGCTCCAAAAATGGACACACGGAGAGACCCGGACGAATCGGCCTGGGATCGGACTCCCTGGATGGGTGTCCCGTCTCAACGGCACATAACTAGACCTGGGATGCGCCAACGCTACCACACGTGGGGAGGGACCGGCGTCCCCTCAACCCCCCCCCACGCAGGCCGTTTTTTGAAGGACGGTTCTCCCGCGAGACCTCCGATCGTTTGAGAGGGCAATTCCGGGCCAAGTGCCCCATCTTACCACAGGAATAACAGCGGAATTCCCTCCTCTCAGAGTCGCTACCACGTTGCTCTTTGAAATGGTTGCCACTACGTTGCTCCCGGGCAGGCCGCTGCTGACCAGATGAGGAACAGGGGACCGGAAAATCGGAACGGCCGGAGCGAGCCTCATCGTTCATCTGGATGGTGCGGGCGAAGACACAAGCTCCGCTAAGATCAGAGAAGCTACGCGGTCGCTCCAAAAACACCAACCTTGACCTCTCCTGCGGATTGAGGCCCTCCAAAATAACCCGCACCACCTCAGCCTCCGACACGTCCACCCGCAGCACCCGGGCAGCACTTTTGATGGAATTGATAAATACGTTCAACTGTTCCCCGTGGCCCTGAACTCTGTAAAATAATCGTTGCCGCATCTGGTCACGCAGCCTCCCGGGCATAAACAGTTCCAAAACATCCTTGTGGAACTCCTCAAAATCCCCGCCCGCGCCCAGATGCCAGACCACACGATCCAGCAGAAGCGCCCGACAATACGGGTAAATCATATTTAACAAGGCAACGCCGGTCACCCCAGGGAAATCAAAAATGCCAAAAACCCCTTCAAAGAATTTTACAAGCTGGTCAAGGTCCAAACCGTCGACCACTGGAAGCCGACGGAGGAGGTCAAAAATGGGGTTCGGCAACGATTCATACTTAACGGTGGCAAGGGGTGTACCCAACCCTCGAGGGACTTCCACATGATCCCCCTGAAATCCCTGGGGGCGACTGCCCACCGAAATAGACGGACGTTCCTCCACCAGGGCACTACAGGCCTCCCCCAGAAGATCCACCCGCTCAGTAACCACGGTCTGGCGCGTGGGCATCTCCTTAGGGTTACCAGGACTTCCTGGAGCCTCCCCAGGTAGGCCAATCTTTGACTGCAGGGCCGACGCAGTCCGCCTACCCTCCTCCTCCAGATCGTCCTGCAACAGCAAATTACTCAGGCGAGCGGACAAGTGGTGCATCCTTTGGGTCACCCGCTGCCAAACACGGGTGGAACTCCCCATATATTCCGAGTCCTCCATCAAGGTGGAGAACTCGGTCCACTTGTCCGCACACAAGGCCAGCTCCTCCTCCAAATCCTCAATTTCGACTCTCCGGGGGGGGGGGCATCCCCCACCAGCAGCTCCCGCAGTTGACGCCTCAAGGACGCCACATCCAAAAAAAAATTTAAAAAAACTACAACTTACCTTGATGACCGGCTCACTTGTTCACTCGAACTAGGAGGAGAGTCCTAGTGGAAGAATGTCCACATGCTGAGTAACCATTGGGGAAATTAGACGAATGAGGTGACCTCGATTTTTTTTTTTTAAATTCAACAATTACAAATTTATTGATTCTCTTAGAAGTATATAAATCATATAAAATATTTTATGTGACAGTATTCCATTAGGAATATATAAAATATTTAAAACATATGACATAGTATTCAGAATTTAAATTTCAAAATATTCAAAATTTAATCTTTAAGAAATATTCCATTGAATTTATATAAAATATATAAAACATTTAAAATCTCTTACATGGCATACAAATTACCACTGACATGCAGCTTTCAATAATATAAACAACTTTATAAACCATTTAACAAGCATTAACAAGCAATTCTATCCTACAACACTTATTACAGCCACAACAATTTAAACAATCATATTACATAACGACATGCGCCCTCTGAAATCTAAATCAAAAATTAAAAAGAAGAATCATATAATTAGGAAAATATAATGGAAACATAAGATAGGTGATTATACACTCTGTGTGGAATTCACAAGTGCATGTGCTCAATTTTCCTTAAACCTGCATAAACTTGAGTAGCACAAAGGCTTGCAGATTTCAGAGTGCACCATTATTAAGAAGAACTAACAAATAGTCAGGTACATATATCTCTCAGCCATGTAATATGTTGTGTGCAGGGAATTATGAGCATATACATATACAAAGGAATTTTTACAGTGACTGTAAATGGATAGAGAATGAAATTAAATATGAATATATAAATATACAAATCTTATAAATATATAAATAGTGAAAATTTCATCTTGTACAACCGTTCAGTCAATTTTATTAATATGCTGAATACTTCTGAATTACAGTTCTAGTACAGGGCAATGTATTATTACAATTGTAGGGGATCTGCAACTCTTTTCATAATCGGATTTACAAGTTCCAATAAAAGGCAGCCACAATATAAGTTCCACACAGATTATAGTAAAAAAAATTGTACTGGACATTACATGCTTTGACAATTCAACACAAGACAATTATATGAACACACTGAATCACCCAACGAGATATTAAGGAAATCAGCAGAATTTTGCCTCACTAGGCCCCATGAACACACCGGCCAATTCCTAACACATTTTCTTAAGTTATTTATTTATTTTTTTTTTGGTAGGTAAAAATTTTGCACATAAGCTATTACTGTCGAATAAGAAACTAGTCACATAAGAAACTAGTAAGGTTCACCAGACTTTTCTTTTATTAAAAACTTGCGTTCAAAAAATTTGCAATGACTGCAGCAACCTGTCTATTATATTCCCAGTATATAGAGAAGTAAAAAAATATCCAGAATTAAGCAACTGTTGTTCTTTTTTTTTCTTTTTTTGTGTGTTAAAAACCAGCTAGGCCCTACGTGACTCCAAAACAAGCAGCGCGAAAGCGCATCCCCGGCAAAAGTTAATAATTTTCACTTTTTCATACCTGTTCATAGTGCATGCACACGTGCTGTGCATGCATACTCACATGTGCGGTGTTCCTCAATACTCACACACATATAACATCTTGATCTCTTCCACGGTCAGTCGCCAGGCCGAGAGACCCCCCCCCCCGGCACACTTTACTCTTAGCCTGCCATGATTAATTAAAAAAACCCAGGCCTTTAAAAAAAATCAAACAATAACTTTTCAAACGCCGACCTCTCAGATCGCACGTGGCGAGAACAGCTCTCGATCAGAACCCCTGACATCGACCCACTACCCGAGTCAAGACACAACTCAACCCCCACAGCTGATCAAAGCAGCTGGCCCAAACTCAACGAAAAAAACCAAAGCTCAACCTACCACTTGAGTCAGAAACAATCTCTCTCCACAGCTGATAACCAGCCAACCGAATTCCGCGGGCTCACCATACACCACGACGAAGTACTGTAGGCTCACTCTAGCAGCGGGAACGAAAGGTACCGTTGACCGAAATCTCAGACAGATGGCAACAGCGTTCACAAACCACTGGGGGCCTCTATGCCGCAATTCAATAATGACAATTTCGTGAGTTGCCGTAACGTCTCATAGATGGCGGGAGAGTCCACGGGCGCAAACTACACAGCTTAAGGAGTCTATCACCCCGATTCGATATAGCCAATTTTCAGAATTCGCCGTAACTCCTAGATACGGTGTGCCGTCTCCCTTGTTAAGACAACACAAAAGTCGGGAACTAGTTCAATTCTTTACCAGTTAATCAAACTAGCTGCCGTTGTTAGTAAAACCTCCTTACCAACAAATTACAACACAATTATGACATAGGAAATTGACAAGGTTTGCATAAATTTATTCACTCACTAGGTGTTAGCGAAAACATCTCTTTATTGCTATACAAATATTATGCTTGATTTTAAAGAAAAGTTATTTTAGTAAATTCTGTTTTTTCTGCTTCAAAGATCTTAAGTATATTATTCGTTTTATCTCAAAATTTATTCATATAGATGTTAGTTTTAATACCACGGATCCGGGTCTCAACTTTCTCAAAATAATTAATTTATCAAAACTTCAACCATATTATTGGAAGAATAATATTGGTGATACTCTACATTATTATCTTACATTTATCTATACATTGCGGTTACTATAACTTCATTACAAAATTACAAAATTTACAAATCTGATAATTTGTTCTTTACATTGCTAAAGTTCTTTAAAGTTCTTTGTTACTTCTTTTATTAAGGCGAAATTTACAAAAGTTGTGGTTTGATATCACCTGAATTTCATATGATGTTGTTGTTGTATCCTTTGGGGCATCTCCTGTCGTCTTCTAAGGGTGGAGTACGTTGTTCCTGGTGAATCTACATCGGGTTGATTATTTCTGCTCTCGAAGATCGGTTGTTTACTTGAAGTTCCAATTGTTGTAGTTTCACTTTCCTTGGTCCAGACTTTTGTAGTTCACATTTTTTTATTTTAATTATAGTTCTCACTTCGCAGTACTAAAGTCTAGTAGTTACATTTCTTACACTTACATTTTATATTTTAAAAGAGATGTGTTGGCTACCTTTTTCTTTCTGTATGTATTCTCACTAACTCTACACACTACATTATTCACAATAAAACCATCTCACGCTGGATATACTTTTAAGGACATACAATTACGTGTATGTACACAACAGCAAAACTCACATCTTGTCATAACGAAGTTCTACTGGCGAATGCGCGTATAGTTTAGGGGCGAGGGCTCAGTAAACTGGTGCGTATTTACGCACTAAGAAAATAGTTCGTACTTTATATATTATTAATTATTCATTAATTAGAATGTAAATACTTTATGTTTACTTTATTATGACTTAGGGATTTCTTTATTTATATAGTCGCATTTTTAATCATTAAAATAATTATTATTATTATTCTTTACTTAATACCTTTCTTGGCGTGTTGGTACTGGAAAGTTTCAAGTTGATTCAGGAATCTGGGTATAGGTAAGGGTGTATGATACTCTTACTTATTAAAATTAAAAATTTTAATTTGTGCGATTTTCGATATATTTAAAATCGTCACTTCCTCCTGCACTTAACTATGAAAAACGGGGGGGGGGGGTGGAATAATAGAAAATCTAATAAACATAATTATATTTTTTCTTTCGTGAAATTCCCTTTCTCTCGTTTCTTAACATCTACCTTACTATTATTTACATATAAATAGACATTACTTATTTATTAATCTATTTGTTACTCTTGTTTCCCGTAACTTCACAGTATAGTGGCCCGACTGATTTTGTTAGCATACTCTAACTCAAGTAGTTAGTTTTCTGCTCTCTCATTACCCT
Organism: Magicicada septendecula; assembly: GCA_034769895.1. NCBI lineage: Eukaryota > Metazoa > Arthropoda > Insecta > Hemiptera > Cicadidae > Magicicada > Magicicada septendecula. The sequence goes on from CM068367.1 coordinate 951,033,828, forward strand.
TTTCCAGTGCGGCGCCATTGTGACTATGTTACGTCTTGATCCCTATATCTCTTAATTCTACTACAGTAATCTAAAGTTGATCCCATACTCAACCTTAGATCCTATCTTAACACTAATTTCTTATTCTACTGAGATACGCGGAATTTCACAAAGTGGGAATCTTTATTTACATTTAAACAATGAGCAGTTACAATCTAAGAGGGGTCAAACACTGGACACATTGTATCATACACTAGGGTGATTCACCATTGTTTCTTCGGTATCAATTCAAGACAATAGGGGTGGCTTACTACAATATTTCCTGCACGAACAAGTTTGTCTCTATTACTGTCAAACTGGGGGAATTATTTTGAGGCAGGCCACGACCAGGCGTTTACACGACTCAAATATACTTTTATTATTATTTTCTCTTTACTCATTTTACTCCTACACTTTACACTTTTATTACACGTTATTTTTATTCAAGCTATTATTAAACCTTTTTATTTAAAGTACTTATTATTTATTTTATTTCAAACACTTATAAACTTGAATTTATTTAAACACACATATCTATATCTTATTTCGTATTAAGCTTCCATATGCAATCTTATCTTAATTAATCAACATAACTTATCTCACAACAATTAAATTCTCAGTATTGACATATATAATTAATCAAAACAAAACGATAATACCATTTTAGTAGAGAGAAATTTCATATACGAAAAGTTCATTGCTTTAACAACAGCACAAAGAGTCAGCTGTTTTGGGGGTCCTCTAGTTGCGTAGGGTGGTAATTCAGGACAATACAAAACAGGAAAGAGCTTGTCTAATATGGTTTTGTTTTCTTATGGGGAGGAGGGGTTATGAATGAGAAGGGTGTATACAAAGGGGAGAGTTTACATTCCACAACACGTATTTAACATGAACAGACTGGCTTCTATCAACTTGTTTGGAATGGAATACTTACCAGCTATGACTTGCTTAATACGGCACAGTCGAGATACTAATATTATTATAACATAATTTAAAATTTTACTCATTTATTATTTGTTTATTTCTGAGTGAATAAAATTATGTTTGTCCTAGTTATCGTTAACGAATTATAAAATTACACAACAACAGCAACATAATTATGTGACACAATTTTCTGTATGTGACACTCTGTAAACAATTAATTAATTTTTTTTTACAATAGCAGAGTAAATTATTTTTACAATAGCAGAGTTGCGCAATTTTGTGCCGTCTCCCTTGTTAAGGCAACACAAAAGTCGGGAACTAGTTCAATTCTTTACCAGTTAATCAAACTAGCTGCCGTTGTTAGTAAAACCTCCTTACCAACAAATTACAACACAATTATGACATAGGAAATTGACAAGGTTTGCATAAATTTATTCACTCACTAGGTGTTAGCGAAAACATCTCTTTATTGCTATACAAATATTATGCTTGATTTTAAAGAAAAGTTATTTTAGTAAATTCTGCTTTTACTGCTTCAAAGATCTTAAGTATATTATTCGTTTTATCTCAAAATTTATTCATATAGATGTTAGTTTTAATACCACGGATCCGGGTCTCAACTTTCTCAAAATAATTAATTTATCAAAACTTCAACCATATTATTGGAAGAATAATATTGGTGATACTCTACATTATTATCTTACATTTATCTATACATTGCGGTTACTATAACTTCATTACAAAATTACAAAATTTACAAATCTGATAATTTGTTCTTTACATTGCTAAAGTTCTTTAAAGTTCTTTGTTACTTCTTTTATTAAGGCGAAATTTACAAAAGTTGTGGTTTGATATCACCTGAATTTCATATGATGTTGTTGTTGTATCCTTTGGGGCATCTCCTGTCGTCTTCTAAGGGTGGAGTACGTTGTTCCTGGTGAATCTACATCGGGTTGATTATTTCTGCTCTCGAAGATCGGTTGTTTACTTGAAGTTCCAATTGTTGTAGTTTCACTTTCCTTGGTCCAGACTTTTGTAGTTCACATTTTTTTATTTTAATTATAGTTCTCACTTCGCAGTACTAAAGTCTAGTAGTTACATTTCTTACACTTACATTTTATATTTTGAAAGAGATGTGTTGGCTACCTTTTTCTTTCTGTATGTATTCTCACTAACTCTACACACTACATTATTCACAATAAAACCATCTCACGCTGGATATACTTTTAAGGACATACAATTACGTGTATGTACACAACAGCAAAACTCACATCTTGTCATAACGAAGTTCTACTGGCGAATGCGCGTATAGTTTAGGGGCGAGGGCTCAGTAAACTGGTGCGTATTTACGCACTAAGAAAATAGTTCGTACTTTATATATTATTAATTATTCATTAATTAGAATGTAAATACTTTATGTTTACTTTATTATGACTTAGGGATTTCTTTATTTATATAGTCGCATTTTTAATCATTAAAATAATTATTATTATTATTCTTTACTTAATACCTTTCTTGGCGTGTTGGTACTGGAAAGTTTCAAGTTGATTCAGGAATCTGGGTATAGGTAAGGGTGTATGATACTCTTACTTATTAAAATTAAAAATTTTAATTTGTGCGATTTTCGATATATTTAAAATCGTCACAACGGCACACCCCCACAACAAAAGGAGTCCAACGGGTTGGACGACACTGGGACTGCCACCACTGGCGGAAAAGCGGGGACTGACTAAAAACCAATAAAAAGATAAAACCAGGCGGAAGTGAAAAACGAAAGGACACTAGAAGGAAAGACAAGGTGTGTGTGTGTGTGTGTGTGTAGTTGGGTAAAAAATTTAAAAAACTACAACTTAGCTTGATGACCGGCTAACTTGTTCACTCGAACTAGGAGGAGACTCCTAGTGGAAGAATGTCCACATGCTGAGTAACCATTGGGGAATTGGACGAATGAGGTGACCTCGATTTTTTTTTTTTAATTCAACAATTACAAATTTATTGATTCTCTTAGAAATATATAAATCATATAAAATATTTTATTTGACAGTATTCCATTAGGAATATATAAAATATTTAAAACATATGACATGGTATTCAGAATTTAAATTTCAAAATATTCAAAATTTAATCTTTAAGAAATATTCCATTGAAATTATATAAAATATATAAAACATTTAAAATCTCTTACATGGCATACAAATCACCACTGACATGCAGCTTTCAATAATATAAACAACTTTATAAACCATTTAACAAGCATTAACAAGCAATTCTATCCTACAACAATTATTACAGCCACAACAATTTAAACAATCATATTACATAACAACATGCGCCCTCTGAAATCTAAATCAAAAATTAAAAAGGGGAATCATATAATTAGGAAAATATAATGGAAACATAAGATAGGTGATTATACACTCTGTGTGGAATTCACAAGTGCATGTGCTCAATTTTCCTTAAACCTGCATAAACTTGAGTAGCACAAAGGCTTGCAGATTTCAGAGTGCACCATTATTAAAAAGAACTAACAAATAGTCAGGTACATATATCTCTCAGCCATGTAATATGTTGTGTGCAGGGAATTATGAGCATATACATATACAAAGGAATTTTTACAGTGACTGTAAATGGATAGAGAATGAAATTAAATATGAATATATAAATATACAAATCTTATAAATATATAAATAGTGAAAATTTCATCTTGTACAGCCGTTCAGTCAATTTTATTAATATGCTGAATACTTCTGAATTACAGTTCTAGTACAGGGCAATGTATTATTACAATGTAGGTGATCTGCAACTCTTTTCATAATCGGATTTACAAGTTCCAATAAAAGGCAGCCACAATATAAGTTCCACACAGATTATAGTAAAAAAATTGTACTGGACATTACATACTTTGACAATTCAACACAAGACAATTATATGAACACACTGAATCGCACAACGAGATATTAAAAACTCAGCTGAATTTTGCCTCACTAGGCCCCATGAACACACCGGCCAATTCCTAACACATTTTCTTAAGTTATTTATTTATTTTTTTTTTGGTAGGTAGAAATTTTGCACATAAGCTATTACTGTCGAATAAGGAACTAGTCACATAAGAAACTAGTAAGGTTCACTAGACTTTTCTTTTATTAAAAACTTGCGTTAAAAAAATTTGCAATGACTGCAGCAACCTGTCTATTATATTCCCAGTATATAGAGAAGTAAAAAAATATCCAGAATTAAGCAACTGTTGTTCTTTTTTTTCTTTTTTTTGTGTGTTGAAACTAGCTAGGCCCCACGTGACTCCAAAACAAGCAGCGCGAAAGCGCATCCCCGGCAAAAGTTATAATATTCACTTTTTCATACGTGTTCATAGTGCATGCACACATGCTGTGCATGCATACTCACATGTGCGGTGTTCCTCAATACTCACACACATATAACATCTTGATCTCTTCCACGGTCAGTCGCCAGGCCGAGAGACCCCCCCCCGGCACACTTTACTCTTAGCCTTCCATGATTAATTAAAAAAAACCCAGGCCTTTAAAAAAAATCAAACAATAACTTTTCAAACGCCGACCTCTCAGATCGCACGTGGCGAGAACAGCTCTCGATCAGAACCCCTGACATCGACCCACTACCCAAGTCAAGACACAACCAACCCCCACAGCTGTTCAAAACAGCTGGCCCAAACTCAACGAAAAAAACCAAAGCTCAACCTACCACTTGAGTCAGAAACAATCTCTCTCCACAGCTGATAACCAGCCATCCGACTTCCGCGGACTCACCATACACCACGACGAAGTACTGTAGGCTCACTCTAGCAGCGGGAACGAAAGGTACCGTTGACCGAAATCTCAGAGAGATGGCAACAGCGTTCACAAACCACTGGGGGCCTCTATGCCGCAACTCAATAATGACAATTTCGTGAGTTGCCGTAACGTCTCATAGATGGCGGGAGAGTCCACGGGCGCAAACTACACAGCTTAAGGAGTCTATCACCCCGATTCGATATAACCAATTTTCAGAATTCGCCGTAACTCCTAGATACGGCACACATTTAAAGGTTAGTTTTTTCCATAACTTCTTTGGTTTTTTACTTCCATATTCCTTAAGGAAATGGAAGTATAGTGAAGGGAAAAAAATCGTGTTCGAGATTATTGCAGATTCTGATTGTACTACATTCAAAACATGAAAAAAAGTCGTTTTTCGAAAGAGTCTGTGTGTCTTTCTGTGTGTCTATAGATTTTTTTTCTATGGCAAACGATAACAGCCGCAAATTCAATCAGAATCAAATAATTTTTTGCATACAGCCCTGATTTGTAGAGTACTCACGACCTTTTGTTTTTGGTGAAGATCGGTTGAGGGAAAGGGGTAGTTTACCGGCAACAGTTTTTTTATCAAGGGTAATTTGTTTTTTGGCAAAAGATAACAGCCGCGATTTCAAACAGAATCCAATAATGTTTCCATACAGCCCTGAATTATGGAGTTCTCAAGACCTGTTGTTTTTGGTGAAGATCGGTTAAGGGAAAGAGGTTGTTTACCTGCAACGTTTTATGTTTTAACAATGGTAATTTATTCTATGACGAACGATAACTGCCGCATATTCAAATAGGATCAAATAGTTTTTTGCATACATCACTGAATTGTAGAGAACTCAAGGCCTTTTGATTTTGGTGAAGATCGGTTAAGGGGAAGGGGTAGTTTACCGGCAACCTTTTACGTTTTAACAACAGTAAAGTACTTGAAAATTCATTTAAACTTTTTCAAACAATGGTAATTGTTAAAAATAAAATAATTTTGTTGCCAGGCAATAAAATTATAATTTTTTCATTTAAATGTAAATCATGTATGAGAGAAAATATATCGTTCGTGGCAGGCAAGCATATCTCAGTTATGTAATGTTTACGTTTCCATTTTATTATTATGACTACCGCAATAAAAAGGCAGGGAACACACACACACACACACACACACACACACACACACACACACACACACACACACACACACACACACACACACACACACACACACACAATTCGCGTTATTCCTGGCCTCATTCATGTTTATTTTCTTACATTTGCACGCTTTTTAAATGGAAAGTGCCGAAACCCATACCAACATAACGCGTGCAAGCCGAAAAAGTGTCCAACGTTGATAGCGATTTGCTTCCTGTGGATCGCTGGGCAGTGTAACTGCACGTGTTTACAGAGGAACGATTCATAGACAGACTTTTCGTCTTTAGGGAATGAACCCTCTGCAAGATGCTGAGGGTCCATGAGTGACTTCGGAGCGCTCCTTCTTTTCCGCGTGTTTGTTCTGTGAAACGTACACTGTAGATTCACAGCTTTACTCTAAGCAACGCTCAATAGGAAATGTTGAAAATTTTTGTCCACGGTGTACCCTCATACACACTAAACCTGCTCTGATGTTTTAATTACGGACATCATAATATTAAAACTTTGGAAACTTGAGCACTACTTAATGGAGATCAATCATTAACTTATACAAGCCATTAATTTTATGCATATTTTATATATATATATATATATATATATATATATGTGTGTACAACGTTATCGGCAACAAAGAAATAGTTTTTGTTAAAATTCCTTCCCGGGATATTTGGCCGTAGTCCAATGTTTTCTACGAAACCAGACGTTTCGGCAATGCCATCGACTTCCATCATCAGTGAAAATCGAGTGCGATAACGTCAGGTGGTATACGTTAGTGACCACACTACTGTGGTTAAGGCTGAAGCAGTAAGTAGAAAGAAGTATTTTCTATGGTAATATTTCATTTCGAAAATGATTTTTAAGATAAAATATAAATCTTAGAATATGGAAGTCATGTATTTTTTCTCCATACCGATATTTTTAAATTTAATGTTCTTTTCTGGTTGTTGGCTCAGAAATGTTTAAATGCTGATTTGTTTATGCTGTTTCTTTATTTACTCAAATTTTACATTCTCTTATAGGTTGATATAGTTTTTCTTGCTTTGTATTATTGTGTTTCAATAGGATTCACATTTTTTATTGTATAAATATTTAGCTTTTTTCAAAATAAAACTCATCTCTCCTTTTTGTTTTTTTACAATCATAATAATAAATTCTTTTTCTTTCTTTTTGGTTTCCTGGATACATATAAAAAACTCTGGTCATATTTGTTCAAATTGAGATTTAGTTGTCATAGGATATTATTTTTATATAATACATTATTTTACCTTTTATGTACAAGTTGCTTTTTAGTTATTAGATCATAATACTTAATACAATTTACATATTATTTTATCTGACAAAACTGTGAACAATTTTAATACCAAATATTATAGTTATTTGTAATTTGACAAATATTTTGAAGAATTTACTGAACATAATGATCTAGGCCTATGTTTGACTGATTATATTTTTATGTTGGAAGACTCATAATCGATCCTACTTACACTTGTTTCCTATTAATTAACTTCTTTAAATATAAACAAACTATTAATTAACAATTATATTCAAATTACTATAATTCCCTTTAGGGTTTAACTGAATGCACACTTTTAAACCATTGTCTGTGTGATCAATACCTATTAAACTTATATAACACAAACACTAATAAAGGAAAAACTAAATGTTAATGTCTGTATCATCCGCTACTATTTATTAGTAATTCATTTCTTTAAATAATTGTTTATAATTACAACCCACTCACAGTTATTCTTACTTGAACACCAACGTATCTCACATCCTCTTACCAAGTAATCACACTTGTCTTATATTATATTTGTATCACATCTTAATTACATTTTACATTTATCTCTAAATCTGTATTGTACTTTATGTGCCGTTCTATTTGATTTATTCATTATTTATTAAATTTATCATCATTAGTTATTTGTTTATGGACTACTCCAAATCTAACTGGGTACTGTCTATATAGTATAGTAAGTTGTCATAGTAAAATGTCTGTTGTAGGACTTATGGCTTTTAATTAGGTTCACACTTTTATTTATTACTGTTTCTTCTTTCAAATTACTTTGATTTTGATTTGTTTAGATAAATTGTTGTTATTGCCTGCTGATGTCTTCAATAGTTGAGGTGTATGATATGATGGTATTAATATTGCTTGGTGATAAGATTGATATTTATTAAACAAATTCTTCATTATTATAGGCAAATTGAAACCTACCTTTCTTATCAATACCAATTATTTTCTTCTTTATCTCTGGAGTTTATTTATTTGTATTGGTGGCTTTAACGAATTGTAATTCTTGAGTTTTCTCTTGGTTCATTGTATATTTTATTTATATATTCCATTCTTTTATTAAAATTGATTCCATTCTAATGTTAAATGATTCCCTCTATATTAATATGGTATTATGAATGAATATCGGCGTTGAGTGGCCCTTTTACGTCCAATTGCTCATCCGAACATTCACATACCTGGTACAGTGCACTTTGGCTGCTGCCCATCAAATAATTCTAGAGTGACGCCTTTGCTTTCTACACTCTATATAAATAAAATAAGTATAAATCTTATATCATTATACACACCATTGGAATCTTTTATCTTCTGAATATTTTTTCTTATTCTACCTTGCCTTCCAATAACTCCATTTATTTATATTATATTCAATATTACTGTTGGTATATTTCTTAAGTAGATTTCTTTCTCTTTTATATAACTTCACTTCACAGTTCAATGATTTATTAGCCTTAATGTCATTCACCTTTGTTATTCAATACCTCTTGTAATATAGTAGTTTTAATTATTCTCCTATTATTCTATCTGTTTTTATACTGCAACTCTTCTTCAGCAAGTTCATTTTCTAATTAGTTTATTAAATTTCTCTTAGGCCTATTTTCATTAATATTGCGCCTCATTATTATTATTATACTACTAAATGTATTATTGATGCTTGATTTAAACAAGATGTGCTTATTTCTTTTAGAATTTTGGTATTATTTATTTAGTTTAAACATCATTATTCTTTTTCCTTTCTTTTAAAAAATCTCTTTCCATAATTATTTGATAAGATGTACTTATTACTTTTAGAATTTTGGTGTCGTTACATAATTGCCCTCCTTCAGAAGTAATTATTTCTGAACATGATCTTTGGTATGGAAGAAATAATTGCTTATGTTATGTTTCATTATTCATAATATTTTTTAAGTGATACTTGGTTATGATTACCTTTAGTCTTTTTCGTAATAGGATCAGCTAGTTCAGATGTATTATTATGATTGTTTTTTAAATAATTGTTATATGTGTTTTTGAATTTTGATTTGTCCGTCCCTACGTTCAGTCGTTGTCTATACCCAGTTGATTGGAGCAGTGAGGTGTCGCGAAGGTTTATCACTGCCTCCTGTCGTTTAAAGGAATGTTGTCAGTAACGTTATTTGAGAATGCCGGTAGATTTGACTGGAATACTTGGTTTGTTCCTCGTTCTTCGTTGCGAGAATGATTCAATGGTTCATCTGTCCATGGTAAGCGGTTGTCCCCTTTATTTCGACTCCTATATCGGTTTTCACAATGGTTACAATTTTCGGTTAATGCCCCAACGATAGTCATTGTTATTAAAACTATTATTTCTACGACGCTGGTATCTTCTTGATTCACGTTCCTCTGCTCGAATATGGTTGATTCGGGGTTTGTATATGCGATTACCGTTATGATTATTATATTGATTATTCCTATTATTATTATTATTATTGTAACGTACCAAATTTGGTATTTACATAGTGTAAACAATTATTACGTCAAGTGACGGGTAATCATGAAAATATTTCTAAGTAAGTAAAATAATGTAAACAAGAAGTGTGTATCTACAGTTATATTATTGTAAAATTCCAACAAAGAAGAAGGAAGTGTAATATAGCAGCATCGAGTACAAAAGAGAGAACGAAAATGACCATGAACCAATGTAAAATGTTAGAAACCAGGCCCAATAGATTCCAACAGTGAGGGGAAACAACAAAAATAATAAATATGTAAAGTGAAAAGAAGACAACAGAATCCCAACAGTGAGGGGAACCAACAAAACAATAACTATGAAGAAGAAAACAACAGGATTCCAACAGTGAGGGGAACAAACAAAATAATGACTATGCAAAATGAAGAAGAGACAACTCAAGAGCAACCACAATGATGGCAGACAAACCAATCTATTTATAAATATAAATACTATGGAACAGCGACTACTACAATGGAAATATTGAAGAAGACGTTTAAACCAAAAGAAGAAAGGAAGAAGAAGAGCAAGGAAACATGACATGAAGAGTGAAAATAATGTATGAACAATACAAGAAATCACCATTCACCAAGTATACAAGGAACTATACTAGTAACCGGAAGAAGAATCACGATTATCAACTATGAAGAAACAGTGTTTAGCATATTAAAGAAATCACAAACAGTAATAGTGAAAATTTAATGTAAGTGTGAAAACCTGTAACAAGTCAACCAATTTTAACTCAGATAAACCCCACAGACAATACAAGTGAGAAAGGTTTATAACAGAGAAAAATGTGTTACCTTTATAGTGGAAACATCAAAGATTAAGTTGTTAAAAATGCACAGACAATTAGTGTGACCAATTTAATGAAGATTGTAATCCAAAATAGATAATCATAAGACCACCAAGAAATGTAAGATAGAACAGTAGAACGATTGTTCGTAGAAACTGATAATAAAAAACTTTGTAAGTTTTTAACATGAAATATAACTGAATGCCACGAGAAGACAGAATACAATATAAAGAAAGCCCAGAAAAAATAATAACAAACAAACTAGTTTGTTAAGTATCAAATAACCAATGTACCAGAAATTAGGTACAACACTACAAAAAATGTAATACCATTAGATTAAGAATATTTGTGTTATTGTTTAGAAAAATAGTGTAAACATGTGTATTAATCAACAAGTAAACCATTGTAATAGAATACCATAATGCAGTCATAATAGTAGAAGCATATACTGCATAAGAATATGCTGCACATTGATACATACCCCCAAAGAGAATGCACCTATAACACAAAAAATCATATATGTTAATTAAACCAAACAACCATCAACAATTGTTTCAATCAAAGATTCATTACAAATAATGATGCACGCTAATAAATAATATTTGATACTGAAATACACTGCACATAAGGCAGATTAAATATAATAGCACAAAGCTAGATGAAAGGAAACCCAATATAACAAGTTAGTTAAGTAAAATACAGTATTAAAACTTGTCCAAGGATTAATGAAAATATTACCAGTAGTTAGAAAAACATCTAGTACTACTTTGAGAACAGATCACCATTGTAATAATAATAGTTTCATAATCAAATTATTGAAAACTAACTGACTATGAATGTATAGCCAGATGTAAACAAATACAATGTGACGAATTAGTTAAGCAAAATACTCTATTAAAACTTGTTCAAGGAGTACTGAAAATGTTACCAGTAGTTAGAACAATATCTAGTACTACTATGGGAACAGATCATAAGTATAATAATAGTAGTTTTATAGTCAAATTATTGAAAACTAAATGACTATGATAGTGGAACCAAATGTAAACAAACACTATGTAACCAGTTAATTAAACAAAATGCACTATCCAAACTTGTTCAAAGGTGGATAAAAATGTTATCAGTAGTCAGAGAGATATCTGAAGCTACTATGAGAACACATATTAAATGTAATAATAGCAATTTAATTGTTGATTTGTTAAAAACCAACTGACTGCCATGTCAGGACCTGATGTAAACAAACCCAATACTGAGGATTGGAAAGCTTTCAGATAGCGAGAGACTAATAAATACATTAAATTAACTAGGTACTATAGTTGTACACTATTTGCATTTTCAACATTATATACCTTATGTGGAAAAATAATTAACAAAGTGACAATTTAAAAGAAAAGAGAACAGAAGGTAGTTAGATAAGAATATTAGTATATGAAACACAACATTTTCATATAATAAAGTGTAAACCGATGTAAATAAATGTATATATTATTGTAAGAATACCAGACAAATGTCATTAAATAAGAAATAATAGTGTTATAAGCGATTATAAATAATCGAATACGGACGCTTGAGACGCCATTATCAAACATGGTTTGAATAAGTAATTACACCTATTTTTTGTATTAAGCAATTGAGAAATGGACTCAAAACGTTTAATGAGAAGTGTTTTTGTCTATTTAGAGTAAGGTAAGGTGAAATAAACTTATTAATATTAAGATTCACCATAGGAATTTGTGAAATCGTTGTAATAAGTTAATAATGGACGGATTTTATCTTTGTTTAGACTTTATTTAAAGCCCAGGGTGTCCGCGATTAATTGCCACTAATTATTCGACGATGTGACAATTAATAAAAAAGTTATAGCGATTATAAACGTTTTAAACATTTTGTGTATCAACGCTTACGTCACTATAATCTCCAACCCATATACGAAATTGGTAAAAAATTAAAAGTTTTATTTAAACAAGGTGTTTTGGGTTAGAGAGTTCGACAATTTGCACCAATCGAATGAATTAAATCAATCAGACAAGCCAGAGACGCTTAGGAGAAGCGTGACAGTCATCATCCAGTCGTCAAAGTGTCTACTAGCATAATTCAGCGAGCAAGATTGGCGAAGAAATGTATTAAGTTATATTTGAATTGTGCGCGACACACTACATGAGTACGCTACAGACATAACCTGTATATTTCACAATAACAATCGAGTGTCTAGTGCGGAGTGATTTAAATAATAAAATACGGCCAGTGTATAATATCGGTCGTATTTTCGAGTTTGTGTCTTATAAAAAACCAGGGAGTACTATATTTTCACTATTTAATAAATAAAATGGAAATAATAATTTCTATTATTAAACAAAAATATTTGTTTGGGTACTACTCTAGTCAGTAGTATCGAAGTGTATCAATAACGATGAAAATTATCAGAATTCAACAAAAGAATTGTTTCGCATTTTATTAATTAAAAACATAAATGTTTTACGATTTATCGTAATTAAAAAAAGTCAATATTAGTTTAAATATTACAAATATGAGCGTCACGAATAGTCACTCATTTGAATCATTTTGTGTGATTTGACTAATAAATATATTTTTTTGCGAAAAATATTCTAATGAATTGATAGTTACACATCAAATGAATTATGAATGAAATATATGTATTTAGACTAGTAAGAATTCAATGAATAATAGATTTAACCACAATAACTACTTACACTTGGTTAACTAACCTAGAAATAATAACGACAATTTGGCACCTTTCCATAATTCTGTTCTCAAGTAAGATAAATTAAATGAAAGCTATTTCAAGAGTTTTTTGTTTATTATAAACTTTTTCTCTTGCCAATGAATGATTTTTATAGCCAACTAATAAATAATAACAGTAATTTTTAACAGTGCTGCACAACGCACGTGTTTTCAATTTACCTGCTGTGTCCTTGTACCCAGCGTACGATAGTACGATAATTATCAATTATATGGTACCGATTTTTATATTTAATGTTTGTTTGTTTCTTTGTATTAATTATTTCATAATTATTGTTATAAAAGATAACATCTTGCATCTGGCATCATGCAACTTCAAAGATCACACGAACTTGGTAATTTAACTGTGTAAAGAGGACATAACCTCTCTAACTAAAATTATTGTAACAACCTTCAGTGTTACCAGCCTTGAGGTTAAAAGAGTTTCTTATTAAAAAATTGTTCATAATAATTATTTTTCTGTAAAACTATTAGTGATTGATTGTTGATTTAAAGGAGTTAATGGCATTTCAAAACTGTTAATAAATCTCAATTATTTTTTACCAGTGGAAAGAGTTTTTAATTTCAAAAATTAAAATAGTTTAGTTTTCATTACTAGTTCTATCATAAGGTGGCGGCAGAAATTGAATATTTATTATAATTCAAATCATAATTAAGCCCTCAATTTATTTATTTGTGCATATATATTATTTAGGATATTCAAGTGGAATATCCACGTGTATGTGTAAAGTGTATGTTACAGCAGAAGCAGTCACCAAACAGAACAGTAATATCTTCCACATATGGTAAGTGGGGAGGTGAACAAGTGGAGTGCTAAAATATTTTTAAATTGAAGATTTAAACGGGAATACCCACACAATTAACAATAATCAACACACTAATAATAATTACATTTTAAAATTTTATTATCTTATATCGTTGTGGATACCGGAGCGTATCTACAAACGATCACCTACACAACAATCACCTACTACTATACACTACTACTATCTTGTATATCGTTGTTTACGTTACAACGTTACGTAACATTATTTGGATACATATTATTTCGGTTATGATCCACTTGATGGTGATTATTATTGTAGTTATTATTATTATTATTAATATTATTTAAGTTATTATTATTATTATTATTATTATTATTATATATATAAACTTTCACTTATGAACTTACTTTGGTTATCACTTCCCCAAACGTTTCAACATGATGTATGTCTTCTTCAGTGGGAGTTAATACTGAATGGCATAAACAGAGTAACGGTTATGGAATATAGGTGTGTGTGGTGGGGGTTGATGGTGGGAGGGAATTGGCGCTGGGGTTCAAATTGTGTATTTGGATCAGTGTATCGAATAGTGTATGTGATCTATTACCGCCAATTCGATACACTGATCCAAACACACAATTTGAACCCCAGCGCCAATTCCCTCCCACCATCAACCCCCACCACACACACCTATATTCCATAACCGTTACTCTGTTTATGACATTCAGTATTAACTCCCACTGAAGAAGACATACATCATGTTGAAACGTTTGGGGAAGTGATAGTTTATATATATAATAATATTTAAAAAAGTGAACGAAGAGGATGAACCAACAAGATAATTATATTATTATTACTATTATTATTTCCATTATTGTAATTATAGTTATTTCTGTGGTTATTAAGATGGTAATTACTCATTCCATGGTTATTATTTCTTCCTTCGTATCTATCGGTTCTCTGCCTGTTTTTCCGGTAATAATTTTCATGTTCGTAATTCTCTAGTAAGCTGGCCATTGCCTGTATAGTTTTAATTTTATTGCCTAATAGGGCTCCAGAAATCCTCTCATCATAGTGGTATGCCATTTTTGTGACCAGACATTCCTCAGGTATTTTAGGCTCCAAATGTTTAGCTAAGCACACATTTCCTAAGACGTATGTAGTCGGTGAAGTACCACGATTGACGTCATATCTGCCATGAGTGATATTGTCTCGTATTATATGTTGAGTTGATTCTGACCAGTATTTTTCCTTAAATAATTTTTTAAATTGTGGGTAGTCGGTAATTTCATTTCTTGTTGCAACCCAACAATTAACATTCATTTCTCTAAAACATTCGTCCAACATCTCTATTTGAGTTCCACCTTGTTATACGATATTTATTAAAATGTTCATCTATTCTCGTTACGAATTCCATAGGGTTTTTTCGATCATTTTTAAAATTAATTCCTTCACGCCTCTCGGTTGTAGGTATACTATTAATATTAGTTGGTCTAGTTCGCACCAGTTCTATTTCCTCTTGGTTCTGTCTGACTTGGTCATTTATCTTATTTATTGAAATGTCAATGTTGTCACACCTCTCTCCGCATTGTTTCTGAACCTTTCCAAATTTACTTGTTCCCTTTGTATCGTCTCTATTTGAACACGACTATCTTCTTTTACCTGATCTATCTTGGAACATAAATTCACTCTATTTTGTTCAATGGTTTCGTTAATTTGTTCTATTCTTTCATTTGTTTTGGCTATCTCTTGTCTCCTTTCCTCAGTGTTTCCATCCATCTTCTGGTTAATTACCTCATTAACCTGCTCCATCCTCCCATGAATATTTTCTCTCAGTTCTTGGTTTTGTTCGTTTATAAATCGTCTTATATTCTTAGCAACGTTTTCGATTTTTTCTTTAATTTGTTGTCCCAAACTTATTTTAATACTGTCTATTTTCTCATTCATTTGCCTATTATTTTCATTTTGTTTCTCAAAATTTCTATTATTTTCTTCAAACCTTTCATTGATTTGTTTTAAATTCTCTGTATTGATTTGCTTTAACTCTTCCCTCGTGGATTTATTGTCATTTTGTAACTCGTCCATTTTCTCCTCTATTTTTTTACTATTCTCCTCAATCTTCTTACTTAGTGTCTCCTCCATCTTCTTACTATTCTCCTCTATCTTCTCCTCCATTTTCTTACTATTCTCCTTTATTTTCTTACTATTCTCCTCCATCTTCTCCGCCATTTTCTTACTATTCTCCTCTATTTTCTTACTGGTCTTCTTGTTATCTTCTTGTATTCATATTGATGCTTACAACATGAGGAATAAATAGGGTAAAACCCGTTTTGTTATAAATTGGCGCTCAACTTGTGAGGCTTTAATTAGGGAATCAATAGGCAAATAAATAATAAAATAGTAACAAAATCCAATTCCTAATTTTAGCTGGCGGCTGATATAGGTTCAATAAAACAACAGAAATGCACAAACGAGCAACATCAAAGAAGAGAGCAGCAGAAGCAGAAAAAGAGATTAGCATGGAAGACACAGAGGCAACACCAGTGGAAGATGTAGAGATGTTAATACCTCCTGCAGAACCTAACAATCCTACACAGCTAAAGGAACAGCCCGAGAAACTGACACAAACAGGGGATAAAGACTTACAAGAGACCATGATGCAGATCCTAATGAGAATACAAGATTTGTTAAAACATAAAAATACCCTTGTTAAAACATAAAACGTTACAGGTAAACTACCCCTTTCCCTTAACCGATCTTCACCAAAAACAATAGGTCTTGAGAACTCTACAATTCAGGGCTGTATACGAAACATTATTTAATTCTGTTTGAATTTGCGGCTGTTATCGTTTGCCAAAAAAAAAATTTCCCTTGATAAAAAAAACCGTTGCAGGTAAACTACCCCTTTCCCTCAACCGATCTTCACCAAAAACAATAGGTCGTGAGTACTCTACAAATCAGGGCTGTATGCAAAAAATTATTTGATTCTGTTTGAATTTGCGGCAGTTATCGTTTGCCATAGAAAAAAAATCTACAGACAGACACACAGACAGACACACACACAGACACTTTTCGGAAAACGACTTTTTTTTTTCTCCTCTATTTTCTTACTATTCTCCTCCATCTTCTTACTATTCTCCTTCATCTTCTCCTCCATTTTCTTGCTATTCTCCTCTATTTTCTTTATATTCTCCTCCATCTTCTCCATTTTCTTTCTATTCTCCTCTATTTTCTTACTGGTCTTCTTGTTATCTTCTTGTATTCCTATTAGGATCTTCATCATGGTCTCTTGTAAGTCTTTATCCCCTGTTTGTGTCAGTTTCTCGGGCTGTTCCTTTTGCTGTGTAGGTTTGTTAGGTTCTGCAGGAGGTAGTAACATCTCTACATCTTCCACTGGTGTCGCCTCTGTGTCTTCCATGCTAATCTCTTTTTCTGCTTCTGCTGCTCTCTTCTTTGATGTTGCTCGTTTGTGTATTTCTGTTGTTTTATTGAACCTATATCAGCCGCCAGCTAAAATTAGGAATTGAATTTTGTTACTATTTTATTATTTATTTGCCTATAGATTCCCTAATTACAGCCTCACAAGTTGAGCGCCAATTTATAACAAAACGGGTTTTACCCTATTTATTCCTCATGTTGTAAGCATCAATTTGTAACACTTTTTAAAATGTGTATTGTTTTTTAATTAAGCCCAAGTGGTTGGCACCCATTTGTAATATACTTATTAATTCTGTTTCTATTATAAATAAAACACATGGAATGGTATCTGTTAATAATAATAATAATATTGTAATTTTTATTCAAAATTTATATAGTCCATTTACTGTAACTATTAATATGACTCAGGAAATCTCAGGGTCGATTCTCTTCTCTTTTATATTAATATTATTTTAAGGTCCTTTTGGCTGATATAAAAGGTTCAGTTATTGTAAAGAAAAAACAAGTACAGAAAGTACATCACATTACAAAACAAGATAATAGTGAAATAATATAAAATTAATATTAATTATAATAATATATATACGTTACACAATGTTTATCAGTTCAGTTCAGTTTCACACAGCCTCCTGGTATCAGTGATGAAAATTTCCAATGTCTTCAGTTTGTTTACATTATTCAAATGAAGAAATCCACTTCTTTTGTGATCAATAAATGTTACATCTTGTCATTTCATTTATCTGAAGGCTTCTGGTGGAATATAATGATTGTAGTCCAGTGTTTCTGTTATTAAGTTAATTTAAGTGTAGTTGTTCTTCAATTGTAAATTGTTTTCATTTAAAGGTTAGTTTTTTCCATAACTTTATTCGTTTTTTTATAATTTAATGTTCTTTTCTGGTTGTTGGCTCAGTAATGTTTAAAGGCTGATTTGTTTATGCTGTTTCTTTGTTTACTCAAATTTTACATTCTGTTATAGGTTGATACAGTGTTTCTTGCTTTGTATTATTGTATTTTAATAGGATTCACATTTTTTATTGTATAAACATTTAGCTTTTTTCAGAATAAAACTCAACTCTCCTTTTTGTTTTTTTACAATCATAATAAAAAATTCTTTTTCTTTCTGTTTGGTTTCCTGGATACATATAAAAAACTCTGGTCATATGTGATCAAATTGAGATTTAGTTGTCATAGGATATTATTTTTTTATATATATTATTTTACCTTTTATTTATAATTTGAAGTTGCTTTTTTGTTATTAAATCATAATACTTAATACAATTTACATATTATTTTATCTGACAAAACTATGAACAATTAATACCAAATATTATAGTTATTTGTAATTTGACAAATATTTTGAAGCATTTACTGAACATAATGATTAAGGCCTATGTTTGACTGATTACATTTTTATGTTGGAACACTCATAATCGATCCTACTTACATTTGTTTTCTATTAATTAACTTCTTTAAATATAAACAAACTATTAATTAACAATTATATTCAAATTACTATAATTCCCTTTAGGGCTTAACTGAATGCACACTTTTAAACCATTTTCTGTGTGATCAATACCTATTAAACTTATATAACACAAACACTAATAAAGAAAAAACTAAATGTTAATGTTGTATCATCCGCTACTATGGATTACTAATTCATTTCTTTAAATAATTGTTTATAATTACTACCCACTCACAGTTATTCTTACTTGAACACCAACGTATCTCACATCCTCTTACCAAGTAATCACACTTGTCTTATATTACATTTGTATCACATCTTAATTACATTTTACATTTATCTCTAAATCTGTATTGTACTTTATGTGCCGTTCTATTTGATTTATTCATTATTTATTAAATTTATCATCATTAGTTATTTGTTTATGGACTACTCCAAATCTAACTGGGTACTGTCTATATAGTATAGTAAGTTGTCATAGTAAAATGTCTGTTGTAGGACTTATGGCTTTTAATTAGGTTCACACTTTTATTTATTACTGTTTCTTCTTTCAAATTACTTTGATTTTGATTTGTTTAGATGAATTGTTGTTATTGCCTGCTGATGTCTTCAATAGTTGAGGTGTATGATATGATGGTATTAATATTGGTTGGTGATAAGATTGATATTTATTAAACAAATTCTTCATTATTATAGGCAAATTGAAACCTACCTTTCTTATCAATATCAATTATTTTCTTCTTTATCTCTGGAGTTTATTTATTTGTATTGGTGGCTTTAACGAATTGTAATTCTTGAGTTTTCTCTTGGTTCATTGTATATTTTATTTACATATTGTAACTTATATTATTACAAATCTCGTGATTCTGATGTTCTGATGTAATCAAGCCCCACTGTTTGGGCTAGCCAATTTGTAACTTAACTCTGTTACTCTCAGATGATGAATGGTGTTTAATAATTGGTGTGGCTCTTGAGTCTTCCTGGTCTGAAACACCTCCTTAGTTTCCCAGTTGACCGAGTTCTAGATGTAGCAAAACCTGTCAAATAATGTTAAACTGTGGAAGATATTTATGTGTAGTATCACCAAATGTTTTAGAAAAAAAATATGTTGCTTGTTGAAGAAATCAAAAAAAAATTGTGTTTAAAAAAAAATTTTATAATTTAAAAACAAAATTCTTTTTCTCAGTTAATTAATTAAAATCAATTAATTAATGGTGTTTTGTGAAGTTTTAAAACGTGTATCACTTTCCTGTGAAATGTTATTGATGTTCTTGTATTTCCCAAATAAACTACAACCACTCCTAAGATTGTCTCCAGGACAATCGATATTTGTTTACTTTTCCGTTTTGGAGGTTATCTTCCTTTGTATGTGGTAAAATTCTGGTAGTTTGCTACTAAGATTATATTAATTATAATTGATTATATTAATGAAAGAAAGAACTAATTTGAAGTGAAAAGTATAAAGGTTTTATTAAACAATTGAAAATTAGACTCTTTTCGATTATAAAAATCGACTCTCAGGGTATCGAAACAGTTACAAGGTTTGATATATATATATATATATATATATATATAAAATTCAATAAAGGTTCTTTGAACAGCTAATTATGATCAAAGTCAGAGAAATCGGGCCAATATTTAAAAGTATAACGTTACAACAAGTTAATTACTAATACTAGATACATACATGAATAATAATTTGAAATAAAATAATTTGTTGTCACCAACACAGCTGACGGGAACAAGAAGGCGTTTTTAACGACGAATGCAAATGGCTGCCGTCAAGTCGGTCAAAATGCCCTTCGTATCTGCGATGTTCCAAATAAGATATTTTCTGGTAGTATTTACGTCCTGGTGTCTGCAAATCTCCTTTCTGATGTTGTGTAGTGTCTTGAGTGAAGTTTCCGGGTTGTATTTTGTATATCTGTGTATATATAAGTTCGTTCACTTTTTATGATTCAGGCACTAATGTATGGTTATGTTGTATACTGTTTTCTTGTGTTTAATATTGTTATTCGGTGTAATTATGTGCTGTACTGTGTTATTTAGTCTATATCAATTGTATCTGTCACTATGTTGACGTTCCAAAATTGTTTTATTCGCCACTCGCGATTTTACAAAAACGTATCGTTCACTTACTCGCCATTACCGTTTTTAGTTAGGTTAGCTCGGTTATAATCCGCTCGTCAAGTTCACCGTACAATTACCAATAATCAACTATCTATTTCCTCCAGTTTCGACTAAAATCTTAGCCAATATAATATTATTCTTAACATTGTTCAAATATAATTTTGCATCCTGTGCATATTTCCAAATACACTATATAACTGCCTAAACTTTGGTTATTTATCAATTTTATTTGCTAGATGTAATTTAAATTAATCCTTCAGTTCATTCGGCGTATTTTAAGATTGAATAATGCCGTTTTATAATGTTTTCTGTCTAAAATTAGTAATTTTACTTTCATTTTGTATTTAGTAAAAAATTAAAAATTAACTTCCTGTCATGATGGAAATTCAGCCATTTTTCAGTTATATTTATTATTAATAATCTCATATTGTATTAAAAGGTTTATATTTCCTTATTTTCTTGTAATTAATTGAATTGGTTAAAATCTAAAATATTATTTTGGAATATATGACTCCCCTCTCCAAATTTCTGAGTTTTGTCATTTTGATTTTTATTTATAATTCTGAATATACTTTTATAAAATCTTTCTAAGTGGTGTGTGTAATTATATGGCCTCATCTCAGGTTTATTTTATCTAAATCCCTTTTGTTAAATTGCATTTAAATGAGTAGTTTCTCTGTTTTGATGAATTTGTTTTTCATTCTTTGGCCTACATTTTCTAACAAGTTTTTTCTTACAAAATATTTTTACAAACAATAAATGATGTGTGATAAACTCTCTGACTTTTAAATATAGTATTATAAACTAAACATTTTTTCAAATAACACAACGATAATTAGTATTGGTTACAATACCATGAACAGTTAAACAAATAAGGAACATTTTCAAATAAATGGTTGTCTTCAACATTCAGACATTTTTTTACAATCAAATACTTATTTCTAACATTGAAATATGGTTCACAAAAAAGGTTTTTTACCAACTAACATCTTAATTACTTATTACTATTAACACCAGTAATAAATGTATTTACAGGTATGATGTTAGTTGTTGAAAATTCAAATAAATGTCTTTATATCTAATACATTTTAAAAATCCTTATTCTATATTTACAAAAACATTATATCTAATATTCCTATTTGTTAACTATTATACTAAGTGGGATTATGCAGTTCTTTACACTGTCTTTTAAATATTGTATTTGGGGAATGGTACCCTGTCATAGTATAATTAAATCTGTTTTTTCTCATTATATAAAACAAAATGTCACTTTAAACAGATTTATATCTTGTTACTATTCAAAGTAACATATTCACATAGTACACATTTTAAGTCACTGAAAGTTGCATATTTCATTGTATTCAATGTTTGTGATTGCCAAGAATGAAACACAAGGTTTATTTTCTATAATACCCAAAACTAGCACTGGTTCACTTTACACTTTTATTTTATGTTATTTCTAAATGGTCGTGTAGTCTTATTAACATAATAAATTGGTTAGTGTTTTACAATGGAGATTTGTTCCTTGGGTACTATATTATTGTTTCATCTTGGTTCACTGGCAACTCTTACTTTACACACTTTTCTCTCTTAATTTTATGTACATGTTGTTACTGTCCATTACGATTTCGTTATACTTTTATTGGTATTTTACTATTTATTTTGGGGATATGGGGATATGGGTGTCTTTTATAAGAGCATAACATCTTCCTCAGGATGCTGCCTTCTTCTTCTTTCTTCTGTCTTCTTTTCTTCTGTCTTCTGGGACTGGTATCTTCTCCATCTTCTTCTTGATGCCATCGGGTTTCTTGGGATTTCTTCATCTTCTTCGGGTTTCTTGGGATTTCTTCATCTTCTTCGTAATTTTAGAAATACATCACCTGTATTGGTTGATCTTGGCTTATTCAGGGTTTCTTTTCAATTTAGTTACCCTCGTTGTGGGTTTAGTCATATGTTGTTTTGCTTTGTTATTTACTTTTTACCTTCCTGGGTTATAATTTGATAACCTTGGGTTATTAGACTGGTTTTGGATGACTCATCACTAGTAACTCATTTTATCTGAACTTGTATTTTTTAAATAATAATGATTGCTTTCCACAGTTGCTATGAATTAATTTTTTATATTAAACTTAATGCTTTCTTCCAGATTTAAATGTTATAATTTTATTATTCTAATGATCAAATTCCAATCATTATCATGCATATATCTGTCACGTTACAATATTCCATTCTTTTATTAAAATTGATTCCATACTAATGTTAAATGATTCCCTCTATATTAATATGGTATTATGAATGAATATCGGTGTTGAGTGGCCCTTTTACGTCCAATTGCTCATCCGAACATTCACATACCTGGTACAGTGCACTTTGGCTGCTGCCCATCAAATAATTCAAGAGTGACGGCTTAGGTTTCTACACTCTATATAAATAAAATAAGTATAAATCTTATATCATTATACACACCATTGGAATCTTTTATCTTCTGAATATTTTTTCATTAATATTGCGCCTCATTATTATTATTATACTACTAAATGTATTATTGATGCTCGATTTAAATAAGATGTGCTTATTTCTTTTAGAATTTTGGTATTATTTATTTAGTTTGAACATCATTATTCTTTTTTCTTTCTGTTCCAAAATCTCTTTCCATAATTATTTGATAAGATGTACATATTACTTTTAGAATTTTGGTGTTACTTATTTAGTTTGAACATCATTATTTTTTCTTTCTTTTCCAAAATCTCTTTCCATAATTATTTGATAAGGTGTACTTATTACTTTCAGAATTTTGGTGTCGTTACATAATTGCCCTCCTTCAGAAGTAATTATTTCTGAACATGATCTTTGGTATGGAAGAAATAATTGCTTATGTTATGTTTCATTATTCATAATATTTTTAAGTGATGCTTGGTTATGATTACCTTTAGTCTTTTTCGTAATAGGATCAGCTAGTTCAGATGTATTATTATGATTGTTTTTTAAATAATTGTTATATATAATTGTGAATTTTGATTTGTCCGTCCCTACTTTGTTCAGTCGTTGTCTATACCAAGTTGATTGGAGCAGTGAGGTGTCGCGAAGGTTTATCACTGCCTCCTGTCGTTTAAAGGAATGTTGTCAGTAACGTTATTTGAGAATGCCGGTAGATTTGACTGGAATACTTGGTTTGTTCCTCGTTCTTCGTTGCGAGAATGATTCAATGGTTCATCAGTCCATGGTATGCGGTTGTCCCCTTGATTTCGACTCCTATATCGGTTTTCACAATGGTTACAATTTTCGGTTATTGCCCCAACGATAGTCATTGTTACTAAAACTATTATTTCTACGACGCTGGTATCTTCTTGATTCACGTTCCTCTGCTCGAATATGGTTGATTCGGGGTCTGTATATGCGATTACCGTTATGATTATTATATTGATTATTCCTATTATTATTATTATTTGGCTAAATATTATTTCGGGTATGATCCACTTGATGGTGATTATTATTGTAGTTATTATTATTATTATTAATATTATTTAAGTTATTATTATTATTATTATTACTATATATATACTTTTACTTATGAACTTACTTTGGTTATCACTTCCCCAAACGTTTCAACATGATGTATGTCTTCTTCAGTGGGAGTTAATACTGAATGTCATAAACAGAGTAACGGTTATGGAATATAGGTGTGTGTGGTGGGGGTTGATGGTGGGAGGGAATTGGCGCTGGGGTTCAAATTGTGTGTTTGGATCAGTGAATCGAATAGTGTATGTGATCTATTACCGCCAATTCGATACACTGATCCAAACACACAATTTGAACCCCAGCGCCAATTCCCTCCCACCATCAACCCCCACCACACACACCTATATTCCATAACCGTTACTCTGTTTATGACACTCAGTATTAACTCCCACTGAAGAAGACATACATCATGTTGAAACGTTTGGGGAAGTGATAACCAAAGTAAGTTCATAAGTGAAAGTTTATATTGTTACAAAACAGATAACTAAAGTAGATATGATGTTGTGTGTAGATATACTCTAATCGAGTATATGTTAAATTGAATTATTATTAGTATGATTGTGATTATTAACAGAGTTGTTGTTGGTGTTCACGTTTAAGTCTTTTAGTTTAAAAGAGTATTTAACACTTCACTGTCAACCTCCCCACTTACCATATGTGGATGTTTTCAATGTTCTTGTTGGTGACTTCTTCTGCTGCAAAAAACACTTGGTACACATATATGGGTATTCTATTTGAATATCCAAAATAATGCACATGCACCATAAAGTAAAATAATGGTTTAACTGTAATTTGAATGGTATTGAACATTCAAATCCTACCGCCACCTTCTGATAGAACTGATCATAAAAATTAAACTATTTTAAAAAAATCAAAAACTCTGTTCCACTGGTAAATAAACTGGGGTTTATTAACAATTGTAAAATGCAATGAACTCCTTTAAAAAACAATCAATTAATAATGTCTTTACAAAACAATAATTACTATAAACAATTCTTGAGCTCTTTGTACCCGAAGCTGGTAACACTGATGTCTGTTACAATAGTTTTAGTTAACGAGGTTATGTCCTCTTTACTCAGTTATATTACCAAATTCGTGTGTTCTTGGAAGATGCATGATACCAGATACAAAATGTTATCTTATTTAACAATATTTAATAATGGATTATTACAAAAATAAACAAAGATTTAAAATTATAAAAGTCGGTACCATAAACCGATATATATCGTACTATCGTACGGTCAGTAAAAATGCATACAGCAGTTGTGATGAAAACACGTGCTCTGTGCTGCACTGTTAGAAATACTATTATTATTTATTCGTTAATTATTAAAATTATTTATTGGCAAGAGAAAAAATCTAGAATAAAAAAAACTCTTGTTATAGTTTTCATTGGATTAAGATTATTTGAGAACAGAATCATTACTTGGTGACAAAGTTATCATTGGTATTTCTAGGTTAGTTACTTAACAAAAGTAAGTAATTATTTTGAATAAATATATTATTCATTAAATTCTTAATACTATAAACACATACATTTTATTCATATGTCATCTGATGTATAATTATCAGTCGTTTAGAATTTTTTCGCAATAAACTAGTTATTCGTTAATTCAAACAAATTTAGTCAAATGAGCGACTATTCATTATACTTGGATGGTCGATATTTAAATTAGATCCGATTATTTCAATCACGATAAAATCGTAAAATATTTATCTTTTAAATTAATAATTGCGTTATGATTCATTTATTCACTTCTGATAATTTTTCATCATGGGTTAAGCACTTCCGTACTTTTGACTAGTGCTGTTCGTTTACTAACGAAAGTTATTATTTTAATTCAATTCGTTAAAATAATTAAAATAGAGTACTCCCTGTTTTTTACAAAACACAAAACACAAAACACGAAACACGACCTTTATTATACACTGGTCGGTTATTTATTTTAATTCACTTAAAGCACTGGACACTCGTTATTATTCTGTTGTGTATAGGTTAATGTATGTAGCGTAACTCGTGTTGGTGACGCGCACATTTTAAATAATCTTGACAATTTCCTTCATGAACCTTGCTCGTCGAGTGATATGGAACGAATGCTTGTTTCATCAAAGCGTCTCCTGCTCGTCTGGTTATTTTAAGCCATTTGATTGGTTTAAAGGGTCAAACTCTCAACCCCAAAACACTTTGGTTAAATAAAACTTTTAATTTTTTACAAATTTTCGTCTGGGTTTGAGGCTACGGGTGACGTAAGCGTCGATATACAAAATGACTGAAAAGTTTATAAGTGTCATAACTTTTTTATTAATTATCGTATCGTCGAACGGTTAGTGGCATTAAATTGCGGACACTTGTGGCTTTATTTCAAGTCTAAACAAGGATTAAATCCGTTCATTATTAACTCACTAAGCCATTTCACAAACTCATATGGTGATTCTTAATATAAATAAGTTTATTTCACCATATTTTGCTCTAATTACACTATAACACTCATTATTAAACGTCTCGAGTCCATTTCTCTTTCGTTTTAATACAGAAAATAGTTGTAATTACCATTTAAACAATATTTGGTAATGGCGTCCTCAACGACCATATTCGATTGTTTATAATTGCATGTAACGCTATTATTTCTTACCTAATTACATTTGTTTGGCATTCTAACAATAATATGTACATTTATTCACATTTGTTCACATTTTATTTTATGAAAAATGTTATTTCTCATATACTAATAGTCTTATCAAAATACCTTCTGTTCTCTTTTCTTTAATTTGTCCCTTTTCCAATTATTTTACTACATAGGGTATATACTGTTATAAATTAAAACAGTGTACAATTATAGTACCTTGTTTGTTTAATGTATTTATCAGTCTTTCGTTACCTGAAAGCTTTCCAATTTTTAGTATTGTGTTTGTTTACATCAGGTTTTACAATGATAGTCAGTTAGTTTCTCATAATTCAACTACTAAATTACTACTATTACATCTGAGATGTGTTCTCATAGCAGTATCAGATATTTCTCTAATTACTGATAACATTTTTATTAATCTTTTAATAAGTTTTGATAGTGCATTTTGATTAACTATCTTGTCACATAGTGTCTGTTTACATCTGGTTCTACAATTATAGTCAGTTAGTTTCTAATAATTTAATTATAACACTACTATTATTATAATTGTTATATGTTCTCATAGTAGTACTAGGTATCTCTCTAACTACTGGTACATTTTTAGTCATCTTTTAATAAGTTTTGATAGTGTATTTTGATTAACTAACTTGTCACATTGGGTTTCTGTTCTTTTGACTTTATGATATCATATTTAATCTGATTTATTTGCTGTGTATTTCAGTACAAATGTTATTTATTAGTTTGCATTACTATTCATAATTAGTCTTTGGTTGAAACAACTGTTGATAGTTGCTTGGTTTAATTAATATACATGATCTTATGTTATAGGTGCACTTTCTATGAGGTTATGTTTCAGTTATCTGGTAACAATGTGCAACATATTCTTATGCAGTATTTGATTCTACTATTATCATTTCATTATGGAATTCTATTACAATGGTTTAATTATTAAGTAATACACATGTTTACACTATTTTTCTAAACAATAACACAAGTATTCTTAATCTAATAGTATTACATTTCTTGTTGTGTTGTACCTAGTTTTTGGTACATTGATTGTTTGATACCTAACAAACTAGCTTATTTGTTACTATTGGTTCTGGACATTGTTTATATTTTATTCTGTCTTGCCGTGGCATTCAGTTATATTTCATTTTAAGGTTTACAAAGCTTTCATTATCATTTCCTATGAACAATTATTTGACTGTTCTATCTCACATTTCTCTTGGTGGTCTTATGATTATCTATTTTGGGTTACAATCTTGATTAAACTGGTCACACTAATTGTCTGTGCATTTTAACTAGTTAATCTTGGATTCTTCCACTTATAATGTTAACTCATTTTCCTCTGTTATAAACATTCTCACTTGTATTGTCTGTGGGGTTTATTTGGGGTAAAAATGGTTAACTTGTTACAGGTTGTCACACTTATATTAAGTTTTCACTGTTATTGTTTGTGATTGCTCAATTATGCTAAACACTGGTTTCTTTATAGTTGATCTTCGAATAATCGTTACACTTCTTCCGGTCATTGGTATAGTTCCTTGTATACCTGGTGAATGGTGATTTCTTGTATTGTCCATATATTATCTTCATTCTTCATGTTATGTTTCCTTTGCTCTTCTTCTTCCTCTCTTACTCTGTTTAATTGTTGTTCCCTATCGGTGTTCTCCTGGGTTGTACATTACTTGTGATAATCAATGTTCCCTTATTCTTGTCATCTTCTTCAATATTTCCATTTGTGGTAGTCATTGTTCCATAGTATTTATATTAATAAATAAATTTGTTTGTTTTACCATCATTGTGGTTGTTCTTGAGTTGTCTCCTCTTCATTTTAATAGTTATTATTTTAATTGTTTCCCCTCGCTGGTTGGACCTTGTTGGGCCTGGTTTCTAACATTTTATATTGGCTCGTTGTCATTTTCTCTCTCCTTTGTACTCGATGATGCTATATTACTCTTCCTTCTTCTTCGTTGGATTTTTTCAATAATATATCTTTGTAGATACACACTTTTTGTCTACATTATTTTATGTACTTTGAAATATTTTCATGATCTCCCGTCACTTGACGTAATAATTAGTTACTTTATGTAACTGCCAAATTTGGTACGTTACAATATATATAATAATATTTAAAAAAGTGAACGAAGAGGATGAACCAACAAGATAATTATATTGTTATTACTATTATTATTACCATTATTGTAATTATAGTTATTTCTGTGGTTATTAAGATGGTAATTGCTCATTCCATGGTTATTATTTCTTCCTTCGTATCTATCGGTTCTCTACCTGTTTTTCCGGTAATAATTTTCATGTTCGTAATTCTCTAGTAAGCTGGCCATTGCGTGTATAGTTTTAATTTGATTGCCTAATAGGGCTCCAGAAATCCTCTCATCATAGTGGTATGCCATTTTTGTGACCAGACATTCCTCAGGTATTTTAGGCTCCAAATGTTTAGCTAAGCACACCTTTCCTAAGAAATATGTAGTCGGTGAAGTACCACGATTGACGTCATATCTGCCATGAGTGATATTGTCTCGTATTATATGTTGAGTTGATTCTGACCAGTATTTTTCCTTAAATAATTTTTTAAATTGTGGGTAGTCGGTAATTTCATTTCTTGTTGCAACCCAACAATTATCATTCATTTCTCTAAAACATTCGTCCAACATTTCTCTATTTGAGTTCCACCTAGTTATACGATATTTATTAAAATGTTCATCTATTCTCGCTACGAATTCCATAGGGTTTTTTCGATAATTTTTAAAATTAATTCCTTCACGCCTCTCGGTTGTAGGTATACTATTAATATTAGTTGGTCTAGTTCGCACCAGTTCTATTTCCTCTTGGTTCTGTCTGACTTGGTCATTTATCTTATTTATTGAAATGTCAATGTTGTCACACCACTCTCCGCATTGTTTCTGAACCTTTTCCAAATTTACTTGTTCCCTTTGTATCGTCTCTATTTGAACACGACTATCTTCTTTTACCTGATCTATCTTGGAACATAAATTCACTCTATTTTGTTCAATGGTTTCGTTAATTTGTTCTATTCTTTCATTTGTTTTGGCTATCTCTTGTCTCCTTTCCTCAGTGTTTCCATCCATCTTCTGGTTAATTACCTCATTAACCTGCTCCATACTCCCATGAATATTTTCTCTCAGTTCTTGGTTTTGTTCGTTTATAAATCGTCTTATATTCATATCAACGTCTTCGA
Organism: Magicicada septendecula; assembly: GCA_034769895.1. Taxonomy (NCBI): domain Eukaryota; kingdom Metazoa; phylum Arthropoda; class Insecta; order Hemiptera; family Cicadidae; genus Magicicada; species Magicicada septendecula. The sequence goes on from CM068367.1 coordinate 951,064,202, forward strand.
TTTTTTCGTTAATTTGTTGTCCCAAACTTATTTTAATACTGTCTATTTTCTCATTCATTTGCATATTATTTTCATTTTGTTTCTCAAAATTTCTATTATTTTCTTCAAACCTTTCATTGATTCGTTTTAAATTCTCTGTATTGATTTGCTTTAACTCTTCCCTCGTGGATTTATTGTCATTTTTTAACTCGTCCATTTTCTCCTCCATTTTTTTTTACTATTCTCCTCCATCTTCTTACTTAGTGTCTCCTCCATCTTCTTACTATTCTCCTCCATCTTCTCCTCCATTTACTTACTATTCTCCTCTATTTTCTTACTATTCTCATCCATATTCTTACTATTCTCCTCCATCTCCTCCTCCATTTTCTTGCTATTCTCCTCTATTTTCTTTATATTCTCCTCCATCTTCTCCTCCATTTTCTTACTATTCTCCTCTATTTTCTTACTGGTCTTCTTGTTATCTTCTTGTATTCCTATTAGGATCTTCATCATGGTCTCTTGTAAGTCTTTATCCCCTGTTTGTGTCAGTTTCTCGGGTTGTTCCTTTTGCTGTGTAGGTTTGTTAGGTTCTGCAGGAGGTAGTAACATCTCTACATCTTCCACTGGTGTCGCCTCTGTGTCTTCCATGCTAATCTCTTTTTCTGATTCTGCTGCTCTCTTCTTTGATGTTGCTCGTTTGTGCATTTCTGTTGTTTTATTGAACCTATATCAGCCGCCAGCTAAAATTAGGAATTGAAATTTGTTACTATTTTATTATTTATTTGCCTATTGATTCCCTAATTAAAGCCTCACAAGTTGAGCGCCAATTTATAACAAAACGGGTTTTACCCTATTTATTCCTCATGTTGTAAGCATCAATTTCTAACACTTTTTAAAATGTGTCTTGTTTTTTAATTAAGCCCAAGTGGTTGGCACCCATTTGTAATATACTTACTAATTCTGTTTCTATTATAAATAAAACACATGGAATGGTATCTGTTAATAATAATAATATTGTAATTTTTATTCAAAATTTATATAGTCCATTTACTGTAACTATTAATATGACTCAGAAAATCTCAGGGTCGATTCTCTTCTCTTTTATATTAATATTATTTTAAGGTCGTTTTGGCTGATATAAAAGGTTCAGTTATTGTAAAGAAAAAACAAGTACAGAAAGTACATCACATTACAAAACAAGATAATAGTGAAATAATATAAAATTAATATTAATTATAATAATATATATACGTTACATAATGTTTATCAGTTCAGTTCAGTTTCACACTGCCTCCTGGTATCAGTGATGAAAATTTCCAATGTCTTCAGTTTGTTTATATTATTCAAATGAAGAAATCCACTTCTTTTGTGATCAATAAATGTTACATCTTGTCATTTCATTTATCTGAAGGCTTCTGGTGGAATATAATGATTGTAGTCCAGTGTTTCTGTTATTAAGTTAATTTAAGTGTAGTTGTTCTTCAATTGTAAATTGTTTTCATTTAAAGGTTAGTTTTTTGCATAACTTTATTCGTTTTTTTTTAAATTTAATGTTCTTTTCCGGTTGTTGGCTCAGTAATGTTTAAAGGCTGATTTGTTTATGCTGTTTCTTTGTTTACTCAAATTTTACATTCTGTTATAGGTTGATATAGTGTTTCTTGCTTTGTATTATTGTGTTTTAATAGGATTCACATTTTTTATTGTATAAACATTTAGCTTTTTTCAGAATAAAACTCAACTCTCCTTTTGGTTTTTTTACAATCATAATAAAATATTCTTTTTCTTTCTTTTTGGTTTCCTGGATACATATAAAAAACTCTGGTCATATGTGATCAAATTGAGAGTTAGTTGTCATAGAATATTATTTTTTTATATACATTATTTTACCTTTTATGTACAAGTTGCTTTTTAGTTATTACATCATAATACTTAATACAATTTACATATTATTTTATCTGACAAATCTATGAACAATTTTAATACCAAATATTATAGTTATTTGTAATTTTACAAATATTTTGAAGAATGTACTGGACATAATGATCTAGGCCTATGTTTGACTGATTATATTTTTATGTTGGAAGACTCATAATCGATCCTACTTACACTTGTTTCCTATTAATTAACTTCTTTAAATATAAACAAACTATTAATTAACAATTATATTAAAATTACTATAATTCCCTTTAGGTTTTAACTGAATGCACACTTTTAAACCATTGTCTGTGTAATCAATACCTATTAAACTTATATAACACAAACACTAATAAAGAAAAAACTAAATGTTAATGTCTGTATCATCCGCTACTATGGATTAGTAATTCATTTCTTTAAATAATTGTTTATAATTACTACCCACTCACAGTTATTCTTACTTGAACACCAACGTATCTCACATCCTCTTACCAAGTAATCACACTTGTCTTATATTATATTTGTATCACATCTTAATTACATTTTACATTTATCTCTAAATCTGTATTGTACTTTATGTGCCGTTCTATTTGATTTATTCATTATTTATTAAATTTATCATCATTAGTTATTTGTTTATGGACTACTCCAAATCTAACTGGGTACTGTCTATATAGTATAGTAAGTTGTCATAGTAAAATGTCTGTTGTAGGACTTATGGTTTTTAATTAGGTTCACACTTTTGTTTATTACTGTTTCTTCTTTCAAATTACTTTGATTTTGATTTGTTTAGATAAATTGTTGTTATTGCTTGCTGATGTCTTCAATAGTTGAGATGTATGATATGATGGTATTAATATTGCTTGGTGATAAGATTGATATTTATTAAACAAATTCTTCATTATTATAGGCAAATTGAAACCTACCTTTCTTATCAATATCAATTATTTTCTTCTTTATCTCTGGAGTTTATTTATTTGTATTGGTGGTTTTAACGAATTGTAATTCTTGAGTTTTCTCTTCGTTCATTGTATATTTTATTTATATATTCCATTCTTTTATTAAAATTGATTCCATACTAATGTTAAATGATTCCCTCTATATTAATATGGTATTATGAATGAATATCGGCGTTGAGTGGCCCTTTTACGTCCAATTGCTCATCCGAACATTCACATACCTGGTACAGTGCACTTTGGCTGCTGCCCATCAAATAATTCAAGAGTGACGGCTTAGGTTTCTACACTCTATATAAATAAAATAGATATAAATCTTATATCATTATACACACCATTGAAATCTTTAATCTTCTGAATTTTTTTTCTTATTCTACCTTGCCTTCCAATAACTCCATTTATTTATATTATATTCAGTATTACTGTTGGTATATTTCTTAAGTAGATTTCTTTCTCTTTTATATAACTTCACTTCACAGTTCAATGATTTATTAGCCTTAATGTCATTCACTTTTGTTATTCAATACCTCTTGTAATATAGTAGTTTTAATTATTCTTCTATTATTCTATCTGTTTTTATACTGCAACTCTTCTTCAGCAAGTTAATTTTCTAATTAGATTATTAAATTTCCCTTAGGCCTATTTCCATTAATATTGCGCCTCATTATTATTATTATACTACTAAATGTATTATTGATGCTTGATTTAAATAAGATGTGCTTATTTCTTTTAGAATTTTGGTATTATTTATTTAGTTTGAACATCATTATTCTTTTTTCTTTCTTTTCCAAAATCTCTTTCCATAATTATTTGATAAGATGTACATATTACTTTTAGAATTTTGGTGTTACGTATTTAGTTTGAACATCATTATTTTTTCTTTCTTTTCCAAAATCTCTTTCCATAATTATTTGATAAGGTGTACTTATTACTTTCAGAATTTTGGTGTCGTTACATAATTGCCCTCCTTCAGAAGTAATTATTTCTGAACATGATCTTTGGTATGGAAGAAATAATTGCTTATGTTATGTTTCATTATTCATAATATTTTTAAGTGATGCTTGGTTATGATTACCTTTAGTCTTTTTCGTAATAGGATCAGCTAGTTCAGATGTATTATTATGATAGTTTTTTAAATAATTGTTATATATAAATTTGTGAATTTTGATTTGTCCGTCCCTACTTTGTTCAGTCGTTGTCTATACCAAGTTGATTGGAGCAGTGAGGTGTCGCGAAGGTTTATCACTGCCTCCTGTCGTTTAAAGGAATGTTGTCAGTAACGTTATTTGAGAATGCCGGTAGATTTGACTGGAATACTTGGTTTGTTCCTCGTTCTTCGTTGCGAGAATGATTCAATGGTTCATCAGTCCATGGTATGCGGTTGTCCCCTTGATTTCGACTCCTATATCGGTTTTCACAATGGTTACAATTTTCGGTTATTGCCCCAAAGATAGTCATTGTTACTAAAACTATTATTTCTACGACGCTGGTATCTTCTTGATTCACGTTCCTCTGCTCGAATATGGTTGATTCGGGGTCTGTATATGCGATTACCGTTATGATTATTATATTGATTATTCCTATTATTATTATTATTTGGATACATATTATTTCGGTTATGATCCACTTGATGGTGATTATTATTGTAGTTATTATTATTATTATTAATATTATTTAAGTTATTATTATTATTATTATTATTATATATATAAACTTTCACTTATTAACTTACTTTGGTTATCACTTCCCGAAACGTTTCAACATGATGTATGTCTTCTTCAGTGGGAGTTAATACTGAATGGCATAAACAGAGTAACGGTTATGGAATATAGGTGTGTGTGGTGGGGGTTGATGGTGGGAGGGAATTGGCGCTGGGGTTCAAATTGTGTGTTTGGATCAGTGTATCGAATAGTGTATGTGATCTATTACCGCCAATTCGATACACGGATCCAAACACACAATTTGAACCCCAGCGCCAATTCCCTCCCTCCATAAACCCCCACCACACACACCTATATTCCATAACCGTTACTCTGTTTATGACATTCAGTATTAACTCCCACTGAAGAAGACATACATCATGTTGAAACGTTTGGGGAAGTGATAACCAAAGTAAGTTCATAAGTGAAATTTTATATATATAATAATATTTAAAAAAGTGAACGAAGAGGATGAACCAACAAGATAATTATATTATTATTACTATTATTATTACCATTATTGTAGTTATACTTATTTCTGTGGTTATTAAGCTGGTAATTGCTCATTCCATGGTTATTATTTCTTCCTTCGTATCTATCGGTTCTCTGCCTGTTTTTCCGGTAATAATTTTCATGTTCGTAATTCCCTAGTAAGCTGGCCATTGCATGTATAGTTTTAATTTGATTGCCTAATAGGGCTCCAGAAATCCTCTCATCATAATGGTATGCCATTTTTGTGACCAGACATTCCTCAGGTATTTTAGGCTCCAAATGTTTAGCTAAGCACACCTTTCCTAAGAAATATGTAGTCGGTGAAGTACCACGATTGACGTCATATCTGCCATGAGTGATATTGTCTCGTATTATATGTTGAGTTGATTCTGACCAGTATTTTTCCTTAAATAATTTTTTAAATGGTGGGTAGTCGGTAATTTCATTTCTTGTTGCAACCCAACAATTATCATTCATTTCTCTAAAACATTCGTCCAACATTTCTCTATTTGAGTTCCACCTAGTTATACGATATTTATTAAAATGTTCATCTATTCTCGCTACGAATTCCATAGGGTTTATCGATAATTTTTAAAATTAATTCCTTCACGCCTCTCTGTTGTAGGTATACTATTAATATTAGTTGGTCTAGTTCGCACCAGTTCTATTTCCTCTTGGTTCTGTCTGACTTGGTCATTTATCTTATTTATTGAAATGTCAATGTTGTCACACCACTCTCCGCATTGTTTCTGAACCTTTTCCAAATTTACTTGTTCCCTTTGTATCGTCTCTATTTGAACACGACTATCTTCTATTACCTGATCTATCTTGGAACATAAATTCACTCTATTTTGTTCAATGGTTTCGTTAATTTGTTCTATTCTTTCATTTGTTTTGGCTATCTCTTGTCTCCTTTCCTCAGTGTTTCCAACCATCTTCTGGTTAATTACCTCATTAACCTGCTCCATACTCCCATGAATATTTTCTCTCAGTTCTTGGTTTTGTTCGTTTATAAATCGTCTTATATTCTTATCAACGTCTTCGATTTTTTTCGTTAATTTGTTGTCCCAAACTTATTTTAATACTGTCTATTTTCTCATTCATTTGCATATTATGTTCATTTTGTTTCTCAAAATTTCTATTATTTTCTTCAAACCTTTCATTGATTCGTTTTAAATTCTCTGTATTGATTTGCTTTAACTCTTCCCTCGTGGATTTATTGTCATTTTTTAACTCGTCCATTTTCTCCTCCATTTTTTTACTATTCTCCTCCATCTTCTTCCTTAGTGTCTCCTCCATCTTCTCCTCCATTTACTTACTATTCTCCTCTATTGTCTTACTGGTCTTCTTGTTATCTTCTTGTATTCCTATTAGGATCTTCATCATGATCTCTTGTAAGTCTTTATCCCCTGATTGTGTTAGTTTCTCGGGCTGTTCCTTTTGCTGTGTAGGTTTGTTAGTTTCTGTAGGAGGTAGTAACATCTCTACATCTTCCACTGGTGTCGCCTCTGTGTCTTGCATGCTAATCTCTTTTTCTGCTTCTGCTGCTCTCTTCTTTGATGTTGCTCATTTGTGCATTTCTGTTGTTTTATCGAACCTATATCAGCCGCCAGCTAAAATTAGGAATTTAATTTTGTTACTATTTTATTATTTATTTGCCTATTGATTCCCTAATTACAGCCTCACTAGTTGAGCGCCAATTTATAACAAAACGGGTTTTACCCTATTTATTCCTCATGTTGTAAGCATCAATTTGTAACACTTTTTAAAATGTGTATTGTTTTTTAATTAAGCCCAAGTGGTTGGCACCCATTTGTAATATACTTATTAATTCTGTTTCTATTATAAATAAAACACATGGAATGGTATCTGTTAATAATAATAATAATATTGTAATTTTTATTCAGAATTTATATAGTCCATTTACTGTAACTATTAATATGACTCAGGAAATCTCAGGGTCGATTCTCTTCTCTTTTATATTAACATTATTTTAAGGTCCTTTTGGCTGATATAAAAGGTTCAGTTATTATAAAGGAAAAATAAGTACAGAAAGTACATCACATTACAAAACAAGATAATAATGAAATAATATAAAATTAATATTAATTATAATAATATATATACGTTACATAATGTTTATCAGTTCAGTTCAGTTTCACACTGCCTCCTGGTATCAGTGATGAAAATTTCCAATGTCTTCAGTTTGTTTATATTATTCAAATGAAGAAATCCACTTCTTTTGTGATCAATAAATGTTACATCTTGTCATTTCATTTATCTGAAGGCTTCTGGTGGAATATAATGATTGAAGTCCAGTGTTTCTGTTATTAAGTTAATTTAAGTGTAGTTGTTCTTCAATTGTAAATTGTTTTCATTTAAAGGTTAGTTTTTTCCATAACTTCATTCGTTTTTTTTAAATTTAATGTTCTTTTCTGGTTGTTGGCTCAGTAATGTTTAAAGGCTGATTTGTTTATGCTGTTTCTTTGTTTACTCAAATTTTACATTCTGTTATAGGTTGATATAGTGTTTCTTGCTTTGTATTATTGTGTTTTAATAGGATTCACATTTTTTATTATATAAATATTTAGCTTTTTTCAAAATAAAACTCAACTGTCCTTTTTGTTTTTTTACAATCATAATAATAAATTCTTTTTCTTTCTTTTTGGTTTCCGGGATACATATAAAAAACTCTGGTCATATGTGATCAAATTGAGATTTAGTTGTCATAGGATATTATTTTTATATAATACATTATTTTACCTTTTATGTACAAGTTGCTTTTTAGTTATTACATCATAATACTTAATACAATTTACATATTCACATATGTATATATATATATATATATATATACATAATTTACCCACTCACAGTTATTCTTACTTGAACACCAACGTATCTCACATCCTCTTACCAAGTAATCATACTTGTCTTATATTACATTTGTATCACATCTTAATTACATTTTACATTTATCTCTAAATCTGTATTGTACTTTATGTGCCGTTCTATTTGATTTATTCATTATTTATTAAATTTATCATCATTAGTTATTTGTTTATGGACTACTCCAAATCTAACTGGGTACTGTCTATATAGTATAGTAAGTTGTCATAGTAAAATGTCTGTTGTAGGACTTATGGTTTTTAATTAGGTTCACACTTTTATTTATTACTGTTTCTTCTTTCAAATTACTTTGATTTTGATTTGTTTAGATAAATTGTTGTTATTGCTTGCTGATGTCTTCAATAGTTGAGGTGTATGATATGATGGTATTAATATTGGTTGGTGATAAGATTGATATTTATTAAACAAATTCTTCATTATTATAGGCAAATTGAAACCTACCTTTCTTATCAATATCAATTATTTTCTTCTTTATCTCTGGAGTTTATTTATTTGTATTGGTGGCTTTAACGAATTGTAATTCTTGAGTTTTCTCTTTGTTCATTGTATATTTTATTTATATATTCCATTCTTTTATTAAAATTGATTCCATTCTAATGTTAAATGATTCCCTCTATATTAATATGGTATTATGAATGAATATCGGCGTTGAGTGGCCCTTTTACGTCCAATTGCTCATCCGAACATTCACATACCTGGTACAGTGCACTTTGGCTGCTGCCCATCAAATAATTCTAGAGTGACGCCTTAGCTTTCTACACTCTATATAAATAAAATAAGTATAAATCTTATATCATTATACACACCATTGGAATCTTTAATCTTCTGAATATTTTTTCTTATTCTACCTTGCCTTCCAATAACTCCATTTATTTATATTATATTCAGTATTACTGTTGGTATATTTCTTAAGTAGATTTCTTTCTCTTTTATATAACTTCACTTCACAGTTCAATGATTTATTAGCCTTAATGTCATTCACCTTTGTTATTCAATACCTCTTGTAATATAGTAGTTTTAATTATTCTTCTATTATTCTATCTGTTTTTATACTGCAACTCTTCTTCAGCAAGTTAATTTTCTAATTAGATTATTAAATTTCCCTTAGGCCTATTTCCATTAATATTGCGCCTCATTATTATTATTATACTACTAAATGTATTATTGATGCTTGATTTAAATAAGATGTGCTTATTTCTTTTAGAATTTTGGTATTATTTATTTAGTTTGAACATCATTATTCTTTTTTCTTTCTTTTCCAAAATCTCTTTCCATAATTATTTGATAAGATGTACTTATTACTTTTAGAATTTTTGTGTTATTTATTTAGTTTGAACATCACTATTCTTTTTTCTTAATTTTCCAAAATCTCTTTCCATAATTATTTGATAAAATGTACTTATTACTTTTAGAATTTTGGTGTTGTTACACTACACATGTAATATAGGCTTATGAATGGCGAATTTTTCACATAATTACGTGTAATGTTCCCAGTAAATTTATCTTCTGAAATGTCGAAGCGGACAACGAAGGTTGTACACACACGAATCCCATTTGTGTGTGTAATATTACTCCTGAGTTTTTTGGATATCTTTAATAGATTGAAACAAATAAAAAAAAATTTACAAATATATTTTAAGTTATGTATAAATATATTTTAAGTCTAATTTTACTTAATTTGTCATAAAGAGAACAGCGTAAAATCGTGTTTACACTGACGCCGTCATCAGAAGTGTAGTGACCTACATTTGGTTCCTTAACGAAATCGAATAGAAAATTAAAAGCACAGATAGTTATAGACTGAAGTAAGTTTTAGAAATTTAGGTGAAACTACCTCAGTTAGATATCTGGTGGAGCCCATGTTACATTTTTTGGTGTAGGTATAAAAACCAATTTTAATCAATTTATTGGCATTCTATCTCTATGGTTGTTTAAAAATATTACATATTTTGTATATTAGGCTTAAATAGTCCCTTTTTAGTCACTTTTATACAAATTGTAAATATTGTTTATTTACTACAGCCTGACCTAACAGCGGTCTACGCCTTAGTACAATTCATTTTTAAGACATGTAGTGATATTCAAACACCTACCGGTATTTTTATAATGAAGCGAACATATTATATTCGATATACTTCGGTGTTCATTCGCTTGCTTGCTATCTGCACTGTTGCAATTTACATTACCTGAAGAAATACATAATTTTTTAAAATATACGCTTACTTTGTGGCGTATAAGCCTAATATTACGCATAGCGGTCACAACAATAATGTGTTCTGTGCCCAGTGTAACAGTGAAGGGAAAGTGACCAATGAGGCTGAGACTGTCTGTCGCAAGTACTAAAGGCATCGTTCGTTTTAAAAACGTATGCAACATTTCTCGATCCTGTATCAAGGTTGCGATTAAGTACTTTTACATTCCCGTACATAAAAACAAGTTGTTGATACACAGCTCTTTTTGTATTATTTGTAATTTTGTACTTTGTATATTTTTGTAATATTATTAGTATTAATTATTTATTCTCTCAGGTAGGTATAATTTTTTAGATGCTTCTTCACAGTTTCAGCCAACAATGGAGTTATAATACACTTGGAAGTAGTGAATATCGAGTCGTTTGGCAAGTGCTGTTATACAGTTTATTGAACTTAATCTTTAAGTTTGTTAATTTTCTGTTAATAAACATACTTTGTTAAGTATGTTAATAAGCAATTGTAAATAGTGTTGATCTTAATTAAGTGCATTTATATAAATACTTTAATTTATGGCTGAGATATTTACATAGGCACTACAGTTAGACACTGAACTGTTAAAAAGTGTAAATAAGTGTAACTTGATTGTTATGATATTTGATTTCAAATGTCTTGGCGTAATTTATTTTTCAGAGTAACCTGCTCTACGTAGGCTTATATTTAACAATAAAAACATGATAAATCACATTTCAGCTGTCCTTAGATATTGCTGACAAAAAAAATTGCGTATAGCTGCAATTTTCTGTACCACACAAAGTATTATTTTACATTATTTCAATTTTGGATTAAATTTTGTAATAAAAAAATAATTGATGTTAAGTTGTAAAAAATAACAGTTTTTCTAAATAGTTATTCTAATTAAAGTCTTATTAATTACTTAATTCATTTTGAAATACATTTAAATTTTAATGAAAAATTCCGGTAAAGGAAGACGTAACAAAATTCATTACTTAAGGATTTTCAGATTTATTTGTGGCGATGAAAAATTTTAAATTATTTGTATAAATTATTTATGTTGCCATACATGTTCAGTGTAAACCCATATGTTTCATGATACCTACACTAAGGATACCTTCATTTACAATGCTTGCAACTAGTAGCCGACTTGATGATCAAGCCGACTCAGGTGTAAGTATACCATAAGGTTTTCTACTACTTTCATAAATCGACAATGAAAGTTGCAGACTGAGAAAGCTGTAGGCTGTTCAATACACCTGATTCCGTTTATAGTTAATCTCAAATATAGCCAATTATTTGCTTGTTTTCTCTAGTTACTCTGTTCACACACCGCCTACAATTTATATTGTAGCAAAATTCAGCTTCAGAGTGCCACGTTTATCCACTTCTATACGCACTTTTCGAATTGGTATAATATTGCTGACTTTTTGATAGGATTTAATTTTTAGACTCGTTTTTTTGCCCTGCTGATAAAGTAATAATAAAATAGATTTTTAAATTTTGAGTCATTTTATTCAAACGGAAGCCATTAGGCCTGCTATACAAATAATAATATTATACAATATTCATATTTATATTTTTATGGAGATATAATCAATTGAAAAATAGCTCAGAAATTTGTATGTATTTTTTGGCAGATTTTTTGAATGTGGTTTTTTTTAGATATTTAGAGGCGACAAGACTGGAGGATATTCATCATGGGAAGAGGTGGAGGACTGCATTAAAAAAGTCAGGTTACTGATGACACGCAGAAAATAGTATGTTATCAAATAGATTAAATATATAAATAATCAATTGAATGACAACACGAATAAGTAGAAAATAATATTAGTTTAAATAAGAGAACTTTGCATGTAAATTCAAGCATTATAATATTTAAGAAATTTTTTTGAGTGTGAAGACTTGTGTCATATACAGTTTGATAAGACCAACTGTGACGTAAATGGATTCAATCTAAACTAAAATTAAACTGATGAGATTATAAAATAGTGTGATTAAAGTTTTGACAATGTATCTCTCATGATGTGTATTCATATGAAATATGTGACAAATAATATATAGGTCTACATTTTTAAATTTTCTTCAAACCTTTCATTGATTCGTTTTAAATTCTCTGTATTGATTTGCTTTAACTCTTCCCTCGTGGATTTATTGTCATTTTTTAACTCGTCCATTTTCTCCTCCATTTTTTTACTATTCTCCTCCATCTTCTTCCTTAGTGTCTCCTCCATCTTCTCCTCCATTTACTTACTATTCTCCTCTATTGTCTTACTGGTCTTCTTGTTATCTTCTTGTATTCCTATTAGGATCTTCATCATGATCTCTTGTAAGTCTTTATCCCCTGATTGTGTTAGTTTCTCGGGCTGTTCCTTTTGCTGTGTAGGTTTGTTAGTTTCTGTAGGAGGTAGTAACATCTCTACATCTTCCACTGGTGTCGCCTCTGTGTCTTGCATGCTAATCTCTTTTTCTGCTTCTGCTGCTCTCTTCTTTGATGTTGCTCATTTGTGCATTTCTGTTGTTTTATCGAACCTATATCAGCCGCCAGCTAAAATTAGGAATTTAATTTTGTTACTATTTTATTATTTATTTGCCTATTGATTCCCTAATTACAGCCTCACTAGTTGAGCGCCAATTTATAACAAAACGGGTTTTACCCTATTTATTCCTCATGTTGTAAGCATCAATTTGTAACACTTTTTAAAATGTGTATTGTTTTTTAATTAAGCCCAAGTGGTTGGCACCCATTTGTAATATACTTATTAATTCTGTTTCTATTATAAATAAAACACATGGAATGGTATCTGTTAATAATAATAATAATATTGTAATTTTTATTCAGAATTTATATAGTCCATTTACTGTAACTATTAATATGACTCAGGAAATCTCAGGGTCGATTCTCTTCTCTTTTATATTAACATTATTTTAAGGTCCTTTTGGCTGATATAAAAGGTTCAGTTATTATAAAGGAAAAATAAGTACAGAAAGTACATCACATTACAAAACAAGATAATAATGAAATAATATAAAATTAATATTAATTATAATAATATATATACGTTACATAATGTTTATCAGTTCAGTTCAGTTTCACACTGCCTCCTGGTATCAGTGATGAAAATTTCCAATGTCTTCAGTTTGTTTATATTATTCAAATGAAGAAATCCACTTCTTTTGTGATCAATAAATGTTACATCTTGTCATTTCATTTATCTGAAGGCTTCTGGTGGAATATAATGATTGAAGTCCAGTGTTTCTGTTATTAAGTTAATTTAAGTGTAGTTGTTCTTCAATTGTAAATTGTTTTCATTTAAAGGTTAGTTTTTTCCATAACTTCATTCGTTTTTTTTAAATTTAATGTTCTTTTCTGGTTGTTGGCTCAGTAATGTTTAAAGGCTGATTTGTTTATGCTGTTTCTTTGTTTACTCAAATTTTACATTCTGTTATAGGTTGATATAGTGTTTCTTGCTTTGTATTATTGTGTTTTAATAGGATTCACATTTTTTATTATATAAATATTTAGCTTTTTTCAAAATAAAACTCAACTGTCCTTTTTGTTTTTTTACAATCATAATAATAAATTCTTTTTCTTTCTTTTTGGTTTCCGGGATACATATAAAAAACTCTGGTCATATGTGATCAAATTGAGATTTAGTTGTCATAGGATATTATTTTTATATAATACATTATTTTACCTTTTATGTACAAGTTGCTTTTTAGTTATTACATCATAATACTTAATACAATTTACATATTCACATATGTATATATATATATATATATATATATATATATACATAATTTACCCACTCACAGTTATTCTTACTTGAACACCAACGTATCTCACATCCTCTTACCAAGTAATCACACTTGTCTTATATTACATTTGTATCACATCTTAATTACATTTTACATTTATCTCTAAATCTGTATTGTACTTTATGTGCCGTTCTATTTGATTTATTCATTATTTATTAAATTTATCATCATTAGTTATTTGTTTATGGACTACTCCAAATCTAACTGGGTACTGTCTATATAGTATAGTAAGTTGTCATAGTAAAATGTCTGTTGTAGGACTTATGGTTTTTAATTAGGTTCACACTTTTATTTATTACTGTTTCTTCTTTCAAATTACTTTGATTTTGATTTGTTTAGATAAATTGTTGTTATTGCTTGCTGATGTCTTCAATAGTTGAGGTGTATGATATGATGGTATTAATATTGGTTGGTGATAAGATTGATATTTATTAAACAAATTCTTCATTATTATAGGCAAATTGAAACCTACCTTTCTTATCAATATCAATTATTTTCTTCTTTATCTCTGGAGTTTATTTATTTGTATTGGTGGCTTTAACGAATTGTAATTCTTGAGTTTTCTCTTTGTTCATTGTATATTTTATTTATATATTCCATTCTTTTATTAAAATTGATTCCATTCTAATGTTAAATGATTCCCTCTATATTAATATGGTATTATGAATGAATATCGGCGTTGAGTGGCCCTTTTACGTCCAATTGCTCATCCGAACATTCACATACCTGGTACAGTGCACTTTGGCTGCTGCCCATCAAATAATTCTAGAGTGACGCCTTAGCTTTCTACACTCTATATAAATAAAATAAGTATAAATCTTATATCATTATACACACCATTGGAATCTTTAATCTTCTGAATATTTTTTCTTATTCTACCTTGCCTTCCAATAACTCCATTTATTTATATTATATTCAGTATTACTGTTGGTATATTTCTTAAGTAGATTTCTTTCTCTTTTATATAACTTCACTTCACAGTTCAATGATTTATTAGCCTTAATGTCATTCACCTTTGTTATTCAATACCTCTTGTAATATAGTAGTTTTAATTATTCTTCTATTATTCTATCTGTTTTTATACTGCAACTCTTCTTCAGCAAGTTAATTTTCTAATTAGATTATTAAATTTCCCTTAGGCCTATTTCCATTAATATTGCGCCTCATTATTATTATTATACTACTAAATGTATTATTGATGCTTGATTTAAATAAGATGTGCTTATTTCTTTTAGAATTTTGGTATTATTTATTTAGTTTGAACATCATTATTCTTTTTTCTTTCTTTTCCAAAATCTCTTTCCATAATTATTTGATAAGATGTACTTATTACTTTTAGAATTTTTGTGTTATTTATTTAGTTTGAACATCACTATTCTTTTTTCTTAATTTTCCAAAATCTCTTTCCATAATTATTTGATAAAATGTACTTATTACTTTTAGAATTTTGGTGTTGTTACACTACACATGTAATATAGGCTTATGAATGGCGAATTTTTCACATAATTACGTGTAATGTTCCCAGTAAATTTATCTTCTGAAATGTCGAAGCGGACAACGAAGGTTGTACACACACGAATCCCATTTGTGTGTGTAATATTACTCCTGAGTTTTTTGGATATCTTTAATAGATTGAAACAAATAAAAAAAAATTTACAAATATATTTTAAGTTATGTATAAATATATTTTAAGTCTAATTTTACTTAATTTGTCATAAAGAGAACAGCGTAAAATCGTGTTTACACTGACGCCGTCATCAGAAGTGTAGTGACCTACATTTGGTTCCTTAACGAAATCGAATAGAAAATTAAAAGCACAGATAGTTATAGACTGAAGTAAGTTTTAGAAATTTAGGTGAAACTACCTCAGTTAGATATCTGGTGGAGCCCATGTTACATTTTTTGGTGTAGGTATAAAAACCAATTTTAATCAATTTATTGGCATTCTATCTCTATGGTTGTTTAAAAATATTACATATTTTGTATATTAGGCTTAAATAGTCCCTTTTTAGTCACTTTTATACAAATTGTAAATATTGTTTATTTACTACAGCCTGACCTAACAGCGGTCTACGCCTTAGTACAATTCATTTTTAAGACATGTAGTGATATTCAAACACCTACCGGTATTTTTATAATGAAGCGAACATATTATATTCGATATACTTCGGTGTTCATTCGCTTGCTTGCTATCTGCACTGTTGCAATTTACATTACCTGAAGAAATACATAATTTTTTAAAATATACGCTTACTTTGTGGCGTATAAGCCTAATATTACGCATAGCGGTCACAACAATAATGTGTTCTGTGCCCAGTGTAACAGTGAAGGGAAAGTGACCAATGAGGCTGAGACTGTCTGTCGCAAGTACTAAAGGCATCGTTCGTTTTAAAAACGTATGCAACATTTCTCGATCCTGTATCAAGGTTGCGATTAAGTACTTTTACATTCCCGTACATAA
Organism: Magicicada septendecula; assembly: GCA_034769895.1. Taxonomy (NCBI): domain Eukaryota; kingdom Metazoa; phylum Arthropoda; class Insecta; order Hemiptera; family Cicadidae; genus Magicicada; species Magicicada septendecula. The sequence continues at coordinate 951,080,640 of CM068367.1, forward strand.
AAACAAGTTGTTGATACACAGCTCTTTTTGTATTATTTGTAATTTTGTACTTTGTATATTTTTGTAATATTATTAGTATTAATTATTTATTCTCTCAGGTAGGTATAATTTTTTAGATGCTTCTTCACAGTTTCAGCCAACAATGGAGTTATAATACACTTGGAAGTAGTGAATATCGAGTCGTTTGGCAAGTGCTGTTATACAGTTTATTGAACTTAATCTTTAAGTTTGTTAATTTTCTGTTAATAAACATACTTTGTTAAGTATGTTAATAAGCAATTGTAAATAGTGTTGATCTTAATTAAGTGCATTTATATAAATACTTTAATTTATGGCTGAGATATTTACATAGGCACTACAGTTAGACACTGAACTGTTAAAAAGTGTAAATAAGTGTAACTTGATTGTTATGATATTTGATTTCAAATGTCTTGGCGTAATTTATTTTTCAGAGTAACCTGCTCTACGTAGGCTTATATTTAACAATAAAAACATGATAAATCACATTTCAGCTGTCCTTAGATATTGCTGACAAAAAAAATTGCGTATAGCTGCAATTTTCTGTACCACACAAAGTATTATTTTACATTATTTCAATTTTGGATTAAATTTTGTAATAAAAAAATAATTGATGTTAAGTTGTAAAAAATAACAGTTTTTCTAAATAGTTATTCTAATTAAAGTCTTATTAATTACTTAATTCATTTTGAAATACATTTAAATTTTAATGAAAAATTCCGGTAAAGGAAGACGTAACAAAATTCATTACTTAAGGATTTTCAGATTTATTTGTGGCGATGAAAAATTTTAAATTATTTGTATAAATTATTTATGTTGCCATACATGTTCAGTGTAAACCCATATGTTTCATGATACCTACACTAAGGATACCTTCATTTACAATGCTTGCAACTAGTAGCCGACTTGATGATCAAGCCGACTCAGGTGTAAGTATACCATAAGGTTTTCTACTACTTTCATAAATCGACAATGAAAGTTGCAGACTGAGAAAGCTGTAGGCTGTTCAATACACCTGATTCCGTTTATAGTTAATCTCAAATATAGCCAATTATTTGCTTGTTTTCTCTAGTTACTCTGTTCACACACCGCCCACAATTTATATTGTAGCAAAATTCAGCTTCAGAGTGCCACGTTTATCCACTTCTATACGCACTTTTCGAATTGGTATAATATTGCTGACTTTTTGATAGGATTCAATTTTTAGACTCGTTTTTTTGCCCTGCTGATAAAGTAATAATAAAATAGATTTTTAAATTTTGAGTCATTTTATTCAAACGGAAGCCATTAGGCCTGCTATACAAATAATAATATTATACAATATTCATATTTATATTTTTATGGAGATATAATCAATTGAAAAATAGCTCAGAAATTTGTATGTATTTTTTGGCAGATTTTTTGAATGTGGTTTTTTTTAGATATTTAGAGGCGACAAGACTGGAGGATATTCATCATGGGAAGAGGTGGAGGACTGCATTAAAAAAGTCAGGTTACTGATGACACGCAGAAAATAGTATGTTATCAAATAGATTAAATATATAAATAATCAATTGAATGACAACACGAATAAGTAGAAAATAATATTAGTTTAAATAAGAGAACTTTGCATGTAAATTCAAGCATTATAATATTTAAGAAATTTTTTTGAGTGTGAAGACTTGTGTCATATACAGTTTGATAAGACCAACTGTGACGTAAATGGATTCAATCTAAACTAAAATTAAACTGATGAGATTATAAAATAGTGTGATTAAAGTTTTGACAATGTATCTCTCATGATGTGTATTCATATGAAATATGTGACAAATAATATATAGGTCTACATTTTTAAATGAAATGAAGTAGCTGGATTCAAGATTGAATTACAATGTGAATAAGGATTACGTAAACAGATAAATATTGTTTCAAGCATTGACAGAATGATTAAATATCGGTATGGAGAACCATACATGACTTCCATATTCTAAGATTTATATTTAAAATCATTTTCGAAATGAAATATTACCATAGAAACTACTTCTTTCTACTTACTGCTTCAGCCTTAACCACAGTACTGTGGTCACTAACGTATACCACCTCAAGTTATCGCACTCGATTTTCACTGATGGTGGAAGTCGACGGCATTGCCGAAATGTCTCGTTTTGTAGAAAACATTGGACTACGGCCAAATATGCCGGGAAGGAATTTTAACAAAAACTACTTCTTTGTTGCCGATAACGTTGTACACATAGCCTATATATAAAATATATGCATACAATTAATGGCTTGTATAAGTTAATGATTGATCTCCATTAAGTAGTGCTCAAGTTTCCAAAGTTTTAATATTATGATGTCCGTAATTAAAACATCAGAGCAGGTTTAGTGTGAATGAGGGTACACTGTGGACAAAAATTTTCAACTTTTCCTATTGAGCGTTGCTTAGAGTAAAGCTGCGAATCTACAGTGTATGTTTCACAGAACAAACACGGGAAAAAGAAGGAGCGCTCCGAAGTCACTCATGGACCCTCAGCATCTTGCAGAGGGTTCATTCCCTAAAGACGAAAAGTCTGTCTATGAATCGTTCCTCTGTAAACACGTGCAGTTACATTGCCCAGCGATCCACAGGAAGCAAATTGATGTCAATTTTTTCGGCTTGCACGCGTTATGTTGGTGTGGGTTTCGGCACTTTCCATTTAAAAAGCGTGCAAATGTAAGAAAATAAACATGAGTGAGGCCAGAAATAACGTGAATTGTGTGTGTGTGTGTGTGTCTTACCTGCCTTTTTATTGCTGTAGGCATAATAATAAAATGGAAACGTAAACATTACATAACTGAGATATGCTTACCTGTCACGAACGATATATTATTTTATACATGGAGAAGTTCAGTGACATACACACGTACAGAAGAATTATATATATAAAGATATTAACTCATACATAATTTACATTAAAATGAAAAAATTATAATTTTATTGCCTGGCAACAAAATTATTTTATTTTTAACAATTACCATTGTTTCAAAAAGTTTAAATGAATTTTCAAGTACCGTACTTTACTGTTGTTAAAACGTAAAACGTTGCTGGTAAACTACCCCTTCCCCTTAACCAATCTTCACCAAAATCGAAAGTCCTTGAGACCTCTACAATTCAGAGACGTATGCAAAACATTATTTGATTATGTTTGAATTTGCGGCTGTTATTGTTTGCCATAGAAAATACGCTTGATAAAACAATGTTGCAGGTAAACTACCCCTTTCCCTTAACCGATCTTTACCAAAAACAATACGTCTTGAGTACTCTACAAATCAGGGCTGTATGCAAAAAATTATTTGATTCTGTTTGAATTTGCGGCTGTTATCGTTTGCCATAGAAAATACCCTTGTTAAAAAAACGTTGCTGGTAAACTACCCCTTTCCCTTAACCGATCTTCACCAAAAACAATAGGTCTTGAGAACTCTAGAATTTATGGCTGTATGCAAATAATCTTTTGATTCTGTTTGAATTTGCGGCTGTTATCGTTTGCCATAGGAAATACCCTTGTTAAAACATAAAACGTTTTATGTTTTGGGGGGTAAACTACCCCTTTCCCTTAACCGATCTTCACCAAAACCAATAGGTCTTGAGAACTCTACAATTGAGGGCTGTATGCGAAACATTATTTAATTCTGTTTGAATTTGCGGCTGTTATCGTTTGCCAAAAAAAAAATTTCCCTTGATAAAAAAAAACCGTTGCAGGTAAACTACCCCTTTCCCTCAACCGATCTTCACTAAAAACAATTGGTCGTGAGTACTCTACAAATCAGGGCTGTATGCAAAATATTATTTGATTCTGTTTGAATTTGCGGCAGTTATCGTTTGACATAGAAAAAAATCTACACATAGACACACAGACAGACACACAGACAGACACACACACACAGACACTTTTCGGAAAACCACTTTTTTCATGTTTTGAGTGTAGTACAATCAGAATCTGCAATAACCTCGAACACGATTTTTTTGCCATCACCATACTTCCATTTCCTTAAGGAATATGGAAGTAAAAACATGTGTAGGAAAAAAGGGAAAATTTTGAAAAATCTGATAAATTGAGTAATAAAAGTTAAGCAAAAACGTTTGTAAGAATTTTATTTGGTTATGATGAAAATGGTTGTGTTATTAAAATCAAATGGATTCTAAAATTAATAACACGTAACTAGATTGAAAATTTGAAGAGAAATGAACAAACAAAAATGAACAGGTTAATAAGAAAACAGTGTTCGAATCTGTATAAACTAGACTGAGTAGTGATAAGAATAAAAATAAAGATAATAATCCAATATTTTTAAAAAGTAAAGGAAGTAATAGGTGTCCACCTGTATAATTTGTGGACATGTCTTCTTGGTTTAAGTGAATATTACACTTTTCCACATGATAAATTTGATCTGAAAACAATATGTGAAACGTACTCTTGACTGTTAAATATTAGGTGTCGGGAAATTAAATAAGTAATCTTTAACATCACATACTTAAGTAAATGAATTGACTTAAATACAGTACATTCTAATATTTAGAACAAATCTATATCTAATTAACTTTAAGTAATATAACAAAATTGAGTAATTAAGTAATTTATATGATAACATTTAAGTAATTACTTTGAAATAACATTTAAGATCATATAGCAAGATACCAAAGTTATAGTTATAGAACGTGTACACACGGCTGTTGTGTAGCATGTCCTTGCTAAAGAGACGTATCTAACTTCTCCAGTGAGTTTTGTAACGTGGTACACATTAACTAATATTATGCGAAATTGGTGAGAACTGTCAACTGTGGTATTAGTCAGTGCAGCACTGTCACTGAATACACAACATATTGGTGCTCTGCAGTAACGACAGTAACTCAGTCATCAGTAGTATACTGTATAGCCTATTAACTGTAAACCGTGATACTACTTTGGTAACAAACGATTGTATATGTTTGGCGTTAATTCACCATAAATGTGGGCTCTTGATGGTGGAATAATCGTTACAAATGAATATTATTTGTAAGTCGTAAAAAGTAATGTGAACTTCGCGAGTTACAAGAGCTGTGTATCAAGAACTTGTTTCTATCAGAATTTAATTTTACGGTCTTATATGGATGCGCGTTCTATCAGAAAGTCTCAGCAGTCAAACAATGGTTTACAATTACCACATCACGAGCTCTCTTCCCACGATCTTTGACATCGCTTTGATCTGCACCGACCATTGTTTGCCCTCTTTAAAAATTCTTAAAATAATCGTTCGGCTCATGCAGGCCTCCGCGTTATGCTTAATTCAAAACCAGAATGTCTCTGTAAAGTTTTAACCTAGTTTTGCCGCAAAATTTCATACGCGCACGTTGTTCTTCGCCGTCTTTCTTAATCGCTTTGTCACTAATTCGCCGGCCAGCGTGCGCACATTCCCACACAATCTGATATATAGCTCAAAGACTAATGCTGATAGCGGAATAGAATAAATGGCAATTTGGAGGAAGACAGCGACATATGAAAAACGGTTTGTTCAAGGGGAACGGATTGAAGTAGTTAATAGTTACCAGTATTTAGGAGTAAATTTTACAACACCAATGTCTTTAAATGAACAGGACATGTCTTCAAAACTAAATGTGCCCTAAATTTCTTAAGTACCTAATATAATTTTCCTGCAAAACTGAATACTGTCTGTAGAGCGATATTGTGCTATGCTGCATAAGATATTGTGTGGGAGTATAAAATGTATAGAGGTATTGATGAAGTCCAATGTTTCTTCATAAAAAAAGTTTTTAATTTTTCTAGAAATTCTCCGAATTTTTGTCTTTACTTAGAGACACATTTATTCTCTACATTCTTCACACGATATCATTGCATTTGAAATATATTCATCAGACCTTGCGTCTAACTTTAGATCGGTATCTAAAGATTTTGTTGCAAGTGGTAATTAAAAGAAAAGTATATTTCTTCAGATTGGAGAAAATTAAGTAACTTATCTAAATAGAAATGGACCGTTTTCAAAATACAGATTTTAATATCAATACTGCTACCGAAAAATTAAAGAATCACTATTTGGGTAAATATAAATTACAAGTTGGGAATAGTCAAAAACGATTTTTGTACAAAGACATCAATTTATGTAGAGAGCATTAGACAGTATTGTTAACTGTTTCTTAACAAATTGGTTATTTAAAAGCAGAGCGCAGTTGTTGCAACTAATAAAGGTTTGTATACATTTCCGTCCAAATTATGTACTTTGTGCAGTAGTAAAAAAGAGAAGGATGTGTCTGTAATTGTTTAGTATTATAAGAGTACCGTTTAAAATATTTAAAAAAATCTGTTAAGTGTTGAAGAATCGAAAGAATTGTTAAATGGTAAAAACTGGACGTTACTGAGTGAATACTGTAGATCAGCATTGCCATATAGCTATGATCTAGTTAAAGAAATTAGTTCACTAGGTGCCAACAGAAAACATGTAGCGTTACTGTATTTATAATGAGAGCATCTTGTGTTATCTTGTTCATCCGGAATAGTTCTGTTTATTTCCTTTTTATATGGTATGTGCATTAATACTTTAAAAGCTTTACTTAATTTTTTTTAGCAAAAACAGTTCGTCATATATTATACTATTTCTTAAAGCTGCAGAGTGCATGTACGCATTTTTCTAATGCTATTTAGTTTGTTTTATAATCTTTCCTCAGTTCACAAGGATATTGTTACAACGGTCTAACTGATCGTCGTATGGTAGCCTATAGTGGAAAACAAAATACAAGACACCAATTAAGTTACTAATCACCAGCTTTAATTATCACAATTAAACAGTTTGTAATCAACAAGATAGTTTCTTACAACAAATCAAATAAAACTTGTTCACACGGAATATAAAAGACAACTAATAGAGTCCCGCACAATTATAAAACACATAACACTTCGCCATAATACTTCGAACCGCACTGGAATAAATCCTGTACTGACCATCCCTGAATGCCTGTATTTATACCCCGCTGAAATTCTAGAATAATCCATGATGCGCGTCAAGTCTACACTAGAGCGTAATTGCTTGCGGCCTTGTGCGCGCGGCCGGCGAAGTCTGGAACAGTCTCGCTAACGCATGTTGATAATCACGTAAGCACACAACATTACAGCCGGGTTCCACTGGAATAGCCGAGAAACACGTAGAATGTTCTGTAATGGCGTAACACTTTCCCGCATTACGTGAATAGTACGCAACTCCTCCCACGGCCTTTTGACAACGAGTATTGTGTTGTAGTTTTAAGAATAATGTTGTATTTCGTTTATAATTTTTGTCAATATTATTATTATAATAATTATTATGTCAATATTATTAATATTAAACCAATAACTCTTTCATTATTATTATTATTATTATTACTATCAAAAGAAATTCATACGCATGAATAAATTGTAAAGATTTGCATCCGTTGCATCTACAAGGTGAAACTACAATAGGCTTTTTTAAACAGTCGTACACCATCCTTCAATCAGTTGTTGAAAACAGAGGCAAAAAGGTAACAACTACATCTGTGTAAAAGGGTTTTATCCGTCCTTTCTTTGTTCTAACTTTTTTTTACGTCTGTTGTTTGATTGAATATTACTAAAAGCGGATTCCATATCGAACACATTACCATAGTATATCAGAATCGTTTACTGCATGAAGAATCAATACATTAGAATTAAAGAGTCTAAACAATGTTTTAACAATATAAGGAACGAAGTTGATAATTTAGGACTTACCCTAAGGTGATTCGTATCGTGGTTCAGACTAGTTACAGCTACAGAGTCAAAAAATGAATGTAAATTAAAATATGTCTCTACATATCATCGGTCTTAACACCATTTAAGAAATTTTTCTAAAAGTGTAAAGCAATCCTAACTTTTACGACAGAATTTTCTAGCTTACGTATCCAAATAGTCGTCACGTAAGCCTAATGAAAAAAATAATATATTAGGTAACCATTTTGTTAATTAATTTACTCGTAGAAGTTACATTACTTTTTTCTCTGAAATAAGTTTTTTATGATCCAGTGAAGAAAGTGAAATGTAGTAAGTAAAATCTGAGGAGCATGAGTGTGTGCTAGCGTGTCGGATGGCAGGTAGCAGTTTACTCCATTCTCTGTGCCGGAATGTGTGCGAGTCTGTGGGAGTTAGGGTTTCACTAGGACTCAAACGGGCAAGAGTCCAAACTACGCCTACCACTCTGTGCAGCGCTGACCTGCCTGTTTTCAAGATAGCGAATTAAAACTGCTTCAAGCTAGTTGCAAGAACACAATCTGATTCTAGGGACTCGATATATGGCTTGCCAGTTATCTCGCGAATATGATTGGCGGATATTCAATTAGGGTACGTAACACATGTTTACTTAATAGCTTTTAAAATTCATAACATAACATTTTAAAATTGATTTAAAAGGTATACACGGATAAGTTGACCTACTTTATATTATGGTCATGATAAGACTCATAACTATTGTTTGATGCTGTCACTTGGTAACAAATGAATAGAGAGGATGTCTCAACATAAGTTGCTTACACTACAGCGAAGGCAGGCCACGCCAATGCTACTCATACAAATAAATAGTGTAACTGTTATTACGTTTTATTCTAGATATAGGAAATGCCCATATTTTATTCTCTTATACGCATGTTTCACAGATTAAATAGAAATAGTTATTACAGTTACTGAAGTAAAATAACATAGAGTAGCAAATAATGTGGGAATAGTTCTGTACTGATTATAGGTCTATCGTAAGGAAAAACCTGCAGCGTCAATGCTGTAAGCACAACGTCTTAGTGGTTATAACGAATTGGTTACCAATACAATAATCGGATTCTCTCTCAAGCTAACTCACAAAGGCAGTGCGACTATGCCTTCAACAGAAATTTGTACGTAACAGCTGGGTATTGTATTGTATTTATTACGTCAGTTATAGCATTAAATTAATCATTAAAGTGTATTCGCTTATTTTTAAAAATAGTTTTGTTAAAAACTAGTCACTTGAATACTAAAATGATTATATGTAATTGTGAAAACAGCACGTCATCGAGAAAATTACGCTGAAATTTATGTTGGTCTGCATGGTAATTATGTGAATGACATAATGGATTAGAAAAATATACATATAGTAATGATTGCCTATTTTGCTATTTCTTATTTCTAGACATCCACATGTTTTATGTATATCTTTTCTTATCCTTTGCCACATAAATGGGCAGTCCCGAAAATAATTATGGTTCATGACGATGCAGTAGTTTGTACTTATAATAGAGTAAATGTACTCTTGACTTTTCTAAGCGAAAGTAAAGCAGCAGAGAGAACGTATACCGTTCTGATAATAGCAGAGTTAAGGGGAGATATGGCGACGCTGTGTTTACTGTGTTTACGCGTGCGCGCGTTTGTATGTGTGATTTATCACACTCTGATTTTTACGGTAGCGAGTAGTACAATGCGTAAAAAACATCTACAAAACTAATTTAGCAACAAACGCCATGAATAAGGACATGACCTTCCAGATATTAATAACGTGTCACTGAAAAATACAGCTATACAAAGAAACTGTTTTATGAACATTTAAAATTACACACACGCACGCGCGCGCGCGCGCGCGCACACACACACACACAAAGCCAATCAATATCTGAACAAATGTCAATCTATCTAAACTGACGACACTATTTTTACAAATTAATTATTATTCATACAACAAAAAATATCGAAAGCATCAATTTATAAACATAGTAAAAGAACTAAAAAATCAAAGCATATCAGTTATTGTATATCAAGAGATATACAAATATGCCTATCACGTTGACACAGAATAAAATCGTCAGTCTCTCTTTAGGTAAATTTCCTCCCTTTTATGTTTCATGTATTTACCTCTAATTCATGGGTTTTCCGGTAAACCATGTCCGTTAAAGTATTAGATAATTAGGCCTAATGTTTTTCCACGGACTACTGTAACATGCACGAGTAAGTCATTAGTTCTAGCACTACGAAACCACTAATATGTGAGATTTATATAAGTAGTGCCTCAGTTTTACGGTATCCGCTTTGGCAAAACCGATTTCCTTTTCGGCAAATGTTTCCACGACTGTAAAACATTTGCTTTATTTTTATAATTTTAATTGTTTGCTGAAACTTTTTTATTTTAATTGTTTGCATGAAATTTACGTGATAACAGGCCAAGATTGATTTTTCTCGTTTTCTTATGACTTTATCACATTCGATTATTCTTTTAACGCTAAACATATTAGTCACATCCTTACATTGTTTTGTAGGCCTCACAATAATGTAATTGAATATGGAGATAATATTCGATGCGAGCTACTTGATCCGCCACAAGCTTCCTTAGACAACATCCAAGCAGTCACTTGACCAGATGTACTTCAAGACAAGCCAACAGTTATGATTTCATTTTATCCAATATTTTCAATCGAAATCACATTAAACGAACGAATATGATAAATCAATATTTTCAATATACTATCACGTTTTAAATTTATGTTTTAGGCGTGTCAATGTGTGTGTATGTGTGTGGGTGTGTGTGTTGTGTGTTTGACTTCATCAACACCATCATTATTATTATTTTGTAAATTGACGATTAGCTAATCTGACTATGGGACAGATATGATGACCCTTTTTAATTTGTTTGAATTTTTGCTTATTTTTCTGTACTTCGTGTTATATTTTGTTAATTATTTTGTATATGTTTTTATAATGCGGTATAAATAGATATAAATGTGTAAATTACAACAAATAAATTAAAAATAAAATTAATCATTTTTGTAATATTTATAATGCATAAATATGAGCTATTAATTAATATTCTCCTTACCTTATAGTGAATGAGAGGCGTTCCGCAGGTGTAAGTTTATATGTTAAATTATTTCATATTTGTATTATTCTTTTACGTACTACCTGTTAATTCACATAATAATTAAGCAAATGAATTTTTACTTGTTCTAAAATAATTTAAAAATTAATCATAGGCCAGTAAAATTAGACCCAAAAAGTAGAATTCTAGGACTTAATTAAGTTTTTGGCTCGAAAAAACCGCGAAATTTTTGCACTTTTTTCATTTTTTCGCTAATAAGTTAAAAACGACGCTTCCTAGAGAAAATATTATAATTACAAGAATTGAAGATCATTAAATTCTACGTCAAATGAGTTCTTAAACGTGAAATTCGGTTCAGTAGTATAGTCAAACGTTACAGTAAAATAACGACATTCTTTACCATTTTCGATTAAATTTTCACTTCATGACTTTTCAAAGGACCCTAACTTTGAAACGGCTATTTCAAATGAAAAAACACACAGAATGAAGTTGTGGAGCATTAAATTCTGCGTTTAGAGACACCAAAAAATTTTAATTTGGACAATTATACCTAAGTAGAGGGGGAAGTACTACAATAAGAGTACTACAATATCCCAAAAGGTGGTTAAGAAACTCGATTAATACCAAAGTACCTTTACTTGTTAGAAGAATAAAAACTTATTGTTAGTAATCATTATATATAAATGAAACCGATAATAGTAGGTATACATGAAATTTATTTTATTTATTTATTTATTTTTTTTCAGAAAGCTAATGACGTCCCAGTCAACCCGGAGACTATTTTCCGACGAATTATGTTTCTAAAGAAGTCGGATGAACAGCTGAAGACATACTTTGAGTTTGAGTTGGCCCCTTATCCATTTTCCACCTTTGATGAAACAGGGATGCGTAAAACTAAGAAATCAATCTTCTATGATTTATTTTCTCCTGTGACAGATGATGTCAACTTGGCTGAAGCTGCCTTTGTAATTGACGGTGGGTTTCTCATTCGTCGAGTGGTTTGGCAGTAGAAAGAAAGTTTTTCTGCTATCCTATCGAAATACGTACATTATGTGAAGCAGTACTACAAGCCTGGAAGAACAACCATTGTGTTCGATGGTTACCCTGATGAGGCAGCTGCCAAGAGCACTAAATCTGCTGAGCGGCTTCGCCGTAAAAACAAGTACTCTGCCGTGAATGTAATATTTACAGAGTCGATTACTGCAACCATGCCGAAAGAACAATTTCTATCCAATGACAGCAACAAAGACCGGCTGATCTCCATGCTGTGTGAGAAATTGGTTCATGAGGGATTTGAAGTAAAACAAGCTTTTGAAGATGCAGACACCCTCATTGTCACAACCGCTATAGAAATGGCTGAGAATTTTCAGCAAGCCATCATAGTCGGACGGAGAGGACACGGATCTGTTAGTGTTACTGACTGCCCGAGAACCATCTTCATCCAATATTTATCTCATGAAACCTGGGAAAGGAACCTCTCAAACCTCGATGTACTCACCGGCACACTTCTTACTCTTCCGCTGTCAAATAGAATATTTTATTCTTGCATGCTTTCAGCGGATGCGACACTACGTCTGCATTCTTCAGACAAGGCAAGATAAAGTTCGTCAAGCTATTGGAGAATAACCCGAAGTGGGTTGGAGAACTACAAACCATGGATTGCTCCCAATTATTACCACCTCAAAACAGCCAGCTCCCGCAGAGGTCCTCAATACCGTCTCCTGCAGATGTGCGAATGGGTGCAGAGGAAAATTCAGTTGTCGCAAAGTGAGTATGAAATGTTCATCAATATGCCTCAACTGTAAAGGGCATAATGCCGCCTCTGAGGATGAAGTTTTGTCCCACATCTCCACCTTTTCAAGCGACGAAGAAAACGACGCGGACGAGTTCGAAGACTATTTGGTGGACGGAGATGAGAAGCTGGATAGCATCTCAAGAATTGGCAGTCTTGAGGACGAGGGACCCTCAACGTCTAAGCGAAGATGTTAAAGAATCTCTAAATAATAAATGTTGAAGAATCCCATATTTGAAGATCCATTTTCTTTCCATATTGCTCAGTCTCAAATAATATAAGATGTAAATAATTTACAGCTGATTTCAAATTTTTTAATTGTAATTTTTGCCAAGAAATGTGAAATAAAAAGTTCCGTACAAAAAAAGATTTTTTTTTTTCATTTATACTACCTTTGGTTTCTTTTTAAAATGCATTTTGTTTACAATGTTTTCTGAACAATTAGGAGTAGTAGAATTAAATTGGATTTGAATTAGATTCACCATCAAGCTGAACAAAATTTTGATATCAAACCTCATGTGTATACAGGACGAGCTGCTAGTGAAATTTCCGTAAAATGACGATATTGGATTTTTGCGTATATGTATACTCAAAATTAACCAAATTAAAATTTTTTGTCATTTCTAAACGCAGAATTTAATGCTCTACAACGTCATTCAGTGTGTTTTTCATTTGAAATAGCCGTTTCAAATTTAGGGTCGTTTGAAAAGTCATGAAGTGAAAATTTCATCGACAATGGTAAAAAATGTCGTTTTTTGACTGTCACTTTTGACTATACTACTTAACCGAATTTCAAGTTTAAGACTCGTTTGACGCAAAATTTAATGCTCTTTAATTCTTGTAATCATAAAGTTTTCTTTAGGAAGCGCCGATTTTGTCTTATTAGCGAAAAAATGAAAAAAGTGCAACAATTCGCGGTTTTCTCGAGCCAAAAACTTAAGCTCACCTCCTATGGCCGTGCAAAGTCAGATTACTCGTATTTAGACTCAAATGAAGGTACTAAAACGATTTCCAGCTTTCCCCGAATTAATTCCCAGAAAAATCTTAATTTTACTGGCCTATCATCCTACATTTCCAACGAATAATAAAGTAAATAGACTTTTTCGTGTTTTAATTTTCTGTAATAGGATGAACCCAAACCATTCTGTTTGTACTAAGCAGCGTCGCCGCTTATACGTACCGGAACGTGAGAGTTTACTCTAACTGTTATTACAGACACAGGCAGTTCAAATACATATTGTCGAAATTCACAAAGCTTTCTGAGCTTAATGTGTGGGAATAGTTTTTGCTTGTAGTTTAGGCGGTACTGGATGAACGGTTTTTCAAGGCTTTACGAAATAGAAGATCAATAAATAAAACGAATTATCTCACGTGTACAGTTGGATAATGGGTGTGCTGTAAAATTCTCAGTTCTCTTATGTTCAAAGCTATCAACACACTCTGCAAAGCTTGTCAGTATTGCTTCCATAATTTGTTACTTTACAATTAGATGTTGAAGGCTTGTTGAATATTTGTTAATTTTTCATGTAATCATAAATAATAAACCTTGTGTTGGTATTGAGTTACAAAATGAGTAGATTGGGATTACGATTTTTCTTTGTCCAACATTATTGTCTTAAAATAATGTTTTACCGTCAAAAACGGTAGCCAACTTTTTTATTTTTGATGTTTTAGCGTTTGTTTGGCCTGAAGACGGCTATTGTGTAGCCGAAACGTCGCTTTAATATATTGTTACGACGGTCTACTTGCTCGTCGTAGGTACAGTGGAAACAAAATACATACAAGACACCAATTAAGTCACTAATCACCAGCTTTAATTTTTACAGTTAAACAGTTCGTAATTAACAACACAGTTTACTACAACAAATCAAATAAAAATTGTTCACACGCAAATAAAATGCCACTAATATTAAACACAATGGTGTTACAATATACCGGCCGGATTATAAAACACAACACTTCACTAATAACCACTTGAACGCACACAGTAATATATCGCGACTATAACGCGAACCGCTCTGTAAATATATCGCCACTATACTGGCACTTAAGGCCGCTGCCGCCATGTATTTATACCTGCGCTTACAGACCAGAATGTTCCTAATGTTGCGTCTTAGCGTTCGTGTGAACTATGTAATTAACTGCGGCCTTGACACAGTCTGCGCGGCTGGCGCCTTCGAGAAACCTCTCGAAAATGCGTCGACAAGCACGTACGCCACACGCGTTACATCGAGATTCTTCTGGCACATTCGACAAACACGTAGATTGTTCTGTGATGTAACACGGGCCTCTGCTTAAGCCTGTTCGTCCCGAACTGGCAAACCATCTCTGAAGTAATACTCGACCAGGCGATCTACGTGGACGTCCTTGCGAAAGATAATTCTCCCTTTTTTCGAATTCAGTCCCGTGTGATCCGAACATCACGTTCATACGAATGCGAGTCTTCCGCTCAACCACTAGTTTCGCTGGAATCACTCCCATTGCGTCATGTACTGATGACCTAAACACCACTGGCTGATCCAAGTTTGTTTGGTTCTCGTCAAAAACCCCTTGCGTAAACTCATCTTCAGCCACCTTGCCCTCGGGCGCTTCTGTTAGCTCAGGAACAAGCAACAGATTTGTCTCGACACCCATAGTTGGCTTTCCAATCACTTCTTTTGTCGTTACACTTATTAATTTGTATTTCCTCTGCCAGTTCTTCCTCCATTTCCGCTTGCAATAGGGAGGGTTCCTCTTGACCAGACATGTTGACTTTTTCATCGACTAATGCCACTCGCTTAATCAAATTGTTGGTAGACCCTGTCATTTTAGCCATGCAAAGCTTTATCTTTTCTTGGCCAACCTTCATGACATTCTCTCTTAAGTCCACAACGAATCCGTAGGCATTCATAATGTCCGTGCCAAGAATCACTTCATCGACAATGTCTGCAACGAGCATTTTGTGGCTAAACTCGAGAAGACCCAGGCGTACACGTACGTCTACCTTTCCTAGCACCTTGACGGGGCTTCCAGTCACAGTCTGTATTGTACACGAGCTAATTAGAGGCTCGCGGTTGCTGACTAAGTCAGGGCGCACAATGGACACTGTTGCGCCCGTGTCAACTGTAAATGATGTTGGTTTACCTTCCGCAAATCCATTAACGATCAAGTTTCCACTGGTCTTATGTAGCGTGGAAACTGTGTGCTGTTCTGGGGCTTTACTTCTCCAATTGGTGCGATCACTCTCTTCTCTCTTTGTCTTTTTCTCCCAACAGTCTACCTGTAGATGACCACGTTTTCCACAGTTGTATCATTTCGGTCTTCTGTCTTATTCAAATTTTTGCGACTCTCTTGAACTTTTGAATTGTTTGTCCGACAACATTGTTATTCTGCACCCATCGTAACGGCAATGTGATGGC
The DNA here is from genome assembly GCA_034769895.1 of Magicicada septendecula. Classification (NCBI taxonomy): domain Eukaryota; kingdom Metazoa; phylum Arthropoda; class Insecta; order Hemiptera; family Cicadidae; genus Magicicada; species Magicicada septendecula. The sequence goes on from CM068367.1 coordinate 951,096,675, forward strand.
ACAAACCCATTAATGTAGCGGGACGCTGACTTGGCAGCTTCAAACTCTAGGGTGTGAACAAGAGCTTCTGAGCTATTTCGGTGTCTTGCCATTCGTAACACTTGCTGAAGTTCACAATCTCCGATGCCATCAATAAATGTCTGCACCCCAAACCTTATTCGGAAGTCTTCTGGTGCTTCAGGATAGGCCAATCTAATCAATCTGTCGATACTTGCTTCAAACTCTTGAAGACTCTCTCCGGAACGTTGTCGTCTTGTTCTCAACTGAGCGTAGTACACCTCTCGCAAATGTTTATCACCGTAGCGTAATTCTAGAGCTTTTATCAACTCGGTATATATGTTCTGGCTGTCAGGTGGGACTTTCTGTTGTAGTTCCGCCGCGGGTCCTTTTAATGCGAGAACGAGTGAGACTGCCTTGTCTTTCTCTGTCCAATTATTTGCGCATGCAGCAGCTTCAAATTTAGTCCAATCAATCTGTCACGGCCTAATGTTAAATTTACAAAAATTCCAACCCGGAAACAAAAAATATGGCGTTGTAGGAAAAAAAATTCTAAGAAAGAGTATATAAAATGAAACTCGGTCTGAAATGGCGAAGTTAACCTAAAAAATTCGCAAATTTGGAAAAAACGGTTTTTCGAAAAAAAAACTACAACTCCAATCGAAAAATAGTAAATTACATAGTTGTAGGTAATAAAAAGATCTTTCGATTGCTATTTTTGTGAGTATCGATTGTAATGTTACTTTTCAAGATATATCGGAAAAACCGTCTAAAATCGACAATATTTTTGTTTTTGCCGCATCATTTTCAAATTTACGTTTAAAGACTTAATATTTGTCATGAATATAGCCCGCGGCAAGCCAAAAAAGTATGTATTTGTAAAATTGGAAAATTTGTTTTATTTTTCGAGATATATATTGATTTTTCTAAAAAAAGACGTTCTCGAAAATCGGCCACTCTTGCTCGACGAATAATCGTAGAGTAACGAGCTTGGGCTTATTTTCTTCTTGGAGAGTTGTACTTTCATGCTGTAAAAGATTTATAACGATTTTATGAATTTTAGGTACCGAAAAATGACATTGAAAAAATTAAATTTTTTTAGGTTACGTTTTTTTAAATATCTTTTTTTTAATTTTAATTGTACGAAAATGCCCTTAACAGATTTAATATAAAACAGAGTTATCAACAAATACCGTAACTAGGCAAAGTTTTATTCATCTGTTTTTTTTTTATTTTTATTTCTTGTTTTTTTTTTTTATTATTCAGACTTATAAATTCAAAATGTTGGATTTAAAATTTTTATTTAACCTTTTTATAGTCTTATTATTATTATTATTATACATATTTATATTACAATATACATATGTACATGCTTCTCCTAATGATATTGCAAAGAATATGTGCAAAATTATCTCTTTGCTATATTGTAATAAAAAAGAAGGTACCCTTAACGACCATCGTTATGAACACTTTAAACGATCCACTTCGCGAGCCTGTTTTAAATTAGAAAGTCTTCCGCCTACTGAAGGAGCTGCCAAGCAACACGCATTACGAGTTTATTTGCAATTTCAAAAATGGTTGGAAAACGACAAAGATCCAACTTAGTGGGGTTGGAGAAATACTGACAATTTGTTGATGCCAGTTTATACTGAGGAACCACTGATACCCGAGGAAATATTAAAAAAAATATCATGTAGCTGTGTAAGTGGTTGTAAAACAAAAATATGTGGTTGCAAAAAAATTTCCTTAAATGTACAAGTGTTTGTCTACATTGCGACTCAACAAATTGCGAAAACTTTGAAACTCCTCCTGACATCCAATTAGATGATCACTGTTTGGATGTCTTGGAAAAACTTCTTGACGAACACATTACAATAGAAAATGATGAACAAAATGATAATGAAGAAATATACACAAATGAGCACGTAGAAGAAGAAGAAAGTGACCAAGAAGATCATAATGAATCAAAGAAAAGGAAAATTGAATAAAACAAATAATATTATTAATTATAAAAATTTTATACGTTTTATAAGTTTTGTAATGAAATATTTTTTTAAATAAATAAAATTTTTAAAGATCATCTTAATTTGTTCCTTTTTTTAATTTTCTGTTGTAAATGATTAATTACTGAAATCAGGAAGTAAATGTTTCGAAAAATCCCAACAATCATAACAACAATACTGTTATAATTATGGTTTGTAATTAGAATACCGAAAAACATGAAAAAATCTAAATAAAGAAAAATTGCAGTTTTCGCAACAATTAAGCTTATAAGGCGACTGAAACTATAAGAATCGTGTTTATCTCGTCGGGTTACCCCTGATTAAGTACAAAAGGATTTTTGTACGTAATCTAGAAGCCGAAATATTGAGGATTTTTTCGAGCGCGAAAGATATAGAACGAGCGAATCCAGTTTTAAGAGCGGCCGAGCGAGTTAACGCCGCCCGCTGCAATTAGCGCGCGCCTCGCTCGCACGCTTCACTTTAACACTTGATTGTTAATATAAAAGTCAATGAAATGAATCGCTGTATTTTTCTTTTGAAAATATAGGTATTCAAAAGTAATCTCCACAAAGGCTAATGCTGTATGATGTAAATTGCGTCCTTTGAAATTTTATGAAGAAAAAAAAAATTCGGCTCCAGACGGTCGTACATCAACTTTTTTTTTAAATTCGTGAAAAAATGCCAGCAACTGATTTCTGTTAAGGGCATTTTCTGACAATTAAAATTAAAAAAGATATTTAAAAAAAACATAACCTAAAAACATTTAATTTTTTCAATGTCATTTTTCGGTACTTAAAATTCATAAAATCGTTATAAATTTTTTACAACATGAAAGTAAAACTCTCCAAGAAGAAAATAAGCCCAAGCTCGTTACTCTACGACTATCCGTCGAGCAAGAGTGGCCGATTTTCGAGAACGTCTTTTTTTCGAAAAATCGATATATCTGGAAAAATAAAACAAATTTTCCAATTTTTCAAATACATACGTTTTTGGCTTGTCGCGGGCAATATTCACAATAAATATCAAGTCTTTAAACGTAAATTTGAAAATGATACGGCAAAAACAAGTATAGTCGATTTTAGACGGGTTTTCCGATATATCTTGAAAAGTAACAGAACAATCGATACTCACAAAAATAGCAATCGTAAGATCTTTTTATTACCTATAACTTTGCGGTTTACTATTTTTCGATTGGAGTTGTATTTTTTTTTTAATTTTCGAAAACCGTTTTTTCCAACTTTGCGAATTTTTTAGGTTAACTTCGCCATTTCAGACCGAGTTTCATTTTATGTACTCTTTCTTAGAATTTTTTTTCCTACAACGCCATATTTTTTGTTTCCGGGTTGGAATTTTTGCATACCTTTGTACCTATTGATTGGACTAATTGGCGGAGGTACGTTACCCAGTGACTGCTTCCGTCAAAGGTTGGATCTTTGACATGAACTGTCCCTACTGCAGGCAAAGTGACTTTCTCTATTAACTTATTTTCTGCGTCCTTTTGTCTTTATCACTGGTACAGTCTGTTCACAAAGTTGTTTTGGTTGTAACTTCAGGCACTGCTCGACTTCATTTTTAATCTGCTCTTTTATATTTGCATTCGAGTCTTCTATTTTTGTTGACATAACTTTTTCCACACTCGTGACTGACTTTTCTACTTCAGCTATTTTATTAGACATCGATTCTTGAACAATCGACACAGATTTTTCTACTTCAGCTACATTTAATTTCATTGATTCTTGTACCTCTGATATTTTAGTAACTTGTTTATTAAGCTCACCTCGTAGGAGACGAGGTTGCGGTACTGTGTTCTTGCAACTGTTTCTGCATAGCTTCAACTCATGCTTTTCAACTGAGTCAAAATCTGAATTATACTAGCCGATACTTGATTGGATATATATATAAAAAAATTGTCAATAATAATAACTTGTAAAATTTTTTCTCTGCAATTTTATAATTTTTTATGAATGATAGTCCTTCAGACGATTTGTTTGTTTTTAAAGAACCATTAAACTTAACTGATTTTTCCAAGCTAAATTCACTTGTTTAAATTTTTTTTTCGTAGATTTAAAAATTTTTATCAATCACATATTTTTTTCTTGGAACAAACGTTTCCAAGTGGCGCCCACAAAAAGCATAGTTTTAAGTTGTGTTACAGGACTACATCACTGCAGAGGATCCAGTCAACAGAGTAAGTAACAAAAGTGCGCGGAGGTAACGCCCGACAGATTACAACACTTTTACAAACAACAACACCCACCACATCCCATTCTTTTTGTTATAAATTGGCAGCCCAACTAGTGAGGCTTGAAAAAGACGGAACAAGCCCGGCAACTACCGACATATTAAAATGCCGCAACCAAAGGGAAAAAAGGTGAAGAAGACTGTGGAACCCGAGTTAAGTGTGGAAGACGGAGAGGCAGTACAGGTCGAGGAAACGGAATTAGAACCGCCCACACTAGAAATGGAAAGACCGGTACAAACGGCAGACGAATTAGAAGAACAGACGGGAGAAGAACCCATACAAATGGTAGAACAAACAGAGAAACCCGAACCAGAAAAAATAACAGGGAGCGTTGACGCTAATGTAATAATGCTAATGTTCCAAACGCTAAACGAAAATACTAAAAAAAGTAATGAGCAGATGCTCCAAAAAATGGAAGAAAATATGAATAAAAATAGACAGGAAGACAAGGAGGAGACTAAAAAAAGTAATGAGCAAATGTTCCAAAGGATGGAAGAAAATATGAACAGAAACAAGGAGAAATTAGACAAAAGCATAGAATCTTTAAAGGAGGGTATGAACAAAAATATAGAATCCCTGAATAAAAACAGACAGGAAGATAAGGAGGAAATAAAAGGAAGCATAGAGTCCCTGAAAAAAGAAATTAGCATAAAATACGAAATAGTAAACAAAAGGATCGATGATAATAAGGTCGATAGTGACAGGAAGGTCGAAAACATGGAGAAACAATTGGAAAGGTTACGGGAGGGAAACAATACACGTTTCGAAAGTATAGAGGAACAGACAGTAGAGACCAAACAAGATGTTAGAAATCTCGAAAACAAGGTAAGGCAGAACCAAGACGCCATCATGCAGGAGGTGGGAGAAGTCCAGAAAGACGTTAGCGAGAGGAGGCAGGAAACATATGACATCGCTAACAGGCTGGACGAACAAATAAAATCTAACAAAAATAGTATACTGGAAATAGACCAGAGAGAGAAAAACCTGCAGGAAAGATTAGAGGCGCTGAGAGACACACCAATACTAAACACTCATACGTGTCATGGTGAAAACAGGGAAGTAATCAACTTCCAGGACTATCGACGAAACCCAATGGAATTTTTGGAAAGAATGGAGGAGGTTATTGGGAGAAGCAGAGAAACAAGGTGGGACAGGATAAGAGAGATGCTTGACGAGACGTTTAAAAATACTAAGGATAACTGGTGGATAGCGGTACGACCCGAAATAACGAATTTAGCAGAGTTTAAACGCCAGTTTAAGGAAAAGTATTGGTCAGAGACCGTACAAAACAGGGTAAGGATGGACATTTTCTATGGCAAATACGACGCGTCCTATGGACAGTCCCCGACGTCTTATTTCCTGGGAAAGGTATGTTTAGCACGGAAGTTGATACCGCCGATCCCAGAAGAATGTTTGGTAAGGCAGTTAGCTGGACATTACAGCTATGGTATCAAGGATGCCCAATTATACCAACAGATTAGCAAAATAGCCGATCTGGCCAAATTATTGGAAAATTGCGAATCCACAGGAAGGTTCCAGGATTACCAACCCCCCAATCGTAAGGTAGAGTACAACAACAATAATAACGGACCAAACCGGAATGGAGGTGGGAACAGTAATAATCTAAACACCAATAATCAGAATAATAATATCCCACCAAATGGCCGCAATGATAACACTCAGGGCCCAATTAACCGCAACTATCCGGGACCAAACAGAGGTAATTACACCGGGAATAACTACGGTAGGAACTTCCACCAGGGAAACGGTTATCGCGGGAATAATTATAGAGGAAGTAATTATGGTCAACGTAATGGTTATCGCAACGGGGGAAACCAAGGAGGAAGCGATAGGAGAAACCAAAATGAGTATAGGCCCCAGGTAAATTATATGATGGCCGATAATCGACGACCATATCCACCCAATTTACCAAGTTACGGGTATATGACTCAACAGGCGCCAGGTAGCCAGGGTGATACGGCGAATAACCGTCAGCAGTTTTCAGAGGGTAGGAGTAGCGAACCACCCCGAAACGAAAGTAACAACCAACAAGAGCCAAACGCTAATCAAAATAATAATGAGAATCGGGTAACAGTTCACGAAAATCCGAGTTTTTCATTACAGCATAATCAGGCAAGTAATGACGAAAAACCCCGAGTATTTTATGTAAACCATGTATTGGCAGAAACTGGCAGAGAACCAGATAATGATCCCCAAAATGAAAGTGAGAGAGAGGAGGAATTCCGCTATGCAGAAAAATTGTGGCCCAAACATGTGATGAGATGGTAATGCCATGGATTAATCATCCAGAATAAATGTCATAGACCAGGCATTTGAAGGAGTAGAGGTGATAAACATCGAAGGTCGAATATTGAAAAGAGAAGGAATTAAAAAGGAATGGGAATGATAAATAATGACATGATATATAAGGAACACAACCAAAAGGGGTTGAAATAATCAAGGTAATTAACCCAAACTGACAAATATAAAACCAAATATTATCAAACATGAAAACAATACCTACTAGGTAACTGACACAATTAGGAACAAGGTAAAAGGTACATATAACCAGACTTCATTAAAAAAGTACCATGATTAAAAAAAAATCGCAAGTCGAATACTCAATCAGTGACCTAGTACCATGACCAAAGACCCAAGTCAAATACAGCATCATAGAGAAGGTACTTTGACTAAACATGTCAACGTGAATTTTTTAACTTAGCCATAATTAGAAAGGAGATAGAGATTTTTAAATAAATATAAATATTATTGTATAATGATTATTATAAATAAATATTACGAGATGGACACATTCCACCATAGGCAAGATTTATTTCCAATAGCCATGTCAACGTATATTTACCAGCTTACCCGTACTTAGAGAAGGAGAGAGATTATTAATAAATAAATATTACTAGATGGACACTTAGTAAAGGAGAAAGAAGGAGAAATACTGTCATATATTTGATACTAAATGGAAATGATAAATGATAAATGAAAAAAAAAGGAGAGTAAAACAGTGTGTTACATAAGGAGGTAATGATGAATATGAATATAGCTATTAACATTGAATGATTTTAAACGATAATTTTAACCTGCAGAGAACGATATATTAATATAATTGTGAATTAATCAGAAGAGTTTAAAAAAGGGAATTTATGTGTAGGAGCCTATGATCTTTGAATATTGTATTTTTTTTATTATTATTATTATTTGTTGCAAAGGTGCAATTATTATTTTCTGAACAGGGATGTGTTGCCTCTGATTTCAGTAGTTATAGACAGGAAGGGACAGAGAATGTATGCCATAGCGAGCCACTCTGACTCCCAACCCTCTATGTAAGTTAGGGAATTGATAGGGAATTATATCAAAGATTAATTATAAAACATCAAGGTAAAAAGGAAAGGAATAGGTGATATGACAAAGAACGAACTAGGAATATTGAGTTGGATTAATATATTAAAGGAGTAGTACAGGAATTTAATTATAAGATAAAAGAATGAAATATAAAGAAGCTAATAATAAAGGGTTATTATAGAGATGATAATTTCATCAAAACCAAAGATATGTTTTTCCAAAATTATCAACTTTAACGAAGAGGCATATGTAACGTCACAGAACGTTCCATAAAAGAAATCATTTATATAGTAAGTTAGCATAAGAGGAAAGTGAAGTGAACAGTATCGAACCCAAGTAGTCCCAAAAAATTGTGTAATTTTGTATAATAATTATTTCTATCAACTTGAAAAAACGACCAAACTATGACTAAGACAAAACCCCATATATATTATTAAAGTGAATAAGAGTGAAAAAACCATAAGACACTATAAGAGAGAGAAATAATGTCAGAATCCACCAGAATAAAGTCAATAATTATTAAGTTTTATAACTATGAATAGGGTATTAAAAACTATTTTTTGTGAATAAATGGACATGATCCATCATTATATTATGTGATGTAAATAAAATAAATGTATTAAATGACTTAAATACATTATTAGAAAGAGTTTAAGTTAAAATAAAAATTGTATATTTGCAATGACAAAAAAATATTAATGCGTTGGATTTGAGACCATACACCAAGATTTCATGAAAAAATTAATTATTATCAGATTTAAATAAAAACTATATGTAATTGTCAAGCAGACAATAGTGAACAATTTATCTTAAATAAAGGAAGCTGTCAAATGAATAAAAAGCAGCCAAAATAGCCAAAAACAGTGTTAACTAAAAACATGTAATAGGCATCTAATATTGTATAATTTATGAATTTAATGTTGCCAAAATGCAACCAAACTGCATTAGAAAGCTGTAATATGATATAAAGCAACTATACTAATATACCTGACCAACTTTAACATTGTAATAGTCAAGTCAGCAAAATATTTACTTATACCATGTATGGCTGAAGCCAATTATCCAGTACAAAAATAATCATATCTGGCTAAATACTTAAATAATACTAACAAAAATAAGATAGAAAGGTACAATACATCAGAATACCTTAATAAGAAACAAACTCAGTTGAAAGTAAAGTCAATTCTAAAAGAATTTAACTAATTAGAGTGAGATTTGTCACACCATAAAAAATGACATCTCAAGACCAATCAATGATGCTATGTCATCTTGTGATAAATATAATATATGTACAAAGTAACCAGGTATCACAAAAGATAGACAAAATAATAAACTCTGTGTGTATAGTGGTAAAATAATACATATATTAAAGAAAAAGACTAATCATTGTATTAGAAAACTGACAAGAATCTAGGCCATGAGCAGAGGCCATATAAAATTGTATTTATTTGTGTTTTATTTATGTTAAAATTTGTTTATTTTGTTGTAGGAAAGTAGTAGTAGTAGATGTTCAGCTTGTGGAAGGAACTTTGTAACTCCACAACAATTTTTGTTATAAAAATTGAGTTTTCAATGACTACAACTCAAGGTGAGGGTTGTATATTGTAATGTTTATTAGACTTAAGTTAATTAGATACCAATCATATTTAGTATCGCTAGATTCAGTAAAAAACAAGGAATCTAAATACATTAATGGCATACAAATTGTAAGTACTAATGTGAAACTGTTTGATAAATACCAGTGTAAATTTTGAAATATCCTTTGTATGAAGAATAAGAAATTCGTTCTAAAAGCTTCTACGGAAGTGAAAATTGTTCTATGACATTCCATTTCGTTTATTCTCGAACAATCTAGAAAGAATTTTTACACAAATATACCGGAAGTCGACGAAAACAGTCATCCCGATTTAGTATAAAAGCGAGACCAAATTCGACCCAAAAACACTTGAAGATTGAACTCCAGAACTGATGCATCTCACACAACACTGATCAACGCAGCTAAGGCGAAACCAAAGAGGCGAGAAATCGACAAGACACGGCAGGAAGGCTTTTCCCGTACATAGACATAACCGACTGACTTAACCTCAACGAGAGTCTACGCCAAAAAGTATCGCTGAAATAGAGCAGCGATACGGCAAATTTTAATAGAAACCACGCAGCCAGAACGTCGACGGCCCAGGAGGGACCAAACATTTAAATAGAGAACGAATTCTGCTGTGTTCGCATTGACTGACTAACGTGACAAATAATTCCCCCGAACGTAACAAACATTACACTAAGCCTTCCTCAACACTGCATGGGAATCAGCGCTGCGGTGGCAGATTTCTGAATCAACGCTAAACAGATGATTCGTAGTGGCGGCGTTTGAACGAGATTTTACTGCCAAACGTTTTGACAAAAAGTGCGGAAAAAGTAATGATCGCAAAAATTGACTTTAAATAGATTCAGTGTACACCCGAAGAGGCGAGATTGAGAAACTACCCGAAGGAAGTGTCCAGTGAGAGAATAAACGACCATTGGAACGTGAGTTACCAAAATTAAAGTCATTTGTTACCTGGTTACATTTATCACACAGTTGTACTTTACACGCCACACATACACCTTCAAATCACTTAGTTTTTTCTTGTAAGGCATCTAATTGATATGTCTTGGTAGTTCAAAGGAGTCACGTCCTGAGAGTAAAGATTTTTCACATATTAAACTCATGCTTTTCAACTGAGTCAAAATCTGAATTATACTAGCCGATACTTTATTGGATATATATATAAAAAAATTGTCAATAATAATAACTTGTAAAATTTTTTCTCTGCAATTTTATAATTTTTTATGAATGATAGTCCTTCAGACGATTTGTTTGTTTTTAAAGAACCATTAAACTTAACTGATTTTTCCAAGCTAAACTGACTTGTTTAAATTTTTTTTCGTAGATTTAAAAATTTTTATCAATCACATATTTTTTTCTTGGAACAAACGTTTCCAAGTGGCGCCCACAAAAAGCATAGTTTTAAGTTGTGTTACAGGACTACATCACTGCAGAGGATCCAGTCAACAGAGTAAGTAACAAAAGTGCGCGGAGGTAACGCCCGACAGATTACAACACTTTTACAAACAACAACACCCACCACATCCCATTCTTTTTGTTATAAATTGGCAGCCCAACTAGTGAGGCTTGAAAAAGACGGAACAAGCCCGGCAACTACCGACATATTAAAATGCCGCAACCAAAGGGAAAAAAGGTGAAGAAGACTGTGGAACCCGAGTTAAGTGTGGAAGACGGAGAGGCAGTACAGGTCGAGGAAACGGAATTAGAACCGCCCACACTAGAAATGGAAAGACCGGTACAAACGGCAGACGAATTAGAAGAACAGACGGGAGAAGAACCCATACAAATGGTAGAACAAACAGAGAAACCCGAACCAGAAAAAATAACAGGGAGCGTTGACGCTAATGTAATAATGCTAATGTTCCAAACGCTAAACGAAAATACTAAAAAAAGTAATGAGCAGATGCTCCAAAAAATGGAAGAAAATATGAATAAAAATAGACAGGAAGACAAGGAGGAGACTAAAAAAAGTAATGAGCAAATGTTCCAAAGGATGGAAGAAAATATGAACAGAAACAAGGAGAAATTAGACAAAAGCATAGAATCTTTAAAGGAGGGTATGAACAAAAATATAGAATCCCTGAATAAAAACAGACAGGAAGATAAGGAGGAAATAAAAGGAAGCATAGAGTCCCTGAAAAAAGAAATTAGCATAAAATACGAAATAGTAAACAAAAGGATCGATGATAATAAGGTCGATAGTGACAGGAAGGTCGAAAACATGGAGAAACAATTGGAAAGGTTACGGGAGGGAAACAATACACGTTTCGAAAGTATAGAGGAACAGACAGTAGAGACCAAACAAGATGTTAGAAATCTCGAAAACAAGGTAAGGCAGAACCAAGACGCCATCATGCAGGAGGTGGGAGAAGTCCAGAAAGACGTTAGCGAGAGGAGGCAGGAAACATATGACATCGCTAACAGGCTGGACGAACAAATAAAATCTAACAAAAATAGTATACTGGAAATAGACCAGAGAGAGAAAAACCTGCAGGAAAGATTAGAGGCGCTGAGAGACACACCAATACTAAACACTCATACGTGTCATGGTGAAAACAGGGAAGTAATCAACTTCCAGGACTATCGACGAAACCCAATGGAATTTTTGGAAAGAATGGAGGAGGTTATTGGGAGAAGTAGAGAAACAAGGTGGGACAGGATAAGAGAGATGCTTGACGAGACGTTTAAAAATACTAAGGATAACTGGTGGATAGCGGTACGACCCGAAATAACGAATTTAGCAGAGTTTAAACGCCAGTTTAAGGAAAAGTATTGGTCAGAGACCGTACAAAACAGGGTAAGGATGGACATTTTCTATGGCAAATACGACGCGTCCTATGGACAGTCCCCGACGTCTTATTTCCTGGGAAAGGTATGTTTAGCACGGAAGTTGATACCGCCGATCCCAGAAGAATGTTTGGTAAGGCAGTTAGCTGGACATTACAGCTATGGTATCAAGGATGCCCAATTATACCAACAGATTAGCAAAATAGCCGATCTGGCCAAATTATTGGAAAATTGCGAATCCACAGGAAGGTTCCAGGATTACCAACCCCCCAATCGTAAGGTAGAGTACAACAACAATAATAACGGACCAAACCGGAATGGAGGTGGGAACAGTAATAATCTAAACACCAATAATCAGAATAATAATATCCCACCAAATGGCCGCAATGATAACACTCAGGGCCCAATTAACCGCAACTATCCGGGACCAAACAGAGGTAATTACACCGGGAATAACTACGGTAGGAACTTCCACCAGGGAAACGGTTATCGCGGGAATAATTATAGAGGAAGTAATTATGGTCAACGTAATGGTTATCGCAACGGGGGAAACCAAGGAGGAAGCGATAGGAGAAACCAAAATGAGTATAGGCCCCAGGTAAATTATATGATGGCCGATAATCGACGACCATATCCACCCAATTTACCAAGTTACGGGTATATGACTCAACAGGCGCCAGGTAGCCAGGGTGATACGGCGAATAACCGTCAGCAGTTTTCAGAGGGTAGGAGTAGCGAACCACCCCGAAACGAAAGTAACAACCAACAAGAGCCAAACGCTAATCAAAATAATAATGAGAATCGGGTAACAGTTCACGAAAATCCGAGTTTTTCATTACAGCATAATCAGGCAAGTAATGACGAAAAACCCCGAGTATTTTATGTAAACCATGTATTGGCAGAAACTGGCAGAGAACCAGATAATGATCCCCAAAATGAAAGTGAGAGAGAGGAGGAATTCCGCTATGCAGAAAAATTGTGGCCCAAACATGTGATGAGATGGTAATGCCATGGATTAATCATCCAGAATAAATGTCATAGACCAGGCATTTGAAGGAGTAGAGGTGATAAACATCGAAGGTCGAATATTGAAAAGAGAAGGAATTAAAAAGGAATGGGAATGATAAATAATGACATGATATATAAGGAACACAACCAAAAGGGGTTGAAATAATCAAGGTAATTAACCCAAACTGACAAATATAAAACCAAATATTATCAAACATGAAAACAATACCTACTAGGTAACTGACACAATTAGGAACAAGGTAAAAGGTACATATAACCAGACTTCATTAAAAAAGTACCATGATTAAAAAAAAATCGCAAGTCGAATACTCAATCAGTGACCTAGTACCATGACCAAAGACCCAAGTCAAATACAGCATCATAGAGAAGGTACCTTGACTAAACATGTCAACGTGAATTTTTTAACTTAGCCATAATTAGAAAGGAGATAGAGATTTTTAAATAAATATAAATATTATTGTATAATGATTATTATAAATAAATATTACGAGATGGACACATTCCACCATAGGCAAGATTTATTTCCAATAGCCATGTCAACGTATATTTACCAGCTTACCCGTACTTAGAGAAGGAGAGAGATTATTAATAAATAAATATTACTAGATGGACACTTAGTAAAGGAGAAAGAAGGAGAAATACTGTCATATATTTGATACTAAATGGAAATGATAAATGATAAATGAAAAAAAAAAGGAGAGTAAAACAGTGTGTTACATAAGGAGGTAATGATGAATATGAATATAGCTATTAACATTGAATGATTTTAAACGATAATTTTAACCTGCAGAGAACGATATATTAATATAATTGTGAATTAATCAGAAGAGTTTAAGAAAGGGAATTTATGTGTAGGAGTCTATGATCTTTGAATATTGTATTTTTTTTATTATTATTATTATTTGTTGCAAAGGTGCAATTATTATTTTCTGAACAGGGATGTGTTGCCTCTGATTTCAGTAGTTATAGACAGGAAGGGACAGAGAATGTATGCCATAGCGAGCCACTCTGACTCCCAACCCTCTATGTAAGTTAGGGAATTGATAGGGAATTATATCAAAGATTAATTATAAAACATCAAGGTAAAAAGGAAAGGAATAGGTGATATGACAAAGAACGAACTAGGAATATTGAGTTGGATTAATATATTAAAGGAGTAGTACAGGAATTTAATTATAAGATAAAAGAATGAAATATAAAGAAGCTAATAATAAAGGGTTATTATAGAGATGATAATTTCATCAAAACCAAAGATATGTTTTTCCAAAATTATCAACTTTAACGAAGAGGCATATGTAACGTCACAGAACGTTCCATAAAAGAAATCATTTATATAGTAAGTTAGCATAAGAGGAAAGTGAAGTGAACAGTATCGAACCCAAGTAGTCCCAAAAAATTGTGTAATTTTGTATAATAATTATTTCTATCAACTTGAAAAAACGACCAAACTATGACTAAGACAAAACCCCATATATATTATTAAAGTGAATAAGAGTGAAAAAACCATAAGACACTATAAGAGAGAGAAATAATGTCAGAATCCACCAGAATAAAGTCAATAATTATTAAGTTTTATAACTATGAATAGGGTATTAAAAACTATTTTTTGTGAATAAATGGACATGATCCATCATTATATTATGTGATGTAAATAAAATAAATGTATTAAATGACTTAAATACATTATTAGAAAGAGTTTAAGTTAAAATAAAAATTGTATATTTGCAATGACAAAAAAATATTAATGCGTTGGATTTGAGACCATACACCAAGATTTCATGAAAAAATTAATTATTATCAGATTTAAATAAAAACTATATGTAATTGTCAAGCAGACAATAGTGAACAATTTATCTTAAATAAAGGAAGCTGTCAAATGAATAAAAAGCAGCCAAAATAGCCAAAAACAGTGTTAACTAAAAACATGTAATAGGCATCTAATATTGTATAATTTATGAATTTAATGTTGCCAAAATGCAACCAAACTGCATTAGAAAGCTGTAATATGATATAAAGCAACTATACTAATATACCTGACCAACTTTAACATTGTAATAGTCAAGTCAGCAAAATATTTACTTATACCATGTATGGCTGAAGCCAATTATCCAGTACAAAAATAATCATATCTGGCTAAATACTTAAATAATACTAACAAAAATAAGATAGAAAGGTACAATACATCAGAATACCTTAATAAGAAACAAACTCAGTTGAAAGTAAAGTCAATTCTAAAAGAATTTAACTAATTAGAGTGAGATTTGTCACACCATAAAAAATGACATCTCAAGACCAATCAATGATGCTATGTCATCTTGTGATAAATATAATATATGTACAAAGTAACCAGGTATCACAAAAGATAGACAAAATAATAAACTCTGTGTGTATAGTGGTAAAATAATACATATATTAAAGAAAAAGACTAATCATTGTATTAGAAAACTGACAAGAATCTAGGCCATGAGCAGAGGCCATATAAAATTGTATTTATTTGTGTTTTATTTATGTTAAAATTTGTTTATTTTGTTGTAGGAAAGTAGTAGTAGTAGATGTTCAGCTTGTGGAAGGAACTTTGTAACTCCACAACAATTTTTGTTATAAAAATTGAGTTTTCAATGACTACAACTCAAGGTGAGGGTTGTATATTGTAATGTTTATTAGACTTAAGTTAATTAGATACCAATCATATTTAGTATCGCTAGATTCAGTAAAAAACAAGGAATCTAAATACATTAATGGCATACAAATTGTAAGTACTAATGTGAAACTGTTTGATAAATACCAGTGTAAATTTTGAAATATCCTTTGTATGAAGAATAAGAAATTCGTTCTAAAAGCTTCTACGGAAGTGAAAATTGTTCTATGACATTCCATTTCGTTTATTCTCGAACAATCTAGAAAGAATTTTTACACAAATATACCGGAAGTCGACGAAAACAGTCATCCCGATTTAGTATAAAAGCGAGACCAAATTCGACCCAAAAACACTTGAAGATTGAACTCCAGAACTGATGCATCTCACACAACACTGATCAACGCAGCTAAGGCGAAACCAAAGAGGCGAGAAATCGACAAGACACGGCAGGAAGGCTTTTCCCGTACATAGACATAACCGACTGACTTAACCTCAACGAGAGTCTACGCCAAAAAGTATCGCTGAAATAGAGCAGCGATACGGCAAATTTTAATAGAAACCACGCAGCCAGAACGTCGACGGCCCAGGAGGGACCAAACATTTAAATAGAGAACGAATTCTGCTGTGTTCGCATTGACTGACTAACGTGACAAATAATTCCCCCGAACGTAACAAACATTACACTAAGCCTTCCTCAACACTGCATGGGAATCAGCGCTGCGGTGGCAGATTTCTGAATCAACGCTAAACAGATGATTCGTAGTGGCGGCGTTTGAACGAGATTTTACTGCCAAACGTTTTGACAAAAAGTGCGGAAAAAGTAATGATTGCAAAAATTGACTTTAAATAGATTCAGTGTACACCCGAAGAGGCGAGATTGAGAAACTACCCGAAGGAAGTGTCCAGTGAGAGAATAAACGACCATTGGAACGTGAGTTACCAAAATTAAAGTCATTTGTTACCTGGTTACATTTATCACACAGTTGTACTTTACACGCCACACATACACCTTCAAATCACTTAGTTTTTTCTTGTAAGGCATCTAATTGATATGTCTTGGTAGTTCAAAGGAGTCACGTCCTGAGAGTAAAGATTTTTCACATATTAAACTCATGCTTTTCAACTGAGTCAAAATCTGAATTATACTAGCCGATACTTTATTGGATATATATATAAAAAAATTGTCAATAATAATAACTTGTAAAATTTTTTCTCTGCAATTTTATAATTTTTTATGAATGATAGTCCTTCAGACGATTTGTTTGTTTTTAAAGAACCATTAAACTTAACTGATTTTTCCAAGCTAAACTGACTTGTTTAAATTTTTTTTTCGTAGATTTAAAAATTTTTATCAATCACATATTTTTTTCTTGGAACAAACGTTTCCAAGTGGCGCCCACAAAAAGCATAGTTTTAAGTTGTGTTACAGGACTACATCACTGCAGAGGATCCAGTCAACAGAGTAAGTAACAAAAGTGCGCGGAGGTAACGCCCGACAGATTACAACACTTTTACAAACAACAACACCCACCACATCCCATTCTTTTTGTTATAATGTGTATATTATGCAACGTTACAAGTATTATAAAATAAATGAATACATTTCTGTCCATGTACCCAACGCAACTATAAGGTGTTAAACACCGGCCAGGTCGTAGGATTTTTGTGTTCGTTGCGTTAAGTATATGCGGTTGCACAATAAACGTATTTTAATAAGAAGTGTGAGACGTTGATGAAATGAAATAATTAATTAAAACATTTTAAAAGAATCAATCAATAATATATTAATATTGCAAAGAAATTACTTGATTATTAAAAATTGAAATTATAAAATTCAAAAATATTATCTCTTATAAGTTTACACTCTGTAGAACATAACATACCTTTGATATTCTACACATATTAATAACATATAATCTTAAATCTCTAAACATATACGATGAACCAATAATACAATTACTTTATATTACATGGGTGTCTGATATTGACTCATTTTTAAAATAACAGCTCATTTATAAAATATTATTAACTTCAGAAAAATAAAATTTAATTGTTGCTATTAATACTTTCTTGAAAAAATAACATTTACTTTAAGAATATTTATTATTTCTAATGACACCCCCAATTTGTAAAATTGAACAGAAGAAAATTATTATGTTTAACAAAAATTTACCATTACGTCTTTTACTTTATATATTTACATTATTTAAGTACATTTAAGTCTTTACAATCTGATACTTGGTCCTTTATGGGTTCTTTGCACAAAATATAATTGTTTATTTGTTACCTGCGTATTGTCGAAGTTACCGTTGCGTGTGTACATGTGTGTGCGTCCTGAATGATGACAATGACGACGATGATGATGCTATGCGTTCTCGGTACTCTATGGTTTGTTGTGGATGATGATCCGATGCTCCTCCATCAATCGTAGTGTATTGCAGATGATGGTGATGTTGATGATGAAAACGTATGATGATTCACGTCAATCGACAGACTTACATAGTGACAGCGTGTAAAGATATCTTGAGTCTGACTTCGCCCAAAATTGCCGGAGGTACTTATAGTAGACGGTAAACTGTTAATATTGTCAACTCGTGCGAAGCGTCTGTTTTTTTACTGATCACTTATTAGTCCGTTTTCGCAATCACGTAAACTGAATCGTTACACGAGTGGTTGCATTGTCTTCGTAATTTTTCACTTGTCATTTACATATAACTCACTTGTTAATTACTAGTTAATTATGGTAATAATTAACATTAATTTATATAACGTCTTTATTATTGCACTTTCCAGCAATAATGTTGCATCACCATACGCGTTTGAATGTCTTTAATCTAATGGTGTTCTTAGTATTATTGTGATATGTCTTTGGTAACAGGTAAAAAAAAACGTATTAATTAATTTATTTTAATCCTGTCAATACCTGATTTAATTACAAAAACAACAATTCGTATGTATCTCTCCTCGTAGTATATTGCAGGTCGACACTGGCATACACACACAGACACACAAATGCTGTATTTACACTATCGGGGCAGGTGTAGGCTTTCGATAGGCAACGGCCTGCACTTTACAGCTAAAAGTTGTTTTAAACTGTTCGTCGTATTCTTTTTTACACTAATTATTTACAAAACATACCGCCCTGTGTAAATATGAAAATATATGTATTGTTGCAATATATAAATGTATTTATATTGAAACAGTACACAGGATATGAAGTCATTTAAGTGGAATACTACTGCTATATAATATTTTCTGATGGCCATAGACATGTTTTAAATTGATTTTGTTCTTTCTTTGTAAAGTAGTCATAAGCTTTGATCCAAGCTATCTTTTAAAAATTATGTTATGTCAAAATGTTTACAACTTTATTTTCTTTTATGTCATGTGAACTATTTGTGTGTAAGTGCCCGGGTGCGCGTGTGATTTACATTTATTTAATAACTTCGAGGAAAATTAACATTTCTTTCTGAAACTTGGACAGAGTACACTCATGGTTATAAGCTACATTTTCCATATACTCAACTCTCCAATCTTCTTTTATTATCATTATCTTCAAGAAAGTAATAAAATTTACAGATTAGATCTAGACAGGCCTTTGCAGAATCGGACAGAGTTTAAGCCTGATTTCAGTCTATCTGTGTTCTCATCTGTGACGTTGCTAAAGTTTCAACCAAACGGAGGGTCTAAAATTTATTCAGTTTGGTCCTCTGTCGAGAGAACTTCGCGCAGTTTCTTGACTCGTTATAGAAAGACGTACTCGCTGCCACGTGTTTTTCGTGACAAGACAGGTCGTTTTTATTTAAACTTAGAAGTTGGTTCACGGTTCGAGGTGTTCAAAACCATTACCACTTACAGAACTCATATAATAAAAAATACACCATTCTAGTGCTTTCCCGCGTATAGTATAAGATATCCGCTAGGTACAAAATATCTACCGAGATATTTTGAGTTAACGCGAGAACACTTCAAGAAGCCGGATTTGTGTAAGCTCAATACACGATCTATTTTACCCAGATTTAAAACCCTCAGATAATTTTATAAACAATAACAGTTCGTATCGCAGTGTGCGTGGGTTCAACGACGTGCATTAGTAATCTTCGAACCGTCTACGGGCAAAGTTCCAGCTATCCAGTCGAACTACGTGCGCGGAGCGTGGAGGGGCTACGCAAACAGTGGATTTCAACACATCAAGTAACATAATTGTAAAGCAAGCCAATAGACTCAATTTCGTAAGACAAATTTTTAAATAAATAATTTTATAGTATAAGTTAATAAGACAATAGTAAATCATAACGTTTTAATTTAATAAATTTTCCTACCTCCAGATATAGACTTTGTTGTAATAATTTCTATAATACCTATCTATGCAGTTTTAAAATTATATCGTTGCAATATATATGAGAATACGCCGCAGTGTGTAGCTGAATCTACCTACATTTCAGGTTTCGATAGGTAACCCTACGTACAATTGTATCGTTGCAATATATATGAGAATACGCCGCAGTGTGTAGCTGAATCGACCTACATTTCAGGTTTCGATAGGTAGCCCTACGTACAACTTCTTACATTTCAACTCCGTACTCTATCACTATTGTAACACTGTAATTTATTTTAGTTTTTTTTTTGCAAGAGGATAGACTATATATAGGCTACTCGACGCGTCCAAAATTCGGAAATTTCAGAGATATGAAATCACCATTAATAGAACATAAAGTAATTTTAATATACTTCATTTTTCTGTCACCCGGGAGTGTCGACAATATCGTAGATCTTAAGAAGTAACGTCTGTAGAGCCAATGAAAGTTTCCTTGTTCCGGTTAGATTAAATTGGCGTGCTAATACATGTTAACATGGAGTTAGTGGTCAGAGTGGAGAGTGGTAGTTGTACCCCTGACTCATCTAGGTATATGTGAATTTGTCAGTACAGATGTCATTATTTATAGGTCTTTGTTATGCATTAAAGGAGCTTACTGAAAGTAAACAAGATGGTTTGGAAAGTTGTTGTGCGTGTGTGTGTAAGGAGAATCGGCTATTTCAGAAATAACACAAGCCTCTGTTTTGGGTATTTTCATTTTTTTTATATTCTGTATCCAGGTAAACAAAGACATATTATTATATAGAAAAGAAAACAAGTCCGACTTTCCTTTACTACTTTTATAGCTTTAACAAAACTCTATGTTTTGCAGGAACAAAGTAAGTCACGGATTTGTAGGGTTCCTGCAGTAAACAGAAGAGGAGACAAAAAAATTGTTATAAATGAAACAGCTAAAAACAGTTATGTGGCTGATAATAGTTAATTATTATTTTTAATTCTTTACGTTTTTTGATTATAAGAGAGTAGTAGTATGTAAATTAATACTAAAATTGATACTACTCAAAGAAAGAAAGAAGTGTACAATACATCGGAATACATAAGAAATGTTATTAGAAAATCCCGGTTGAATGGAACAGCCACTATTGACCGGAAGAGAAATAGTTTACCTAAAGCAGTAAATTATAACATTATAACATTTAAATCCCGGAACTAACTTAGCATGATGTAAAAGCAGTAGCATGTAAATGAATATAAAGGTAATGAAGAAATCTGACGTGCAGCACGGTTGCAGCCAAGGCTCTTATGCTTGTTGTTTAGTAGAGGTCTGCTGGCTTGAAATTAATAAGAATTATGCAAAACGTACGAAGTTTCTGACTGTGTCATGTCGATCGAAGTGGATGGACAATGAAGATGGAGAAATGTTATGAAATGCATATGAAGAAAGACACAGAACAGACAATGCAGTAGAAAGATAACAGAAAAATCAAGACCGCCCTGGTATAAAGACGACAATCTAATGTATATATCCTAGGAAGAAAAGTTAAAAATGAAGCAGCGTTTATTACAGCTCAAATCCAAATTATTAAACTCGCTTCTCGTAGAAAGGAAAGTGAAATACATTCAACCATAGAGTGTAGAAATAAATTTGAAATCGGTAACAAGAAAGCAAACCTGTATTTAGATGATTAAAAAATTTAAATCACGTAGAAAAGCATGACCAACTGGAACAAACATAATGTTTACCAAATCGGAAAACAACTAAGAAAAGAAATAAAACACTAAGTTACAACTAGCTGTCTAAAAAATTAAAAGTAGTAATAAGTAATTAAGAAAATTAAAAACCGAAAACAGTATTAAAATACTTCTAAAACAAGACTGCATTCAAGAACTTGTTTAGCTAAAGCAAGATGTTCTATACAATGATTTTCGTTGTACCAAGTCGCTGGGTACAGCCAATCTCAAACCTGGATCACGTGTGAAACTAGTTGGAACCTATGCGGTATAGAATAATCAGACCAATGTTTAGAATCATGTGAACCACTCAAGAAAAAAGTATATATTCTTTTTCAATTTTAATGGTATTCTTGAAAGTAAGCCTAGTAATCACAGCTAATGTTGGCTGTGGAGTTCATGAACAGAGAACAGACAGACTTGCGGCCAGGTGTTAACGCGTCTAATGATTCATATGAATAGATAAGTTGAGCGAACAAAGCACGGGCTCTCTGAGCACGTTACCACTCGAACCGTTCGGGTATTCTAGGTTGTGTAGGGCGACGCCTACGCCACGTCTGTCCACAGCCCAGGTGCCCCGGGCGCGTATTTACATTCCCCCTTCGAGTTCAACCGGTGGCTGAAACCAGTTAGGGTATATAATGGTTAGAGCGCAAATGCTACACCTGTTTCTACATTCCCATAACGGTCTCAGCCTGCTACTAGTAGTGCTGTATTCTGTGTATTCTGCTTAGCGCTTAGACATGAGGCGGCATAAGACGTGGCGGCAACTCGATCCAAATGCCAGTTTGCTCATCATATGTAAACATAAACCAATTTTGACCATTAGTCGTTGTTTTCGATAAAATTACAGATCGTAGATTATAGAATCTCTTAAGCCCCAAATAATTTTTAATTACCAAATTAATATTAAAGTCTGAATTACCATAAATTATTTTTTATAGCTTAATAACACTGTTTTATAAAGACATTTTTGTTCATCTTGAACGAAACATCAGTCAAATGTCCATTGAACTTTGAAAACCTAAGTGATTCATTCCCCTGAAGAAAGGAAACTTATCTTCCGTCTACGGTTTACTCGTGGGAGGAGAGGTTGACATTTACTTACTTTTCTAAGAGTGTTCTTTACTTCTGCAAATATTCATCTTTAAGCCCCCTCTTTTATTATTTTCAATAAAAACTGCTTCAAATTACGTCTTGCCATTTTTCATTTTTAGGCTCTAATTACGCATAAAACAAAGGAGAGCACACTCGTTGTAACCATATCGTATCCGCAGATATATTTAAGAAATAATTATAAAAATAAACTAAAAAAAAAATTTGTGTTTGATTTTTCCGCTTTTAGATATATTCGGTATGCTCTTAATTTTGATCCCCAGAAGTGCATGAGACATAAATAAAAACACAATTATAATATTGCGACAGTAATTATTTGTCTTATTTCATTTAAGATTTCAAAACATATAAAAGATTACAACATGAATTTTAATTTAAGTTTAAAAAAAAACACTCTTTATAAATATGATTACGAGGCTACAGTATAACAAAGAAAATACTTAAAAGAATAATAGAAAACTCTTGAAACTTGACTAAGGGTATAAAACATTTTTAAATTAAAAAAGAAAAACTAATTGAAAAGAACTTAGTCGAGATAAAACTTAATCGAAATAGAAATTAATCGACAAGAAAATATACTCATTGTATTAAACAAAAATAAAAATCTTATTTTACAGTACATAATGAAAGGCATTATTAGTAAAAATGTATAAAAACTCTATATTATGGAAAGCCTATAAAAGTTATATTTAAGCACACACAAAACTAGACACTAAATGACATATTTTAACAAATGTGGTGCGCTTTATTCAGCGAGCTATAGGTGTAGGCTGAACTCGGATTCTTCGCATTTTTAAGGCTCTTACCCAGTTTGCAATAAAGCTCATAACTTGCTCTGGCGTTTTTATTGTCTAATTATATCTTGTTGTCTTGTCTTATTCATAATGGCTTTGCTTGATGAGCTGGGGTTGCTGTCTATCAAGTTGATCACCCGATTTAAATCATTTCGTAGTTTCTTCATCCACTCTTTTACAATTTGTCGAAGTTGAAGGGACATCATTGTTATCTTCTATTTATACAATCATAGATCATTGGTTATTCTGTTGATTGTTGTTGCCAATTATGGTTCTGAACATCCTCTGTTAGCTCCATGCTTTGGAAATAATCAGTAGGGGCACTGAACTAAAAGCAAGTCTGGCTTTGACTGTATAATCTAGGCTACTGACAATATAAGACGTATTGCCATTTGAACATTGTACTTCGTTTCTACTACACACATGTGTTTGCAATAACGTCCACCCCTGCCGTCCACCCTTGTTTACCATTTTGTATTTACTGTATATACATCTATTTGAAACTTTGATGTCACATTGAACTTGCCATCAGGTCGTTGAGTATTTTTTGCTCCCTCGATTTTTTTTGTAAACTTTTGAGCAATGGGAATTTAATACGTTCTGGTGACATCTTGACCCTCCAAATTCAATAAGTCTCCTTTTGTGATAATTCTGTCAATAAAATTTGTCAAAGCACATGAATTAAATTCCTTGCACCTTTGTAGTACGACGTCTTTGAAAATTACGCACGGACGCTTCGCAGTAGTTATTTGTGTTGTTCCCCTTGTAATGATTTCATTACGGAAAGTCAGTCTTTGTTTTTCAACCATAACAACTCAAAATAGTTTTTATTTTGCTTGAGGCAAATTATTGAAGTCTTTAATGGCAGTATCAGTAGTGTCGGAAGAAAGTACTTCTTGAAATAGCTCCATTATAATTCGACGGTCTTCATTTTCAATTTTATAATCTGTCCAATACCCACCTCCATAACACCTGATAGACATGAAATGTACTAAATGACAGTTCTGCTGCGGAAAAAACGATTTCTAGAACGTTTATTTCGGCGTCAATACCATATGATTATAGTTGGGTAAAAAATTTTATTTCCATTTGACTCGACAGCATGTTTTAGTAACGTAAACGGTGATGTATAATTGTCCTCAGACAGGGATGCGAGGAGAACACATTCTAATGAAAGTGATCCAGTTTTACTTCCACAAAACGAACGTCACGCAAGAATCGTTTGGTCACATGAGCCTCTAGAGTCTACATAATATATCATCTAAATTCATTCATCAGGTGCAAACACTCTTTTCATAATAGCGATAACAAATGTTACAGCCATGATTTTTTCATTTATTAAGAAGTCAATTTCCCAAACTTCTAAAGTTGCCTTCTTTTTGTCCAAGGTTTCTAACAAACTTCTTTGATATCTGTCGCCGTAATTTTCTCTTCTTCACTTTTCAAATAAATTAATTATCTGCCTTATGGCTGGATTTATTTGTGCGTTGGTCATATTAGTAAGAATATTACTATCATATTCCACATTTTCAATAATGTTTATTTCATGATGGTTCTTGGCAGCGGAAAGGACATACCAGAATCAAAGTAAGAATAAAACGTTTCAGCAGATTCTTTTGTACACCTTAAATAACTAAAGGCATCAGTTTCTAAAACAGGGTGGCTGTGATTAAACTCGAGGTTTACAATACAATTAAAAACAGACTTTAAATTAAATTAAGGTCATTTTTCCAAGTATCTCTATTCATTTTTTTTTTTTTTTGAAACCAATAGTTGCTTAGTACAGCTTATTTCTGGCTCTTTTTTATTTTTCGAGTTTACTTGTTTTATAGTGTTGACACTTAAATGTTTTCACAAATGAATATATTTTTTGGTTTTCATACATTTATAGGATTTAAATTAGTTTCAACATTAGTTTCCTTTGAAAACTTCACCACAAAACTACTGAACTTGTCATTGTAATTTTCACTTTCTAATTTAAAAGACACGTTGCTTTGAACTTTTCACTGCAATCAAAACCTTTGAAATTAACTAGTTTACAATAATTATAGGAATTTTGTAAAAAAAGTGTGAACTTTTGAACATTCATTTTAATTTCACAGAAACAACTAGCTCACTAACAGCAGAAACGGTAAATAACGTTTGAAATTTTTGATCAGGAATTCAGCGCATCGTCGAGAATGGGGACAGGTGAGACAGTGGCTAAGATCGCAGAGGATATGTTAAGGTGTGCGGCCAAGTCCACTACATAGCCCCTGCGAGTTCAGAGCGCTGAAACCGTAGGGGGTTTGTAAATACGCACCCCGGACTGCACGCCCAACAGTAATAAACGTACGGAGTAGAACAAAGAATATGAGTTATTGGAAACTATGTAGTAAAAAGTGACATAAAATTGTAAGATTATTTTCTCGTATTAATACTTGGGCTATTAACATAGGATTCACAATCTATGCTCGTCGTGGCGTCCAATTTTCTGGTTGTTATTTATACAAAACATATTTCCTGGTCGTCATTTTTCTCATTCTGAGATAAGAGTCAAGGAAGTTTTAATTTTAATTAAATGTTTTAATTTTATTAAGGTTTAAAATCTGATAAATAACGCGTGACGATATCCAATAAAACTCTCATTAGACTAAATAAATTAAGACGTTATTTCAACCGTATAGGCCTACTTGTGCTTGTAAAAATGAAGTGAACCTTTGAGACAAAATGCATGTATGAAGAAGCGGCGTAGAAAGGTGAAAATGACGTCCTCTTATGGGCCTGTGGTAAAAACAAGTTAATGTTGTAAAATTAATTAAAATATTCCGGTTTACAATCTTGTTGGTGACGAAAAAGGAGAATATAAAAAAAGCGAGTTTACAAAAACAAAAGAAATTCTTATTTCAATAGCCCACTATTTACCTAATACATTAGCTTTGATATTATTAAGGCAAGGCTCCGTTTAAGGGGCCGTAATTAAATTAATCATTTACGCTAACTTTGACCGTAATTGTAACAAAGTGTGCTGTATAATATGTATATACTATATGTATAATTAAGGCTAGAATGTTTTATCTGAACAGAATCTGATAAAAAAGATACTTCGTCCCAGACACTTTTCACAAAAGTTTTTCTTAGCCTTGAAGACAGATGTTTACCTTAATAGAAAATTTTTAATAAATTAATTTCATAAGTTCTTTAATAATCATATACTACGTATATACATTTAACATAAACCTTTTTTAAACCAAAGCCATATGTAATTAAATGAAATCATGTTAGGCTACTAGTAATACATTTATTTATAAGCATTTTACTTTTTACAAAGATATCATTAGGGCTATTTTGAAAAAATAATTTTAAAAAATAATTTAAAAATAATATCGCATAATTACTATGAAATGTAGGTTATGTCACATAGGAAAATAACTACTTAAATTGATGCAAGTAAGAGAAATAATGATGTAGAGTCTAGCACAGGTTTACCTTTGTTTTCCTATCATTGTAAATGGTATTTTATAGTGTACATAAAACTTATAGTTTTGGATATCTCTTTTAATATTGAAAATATAGAAAATATTTTGTATAATCTAAGAAATAACAGGACACTAAAGAAAAATGGTTTTGCTGCTGAATCATTTAAAGGCATTAGACAAAAGTGACTACAAGGAGTTCACAACCTGGCAACACAGATTTCGTACTATGAGGAAATCCCAGGTGAATGGTAGAAGGTCTGGTAGTGCTCGTGCATAAGAGAAAAGGAACCCTTTATACTGTAGGTATATCTCTCCTCTTATCTCTCCTCAGCACACAGTATAAATACATTGTGTCAAATATGCTTATATTCGAAAGCAGCTCAGGAACTACAAACAAAATTAACCGGGACCGATCCGTGAAAGTTAAGAAGATACAGTCAATCTCTTTGAATGATATTGTTAATTTCAAGGCCACATATCACAAAAATTTAAGAAGTAACGCCATTGAACGTTTCCTTGTTCCGCTTAGAATAAAATGGCGGTCGAAAACATGTTAACATGGAGTTAGTGGACAGAGTGGAGATTGGTAGAGGTAGCCTGGCTCACTAGGTATATGTGAGTTTACAAGCACAGATGTTGTTATTATTTATAGTCTCTGTCATCTGTTCAAGGTTTACTGAAAGTAAACAAGATGGTAAGAAATGTTGTTACAATTTCACAGATAACACAAGCCTCTATTTTTGGCATTTTCTTTTCTTTTGTATTCTTTATCCAGGTAAACAAACACAAGTCCGACTTCTCTTTACTACTTTTATAGCTTTAACAAAACTCTATCTGTTGCAGAAACAACGCACAGTAAGTCACGGATTTGTAGGGTTTCTACATTAAACAGAAGAGAAGACAAAAAAAATTGTTATAAATGAAACAACTGAAAACATTTATGTTGGCTAAACATAGTTAATTTTGTTTTTAATTTTATACGTTTCGTACTTATAATAGGGTAGTATTATGAGATAAAATTAATACTACTCAAAGAAAGAAAGAAGTGTACAATATATAGGAATACATAAGAAATGTTATTAGAAAATCCCGATTGAAAGGAACAGGCACTGTTGACCGGAAAGGAAATAGTTTACCTGAAACAGTAAATTGTTTATCTGTTATCTACTTTTAGATATCTAATTTACTAAGTAGAAAAAAACGAATTTAGTTTACTAAGTAGAAGAAAATTCTATTTATTATGTTTTTTTCTATGAAAGAAGAATTACGTTTTCTAGAAAATCTAATCTGATAGTTATACTGAGGTTGTTAGTATATTATCAAGTAGTTTACAAGTAAGCACATATTTAATTAATGAAAAGCGATAAGTATCTAAAATTAGAGGCTCAAAACAAACTTCGTAAGCTTATTTTTATAGTGAATTTCTACATTAATTGAACGTCCCGTTCCGTACACACCCTAAAATCCTATTTGTTATTTCTAATACCTAATTTGCTGTATGTACAACCTTAATTTATTGTACAACATAATTTTCTGTTTTATTAAAGTTGTAAATGGCATTGTTAGAATCTATGTGTAAATGATATGACTTCATACACGCCAAATTCATAGAGGCGAACGTAACATAAGGCAATTATCTTACGTGCACATTAAGATTTTACTCACCGCAGTGCAGCCTAGACGAAGACGAAAAAGCAATCAAAGTCCCTGACAGAAGAGTAATTATGTTTATGAAATCTCTAAAACTAGTGAAAAATATTACGTATGAAAGAAAGCCTTTCTGTGTATCCATGGAATGTCTAAGGAAGAGTTCGCTGAATGGCTAACCTGTTGTCACAAGGAAAGTCTCCATATGAAAAAACTAAATCTGGTAATATCAAACCAGGACGTATTTTACATAATGTAAGGTAGTTACATTTCATAGTTATTAGGGGGTAAATGAGAGTTCTAACGCGGAAGTGACGTCATATGGTTGTTATGATGATGATGGCGGCAAATTAAAAAAATTGTGGTGGTGGGGGTAACCATGCGATAGTCGGCTTTCGGCCATGTTGTCGTCGGCCAGCCTAAAGTGGGGTAATGTGTGGGTTGATTGGCGGAGGCGTGGCCTGTCGTTTCGCAGTTCGCCGTTCGCCGTCCGGCGGCGGCCTGGCGGTGTCCTGGTCGTGGCTTGACCGCCGCCCGGAGTGGTGGGGTCGTCGTCCATTTTGTCGGCGGCGGCGGCCATGTTGTCGGTAGGTGCGTGGCCATGTTGGAAAAGCGGCGAGGTTGTCGGTTGGTGTAAGAGTGTGGTGGTTAAGGTTCGGCCACGTTGCCGATTCGTGCATGTGTTATAGTGTATGGGTATGTATATGTAAAGGGTTTTCCGGAAGTGCGGCCATGTTGGAAAAGCGTCGTCTGCGTTGCCAACTTGTGTTGGTTTATCGATGTTGTCAACTCGTGCGTGTGTTATAGTGTACGGGTTTGTATATGTACACCGCCGCCGTCCGGATATCGTCGATGTCGTGTATTGCATTGTTGCCAACTTGTGAACTGTGTGTCTATGTGTTAAGTAAAATATATATACAGATTGTAAAAATACGTTCGCACCAACATGTTGGTCTATGGCTTGCTATGTCCAGCCCTACATTTGTTGTTGTAAGAAACACACATGATATGCAGTGCATAATTGAACGTCAATTCACTTATATAACACACACACACACACACACACACACACACACACACACACACACACACACACACACACACACACACGCAATACTTATGGAAAATAATTACTGTTTATGTAATATCTGAATAATAGGATGTTGCAAATGATGTAATCGGCTCCCGCTGTGATTTTCACATGTGGAGTTATTTTTTTACATCAGAATGTTGACAGACCATCTGTTATCGCTGGTGGGTATGTAATATGAATAATAGGGACAAGTGGCAGTTGGCTTCCGCTAAGATTTATACACGTGCAGTTTTTTTTCCCACAGACATGGTGCAGCTGTCTGGCCATCTGTTATCGCGAGTCGCTAATGGTAATAATTAATTGCCTCCGTCTGTCTGAACGTATAATTAATTGCCGCCGTCTGTCTGAACATAAGTTATCGTTGCGTGTGAACGAAGTTAGGGACGTACATAAATTATTGTGTGAAATAGAACGCAAGCCAAGCTAACTGTGCGTCTTTGACTTTGTGTGTGAGTGTTTGTAGGGCAGCTGTTACTTTTTTGTTAATGAGTGTGCATTAGTTGTTATGATGATGTAATCGACTCCGTCTGTCTGGCCATCTGTTTATCGCAGCGTGTGAACGTAGTCGTACATAAATTTTTTTTTTAAATAACAGAACACACAAACTGTCTGACACCATCTGTTATCACAGCGTGTAGCAAACAGAACACAAGCCAAGCTAAGTGCGCGTCCGTGACTTTGTGTGTGGGAGCTTTTGTTTTTTGTTGTTACCATCTCTTTCGTGTACATCCTTGAGATACTATATATATATAAGCTGTACGAACTGCTCTCAAAGGCACATCGTTCGTCGCGAGACTCAACTGGAACTCGTACAAGGTTAGTTTGATTTTCAAATATTCTTTAATTTCTAAAGTATATTATAATCATGCAATTATTGTTTAATAAAAATTGATTTTTTAAATTAGTTCTATGTAACACGTTCTAGCTTGTATATTGAGTTATGAATAGTGTTAATGTTCGAAGGAATTTTGAAATTAAAAAACAATAAAAATGTTAAAGCAATACTGTTTAATTACAAAAAATTAAAATACATGTAATCAAAATATATTACAATTTAAAATACATAATATGTAAACGCACACAGTAGTGAAAATTACAAAATGTAAACATGTGCAATATGACAATTGTATACGAAATACAACTAAGTAAAACTAATTACAAGTGCACTATGACATGACAAATATGTACAAAAAAATGAAATTAACACACACAGTAGTGACAATTAAAAAAATACAATTGTATACAATTATATCAAATGAATTATGTGTAAGCACATTATATTATAACATTATGTAAACGCATACACAATTGTGTAGAATTAAATCAAATTGAAATAAGTGTAAGCACATTATATTTTAAATACTATTGGTAAACGCGTGCAATGACAATTATGTACAAATATATTTGTTAATTCTGAATATGTCTATCCGGGCTTACTCTAAAGTGTACACCACGTAAGCCTTGTTTTATTATCTAGACATAAGTACATTGACAATTGATTACAATTAAATCAAATGAAATATGTGTAATCACATTATAATATATAAGTTAAAATATATTATTTATAATTAAATGAAATACAACTAAGTACATGTTAATATATATATATGTAATCGTACGCGACAAATGAAGATGCCCATTCGATCCTACTGTACAATTTCTACTATGTAAGCTCTATCCTTTTCTCCGCGATAAATTAGTTGCAGCGAACACGGTACTAAATTTTTTAATTCCTCATCTTCGAAAACGCCTGCGTATCTCTTTGGTAGATATACAAGATATTTTAGTCTAGGGTCTCTGTAATCTTGGAGAGTGACGAGTACAGCTTTCCCGTACTATGCGTCTATATTCTGCATTTCTTCTATTGGATATTTTACACCGATTATCAATTCCTTTATTTTCTTATACTCAATTGCGCTAATAGTTGCAAACTTTTCAGTGAATGATGCCATTTTAAAATAAAGAATTTATAATTTTTCTCACGTCTCTCAACGAATGAACGAATAACGCTCGTGCACAGCGGAATATATAGGGAGGTAGTTGTGGAGGTGGAAACCGGAGAGGGGGGAGCCACTCAACGCACAGTAAGCGTTTATTTTTAACCGTGTGAACAGGATACGAGCTGATTTCTCACGGATCGATGGGTAGGTGGGGAAGAGGGGAGTCGGTTATTTTTTATACGTCTAGACAGCACTCGTGCATGTTCGAACACGCTAATTTATTTTTAGACAGATGATGTAATCGTTAGAAAGGCGACGACTGTTATTTTTTACGTAAGCGCTAAACAATAATGTTTTCAATTAGTAATTTATCAGAAACATATTGACTATTCTAAAATCTGATACAACCCACTCGCGTAAAGCGTGTACTCTAGTATTTGTACATATTTCCGGACATAAGCGGTGCGTGAGACAGGCTGTTCCGTGTGTTGATTGTAATTGATCGAGTTTGGGACAACCGAAATCTTCTAAATTTATAATATTAAAATGCACGATACGCTTCTGTTTTTTGCAATCCTTTTACGAACACGAAGTTAAAAGGAAACGTATACTTTTCTAATATCGGTACAAGATGTTCGTACGATGTGTCCCCGTCCGTCCATGTTAGTCCATGATAATGGTCTGTTAACCATCTGTTGGTCCTCACATGTTTGTGATTCGAAACAATCGTGTCTACTGGATGTGTAAATATCCAATGCCTGCTGGCAAATGCGGTGACGTCCATAACGGCTAGTTCCTTAACGAGTTCGCTTCCATCGTTGTCGATAAAACAGTGAAAGTCAAGTATGACTGCTAGTTTATCCTCGCACATCCTTTTTTCGTTATAAACAACGTGTTTGGTTTTACTAGAAACGTTGCAGATCCGTCCGTCTTACGGAACAGACACGTTGTATATTGTGAAACGCTCGTAAAGAATTTGTTCGGAACGTTTATTTTGTACCTTATATTTTCGTCACGGATCAGTACAACAAATTTACATGTCAGAACGTTGTATACAAAAATTTCTATAGGGTACAGTATTGTATGCTTGAAGTCACTGCAGCGTATGTACCCGTACGGAGATAGCAGCTCCATGCGTCCGTCTTCAACGCGTGCTGTTCAAACACTGAGGTATGCGATATTAGCGGAGGTTGTATTAAAACACTTTTGTCACAGCAGCATATATATTTTCAAACCTGGTTTTCACTAGACGATAAAAGTATAGCGTGAAAACGAACTAGAAATACGCTCTCATGTAAGCGGTGTATGCGGTTCTACATAAGGGACAATTATGTAGGGTTATGGCGCAATTCACACATGTAATAAAATGTCGACAGGGAATAAGTACAACTTCCACGTTTTGTGTGTAACAGACTTTGCACATCGTATCACGATTCAAGCTTCCTTCTACGTTTTTTATATTCTCCTTGATCGTGTCGGTGCGTTGTTCGTTCTTTGCTATCACTGCTGCTGCTACTGCTGTTGGTGCTTGCGCTTCGGTAACGATACCCAGTGCCTTGATGATAAATTTTTTATCTTTCATTAACATTACGTAAGAGCACGCAGGGAAATGACGTGCGTGTTCCATCCAAGCATATTCTCCACGTTCCCATTTGTTTAATCCGCCTCCACAGCAAAAACAAATCACTCTATCGTTGCATCCGGTGTAAAAGAAACCCGCTTCTGATAATTCTTTAGGCGTTATCGTTAACGATACAGGCCATTCTTTAAAACTCTTTAAACGGTTTTCCAAGTTTCTGTAACGTGGGTACGGAGATGTGATTTTTTGAATTAAGATGACCTGCACTTCTTTATCGTCTGGTGATAAGGACTTGATTGACGTCGTCGTCGTCGTCGCCGCTTCACCGCATTGTTTGAAAAAGCGGTTGTTGTTGGGATTGATATCGTCATCATAGATATCGTCTGAAAGCATCTTGTGCGTCCACTCACGACTCGTGCTGATGAAACACTGAGCGAAGAATAGGGAGGAGAGGATAATCGTTTCCCCCTCCACAAAAATAAAATACACGAAAATTGATTACATTACATTCTATTTACAATAAAATAAAAATACATGAAAATTGATTACATTTTTTAATAAAATATCACATTATATTCTATTTACAACAAAATAAAAATACATGAAAATTGATTACATTTTTTTAATTAAAAAAAATTACATACATATAATGCACACATTACATTCTAAAAAAAGCAACGTTCTATTTACAGCAAAAAAAACATTAATATATAGTAAGCGTTTAATTGTGTCTGCGCACTGTGTTGGATAACGGAGTGTACACGTTGATTGAATCATGCATTATCAAGCAGTAGGCCGCGGTCTGAGCGGGGCAATTGCTCGATGACTCGAATTCCAATCTAACGTCGACTGGTGAAGACTTGAGCGATTCGTCCTGTCTGCTACAATCGAAGACGAATAACGGTGCTTTTGCTATGAACTCAGTAGGTGTTAGAAGTACGTTGGGTTGACTTCTGTGGTAGTACGATTTTTGAAATCGCGTATACATGTCGTACAGCAATGCGTAACGTCCGTTATCGATATCCAGGTTCAGGTTATCGTACGGGTAGTATTTGTCGTTCAGAAAGAGTCTCGCGTTTGTCACATTGCAGTGATCGAATTCGTCTGCGTGTTTTTTCAGATTGTTTTTTCTGCCGGTCTGAAAGGTGAGTATCACGTACCGCGGTTTCTCCAGTTGTGTTGTTGTTTTCACCGTCCAAGTCTGTCTGTCGGTCATTGGTAAAGCCGGGTACTCGTGCAGTTCCCAACTACGAAACGGTAAGAATAGCGGTAGGTCCTTGCGTATGATATCCAACAATCGTATCCGTACTTCGTTGTTCACGTACACGAACGGAATCATCCAAGAAATTTTGGTCAGTTCTATATCAGCGTTAGCGGGCGCATCCGTGGACGAGAACAGAGCGTTAACGTCGCTGGAAGTGCGCAACAGTATCAGTTCCTGTTTCATGTTTAAAATAACGTGCGTGAAATCCTCAGCGAATCCCATCAGCATCCTCAACGGTATGCAAAAGTTGAATTCCTCGTGTTTGCCGGTCGGTGTTAGCTCGTCAGCTGTAGGAGCAACCCAACCGGCGTTTTGCATCGAAACAATGTCCTGCTTGCCGGCAGATAGCACGGTTTTAATAGTGGACGTGATGCCAACGCTCTTGGTACGATCCACTTCCACACCGGCCAGTTCGTAACGGATTTCTTCGAAGAGAAACGCGATCGCGTTGTTGATCATTTTCACGTTCACAGTACCGGTGCTGTCGGTCTTTTTGTTCAACTTGACTTCAAAGTACAGGAAACTTTCCATCGTTAAAGTGAATACTTCCTGTTGCAGTATAGGTATGCGTATCTCATCGTTAGTTCCGTATCGTGACGCCGACGCGTACGGTGCATGAGGATGATATTCGTAATGCGTGATGTTGTCTTCAAAGAATGGCCGACGTTCAACCGATAAGACGATACCGCTGTCCGTCATGTTACTTGTTTTTCTTGAGACTGAATCCTAGTGAAATCAGGTAGCGTCGGTTAGTTGCTGTTAACCGTGCTAATGACGAACGTCTACTGATACCTTTTCCAAAAGTGTTGAACTCTTTTATCTTTTGGTGCGAGCCGTCGCCGCCTCCGCCGCTCTTTATCACGGGGGTATCAGTGAAATAAATTCCCATGATTACTACACACGTTTCAAATGTATACGCACAGTGATGACTTCGCCTTGAAAATTCACAATATCACCGTCCTGATCGTGTACAGACACTGTAACGTTACGCAAATGTAGTATGTTAAGCGGAAAATAAATGACGTTTCTAGGCGTTTCTACTATCTTGAATCCTTGCTCAACCGTTGGATAGAACGAGTGCAGTATATGCTCGTTTCGACCCGCCTTGTACGAACCTTGTACAGCGTTATACCTTATCTCCAAAACGTTTACTTTGTAATTGTTTACAGGTGCGTCCGACGTGTGTAATATATACGCTTCTAACTTTTGGTTCTTGGAGAAACCCAACATGGTACCGATCGTGTGTTCCGTACATCCGAAATCGATATCGTATGAACAAAAAATTTCACATTTCAACGTGTTGTTGTTGGGTCGTAGAGAAAATTTCGGGTCTGCTAGTTCTTTCTTCAGGTACGTTTCGATATCGCTGATTTCGTACACACCGGTCGGTATATTGACGAGTTCTAACGTTTTACGTGCTCCCTTTAGTACGGGAAAGACGTTGTTTCTTCCGCTTTCCACGTTCGGTATAGAGTTGTACGTGGTAAAGTCCAGCAGTCCCGCGTACCATTCACCGTCCGTCAGTTCAAGCGGTGGAAAAAAATCACAAACCAGTGCGCGCGGATCCGTTCCTGTGACGGTGACCGTAAGTGAAGACATCTTGTCGTTTACTGATCGTTCGATGTCAAAAACTCCAAACATAAATGTCCGCAGATGACTGTGTCCGACGGCTGTTTCCGTGTGTAATTGTAATGAACGTCGGTCACGTTCGATCCAAAGTACCGTATTAGCTCGACAGGAGGGCGCAGATTACCGAATCCGTCAAAGTACCAGACACTGTCGCCTCGCTTCTTGTAGCATACCCAGTGCGTGCCCGGTCCGGTAGCGTCGTCCAGATTCACGATCGCGCTTTCGTTCTCCCACGGTGATGTACTAGGAAGTGCGTCGCGCATGTACACGCCTCTGAAATAAGGTATACGCAATAGTTTCGTGTACTCATAAAGATCTCGATCGGACAACGGACGCACGGGTATTTTGATTAGTTTTTCGGTACGGTCGAAGGTATAGTCCTGAAGCCTTTCTACTACCGGTCCGTCTTCGTCGTCGTCGTCCCGTGCCCGTTGTCGTCGTCCTCCTCCTCTTCCTGATTATCGTGCGTTGAACCGGCTTGCGTCGTCTGGTGCGACGTCGACGTTTACGCACACCGCCGCCGCAGCATAGCCCGCTGCCTAACGCCGATTTCGCCTTCATCGCTGCTGCTGCGGCTGCCGCGTACGCTTTTTCACTGATGCCCGAATTCAAAGCTTTCACTCGTTCTCACGTCTTACCGGCTAGCACGCGATCCGCTACACGTCGTCGTTCGTTGTCCTTGTACTTGCTGTAAGCGATATCATGTTCGCGACAAGCTTCGTCCAACTCGTTGATTCCTCGATCACCGCGAGCCAATCTCTCCTGTAGTTTCGTTCCGGGTCAACAGAACCTGTAGCCGGGCAGATGTAGTTCCACTGGTAATACGTCCACCGCTCGATTGATCAGTGTAGGTACTGACTTCGCAACGAATGGTACCGCGCTTTTAACTCTTTTTCCGATAAGACCACGCCCCCCTTTTTTAACCTCTCGACTACGTAGTTTATACATGACTACTGTTTCGGTTGCTCTCGATAAAGGGATCTCCAATCGTGCTCGTCCTTAGATTTGTCCAGATCACTAATCAACTCGTTCGTCTCCGCCTTGTTCGTAAGTAGTAAGTCTGCCTCTTCGGCACCGAGTGAAGTACGCGCTGCGCGCGTATGCAATTTATAGATATACGATACCACTTTCTCCCAACGGCGTTGGAACACATTTGCGAGTTTGTACGTTTCGCTCTTCGCGTACCGCTTCGCCTCCTCCCAATTGACGTGCGTTCACCGCGTCCGTAGCCCGTGCGCCACCGTCGCCGACGTTTAGAATGGTCTTTCCTTCTGCGTTGAAATAAGCGTCGTTTACCGCGGTGATCGTGTGTCGGTTCAAAAATTCCAAGTTCACCGCGTCCTTGTTGTTGACGGGCGGCGCTAACTGCGTTATCCGCACGTTGCCGATGATTAGGTTAGAGTTCGTATCCTTCGGTATGATTTTCGAGTCCATGTATACTTTGGTCGCAGCGTCTCTCGCACGACTCGGTTCCCTCAGGGACTGTATGCGATGGTCCCGCGCGTCGACGACAGCTCCGTTCTTCTTGTTCGGTGCCAGCTGTGTGAAACGTAAGCACGAGTAGTCTACGTACTGCTTGTTGACGGCGTCCCCGAGATCGATGGGAGCGCCGACGTTGACGGGCTTACGACCTTTCGCGTCTATTCCTCGCGTCGTCGTCGACGGATCGTCGGCTAACAGACAGTGGTCACGCACGAAGCGCAGTGGAACGGCATCACTACCGTCTTGCGGTTCGCCCAAGTTGTGTATCTTTTTCCCCGCTACGTCGAAGTGCCCGTCCTCGGTCATCGTGATACCAATATCCTCCCGCAGACTGCGACGCGTCTCCCTTCGCGCTCTGACAGCGCTCTGGTGTCTGCCGAACTTGTCAACACTCATCTCGTGAATGATGCGCCTCGTCCGTTGTGCACGGTATTTATACGTACTCGCGTAATAAATCGATTAGTTTTGATACGATCGTACCGTCTATGCATTTTATTCCGACAACGGAGAGTCCGTCGCTATGTTTTCCTTTTACGATCGTATTTAGAAATTCGTCGTACACGTATACGCGTGCGTCTTTAAAGAAATAAATCTTTCCGTCGATGTATCGGAACGCGCTATCGACGGCTTCTGGTAAGCCGACAAAACGATCTTTAACGTATCCGTGTTTCTTGATCGTGAACGTGCACTCGTCTATTTCGCCGTAATACATATCGTTGTACAACAGAAGGGTTCGACCCGTGTACGTGTGTATCGCAGCATTTATTTTCGTCATCGTGCGAACACCGAGCGTTGTGATCGAACGCGGATACCCGTTCACCGGCTGCAGACTGTGTATATCGATCATGTATACGTAGTTGTGTATGAAGAGCACCACGTCTTCGGTCCGCGGTCTCTGGTACATCGCCGAAACGTTGGTGAACGTCAGCGGTAAGAACGTCAACCAATCCGTCAACAGAAACGGCGGACCCGATCGCTTCGACTCGAGATCCAATGTCCACAAAAAGTTATCGTGCACAATATACAGGTGTCTGTTGATTATTAAAAATTGATTAACGTTCTTTAGCCGACATAAATCCGTCGTCCGAACGGTGTCGTTCGTTGTCGTCGCCGTCGTCGTTGACGTTGACGTCGTCGTCGTAGCGAGCGGTGGCGGCGACGGCGGCGGCTTCCCGTACAAGCGTTGAATGCCTTTTATATCGTCGCCTCTCAGGTCGAACGGTCCGTCCGAGCGTGGTACGTAGAACGGGTACATGATCGATCCCTCTTGAGGGAATGAGACAGTCCTAACGCGTGTCCGATTTCATGCGTTAGCACCTGAAGAAAACTGATCTGATCGTCCGGTACTTCGGTTGCGTTCGTATAATTCCACGATTCGTAGTAGTCCATGTGTATTTCGGTAGTGTTATATGGTAAATCGGGCGGGTAGTAAGCGTGAGCGAGTATACCTCCTCGTCCGTCCAAATCGTACCCGCAGATCGTGCACCTGGAAGTCAGACACCTGTGTTTAAAATATTTCATAGCAATGACCATGTCTGCGATTATGTCGTTGGGCCGATATTCGAATTCTAGGTTCGAATGTTTCTGCCACACAGCGAACGCTTGTCGCGACACTTCTATAGCGCTGGCGCTACCGTGAAAGAACCGCCACGACAAACGTCTCTTGCCCCACGGTGTTCGTAATGTGTACGACACGAAATCTTCGTTACCGCATCTCCGCGCACACATCAGATTCATCGTTTCGTTGTTCAATTCTCCATTTACGGTTAAATTGTAATTCACTTGAAACGTGCGAAGGTAGGCGTCCATATCGATGGTGGCGTTGTCCGTGAGTCGTAAACTATCGTCGGGCACGTATCCGTATCGCACCAAGTAATCTATAGCGAAATCTACATCGTTAGCGTTAACGCTCGAAGCGACAACGGCACTTGTGCACACGATAATAAACAGTAGCACGATATCCATGTTGTCACAACCAAACGTGGAATGTCCCCGGTGCGTGTACGACGATAATACTTATACTTTATCGGCTTTGCTGCTGGACAGTTGATGATGTATATCGCACTTGTTATACGATGATGTCGGCTTCGCGTAGTTCTTCCACTATGGAGACGATTTCGTTCGTGTGCCCGCTGTTTCCGACGCGCTGTGACGCCATTAACAGTCGCAATCTGTCCACCAGTTCGTTCAGATCGTCCCAGTGCAGGTAATCGATTTTGTCTTTTTTTCTCGTCAGCGTCATATACGATGTATCGATATTATTATTATGTCCATGTCCTGTACGTTTCGGCGGAAACAGTTGTGATATTATTCGCTTATACTTTACACATTTGTTCGCGTTCACCTTTGAGTTCGCTAAATAAAACTGCTTGTGCGCGTTGGTGTCACGCAGTATATCTTTGTACGCTTTCATATCCGAATCGTTGACAACGTTTTCTTTAGGATGCTTCATGAACACGAGTTCGTAGAGTTCTGGTGTACCTTTGTATCGTTTACCGTTGATAAGAATCGTATCGTCCGTTTCGATTTCGAACGCTGAATCACCGATCATCCATTTTCCGTTTTCGTGTCTTACACCGTACGTATAGTCTATCAGACGATCGCGTTCGGACGAAACGATCATACGCATGTACTTGTTCGCTAACGATTCACTGTCGTATTTGTCCTGAAAATATCTACGCGCTTCACGTCTTCCTTCCGGTGTGTCTAACATTTTTTCAATGTTGAGACTAGGATCACCCTCGT
This sequence comes from Magicicada septendecula, assembly GCA_034769895.1. Taxonomy (NCBI): domain Eukaryota; kingdom Metazoa; phylum Arthropoda; class Insecta; order Hemiptera; family Cicadidae; genus Magicicada; species Magicicada septendecula. The sequence continues at coordinate 951,137,127 of CM068367.1, forward strand.
CATCATCATCATCCAATGTTTCGGCTATCACAGGCGTTTTCAGGAAACGCGGTGGCTTCGTTTGGGAACGAAATGGTGTTCCCACATCGATTTTACTAATTGGACCCGTCGGATCCTCTTCCTCCTCCTCTTCTTCTTCCTCTTCACGTTTCATCTTTATCACTCTTGTAGGCTTTTCATTTGTTGTTTTACGTTTCTTTTCAAGCAACGCTTGCGAAATATTTTGTAACGGTTCAAGAATCGGTTTGTAACTTTTGGATGACGTTGCTTCTTCTTCACGAATCCCATGTTTTAGCGCACGGTATTTCTTCCGTATGTCATCACTGATCGTGTCGATATCACGTGCTAGTCGTTTTTTCTTGTCGTCCATCTCGATAAACGGCAGAACGACAACTAAAGTCGTTGACAGAAGGACATGTGTATTTAGCTGAACGTATGACGAATTTTTTTTGTTTAATCGTTAGGTGCGACTGCTATGAAACGATCAAAACCGACTCTGTACCTGCCGGCGTCAATAGAAGAATCCTTGTCCACAACGAGAAAGCCGTAACGATCTTTCCACGCTTCAGCGCACATGTTCTTAAACGTGTCATATTTCATGTCCGTGTTGACGTGATCGTTGTACACATGTTTCAAGTTGCGATCGTCCTGTTTGAACAATACTATTAGATTGGCATTGTCACGAACCAACTGTTTTGGCACTTGACTGTACGTCTGACAAAGGTAAAAGGCGTCCACACCGCTGTGTCGTCCCATAGAGAAATACTTGCGTATGTTGTGTTGTCTTTCACAAGACACGTCGTCGAACACCATAATAGAATTGGAATCGACCTCATCGGGAGGCGGTACCTCTTCGTTATCGTTGTAGGCGTGATAACCCATTCCTTCGTTGGAAAGTCGTGTCATCAGGGTCTCCAGCATCTGATATTTGGTTGAAATAGTGATTTAGAAAACACGTATAAGTTCGCGAATCTCAATCCGTTTACATCGAACAACAGGTTGAACATGACGTTTGTCTTTCCGCACGTGTTTACGTTTTTTTCTGCCACAACCACCCCCACCATCGTCGCACAATTTCGAATAGTCCACGTCCTTTATTTTTAGTCTGTGCGCTTATTGCAATATTTTCATGTTGTCGTTCTATGCACAGTCTATTTAATAGTCGCACTATATCGCAGCAGTCGCCTGATATGTAACTGCATACACACGTGTCCGGACCCGTTTCACAGTTCGGATCCGACCAAGCACATTCTTTGTAGTGATCGAAGCCGGTGCCGGTTGGTACTATTTCGTCGAGTCGAAACCTCGTCACACGATTGGTAACCCGTTGCCAGTACTCGTACACTGTCAAGATCCTGCGCATGCATTCAACGTCGTTTGCAGTCGTGTTCACGATGTACTCATCGTAACCAGGATGCGACACAATGTCTTTTACACTGTACACAGCGCGCATGTTGTCATCGTAACGCATCGACGCATACTGGTTCTATTTCCTCGAGTCGAATCGTTGTTATAGCAAGTTCTTCTTGTGTATCCACGAATCGTGTTTACCATCGAATCCTAACCACCTGACTTTCACGCGATCGCCTTTACGTTGTACGATCTTTTCTACCAAGTACAAGTCACCAACGTTCGATTTACTGATTTCGTGTTCATAAAAACCGCCTTTCAACACTTCTCCTGTATGATTCTTTAGCGAATAAGTGACGGGTACGCTGCCGGTACGCACCGTGTGAACGAGGAATATCTCGTTTTTCCAATTTGGCGTGTATCCTTTGGCGAACGTCATTTTGTGTTTGCTTATACGCACACGATCGCCTACTTTGAACTTTGGTCGTTTATAATCGATGCTCCTCGCTGTGTTCTCGCGAATCCGTCGTAACACAGTACGTTCGTTGGATTCGTTCACCTGACGCGGTTTCATTCCAATCGTTCTGTGCACACTGTTGTTGTACGTGCTGACTAGTTCCGGTAACATATCCAACCAACGGTAATGACCTTGTTCGCTGAACGCGCGATACATGTTCGTTTTCAAAGTACGGTTGAAGCGTTTCACAATGGAAGCCTTTTTCTCACTGTACGTGGAAAAGAGTGTGACACCATATCTGCTCAGCAATTTTTCTACGGTACTGTTGTAGTACTCTTTCCCGTTGTCCTTCTGCAGATATTTCATTTTATTAGCACGTAGAATCGGTTCCAGTGCTCGTACGACCTCTACACCCGTCTTCGTTTTCAATGTAACGGCGTACGCGTACTTGCTAAACGCGTTAATCATCGTCATAAGGTACTTGAATCCCTTGTTCGCCTTTGCGTGCGGTATCATCTCTACCAGGTCTGCTTGGTACAAGTCGTGAAGTCCCTTCAACTCGACCGCGCGTCTCGGAAAATTCCTTCTTACCGGTCTGTGCAACTCCGTCGCGATAGTCTTGCGAACGCTGTGGTGTATATTCTTCACAGCTCGTTTCATTCTCACGTCGTCGTCGTGCGAACCGTGATTCACAATACGCTGGAATGTAGTAAACTGTCGGCTCGGTGCTGAAGGTAATTCTCATCGATGCCGTTCTGGTACGACGGCCTTCCATCACGTGACTGTCACGTCGCCACCGCTCCATATCCACTTATATTATCTCGACCGAACGGAAGAACAACGCGTTCTTTTTGCGATTGCGCAAGTACGTTAAAACGTGAGCTAAACTGATTTTCATACGCCCATTACGCACGAGGCTCATACCGATGTAGTATCTCGTGAGCGTGTGTTGTTTCGCGTCCAACGCTCTTACAGTCTTAACAGAATTCATGTCTTTGAACATGACGCTACGTATAACGTTGTCGCGGTACTCGTGCATTTCCGCGACTATGACGTTATCGTTCTCAGGTAGCCGCTCGCACATGTGTTTAGCTTTGAGTTCGGCGATTGGGCGTTGACTTCTCGACTCCGTATGCAGGTGTATCAGGTACGAGTTCAACAACCAAAATTCGTCCGCCATAGCGCCCGTGCAATGCTGCCACTGTTCGTACAAACGTCGGTCTTTCACCGTGTACCCTTGTTCGTGCGAATACCGCAGACCAAAGTATTCGCAATACTTGCGGAGTCTAGGCAACGCCTCCTTCAGAAAGGCTACCGAAAATAATCCCTGCGCCTTGTTGTTCACCAACGCGAACTGTTTCCCTCTCGCTAGTGTCGGTAACGAGGATGGCGGGCAGTGCACATCAAAACTTACGTTGTAGCTAGGATCCAGTGCGCACTTTGGCGCTATCATCATCACGCTTCTGTATATTTCCATCGGTGTACTTATCGGAATAGTGCGCTCTGTAAGGACGATGCAACAAGAAGCGTGTGGTATCGAACTTCCGTAGGCGAGCATGTCCGTGTATACAGTCGCGTATTTCATCTGCCCGTGTGAATCGTGTAAGCCGTGCACGCGTTGAACGGCGTTATACAGTTCAGGAATCGGATGGAAACGCGAAGGAAAATTCCATCCGTGACGTACGGTACACTTGAACATATTCTTTTCATAAACCACAAGTTCTATCGGTACGTTGTTTTGTTCGCACTCTACGATAAATTGAAGCCATCGTGATTTGTTGTGTATACGATCGGAGACTATCATCAACAGCACGATCGGCGGCAAATCACCGCTCCGTTTTTTTATGTGACGCCAACAACGGGCGTGATATCTGTCAACACCGAACTTGTAACTTGTACAGTAGTTGCCGCAAAATCGTCTTTTCTTCACAAAATACACGGAACATAAGTTGGACCGTATCGCGCTTCGTGAAGCTTTTGTTATTGTGAAATGTTTCCCATCATCGTATCGATAGACGTCCATCGTGTCGATGATCTGCGATGTAAGTGATACGCTATTAGTCATGATCGTGATATTTATAGTGTATAAGCATATTGTTTGAGGAATTTTTTTAGTACTACCCAAACGGGTATGTTTGTACATGAGTTTATGTTGGCTCTGAAAAGAGCCGTTTTTGCGTGCGTCGACTTCTACAAGTGTTCACGAACGAAATCGCATGCGGGCATTGACGCCTTATGGACTCGGGCGGGATCATCACCCACTGCCCAATCCATAATTCGTATTTTACACTTGCAGCATCTTACAACATCACCATCGCCTTTGTAAATAAACCCGGCTTTGGCTAGGTCAAAAATTTTTACGTTCGCATTCGGAAATTTATGAACGTAAAATTTAATGTTACCTCGACGACTGATGTTATAAAAGCTTTATAATCGGCTTGCAAAAGAATATGTGTACACATCCATATCTGAAGCAAGAATGTTAGTTTGTCGCGTTGCATTTCACCTCCTCAGCGATAGCTGCGCGCGCATCCGTAGTGGGGATAGCTGTCGTCAATTGGTCGGAATGAAATAAAGCACAGTAGTGGGAGCAGATAGCTGCACACGCAGTTGGTAGTGGGGGATCGTTGACGGTAATAGTTCGGTATCATGGTGGTGGGAGCGGATAGCTGCGCGCGCAGTCGTCATAGATAGTATAAGTAGAGCGACGATCACTGCCAGCGTTCACCTTCGAGTCTCACGCAGTCTAACTTTCATGTGTCGCATATAAAATAGTGCTTATTTTCTAACTTCGTATCAGTCTTCTATTGTTCTTCAAGCGAGCAAGTAATTGTTATAGTTTCGTGTTTTTGTTGTTGTTGTTAATTTACTACGAATGCAGTCGTTTGCGGTTGATTGTAAACATTCGTTACGCGGCGCGTTGGTATTGCGCGTTTACACGCCTGTCACGGATGACGAAGAATGCGTCAACGATGTCATAACCTTTTTTGATGAAATGCACTATACGTTACGTACGGACATTCTAAACGAACTGACACGTTTACTTTCTATAAAGTGCCATATAACGGTTAAAGCGAGATTTGTCAAGTACATCGTAAACGCTGACACGGACCAGAACGAAGAAGTGACGACTGAAGCTTATTTTCACGGACGATGTCTTACGACACTGATCGCTGACCAAGATGTATTGCCCGATCGTTTAGAAGCTTCGTACGAAAAGATCATTGAATCGATTTATAAATTCACACGCGAGGGTAGCGGTTGGGCGTTAGACCGCATAATCTCCTTAGAACTCGTTCCCTCACGATACCAACCGCTAACTGCCTCCAGTTTCATTCGTACACCCCCTGAATTGTCTCGTACTAAATCCATCATCAACGTGAACAATACAGGCGATCAAATGTGTTTCGTATGGTCAGTGTTGGCCGCTCTGTTTCCACAACACAGAGACACCAATCGCGTATCCAAATACAAGCCACATATCTGCAGTATCATTACTTGTGGTATAACTTATCCCACCCGACTATCTGACATTGTGAATTTCGAACGAGACAATCCTAACGTTTCTATAAATGTTTTCGGTTAGGAAGAAAATGAAATTTACCCTTTAAGAATAACTCCTTCCAGTGGCAGACGTCATCACGTTAATCTATTACTTCTTACCGCTGACGACCGAAAACATTACTGTTTAATAAATAATACAAGTCGCTTATTCTCTTCACTAAGCAAACACAACGGGCGTTCTTTCTATTGCGATTACTGTCTGCATAGATTCTGCGAAGAACGACTCCTTACCGAACATGTCCCCCACTGTTCACCGTACGGCGAACAGAAAATTCGTTTACCCACGAAGGAGGAGGAGGAGAATGTGATGTGTTTCAGAAATTACACGTACTGCCATAAGGTTCCTTTTGCGATATATGCAGATTTTGAATCATTTATCGTCCCTTGCCATCGCTGCGACGCTCCTCGGCACACATCGTCCACCACAACAGAGTCGTTACATCTTCCTTCAGGTTTCTCCTACCTCATAGTCGATTACGAGCGTAATATTTTCAAACCCCAGGTCGTTTATCGCGGCGAGAACGTGGTAGACGTTTTTCTCGAGAGACTGGTCGCTGAAGAGCGAGAACTGTTCAGAATCATCCGATCCATTGTCCCTATGACTATGAGTGACCGCGATGTGTTATCTTTCGCAAATGCCCTCGTATGTCATCTCTGTGAAAAACCACTGACCGAGGACGACAAAGTGCGCAAACATTGTCATCTGACAGGACGATACCTGGGCGCAGCTCACAACATCTGTAACCTTAACTTCAAGACTCCACGACACATACCCGTCTTTTTCCATAACTTACGAGGTTACGATGCACATCACCTAGTACAAGGGTTGGGTAAATACGACGATCTCGCTTGTATCGCTACCACTAGCGAACGCTTCGTATCAGTCTCGTTGGGTGGTCTGCGTTTCGTAGACACGCTTCAATTTCTGAACACGTCCTTGGACACACTTGTTGGAAACTTGCACGCGAGCGGTGCGGATTTCGATTTAACGAAGATGTTTCGATGTTTCGAAGAACACTTCGAGCTACTCTTACGTAAGGGCGTGTACCCTTACGATTACATGACAGGTAGCGAGAAATTCGACGAAACACGTCTGCCCGTACGCGAACACTTTTTCAACAGTTTGAGTGAATCGCCAGTATCTGACGAAGATTACGCTCACGCGCAGAACGTGTGGCGTACTTTCGGAATCAGCACACTGGGCGAATATCACGATCTGTATCTTAAAACAGACGTGCTGCTACTGGCTGACGTCTTCGAGGCGTTCCGTGAGATGGCCATGCGGTACTACCAGATCGATCCGGCTCATCTTTACTCGCTTCCTGGCGTCGCTTGGCATGCGATGTTAAAGATGACCGGTATGCGACTGGAGCTGTTGACGGATATAGATCAGCATCTCTTTATCGAATCGGCCGTTCGCGGTGGCGTTAGCATGGTACCCAACCGCCACGCCAAGGCCAACAACCCGCTAATTGTCGATCAGTACGATGCTTCAAAGCCGACCTCTTTTATATTGTACACGGACTGCAACAACCTTTACGGTGCAGCCATGTCACAACCGCTCCCTTACGCCGACTTCAAATGGCTAGATCGTGACGAGATCAACTCACTGGACGTGCGTACCCTGTGCGATGACGGTGACATGGACTACATACTCCAGGTCGACTTACACTATCCACCCGAACTTCATGACCTCCATTCCGATTATCCACTGGCGCCCGTCCGTTCCTGTGTCCACCCTGACGTACTTTCACCGTACTCTCGACGACTCCACACACGACTGCACTATACAAAAGGTATAGCGCATCGGAAACGCCTTCGTCGTCCGTTCCCAAGTTGCTGACAACTTTGGACGACAAGCAAAATTACGTTCTCCATTTTCGAAATTTAAATTTGTATCTGAGTCTCGGTCTAGAATTGAAAGCGATACATAGGGTGTTGAGTTTTAAACAGAGAGCGTGGATGAAACCATTTATCGATTTCAACACGCAAAAGAGAGCAGCAGCCACCAACAGTTTTGAAAAGGATTTTTTCAAACTGATGGTCAACGCCGTCTATGGCAAATCGCTGGAGAACGTGAGGAAACGAATAGACTTCCAACTAGTCTCTAACAAACGACGGCTGCAGAAAATTGTTTCCAATCCTCGGCTAAAGCGTATGATCCGCTACACCGATAACTTGGTCGAACTGGCCTTACGAAAAAGGACGATATTCCTTTCCCGTCCGGTGTACGTCGGCTTTACAGTACTCGATGTCAGCAAATTGATGATGTACAATTTTCATTATCGGTACGCTGTCGCCAAGTACGGACAACGATTGACCTTACTAATGACTGACACGGACAGTTTGCTTTACAGCATTCGAACTGACGATGTGTACTCGGATATGAAAGAGGATCTCCACCTTTTCAATACGTCGGACTATCCCACGGATCATCCTTGTCATTGCGACGACAACATAAAAGTCGTGGGGAAGTTCAAGGATGAGACCAATGGAAAACCCATCAGGGAATTTGTCGGACTCAGGGCGAAGTGTTACTAGCTCTTGTTGTCCGACCGCACCGACAAAAAGGTGGCAAAAGGTGTGCCAAGGACGGCAATAAAAAAAAGGTTACGGCATCGATTGTACAGCGAGTGTCCTTTTGACAGTCGTACGGTATTCACCTCTGCTGAGTGTATACGAAGCAATCATCATAAGCTGTACACGCAACGTATAACAAAACTTTCCCTGTCTCCTTATGATGATAAGAGGTATGTACTGGACGACGGTGTAAGTACACTCGCGTACGGACATTACAGGATAAGCGGAATAACCGACGACGCTGCTGGTCCTAAGGCAAAGAAGAGAAAGTACATGGACCGATAACTAACGGTAAAGATGATGTTCAGCATCACACACACACACACACACACACACACACACACACACACACACACACACACACACACACACACACACACACACACACACACACACACACATTAACTTTATTATGTTCTTTTACCTACTTATTTTACAACTTTTGATACGTTTTACAGAATGAACAACAACAACAACAACAACAACAACAACAACAAGAAAGTAACAAAACATATGCCGGCAGAGCAACATCGAGTACGATGGTAAATATAACATTTTTTTTCTTTATTTATAATGTACAAACAGAATATTCCATTCGATTGACGTGTTGTTTTTTTTATAGTTCACAACGGTTACGACGTGCTTTGCTGGGACCCGGCTCGAGTCGGTAAGGCCGTTTTCATTAATAAACTCTTGTCATATTGCGTTTACCTCCGGTGTTCAATTATATATTTTTTTTTTTCAGTGATGCCGACGAGGCACCTGCTGCTGCTACTGATGTGGATCCCCCCCCTATCTCCAGAACTCGGCTCGAGTTGGTAAGACAATTGTCATTTTAATAAACTCTTGTACTTTTGCGTTTTTACCTCCAGTGTTCAATTTATATATATTTTTTTCAGCGATGCTGATGCTGCTGCTGCGAGTTCGCGCCCCAATCTCCACAACCCGTCACGAGTCGGTAAGACATTTTTCATTAATAAACTCTTGTGCTCTCGCGTTTTACCTCCGGTGTTCATTTCATACATTTTTTTAAGTGATGCTGACGCTCCAACTGCTGCTGCTGCTGGTGCTGTTGCTGCTGCTGCTGCTGCTGCTGCAGTTCATCCCCTATCTCCAGACAGCGTGCAACGTTTAAAACGTGCAATATTACAGCTAAAAAGTGGTCTGTTGCGGTAAGTCCGTTTTCATTAACAACAAAGTCTTGTACTATTGCGTTTACCTCACGCGTTCAATTTATACTTTTTTTTTCAGTAATGCTCTAGCTGAAGGAGTGGCGGTCTTTCTCCCTCGACCCGGCACGAGTCGGTACGTTCGTTTTCATTAACATTCAATTGTTCTCTTGCGTTCACATCTGGTATTAAAGTTGTTCCTTTTTTTCAGTAATGTCGAGTCCACAGAAGATGAAGGATTTATGGAGGACAATCAAAGTGATATCGATACTGTAAACTTGAACATGGACCATGACAGGAATAGCGATGATAATGATGATTATGTTGATGATGACGATGCAGCAGTCATCAACGTAAATATGTAAGTCATCTTCTTATGCGTACATACTGCTTTGTTTTATTTGCGATTATACATAATTTTTATGTTGACGTTTTTTTTCTTAGTGACATTCGCCCGATACCAGCGCCGCCACCACCACCACAACAACTTCAACAACACATTCCAGTTACTCCACCACAATCACCACCACCGTCACCACCACCGCCACCGCAGATACAACCTCTACCACGACCACAACCCATATATCGTCAGCAGCAGCAGCAACTATTTATGCGAAGAGATCCCCGTTTGTGGACTCCTCCAGAAGACGCTCTACCCGTCTTCTTTGACGTATTACATGCTACTGAACCAAGGACGCACGACGACCCACCAACATGGTGTTGGCGTCGCGGAGAGCCCTGTCCTGTTCAAGGTATGGTTTCGAACACTACCTGCAGTGTGTGCATAGAAACATACAGTGACGGGCAGAGGCTCCTCGGTTTGGTATGTGGTCATACATACCATTACCGATGCGTCCTCGACTGGTTTCAGTCGCTAGCATTGGAGGGGACACCACCCGCAGCCCGCAATGCAGACAATATATATTTGGAAAGCCCAATCGCACATTCTATGGGCGCATGCATATTTAAGGTATCTTACAGTGTTCATAAAGGTTTTAGTAATCCATCCTTCTTGTAACAACCACATGTCATTAATACCGTTTCTTTTTTTTGTTACTGATGAAAATTGACTACCTAACCCGGATTGTGACTTTTATTTTGTAAAAATATATAGACCTATACCCGATTGTGACATGTATATTTTGTATATATATATTTGTGTATTTGTAAATATTAGTTTTAAAATAAACTTGTACATATTTTTTCATTATATAACATTTTTATGTTTATATTTCGTGTATTTGTAAATATTAGTTTTAAAATAAACTTGTACATATTTTTTCATTGTATAAGTGTTTATTTTCAACTATCCTTTTCCCATACTACAATTTACTTAACACATAGACACGCAGTTCACAAGTTGTCAACAATGCAATACACGACATCGATTCCGTAAGTATTGTGTGTGCGTGTGTGCGTTTTATATAAGTGAATTGACGTTCAATTATGTACTGCATATCATGTGTGTTTCTTACAACAACAAATGTAGGGCTGGACATAGCAAGCCATAGACCAACATGTTGGTGCGAACGTATTTTTACAATCTGTATATATATTTTACTTAACACATAGACACACAGTTCACAAGTTGGCAACAATGCAATACACGACATCGACGATATCCGGACGGCGGCGGCGTACATATACAAACCCGTACACTATAACACACGCACGAGTTGACAACATCGATAAACCAGCACAAGTTGGCAACGCAGACGACTCTTTTCCAACATGGCCGCACTTCCGGAAAACCCCTTACATATACATACACATACACTATAACACATGCACGAATCGGCAACGTGGCCGAACCTTAACCACCACACTCTCACACCAACCGACAACTTCGCCGCTTTTCCAACATGGCCACGCACCTACCGACAACATGGCCGCCGCCGCCGACAAAATGGACGACGACCCCACCACTTCGGGCGGCGGTCAAGCCACGACCAGGACACCGCCAGGCCGCCGCCGGACGGCGAACGGCGAACGGCGAACTGCGAAACGACAGGCCACGCCTCCGCCAATCAACGCACACATTACCCCACTTTAGGCTGGCCGACGACAACATGGCCGAAAGCCGACTACCGCATGGTTACCCCCACCACCACAATTTTTTAATTTGCCGCCATATGACGTCACTTCCGAATTAGAACTCTCATTTACCCCCTACTATATTTCCCAACAAAAATTGTACGTTACTCAACAGAAAAGTATTACTAGAGTTCGAGGCTAAATCTGGAAACTATGCACAAACTTTTTAAATAAAAATGTCTAGATCTAGATATTAAATATAACTATATAGGCCAATGTACAAAATTGTTCTAACTTTTGGACGTTCCTAAAGTAACACTTGCTGTAACCGTGAGAAATTAAAGATCAAAGTAAACAGGAGACTGTGGAAAAGAATGCATGTTGCGGAAAAAAGTATTAATTTTGATAGAAATAAAAAGATTCTATGATAAAACGAAGAGCTTTTTGATTTAGCAAAAAGTTATGAACTTATCCATGACCCTATGCAATTTAAATATATTTTTTGCAAAATTTGCAATTGTCTCTAATTCCAATGCGAGGAAAGTTGTAAGTCAGACAAATTAGTTGAAGTTAAATTCAACAGTTTTTTGTGAATCATGATAGACGTGGCAATAAAGGGGCCAAACAAGGGTATTTATTTTTATTGGAATTTATTTCCATGTATTTTAATGGTAGTAGGAGTAAAGTCAATATTTTTTCGATAGTCAGTACATAAATCAGCTCTTACGAATGACATCAGCTTTCGTTTATTCTGGAAAATTGAAAAATTTGAACAATGTTTTTCCTGTGTAAAAATCAAGACTTGTGACCTTGTTTACAGAGTGAAAAAATATGTGAAACTAATTTTGCCTCCAAGCAGTACGAATAAACTCCTTGTGGTTGTCGTCGAGTATCAGGAAGTAACTGATAATGAAACGTGGTGGCCCATCATTTGTAAGGACAAGTTATCATTTGAATCATCCAGAAGAAATTTAGCTAGTGGAAATAAGCTGTGTCTTAAAATTAGTCAATACAAGCAATCCACACAATGTAATTAACATGTTAGCGGTGTTGTTGGCAAGCGTTTCATTGATAGCCTACAATGGCACACATTTCAAGAACTCATACTCCGATAGGATTGTTCTATCCAGGACAACAGCATATCCACAGAGTCTGGTCCCAGTAAACGACAAGAAAATAGAAGAAGTCAGAAAACTTTAGTCTTACTTTTCTCAAGACGTTGTTACATAATTTTATGAAGACCCTACAGTTTGCCAATTTATGAAACGGGAACATTTCGGGAAGAAGGTTTAAATATAAAACACAAAAAAAAAACTACTTTACTTATAACAATAAATACTACACACAGAACGATGGCCTACCCATGGGCTCCCCCATATCCAGCATTCTAGCAGAAGTCTTCCTCCAACACTTAGAAAAAACAAAAATACTCACAAACAATGACAGACACTCACATAAAATACTATATTGGCACAGATACGTTGATGACATTCTAATACTATACAGGGGAAACAAAAGACAATGTGAACAGTTACTAACGCACATAAACAAAATACATAAAAACATAACCTTCACTGCCGAATACGAACACAACAATACCATAAACTTCTTAGACCTCTCCATCACAAAACTAGAACACAGGCACAAATTCAGTATATACAGAAAACCAACTACAACTGACACACTAATACACAACACCTCCAATCACCCAATACAACACAAACTAGCTGCTTTTAGAACCATGATACATAGACTTAACAACATCCCCTTAGATGAAATAGACTACAAAGACGAACTAAACACGATAAAATATCTAGCAGAATCTAACGGTTATGACAGAACAATAGTCAGTAAACTCCTACACAAAACACAAAACAAACAACAGACAAAGACAGAAAACAACAAATTCATAACACTAACATACATCAACAAACAAACAGAAAAAATTGCCCACAAATTCAAAAAAGCAGGATACAGAATCGCTTACAAAACTACTAACAAAACAGAACACACACTATCAAAACGCATGCTCAAAGCACAAAACAAATTCGATCTACCCGGTGTATATAAACTAAATTGTTCAAATTGCAGTAAATTCTACATAGGCCAGACAGGACGTAGCTTCAAACAGAGATACATTGAACACACAAAAGCACTCCACAACACTACAGAATTACCTTCGCAAACCACCTCATTGAAGCAAACCACACATATAAAAACATCGACAATAACATGAACATACTACACGTACACACAAAAGGCCGAAAACTAGACACTCTAGAACAATTAGAAATATACAAACACACAAAAACAAATAAAAACGACATCCTAAACGAACAGACACAATTCAAATCGCACGCATTATTCGAACACATCTCACCACACACACACAGCTTCAATCTTTCGAAACACTATCTCGTCGCCAACAACAAGACGAGCAGCGCTACTAACGACAGCCTCTGATGAAGCCTTCTATAGGTGAAAGCCGGTTTAGGCTGTAAGGTAAAACTTTACGTTTTTACTTATAAAAAACCTAGTGTTCCGAGTCGTCAATATTATAGTGATATTTAGTTTAAATATACTTATAATAAATATAATAAATTAAATATACTTATTTAATGTTTTTTTTCTACTTAAAATGTTTAATTTTTTGATTCTAAATGTTTTGAAAATATGCAATAAACTATGTTTATTGATTTATTAGCTAACATGCCTTGCAGATTTTTTGATTACAAAATAAATATGTAATTATTTCTATTTCAGAACTGACTACAAACGTAAATTTAAATGTTTATGAAATATAAAAATATAAAAAATATATGAATGTACGTACATAATGTTGAACAATAGACAATAAATTTGTTTAATTATGTCTATTTATTTTTCTTAATTAGAATTTGTCACAGAGGGTTTTTAATTTCACGAAAATGTGCTCTGTGGGACTTCTGCTTTTTCTGAAATAAGAGGCTGGAAACTAAAATTCTGCTTCAGAAGATCCAGGTACGCTGTTGTCAATCGTATGAATTTTATGAATATTTCTTGAGGCAGTTACTAGCTTTACCACCTTGTCTCTTTTAACACTGAAGATCTCAACGAGGAGATAAAAAGTAATAGGAGAATACATCTAGGAACAGGGTAACGCTTGCTTTGAATAAAATCTTTAAAATTAAACTGATAAGCCTTACAACTAAAATTACAATTTTTGAAACTCTAATCAAGGTTTACATTTGATATAAAGAGCAAAATCTGAACTTTGTCGTGTCGACGACAAATCGACTAATTGAATTCGAAAGGAAATTTACCAGGGGTTGTATGGTCAATATATGATATTGGAATGTACTGTTAGGGATAACAGGGACTTGAATGCTGTATGCGGAGAGTTTGTTAGATCTTCTTGCATTAAAACTGAAATATATTATAACTATAATAACTTCTCTAAAATTACGCGTCTAGGAAATACATAACAGTGTGATTATGAAGAATATACAAACACTACAACTTGGATAAGTACAACTGAATTACTTCAAATAGACTTTCTATTTAGAAGAAAATTGTTTTTAATATATAGCGTCTATAATTTAATGAATTATTTTTTCTACGAATAATTAAATAAAAAAATGCACAAAAAGAACAATGTAAAATAATTAATCAAATAAAGCACAGAAACTTGGATTTATTGATATAGTTATGTCGTATATATAACCCAATTTTGTAGCCACAGCCATAAATTATATTCAGAGGTATGAGATTATTAAATGACGTATAAGAACGTGGTCATCAAGTTCCATAGCTGCTGGTAATATTGAATTATTGGTGATGCCACTAAACGCTCGTAACCTTTAAGGTTTTCTCAGTCACCTTCAGTATACTTGAACAACTCACGGAGCCCAGATAAAATAGGGTTGTGATTTGGAAAAACTTAATAGAAGATTTAATTGATAGAATACATTAAAAAAGTTACTTTTACAAGTCTTAAACTACGCAAAAATTTGTAGAAGCAAGGCACATAAATTAGGGGCTGTAAGATTACAAACCTAAGTTTTCAAAATGTCTTAAAACTATACATTTTCTTAAAAACGTTTGATAAAAGATATGCCTATTGAACGTTCCGCCGAATCAAAAACAGTATATAATGAGTGGAATAAAAAAAATAATAATATTAGGTTTTCGTAGCTTTTTGATAGAAAAATCATAGTTCTATATTCTGATTTTCAAATACATTAATTTGAATAAAATAAATAATAATTTAATGAAAAATAGTATTGACAAATTATGTGTTATAAACAAATAATCGCCAAAACAAAAATTGTCTGTTATTTCGGAGATATGAATATGTACTTGACAATATTATAAATTTAATAAACTATACTACTCTGCTGAAATTTTTAATTAAAAACTTTATATTATTTAGTGTGTCTGAGATAAAAATTAAATGAATATAATATTGAAATGTCCGAAATCTCGTTTATGCCTGTACTTGACCGTGCAGTCTCATAAAAAATATGCAGTCCCTTAAAAGTATTTATCATTAATTTACGGTCAACCAAAATGTGCCAGAAATAATTATTTTACCACAAAACAGTTTGGTAGACCACAAATGCAGTGGTGTTACTACTTGTTTTAGTGAGCTGTTTTACCATAATCAACAAACTTATCCAACTGTTGTGTAACAAGTAGTCGTAAGAACAACGTTTCTGTCAAGAGGTTATTTCCAAATGTGTTCTATAGATTGTGTCAAATTATTATTATTGTTTTCATATTTGTTAGGAATTATTAATTTTTTTATAGTCCGTTAATTCTCTAACAGTTACACTTTAACAGGTACTGGTAAATTGGAAAAATTGTGTTTGGTCTAATGTCTGTTAATAAACCGGAAATAAAAATGAAAGAAGAATAATTACCTAATTTATGTAAATTGTTACTTGTAAATTATTATGTATTTTTTATTATTACACTAATTATTACTATTTTTTTATATGTTTGGGCTTGGCATCTATGGACTAGCTTAACAATTAAAATAGAAATTCGTACACACGTAGACATAAAACAATCTTATCAGGCCGATACAGAAAACTTGCTAGAACAGAAAACTAGAACAATTAACAAGTAAAAACAACCAAACACAAAACAAACCAATATTTCAGTATTTTATATTTTGTTATCGCAGTACTTAAAGTTATCGAAAGCCCACAAAGAGAACAATACAACGGAAAATACCACAGTAAAAATTATTCAGGAATTGCGTTGGAGGCTGTACTGTAATCTAGTATTACAAAGACTATACAATGTCTTTTCACACGCCTTGGATTTCATTTGAAAATTCTGTTTCCTTTACAACTCTGTTCTCGTTCCGTGATTGTTTTAGGTTGTGAAGGTATGCAGGTTTCGTAATAGTGTTATTAAAATGCATATAATAGTGTACAAATTATTTTCCAACGTTTAGTGAAGGACGACACAGCAAATCCTTTTCTTATGTGCGCCATTTTAAAACTAATCAACCAAATTTATTAAAGCTCAAATGACACAAAAAGATCTGGTTTTCATTATTTTAATGATCATTTTTTGTATAGGATCTTACAAATATTGTGAAACGTTGAATTCGCAGTAACAGATAAGCAGGGTCCATGGTTTCATGCGTAATCTTTCGTAATTACTAGACATTTACTTGAATTGTGTAAATAAATTTTTCTCTAAAAACTCAATTGCAATATACAAAAAAGGATAAACTTTAATTTGGTGTAAACTTCATTTTTTTCGGTGAAGTAACTTTAGCTTTACAACCCTCCAAACACAGTTTTTTTTTGGCACAGACGTTAGGTGATTGAAAAACGGAGACCACGCTGCAGCATTGGTTAATATACGGTGAATATCTCGTATTATTGCTGTCATATGAATTTAGTTTTTCGCAGTCCGTTAGATTTGATTTCAGATTTTTAAAACCCAATTTGAATTTTGAATTGATGACGCCTTCACGAAACTGAAAGAAAAAGCACTTCAAAATTGAATGTCGTGGTTTTGACCGTAATACAATTTTATTAAGCAATAGCAAATATAGACTAGACCTTGCTGAACGAGTGTAGATTGGAATTGGTTTTGTCACCACAATGTCGCTATGATTTCCTCTTCCCCTTCTTTTTCTATCATATCGAGAGGTTACTACTTAGTAATCCATGATACCAATACTTTTGGTCTGCAAATAAAGAAACTGCACAACTTATGGTACTGAACTGATCAATAAAACAATCGGTACCGTTAAACGTACAAACTAAAGCAATGCAGAACTTGAGCAATATATCATCCAGAACTTTATAATGTGTTTTAATCTTTTCATTTGTATTTGTTTTCCATTTGGTATTTATATACTTAATTTGTAAGGTGCATATAAGTTTTTGCTTACTCAGTTTATGTTGACCGGGGGTAAATAGCAAATTACTATTTTTGTTTGTTAGGTAATAGTATTCAATAGTATTTGCATCGTAGTAAATATTACTTCATCTGCAGACTGACGTATTTTACTGTCTTGTAGCAGTCATAGGTTGCTGATGGATTGATATCAAACATGAAAAGTTGGGCATCAGTATTACAAGCATGAGGTCATAAGGGGGAACGGAAGCTGGATTGTTAGGGACATCGAACATAACAACATAATTTATTATTTGATTAATATTCTAAGGAATAATTGTTGTTTGTCTTAATAGAATAATGTGTGGGAGGTGCTGTAACTAACAGAGACTGCTGGAGTGATTACATTAATTTTAACAGATCACAGTAATTCCATCGTAAGCTAAAACGACAAGTTTGTTAATTTAAACAAAATGTTTTACACAGATAACAGAATGACGGTGGAGTGAAATACATTCCAATATCCGGGATACGGAAACTGAAAACAGCATTCCATGGGCATTTGAGTGAATTTATATTTCAGCATCTCTGCCCTGACTATAAATCCGTGGCATGTCACTGTCACTTGTGGTGAACGAATGATTAACGACGGCGACTCCTTGGAAACCAAATAAACTACGATATTTGTATACTGAATATAAATGTGATACCATTTTTGTTACAGGTTTGTTTGTACATTTTTTGTATAATGTCTTGGAAATGCAGAAAGCAAAATGGAAAACATCCTACTTCTTGCCGATTGCGTAATGGAATGTGAATACTCGTCAAATAACATATGAATGCGCGGGGAATAAGTTAATGATTATTGTTGAATCAAATATATTGCAAGTTACCGTCTGTGACTTTATGCAACGATGTCTTCAATCTAAAGTTGACATGTTTCGGGACACTTGTCCCATCCTCAGAACTTAAAAGTATGTTCGTATATCATCAAATAATTATTTGAAACATTAAAATCCAATCAAACAAAAACCACAATACTTAATGTATAATGTCGAGCACGACGATTAAACGGTGCACACCGTACGGTAGCAGACCGCGCACTGAATCAAGACTGACTCATATCACGACAATAACGCAAAGCGGTGTCGTACAATATATTCGATTTAGAAAGCAGTTGATCGTTTAGGACACGCGGCTTGGTATCAGCATTGTTATAAGCTCTGTAAATTTCGAACTTCTCAAGGGCGTTCATATGTCGCCCTTTCTTGCAGTGCGCGGTCTGCTTCCGTACGGTGTGCACCGTTTAACCGTCGCGCTCGACTTTATACATTAAGTATTGTGGTTTTTGTTTGATTGGATTTTAATGTTTTAAATAATTATTTGACAACTATATCATCGTTTGATGATATACGAACATACTTATAAGTTCTGAGGATGGGACAAGTGTCCCGAAACATGTCAAATTTAGATTGAAGACATCGTTGCATAAAGTCACAGACGGTAAGTTGCAATATATTTGATTGAACAACACGTGGCTTGGTACTAATTTCGGATTTATTCCTTTTAAATATCATTTTTGAAGATCATAGACTGGCCTATAGAATTACTCTGCCCGAAATTCTCACACGCGTCATTTGTGAGCTTTGTACAGGTCAGATAGCGAACTGAATATAACTGAAAACCTATAAAAAGACTAGAATATTTTAGAGAATTACTCCACCTGTTCAGATCAACTTTTGGCCAGAATAACCTGAAATTTACGTGACCTGATTATAAATCCCTCACTTTAATTTAATTTCTGTAGAGAAGGAGCTAGAAGCTGACCAATCACACCATTAGAATTTCAGTAAAGATTAAGTTCAGTTGATATCGTTTATTCAATTGTTACCAACGTAAACAATCTGTATATTTGATAAGCTTGTAGGAAACGGCTAGAAGGCCGCGAATTCACGGCGTTGAACGCTACACATCTCGGAGAAATAATCTCGGAGTTACATAAGCACTGTGCACTTAGGTCGATGTTGGTCTGACCGTAGTTAAAATCGAGTGCTTTCCGTGGTAGTGGAAGATTGTCCCCATACATTTGGAAAGACGCTTGAAGCTTAATGGATTTGGTGTAAACCCAATACACCACACACATACCTAAAACCCGAAAACACTCACACACAGTCTATATATTACAGAGAGAGAGAGAGAGAGAGAGAGAGAGAGAGAGAGAGAGAGAGAGAGAGAGAGAGAGAGGGGGGGGCAGACAGACAGACAGAGAAGAATTAAACTATAGACATAACAACAATGTTAGCTATTCGCATCATAAGTACTTATGTTTTTTGTTTATAACGGAATTTTACACTATTTTATCACAGCTTGATATCCGCTATAAGTCCCATGGATAGTGTATAAAGCCTAAGTTAAATGTTGACCATACACGTGACTTAAGCATTATCACAGACACTACGATAAAACAGGCGCGCGCGTGTAGTCGTTAGAGTTCACACAATACCACCTTGTACTAACCAGTTAATAAATCATATTGTTACGACATCGCAGAACAATCTACGTGTTTGTCGAATGTGCCAGAAGAATCTCGATGTAACGCGTGTGGCGTACGTGCTTGTCGACGCATTTTCGAGAGGTTTCTCGAAGGCGCCAGCTGCGCGGACTGTGTCAAGGCCGCAGTTAATTACGTAGTTCACACGAGCGCTAAGACGCAACATTAGGAACATTCTCGTCTGTGAGCGCAGGTATAAATACATGGCGGCAGCGGCCTTAAGTGCCAGTATAGTGGCGATATATTTACAGAGCGGTTCGAGTTATAGTCGCGATATATTACAGTGTGCGTTCAAGTGGTTATTAGTGAAGTGTTGTGTTTTATAATCGGCCGGTATATTGTAATACCATTGTGTTTAATATTAGTGGCATTTTATTTGCGTGTGAACAATTTTTATTTGATTTGTTATAAGAGACTGTGTTGTTAATTACGAACTGTTAACTGTGAAAATTAAAGCTGGTGATTAGTGACTTAATTGGTATCTTGTACTGTATTTTGTTTCCACTGTACCTACGACGATCGAGTAGACCGTCGTAACAGTGGTGTCAGAACTGGGATAGAACGGTTAACAGTGGAAACAGTGGACACTTTGTACAAGACGAGGTAATTCGTAACTAATCGGTAAACAATGGATGCCAGTCAGATGATGGAAGCTTTCCGAACGCTGCTGCGGCAGACATAGGAAGAAGCAGAAAGACGACAAAAAGAAGAACGAAGACAAGAAAGAGAAGAAGCAGAAATACGACAGGATGAGAACGCAGACAGGAGGCGGAAGAAGCTGAAAGACGACAAAAAGAAGAACGAAGACAAGAAAGAGAAGAAAAACGACAGGATGAAAAACGCAGGCAGGGAAGAGAAGAGACAGAGGAACGAGGACGTCAGGAGGCAGGGGAACGGAAGCATGAAACAGAAGACATCAAAGCATTAATAAAGGAGCAGAAACAGATTCAAGAACATAGTACCGCAGAATTGGGTCTCCTACGAGGTGAGCTTAATAAACAAGTTACTAAAATATCAGAGGTACAAGAATCAATGACATTAAAAATAGCTGAAGTAGAAAAATCAGTCACGAGTGTGGAAAAAGCTGTCAAAAAAATAGAAGACTCGATTACTAATATAAAAGAGCAGATTAAAAATGAAGTCGAGCAGTGCCTGAAGTTACAACCAAAACAACTTTGTGAACAGACTGTACCAATGATAAAGACATTGTAAAATGATAAAGACAGACAGTAGACAGAAAAAGACGCAGAAAATAAGTTAATAGAGAAAGTCACTTTGCCTGCAGTAGGGACAGTTCATGTCAAAGATCCAACCTTTGACGGAAGCAGTCACTGGGTAACGTACCTCCGCCAATTTGAAGCTGCTACATGCGCAAATAATTGGACAGAAAAAGACAAATCAGTCTCACTCGTTCTCGCATTAAAAGGACCAGCGGCAGAACTACTACAGAAAGTGCCACTTGACAGCCAGAACATCTATACCGAGTTGATAAAAGCTCTAAAATTACGTTATGGTGATAAACATTTACGAGATGTGTACTGCACCCAGTTGAGAGCAAGACGACAACGTTCCGGAGAGAGTCTTCAAGAGTTTGAAGCAAGTATCGACAGATTGATTAGATTGGCCTATCCTGAAGCACCAGAAGACTTACGAATAAGTTTTGCGGTGCAGACATTTATTGATGTCATCGGAGATTGTGAACTTCAGCAAGTGTTACGAATGGCAAGACACCGAAATAGCTCAGAAGCTCTTGTTCACGCCCTAGAGTTTGAAGCTGCCAAGTAAACGTTCCGCTACATTATTGGGTTTGTGCCATCAAGTTGGAGTCAGAAGATCCCTGTATCACATTGCCGTTACGCTGGGTGCAGAAAAACAATGTTGTCGGACAAACAATTCAAAAGTTCAAGAGAGTCGCAACAATTTGAAAAAGACAGAAGACCGAAATGTTACAACTGTGGAAAACGTGATCATCTACAGGTAGACTGTTGGGAGAAGAAGACACCGAGAGAAGAGAGTGATCTCACCAATTGGAGAAGTAAAGCCCCAGAACAGCACACAGTTTCCACGCTACATAAGACCAGTGGAAACTTGATCGTTAATGGATATGCGGAAGATAAACCAACATCATTTACAGTTGACACGGGCGCAACAGTGTCCATTGTGCGCCCTGACTTAGTCAGCAACCGCCAGCCTCTAATTAGCTCTTGTACAATACAGACTGTGACTGGAAGCCCCGTCAAGGTGCTAGGAAAGGTAGACGTACGTGTACGCCTGGGTCTTCTCGAGTTTAGCCACCAAATGCTCGTTGCAGACATTGTCGATGAAGTGATTCTTGGCACGGAAATTATGAATGCCTACGGATTCGTTGTGGACTTAAGAGAGAATGTCCTGAAGGTTGGCCAAGAAAAGATAAAGCTTTGCCTGGCTAAAATGACAGGGTCTACCAACAATTTGATTAAACGAGTGGCATTAGTCGATGAAAAAGTCAACATGTCTGGTCAAGAGGAACCCTCCCTATTGCACGCGGAAATGGAGGAAGAACTAGCAGAGGAAATACAAATAATTGTAACGACAAAAGAAGTGATTGGACAGACAACTATTGTAACGTATCAAAATTGTCGTTACATAAAAATAATATCAAATACCCAGAATAAAAATGTACCATGTACATGTCTAAGTCAAAAATGACCAAAAAACACTAAAATATAGAAATCAATCGTATATCCATGGATAAATAATGTTGAAGTAAATAAGCACCGTAGAAGGAAGAAATACAATTGAATGCATTATCAATATTATAAGAAGATGAAGAATAGACCGAACAGCTACGTTAGCATCCAGGACCCAATAGATCATATAAGTGAGGGAACATATCATATTAGTGAGGGAACATATAAGTGAGGCAAAGGATCATACAAGTGAGGGAAAATACCCAATAAGTGAGAAAACCCGTATATAAGAAGAAGAAGAATCCTATATATAAGAAGAGGAACAGTCTATATAAATAAGAAGAGGAAAAATGTATAATAAACAATGAATAATATTTAACAAGGAACAAGACAATAACATTACCAGTGTGAGGAAGACACGATAAATAAGGAAAGTATTTATTAAATGGAGCAAATACCCAACTAATAAGAAGATAATAATACAAGTATGAAGAATACCAGATAAGTGAATAGTGATACCCCAACAACGAAGAACATGAAGAAAAAACAACGTGACCAAGAACAAAGTGTCGACAAAATAATAAGCAGCCACAAACAATAATAGTGAGTGACTTATAAGTGAATCGATTAATACCAAAATACCACAATCCCAAACTAAACAACACAAACAATGAAAGTGCAATGTTTATGGAAGATGAAGATAAGAAGTGTTAACAAAGATATATAACAACCCCAAAATAAACAACACAAACAATCAGTGTATTATTTATGAGACAAGAATATAATAAAATAAAACATAAAAAAAACAAAAATGTACTTATAATAAAGAGAGAAATAATTGCTCAACAATGACTGAAATTGAATGTAAAATCCTTAATAAAATATATGTTTAAATATCAGGAGAGTGAAGGGTAAAATCAATACAGAATGTAGTTATTAATGTATCAAAGATAAGACAACCTGTAGTAGAAAAAACAAAACAGTTTACCCAAACCCAAATGTAAACACATAATATGTATGACAATAACAAGTTAGAATTAAATAATAATGTGTGAACAAATAGTATATAATATAAATAAAATAAGGAAAATATTGTACTAGATAATAGTAATAACATATCATAGTAAATATATATGGAATTAAGCAAGAAACTAAACAAATCCATATAAGCATTGTTGTCAATTCAGTAGGATACACATAACCTCAACTGAACAGAATCTGCAACACAGAGTCACAAATAACAATTAGAAAAATGCAGACAAAAGTAATTACCTGAATCAACAAACAAACTAGAATAAATGGTTAACAGAATAAACCCAGTATGAACTAAGAAACACAAATATATACTCTATATTGTTTAAACAAATCATAGCCAAATTACCAAAACACAAGGTGACTATCAGAATTACATAAAATATTCACTTAAATTTAATAAAGGAGAGGAAAATAGCATAACAGTAGTTACTAGAATACACAATACCTCTTTGAGAACCATTAACAGACATTAAATGCATAAATTTATATGAAAATAATAATAAACAAATATGCATGCCAAATGGGACTAGATGTAAATAGCAATCCTACAGAGAATTATGAATAATTAACACAGCAAGACAAGCTGCAGACAAAGTCTAAGGACACCTTACTGGATAAAAATACATCGCTAATGCATAAATAATAATATAACATGAATATCAATATGACAGAAACTATGACATGATATGTTAAAACCATGCAGTGTAAATAAATGAAGCAACATTAATGGATACAAAGCTTCACAAAAGACGTATTAATCTCAAATGTACAAAATAAACCCCAAGGAATTGTATTATTATAAGATATATGTTAGAAATAATAAGTATTAATGCAAGGACATGTAGGGCCTACACGTCTGAAAATGCATTAAGAAAGATTGTACATAATTTAGTATTTAAGGAGTAGTTAATAAGAGATAATGACTCTAAATATCTACAGTGAGTGTTAGAAATAACATGTATTATAATAAAGTGGAAAAAACTTATGTATAATTGTGAACCACGAAAAGTGCATCATCAAAAAGATAATTAGGTTAATCACGGACGGATTTATAGCTTGAGTAGACTCAAAATAAAGAGCCGAGCATCCGCAAAATTGTGATACCATTAATTTCCTAATCCGAAATGTACTAAAAATGTTATAAACGATAATAATTTTTCCTTCAATTCCAAAAGAATTGATAGCGTCATCTCCGTACTCTCAAACCCAAAGCTAGATGCTTAGAAATAAAATTTCTTAATTTATTAAGGCATATGGGTACGAGATTAACAGATTTTCAACCAATTAGAAGAGCTGACTTTAACAGACGCCGAGAACGGCTTCGAAGGAGAACACTACTAGCAAACTGACCACCAAAGCATACGGAACGAGTCTTCGACGAGAGTAAATTTTAAAAATGTGCGCGCTCCTTAGTGTAATCAAATACATCTAACCTAACTAAAGTGTTTTTAACCTCTAACGAGTGAAGTGCAACGAGTGATGTGAGATAATAAAGAAACCATTGCCAGTGTATAATATCAGCAATGATGAGTGGGATTATAAGGGAGTATCTAGTTTTAGCGACATTTTAATGAATATTAATGTTTTAAAATAATAAATTTTTACGTTGGTACTACTTTAGTCAAGTACAGTTGTACATGGCTAATATAAATAATAATTATTAATTAACCAGTAATTGAACAGAAGTTCTCAATTTTAATTATTTAAATAAAATATTATTAATTTTAGAAAGAGATGACAATCGAATTTAATATTTTAACCAACATTGATGTAAACAAGGCTAAGCCTAGATGCTGATTTGACCATAAACAAAACGAAAGTCAATTCATTTATAAATAATAACCGAGAACTATCAATACAGTTAATGAATAATGAACGTACCATGAACAAATATTATATATAGTTATAAGATTTTAATGCCATCAATTTAAATATTTTAATAATCAACTTAGAGTAAATGGCACTCTAACCTACCTGTTACGAAAAGGTATAACAGCAATACAGAGCTGTGCTTTCACATTAGGCAAGCTTAAATATACTCAATTGAAATGAGATTATGAATTAATTATTACATTTTTGTTATTAATAACCATTCAAGGAATATTATTCCGACACACACCAATTTTAATCGTATCGTACATTCCACAACATAACCTACGAGGTTGATAGCAGGTGGACCAGATACGATAATTTTCAATATTATAATTAAACTTGTTTTCTTGATTTTGTGATCACTCTCTATAATACGTTATTGTCGTATTTTGCATTTTTGTATCCAGTATCTTGTACACTAAAAGAATTCACGACTTTTGGTAATTATAAACAAAAATCTAACCAAACCAGGTTAACTCAATGCAATATAAATAATCAGTGTTACCAGCCCTGAGCTTTAAGAATCTCGGTGACGAGTTGAATTATTTTTTGATGTTTATAAATTGTTTTAAAGGGTTTTAATTGAAATTAACTTATTGTTAATAAACTACAAATTTACTTACACTTGAATCAGTCTTTCATTTCAAAGTAGATAATAACGACAACATTAACAGAGCAATTATTTTACAAAGTGGCAGTACGGCGAACAAGCGGCCAATATTTGAAATTTCAAAACAGTCTCAAAAATACAAAATAATTTTATTTACTGTGCATCCACATATACACTTGTGAAAAATTTTATAAACTGTGTTGTGTCATTTTAGTGCATTACAGGATCTACTTTGGAAGGTTGACAACAATAATAAGTGGTAAGTGAAAGGTAAATCTACTAGTGTTCTAGGAGAGAATTAAACATTACTTTTCAGCTTTTAAACCCTTTGAACAAACAATTCATAAATAATAACAATAATCAAACATCTCTACACACATAATTAAAACGTGTGACCTATTATACTTCAACTCATAGTAATTACAACGTGATTAATACAAGGTGTGATTTATTACTACTATTACACCAACACACAACCATTTTAATAATTAGATGAATTACACTATGGGTGTCGAGACAAAACTCTTGCTTGTTCCTGAGCTAATAGAAGCGCCAGAGGGCAAGGTGGCTGAAGATGAGGTTACGCAAGGGGTTTTTGACGAGAACCAAACAAACTTGGATCAGCCAGTGGTGTTTAGGTCATCAGTATATGACGCAACGGGAGTGATTCCAGCGAAACTAGTGGTTGAGCGAAAGACTCGCATTCCTGGGAACGTGATGTTCGGATCACTCGAGACTGAATTCGAAGAACGGGAGAATTATCTTTCGCAAGGACGTCCACCTAGATCGCCTGGTCGAGTATTACTTCAGAGACGGTTTGCCAGTTCTGGACGAACAGGCTTAAGGAGGGGGCAGTGTTATGACATTACAGAACAATCTACGTGTTTGTCGAATGTTCCAGAAGAATCTCGATGTAAGGCGTGTGGCGTACGTGCTACGTGCTTGTCGGCGCATTTTCGAGAGGGTTCTCGAAGGCGCCAGCCGCGCGGACTGTGTCAAGGCCGCAGTTAATTACGTAGTTCACACGAGCGCTAAGACGCAATTAGGAACATTCTGGTCTGTTAGCGCAGGTATAAATACATGGTGGCAGCGGCCTTAAGTGCCAGTATAGTGGCGATATATTTACAGAGCGGTTCGAGTTATAGTCGCGATATATTACAGTGTGCGTTCAAGTGGTTATTAGTGAAGTGTTGTGTTTTATAATCGGCCGGTATATTATAATACCATTGTGTTTAATATTAGTGACATTTTATTTGCGTGTGAACAATTTTTATTTGATTTGTTATAAGAGACTGTGTTGTTAATTACGAACTGTTTAACTGTGGAAATTAAAGCTGGTGATTAGTGACTTAATTGGTGTTTTGTAATGTATTTTGTTTCCACTGTACCTACGACCATCGAGTAGACCGTCGTAACAATATGTAGGTCTACTGTTATTAAATCTGTGTTGACCTAATGAATACACACGTCACATTTTCAGCCTCTCAGAGAGGAAGTAAAATATCTCTGAGAATACATGATATAAGAAAGGATATTGGTAATTTGTGTTTTCAGACAAAAAGTAGGTATTTTATATAGCCAAAACATTTCCTTCCAGTACGTGTCATAGTAAGGCCAACATATAATTTAACGCTGCCTACGTTTAATTCTGCAAGAAAATGTAAATAATATAACGTAGGTGATGATATAATGAGATAATCTTGGGTAACATGAAAATGTATCATTCATGTATTACGTAGATGCTAAGTGAGTTATGCTATCGTATTAACACAATTTCTGAGCATTTGCTTGTGAACGTTCATTACAATGTTAGTTTAATTTTATAAATTATTAAACGATATAGAAGGAATATAATATGTTATATGGGGTTCCCTCCCCGCACACAAGTTTATTTAATTTTATATATAGCCTATGCCTATCTCTCCATAATTTATTATGGACGTCTTTATTGTAACGAAATAAAAATAAGGTATTTGCGTGTTAAGCTTGTTTTGTGCGCGCGTATTCTTTAATAAAAGTGAAAGCTTTAGTATGTCCTTTCAACGTGCCTAATCCCCTTTTCATTATGTAGGTCAACTTTTATCTAACACATCGTAGCTAACTGTCTCTGTGAAAAATTGTGTTATAACTTATATTCGCCTGTATGTAATTTGTGTATTTAATATGGGTTCTTTGCATACGAAATGAAACTAATATTACAATGGATAATACTCTTACATATTATTCTTTCGAATCCCTTTAATGTTAGACATCATAATATACTATAACGTACGAAAAACAACTATACCACATTTAAGTAACTTGATTAATTTGATTTTTTACAAAAAAAAATACCATATAATGAAAAATATTTGTAGTCTATTATTTAATACTCTATCACGAGCAAGTAGGCAAGCATAAATTTCCTCTCCTTCTCTTTCATCTCTTTTCTCTCCACTTGTCTCTCACTCTGTAAGCGTATTTTTCGTTGCGATCACTAGTGAATAAAGTGAATTTAAATTATTTAATTTAGCGTGATAGTTTTAATTACGCAGGGCATGTTGTTCGGGATACCACTGAAGGACTAGAGCAAGCTCTCTAGCAAACTCACAAGGTGGAAACTTCATATTTAAAAGTAATTGATCAAGGTGTGGTATTGTGTGTATGAATTGACACAACGAAATTCGGATACATTCAGATGTACCTTTAAATGCTTTTGCCGTTACACGATATTTGTTTGCGTTCTGTGTGTTAAAATATTTGTTTAATGTTGATTATAAAAATGTATAAATTACGTTAATCTCAATATTAACCAATTAATTTACATTCCTCTGTAACTTTCGAATTTGTTCCTGTATTATTCTGTAGTAATATTTATTAAGTAATCTAAAGTCATAGTTAATATGTTAATGATAAAAAGGGTAAACAAACAATAAACAAAGTAAAACTAAGAAAATTCATGCGTAATTATTTGTATGTCGTGTACTGTGAAGTGCAAAAATTTAAACCTTACGATTTCGAAAAATCATTACTACATATTAAACGAATAGAATTTAGACAAAATTTGTACGTAAAATGGAAGAAAAAAGTGTATTATATTATAATAATATAATATATGATTCCAGAACATAATTAACGTACATGTAAATAATAACCAAATTGCGTTTATAGTGGTATTGTTTTTGAGAGGTCGCTTTATCAAACCGTTAATGACGCATCAGTTTTGTATTACATTAGTATACCCAAACAACCAATAATTTTCTCCTGGCTTTACGAGGCTTCTCCGCTCGAAATCGAAATGATGCCCGTTACGAAATCTATTGTAACGGTACTGAATACCGCTATTAAACATTTCTGCTATTGTATAATCGGTTCCCGTTATAGGATTGAGCAAGTCATACACAATGGCCAATTTCTTACTATTTAAGTAATGTTATGACTGATTGAAACTAGCTTTAAACTACAGGAAAGAGGACAATACCATTGAATAAAAAACTCTTGTTCTTCTTCTCCTCTTCAAGGATTAGGTTATATAAACCTGTTCCGGCACCCATCTCATCCTCGGACGACCCACGTCTCTTCTACCAATGGATTTGTAGTTCAGCGCCGCTTTCAGCAATCGATCCTCTGTCATCCTTTGCAGATGATCCCACCATTGCCTTCTGTAAATTGCAATAATCTCCATTTATGTCCTTAGTAATAACAATCTAAGGAATGCATTTCAAAACGATATTTAAAAAAATCCTAGGCGTATTATGTTGGCATATTCTACTTTAGGAATACAACACCTGACTCACGAAGCATTTTCGGGCAGATAAAATAATATAAATGACATATAAGCGTGTTTATAAAAAACTCAATTTATACAAATACTAATACTTTCTAATGATTATTTTATAAGCATTTATATCAATGAGTTCATACAGACATAAATAAATGTATACGAAGGCCTTCAACTGATCTTACGAATGATCTTATCTAAAAAAAGTGGCTTTATCTCACTCACACCTGTAATTGTTTATTTAAAAGAGCAAGTTTTAAAATATTCTAAAAGTGTGTACTGTTGTTGTACATTAACACTACACTGTAACCCATTAAACCTAGTAACAGTGAACTATTTGTTATGACAAAACTATAATAATGAAATGAACTTCGTTAGTCTGTCTACTAATGTTTTAATTTTTAAATAATCTTTTCAATTAACTGAAAAGTTAAATGTGGAATTGAAAGTAGATTTCATGATAACGGAAATGTTTGTCTAGTGCTACTGGTAATGTTAAATCTAATTAGATGTGTTGAGTTTTGAGAGGAGGGTGGCATCTCAGAATCAAATAGGGTCCCACCCACACGTAATCACCACATGTTTATCGAACAATTTCACACGGCCTACAAATTGTCTCACAAAAGTATTGGAAAATAGTCTTTTTTAGTGAAACGGTTATAAAACTGAAGCAAAATACTAGAACGAGTTTATCTGAACGAGTTTATCTGAAGCTTAGAACTTCTGTGACTATTAAATTCTCTTGTGATACACGTATTGTCGTAACAACAAGTGTGTTGCGAAACCATTACTAATGGAAAAAGGTAATTTTTATGTCAGAAGCTGCTTTTTTCTTCACAAATTGGTGTTAGGCAATTTTAGTGAACACTGATGAAAAGTAACCGTTTAGAACAGTTTTATGTTGACGCCATTATTAACACATTTCTTTCTACAGTAGAAAGTCTATTCTGAGGAAAAAGTCTCATTTCTCGTATCTAATAGATCTCCTCTTTGGTGCGTTGAAGAAACATGCTGATAATTTCACGGATCTTTATCTTAACGCCTGACTCTCTAGCGTTTGGTCGTATGATATATTTTTTTTACATTCACACAATTTATTAAGTAATTTGGTTGGCTATTAACAGTAACTACGATGTTATAATTAACCGTTACAAAGAAATTTAATGTAAAACATAATGAAAATATTACAGGTAAATATGTGTGTGCGTGCGTGCGTGCGTGCGTGCGTGCGGGAGTGAGTATGCGTGCGTAAGTACGTGTGTGTGTGTGTGGGCGCGCGCGCGCGCGCGTGATTATTTTCTTGAGTACTGTCTACTTTAATAATAAATTACATTTTTACATCAACATACAAACACAGAAACTGTACTGTGTGTGTATAACACGTAAACAATGAATGACCTAATCTCAGTACAGTCTTTTGTAAAAATGACAGTATAATAATGTTGCAGCAAGCCTGGGTCATCGCTTTGTGGGGTCGCCATACACGAAACGACGGTAGGGTACTTCAAGGGAAGACAGCGACGGTATCATGCTCGATATAAAGCTAAGCCTAGTAGAATGAAATTATATTATAAATCGCTAAGAAGGTGTGCATTTGTAATACTATGTTCCGATATAATTTTTCTTGAATGTCCTTAATGAGTGAAGAGTCTAAGTAATTACAAGGATAAGTCAAATAGTTTTTTAAACGCTACAAGAGTCCGATTGATAAACTTGTTATGTGATGTTGATACACACTTAGTTACAATCGTCTAACATTCTAACCCTACTTGATACTCGTGTTAAGTTTGACAGCTATCTTAGTAGGTTGTGTTTTGTTGTGTTAGGCGATTTTTGGCATTCTACAAGCAAGATTAAAGAACATGAATTAAATTTTATGTAAAGAATGACACAAATTATTCTATCGTGGTGAAAATTTTGTAGAAGGCTTTTGGCGAGCGTGTTATGGATCTACAAGAGGTTTAACAATGGTAAAATACTTCAAGGTGCAACGGTAAATAAAGACTTATTTTCCCTCGCTTATGTGAAAATATTTACAGGAAATGACCAGAAGGATATGGAAGGATAATCAGTTTATGGCATTGGAGACCAATAATATACCAAGACGGATGTTATTATTTGTTCAAGAATGACATCGCAACCAAAGTATTCGCCAGATGTGTCTCAATACCATTTCTTTCTAACAATGAAAAATACCAAAATACCACGAAAGGACGTTTCACGACTTTTAAGACATAAACCAAAAATCACTAAGCGAGCTCAAGGCTGTACCGGAAAGTGGATTCGAAAAACGTTTTGAAGACTGAAAAAATGTGTATTCGGCGAACCCTTCTTTGAAGGTGGTAATCAAACATATATGAATGAAGACATCATTTTTTAAAGAAACAAACACACTTTTGATCTTTGTTTCTTGTTACAGGCCTATTTGTTACTTACTAGACAATAGAGATAAAGTGTAATTACTGATTAATATATTTTTTAATAACATTTATTACATTAGTTGTAATATTAGTTACTTAATCAAGTAAGCCCATTACTTAAGATAATTCTTCGTTTCTGTGAGAATGTTTCTTTTAGAACTAACTGACTTTTGTACAAGCGAGTTCTTCTGTTTCCTTAACACGCAAAGGGCCATCTAAACTGTATAAATGAAGTATCATATTCTGACAGTAGGCCTACACAGTCAATTACACTGAGCATACCGCTAGCATTTTACTGTTTACTAAACAATTAGAAAGCGTTTTTTTTCATAAATGTACTGACATGGTATGGATTTAAAGGTTTGGCGAAAAACTATGAGACCAATACATTTTAGAAACGTTTATATTAAGTTTCAGTGTCAATTAGGAATTACGCACTAAACTGTATTTACTGTCTATTATGATCTTGATGTTGTGTGCCAATACTATTTAAAATTTTCTTATTAATATTCAATATAATTCATATTATTAATATGATATACTTTACAATTTTCATATATAATTCATATGTTAATATAATTCAGTTCGCTCACGTAAACTGATAGTGAAATAAGTTTAGCAAATATGTCAATTGATGTTTAAGTGTCATTGTTGTCCATAGTTATTTGAATGTTATTTAAACGCAGAGATGCATTTATTGAATTATTTGTTAACATATTTAATCAGTAGTTTGTTAATCAGTAGAAAATCATTTTTGTTATCTTTACAGAAGATGACTCCTCTAAACAAGTTACAAATTATATACAGATAATAAATATCGAATACATTCCTTTTATAACACTGTTACGACGGTCTAACCGATCGTCATATGGTAGGCCTACAGTGGAAAACAAAATACAGACACCAATGAAATCACTAATCACCAGCTTTATTTAATCACACATAACAGTTTGCAATCAACAAGTTATTCAAGAAGATTATACTCGTACAATAATTCAAATTAAATTTGTACACACTCAATAATAATGTCAACTAATAGAGTCCCTCACAATAATCAATTTTCACTAATAACCACTTAAGACGCGCCCAGTAGATTGCCCCGACTTAAAACTGAACTGACCGTCGCTGAATGCTTATATTTATACCCCGCTGAGATGCCAGAATAAGCTGTCACTTTTTGGATGATGTGTTAAACAAGTGCCTATTACAGGCGCTCTCGAATCCACTAGACACAGTGTCTTGTCTGCCCTTGAACACAGTGCGCTGACTGGGGTGCTCATGAACAGCCACTATTTTTGACGCATGATAAGTGTCACGTAATTATCTTTTTTCTGAAAGTAGCAATAAGTACGCACACAAACATTACAGCTGGGCTCTGCTGGGATAGCCGAGAACCATGTAGGACGACACTCTCAATTGTTCCAGAAAGTTCTGTAATTGCGTAACAATACATTAATAAACGCTAGGATAGAAAACGCTACAACTTGTGCTTATTTGTTAAGTTTTTAAAATTTGTGAAGTAACGTTATTATAGAAAATTTTAACCCTCAGTAATACGTAAACAGGAAGCTTGTTTCTGAAACTCATAACATTTACGTGTTATTTGTGTATTGTCTAGGCCTATACATAAAATGATGTAACGTAAATTATATTTGATGTAACTTTAATGTGCTGACTGCCTTCATTTTATAATTTCATTATATAACCATGCAGTTACCAACTCACACAACACTCCTTCTCTCTGTCTCTCAGAGAATATGTATGTATGTTCAGTCCCTCTATCAATTATTCGTGTGTGTGTGTGTGTGTGTGTGTGTGTGTACATCCCCGATTTTAGAGAGATATATTATGTATTCCGAAATAATATATGTCTATAAAAGAAGTACAAGAGTATGACGGATGCAAACGAATGGTCAATAAATGTTGACGTCCGTTAGAGGTAAAAATAAAAATATAATAAGGCCAATAGGAAGTAGTAAAGTATGTAGAAGAATTTGGTGAAAAGTCACATACAGATAAATCGATAGTTGATACACTCGCACGCACGCAAACACACAAATACTCAACTGAATGAATGCTAACATGAAGTAATAAAGATGATGTTCCTGATGTTTTAGATGTACTGAGAAGCACAAAAATGAAAGACTTCAATAGTATTAGATCAGAACTGGTCCTGTATATAGGAATTATAAATTCTTAAATGTTAATTTAATAGGTATGTTAATAGTAACTGTCAGCAGACGTGTAATAGGCTGTGGTAATTTAAAATTAATGTAGATCAAAATACAGTCTTAGTTCAAAAAAGTAATATGTCATTAAAATTATACAGCTTTTCACTTATTACAGGAAAAGGTAAATTTTATAGGTTCAATTACTGAGTGAAATGTGTATCTAAAAATGTGAGACAATCACTTTCAGGGTTTTGCAGCAATTATAGAAAATTTTATTAACAGCTATTCAGATTCAATTGGAGTTTTAGAAGTAGCTGTTAAATCAGTAGCTATAGACTGGGTATGAAGAGAAAATTAACTACTTTCTGTAAACAGCGATGGAAGCCAAATTACTGAAGAGACGATCTTGCACCAATTAAATAATTATTTATGGACAGCTCACGGTTTTGCAAATGAGATAATAATTTAATTGTTTAACGGAAGTAATTTTTTTCTTTTTGAAGTACCTAAATGTACAAATCTATGTCTGCATGTGTCTTAGGCAATAAAATAATAGAGATATTATAAAGTTATTTAAATTTTTAAAATGTGAAAGTTATCACATGGTAGAAAAACTAAATGCCAATTAAGAAACATAATTTAGATCGGGAATTTATTCCATAAAAGATAACACACACACACACACACACACACACACACACACACACACACACACACACACACACACACACACACACACACACACACACACACACACACACACACACACACACACACACACACACACACACACACACACACACACACACACACACACACACACACACACACACACACACACACACACACACACACACACACACACACACACACACACACACACACACACACACACACACACATTCACCTTATCCCCCAATTGTCTCCCTCATTGAACTGTCTACCCGTTGTTTGTCGGTAGGAACAGCAACAAAATCAAGTCTATATGATATTTTTACAGAACTCTGCAACACTGTAGATGGCCACAAAAAGTTTCCATACGTAGCTGGCGGAGGGATGATATTGCATCGCGTTATATGAAATATAAATGAAATGTTTGAAACAGTCAGTATTATTACAACCAAGTGTTTGAAAAAGAAAATTGGTAGTGGTAGTACCGTAATATTTGTCAGGGGTACTTTACAAAAAAGCTAATAGATAATTAAGATAATTTTCTTTCATATGGTGACAATGAAGATAGAGTCATAAAAATGTTAATGAAAAATTAACAGAAGATAATTATCAGGCTTATCAGGCTTGGGAAGTCTTACGCAAAGTATACTTTACAACAAAAGAAATGTGTGATCGTTTTCACGCGGTAAAGAAATATTTCATTATGTATTTTCTTGCCATCATATCATATCGACATATTTTTTTACAGAAAAAATTAAATTTTATTAAATTCTTACAAAATTGACAATACTTGCAAAAAGCTGTTAACAATTACTGTACAAGAAAAACATCTTGATTTTGTAAAGTTGTTTAAAAGATTTAAGATTTTTGAAGGTTTTGAATACATTACTTTTTAATTTGTAAAAACTTAATTGATGCTTTTGAAAATTCGTTTGCAGTGCAAAATAGTTTATTATTCTGATTGGGAAGTATTACGAAATAACGATGGTTTGTTTCAAACAGCAATGGCATATTTTACGACAAACAAGTAAATATACAACTTTGAATCTTAAGACTTTTCTTTACTAACAAATGCAATGGAAAATAGATTACAAAATAATACCAATTTTTGTTAAATATAATTTGGGAGCTTAGAACTTGAACGTTAATTGTATTCTTCAAAACTACAGTTTACGTTAATTGTATTCTTTAAAACTATCTTATGATTAGTAAACAAGCTGCATCTCTGATTGTATCGAGATTCAAACCGACTCGGAATGAACGCGATGCCGTTACAATGAACATTACGCCTACTCGTTAAGCCGTAGTTAACCAACTAAATTACCGGAATATATTTAAAACGATCCATTTGTACTATAATATCCGTGATACGTGCTCATAAAATGTTTTATAGTGAGAAATATAAATTGATTCTGTATTTGTAACAAAAAAAATATATATTTTGTTTAAACAATATTTTCATTCCAAACTTGCTTTTTTCGAATGTATCTCCGCTTTTCCACGCTAAAAATAACTGTTAAAACCATTGTACTGATAGTTCAAGGCATTTTATTGTGAATGGTATTACCCCATAAGAACGGATATATGTTAGCGTTGTAAATTACTCCACTCAATGCAGCTCATAAAACATTATCATATATGACCCGCCCCCTTCTCTCTCAGTTTAACTGTTTGCAGATCATACGATCTCTTCTTTGCCAACAAGCGTTATTTTTCCAATCATTTTACAGCTATAAAAGAATATTAAATTCTATAATTATAATAAAGAGACAGATAACACGGTCGTAATCTGTTACCCAAAATAAAACTGGGACTTTCGTATAGTTTAAGTTAAATTTAAAAATAATAAAAACGGAATTATATATTTGGCGTACCCGATGATCTTACTACTATTAGTACATTTTCAGTAGTAGTAGTTTTATCACACAAGCAAACTGTAACGTCCAGCTTGTTACATTATTGTAAAAAAGAGGTACTGAGTTGAATGCAGTAAACCTAAAGAACTAAATGAAATCAAATTACGTCAACATTTGAAAGCATTCCTGAAAGGATTTTCCCTTCAAGGAGCCGGTAGGTTCCCATAAATTAAGGGCAATCAGTGAACTGCTTTAGGCAGTGAACCTCTCTCTCTCTCTCTCTCTCTCTCTCTCTCTCTCTCTCTCTCTCTCTCTCTCTCTCTCTCTCTCTCTCTCTCTCTCTCTCTCTCTCTCTCTCTCTCTCTTACACAGAGGCACGCGCGCACGCGCGCGCGCGCACACACACACACACGTATATGTACAAGGTCAAAAGGCAATGTAAATAAATTAATGAAATGCTATTTAATAATCATAATGATATTTATTCATACATCTCATCAATTAGGTGTATCGTATTTACACAAATTGCGTTAAATTAATTAGTTAATTAATTAACCAGGCTTAAACAGCAATTTAATTTTACACTTTGAAGTAATGGATTTATATTTTTACGTTAGAAATTTTAAATTTCAATACGCGTCAAGTTTGTATTGAAATGTATTTGATTAAATGAAAAGGAACACTTTCAATATTTTGTGATTCATAAATACTAAAACTGAATGTAAATTTATAAATGATATGTAATTTCAAAAACTCTAAGGAAAATATGTTTGTTGCCGTAAGTGTTCAATGAAATTTAAAATAAAATAAAATATGATTAATAATTGCATAACCATTTGTATAATCAGTTCAGCTAATCATTGCAGTAGCATACAAAAATATTATGTATTGTTATTGTTATTGTTAAATATGTCATAAAGTAAATGAAAACATTATAGAATATTGAAACTTTCAACTTGTGAAACTTACTTGTCTTTTCTTCTCGTACGCGTTTCGGCGTGGTGTTCGCCTTCGTCAGCTTTGAGACAGACTGCCATTAACCTGTAACGGTTTTTATTTTGAAACGTATAGTGGGGGTGGTGTGTGGAGGAAGGGGATTGGCGCGGGGATCCAAATTATTGTTAGTTTTTTGTATAATTGTGTCAAAAAGTGTGTGTGATTTATACTGTAATTGGTCGTTAAGTATGTTGTTTGGTTGTGTTGTGTGGTGTTTCTATATTTCATATTGTTCTGCTGTGTTAAGTTTTCGACCTTTGGGTAAGTAGTGTAATATTTCAAGATTAGTATCTATGTTGGTGTAGCTGTGGTTTTTTGTGTGTATTGTGTGTGGCAACAATATACATTCCGCGTTTGCCACGATGCTCATATTACAGACGTTTTGTAAAAAGGCTTCGCTACTCTTGGTAAACCACTACATTCGCTAACGGAAAATACACGAACGTTCCAGTAGTGAAGAGAGTGTGATCAAGCTTTCTGGACTTTAAAAATTGCATTGTGCTCTCAGCAATTTTTTTTCCCAGCTTCTAAAGGGAGGTAGGCCTAGATCGTAGACACGGATGCAAGCAATATTGGTTTAGGAAAAGTTTTGTCTCAAGTGCAAAACAGTGAAGAATGAGATAGCATATTACACAAAAGGCTTCCCACAGCAGAGAGAAATTATTGCGTTAGAAGGTTAGAAGGTTGCTGGAAATCGTCCGAGCTCTGGAGCACTTCCATAAATACCTGTATGAAAGGAATTTTCAGTACGTACCGATCACGCCGCGCTTCCATGGGTCTTGAGATTTTAAAAATTGGAAGGGCAGGTGGCAAGAAAGCTTGAACGTTTGAACCTTTGCAAAAGTACAACTTCAGAGTACAACATCGGCTGGAGCGCCTGCATGGTCTTATTCCGAAGACTGTGCTCGGAAGATTGTCGACATTGCCGCAGAAAGAAAGAACAGAACGTAAATTAATAAGTTTAAGCCACCACTATAGATTTGTTGGCAGACGGTTTGACAACACAAGATTACACAAGAAGAACAGATGGTAGTTGAAGACATTGGACCGATCTTGACGGAAAAAGGAGAGTCGTCGCCCCGATTGGCAAAATATTTGCCATGGTTTGAATTGCTGAAAAGCTACTGGGCACAATGGGAATCTCTAGCCTTGGAGAACGGATTGCTGGGACAGTGCAGATGGACGAGACGTGCAGCTAGTACTCCCCAAAGTAAAGTGCAGTCTGTTTTGAAGGCGATGCATGATGGAGTGTCTGGAGGTCATCTTGGTATTAATAAAACAAAATATAGAAACGATTCTACTGGATTTATCTTCGCCACGACGTAGAGGAGTGGTGTTGGACCAGTGAAATATGTGCTGCAAGACCAACATCCAGAAGCAGGGGGAAAATGAGTACAACGTTGGACCAGGGCCGGCCCCAGCGCTTCTGCCGCCCTGTGGAGTATTTATGAGTGCCGCCCCCTCCCTATTTTAACTCTGAACACATTCACGCAGACTAGACCTATCCAAAGATACAGCGATTGCCTTCAAATGACGACTAGGAATGTTTGCATTGTTGCGTTTATCAAATAACTAGAACTTTTTCGCGTTTACGATCTGGCGAATGGCTACAATAAAAACTGTAGAGACAATACAATTTGTCAAACTCCGCTGACTTTATACATAAAGTAATTCTTACTGATCTTACATATTGTGATGAAATTAAGTGAATAATTTTATTTTTTCCCTCAGTTTCAAAACTTAACATTCCGGAATCTGCAGCCCTGGGCGGTGGCACGGTTCGCTCCTGCCTGGAGCCGGGCCTGCGTTGGACTGCCATTTGAGAGAATTGCCACAGACATTGCTCGATCTTTTCCAGTTACTGACGATGGAATCCGGTACGTTATGGTTATAGGTGACTATTTTACTAAGTGGGTAGAGGCTTATGCAACTCAAAGTGACGAGGTTACGACTGTGGCAAAGTCGTTTGTTCACAATTTCTGGTACCACTATGGAGTCGCTATAGAAATCAATTCGGTTGAAGGAAGGAATTTCCATTCACGAGTTTTTAGAAATTTATGTCGCTAACTCGGAATTTGAAAGATCAGGACAGCAACGCCTCTCCATCCTCCGACGGAATTGTTGAGAGTTTCAATAGAACACTTGAGCACTAGGTTTTCGGCGTGAGTCAAACAGACTGGGATCGGCGCGTATGAATGACGTATAGGTCATCAACATACGACACAACCGGCATGACTCCAGCAAGACTGGTGCGGAAAATGGAAGACTATTCTGAAACCTCTGCGGAGTATATAATATATATTATATTATAAGTATCAGCGGCCGACTTAGAAATCCAGTTAGAGTTGGGGATTTATTCTGTGCGGATCAAATAATTGTTAGGAATTAAAGGAACGTGGTTATTGTGTTAATTAGTGGGGAATTGTAGTAAGGTGGCATTTTTTTATTGCGGGTGGACAAGTTTAACTTGAATTATTGTTGAGGGTGCCTTTGTTGATTTCAAATTGTTTTTGTGACTAGTTAAAGTTTGTACAGTAATTAGTGATTTCATTGGTGTTTATTATTTTGTTTCCATTGTACAATACAACGATCCGTGAGATAGTCGTAACAGAATTTTTCGGGTCTGGCTGACACCACACTACACTATGCTTACACTATGATGACTGCGTCGTAGTGTTTTGGTCATAACCATGTCTCGTCCATATTATCACGGAGCTCAGGGTCTCTGTTGGCAATATCAAGTATATCCTCGTAACACCGTGGCAAAGCTGTTTCTGTTCCTGAGGAAAGCAGAGTGGAAACAAATTTCGCCGCCACTCTGAGCAAACACAAATCTTCGTTTAAAACTGCATGTGGGGAATATTTTACTACCCCAGGCTTGTCAGTGATTCTTCGGATTTGTAAAAAACGGTTATTCATTATCAAAATTCACATTTGCTTATTGACATATGTAGTAACGTTTAGTAACTGTCTTCCGGAACAGTGGTCGCTTATTACTATGTGAGGCATATTTGAGTAGTTGCTTAATGGTATTATTGGGTAAACATTTGGCATCATCACAAAAAGTCTTAATAGTTACAGGAAGTTAATCGTCGATGGACGATCAGTAAAGGTAAAGCAATAGTTGAAATAGTGATAATAAAATGAGGCTCGAGGACATGTGCTGTCATTGAAGTACAAATGAAATAACCGTCGAGTTGCTGAGTTGAGATACTTTGTAAGTGTTTAGTTTTTCATTAGAAACGCAGCTGGCTTCGTAAGTTCGTTGTCTGTGATTAACACGTGTCCAAATATAGTACAGGTGGATCAGCTGTCACCTCCCTAGTACAAATCTATTTAGGAAAATAAGTTAGTAGCAGTTATACAGCGTATAAACTCTTCTCTTCTTCTCTCATTACCGGAGGGTTACTTCATCAACAGAAGTACAGAAAATGCATACACATTTCTTTTAATTTGTGAACCAGCGTAAATCATATGTGGGCATGTGCATCTGCGCGTTACATGAAATACATGAAATATACATGAAATAAATAGTAAAAACATGATGAAAAATATAAAATATACTAACATATGCAATTTGTTTTAATAAATGAGCTTATTTCAGACTGACTGTAACGTGTATTAGTAATGATTTACGTACTTAAAATTGTGTACGAAACTTGTGAATATCTTTTGACACGTTCACAAAAGAAGATTTGTTTTCACCTTGTGTTGTAACTCTATTACTTCAGTGTATCGTGTACATACCAGCTGCGTCGGAATTCAGGTTAATAAAATTTAAATAAAATTAACAAGAGAACTCTACACCTGGTGTACACAATTTATTTGAATGTTCATTCCACAGTTGTTCAGACCTAAAATGTATTCAAACCATGATTCGCCTGTGACGTCGGCTGCGTATTGCGTTACCGCCCGACGGGCTAAGTTCGGTCCGCTCCCCCCCCCCCATTTATCAGTCAGCTCACGGAGCTACAATAGGCAAGAGCCTGTTCCGCGCGTGTGTTACGCAAATTTACTTTACGGCCGTCAATATGTTAACGATTTAATCAATTCAATTTCAATTAGCCTAAAATTAATAGATATGCAGTCTTACGGGCACGCGTGGATTCGCAGAATCGCATAAGTATAATTTAATCTGTTCTTTATAATAAACCGTTTTATACAGTCCACTTTTATCGTTTTATATTTTATTAAACCCAGCCTATGGTTTAAAGTGTGAACAGCCGTTAACCCCAAGCTACGCAAGGGGACGGCAGGTTCAACTGCAACATATGGTCCACCAGGGCCGGATTTAATTTCGATCTCAAGGTGCGTAAAAAACTTACGAGCAGTTCGGAGTGACGGACTTTAAGCGTCGTAAGGGAGTTAGTGCGTGCTCGTTTTCGGATATTAGTGCGCCATAGCTGTATGTGTCCGGGTATTATTCGGGCATTGAAACTGTTATGCGTAAGTTCCGCAAAATCATTTACCTTGTAAATCAAATACGTAAAATTGCGGTTCGCAATAAGTTCGCAAGTGTCTACCGGACAATCTATTACATGCAGCGCAGACAGAATTGGACATGTACGACACACCTACGCAGAGGCAGAGAGACGCATCTTTATCTCACCGCATTACAGAAATCCGACGTCACGAGCTGCCGCTATCTCAAGAGATAACAACTCGTTCTACTCAACGGCAATTACGTCATCCTGGTTAACTCTTATCTGCCATCAGCTGATAATCTCTGCAAACCGTATGTAACTTATTATCTCGAATCAGTGGAAATTCAAGGAAGACGTTTTTTCCATGGACTATTATTCACTCATTATGTTATGTTGTATTATTTATTTGCAATTATTCTATTTAACTATTAATACGTAGTTATATTGCTGAGAACTGAGTTGCCTGTTCACTTTCGTTCCACGTCTTAATACGCTCAATACGGCCGAAAGCAAACAGCTCATAAGGCAAAGGGCCGTTATAAAGGCCTCAATAACATGAACTAATATTTTCGCGGATGCTTTCGACATAACACCCAATGACGTCCACGCGTTGCATGTCAAATTAAGGTCGCTGACGGAGCTCCAGCGCAAATATGACACAATTCAATCCGAACTCGAGGTGTCCGAGGACGCTGTTTTTGACGCGGATAGCGATCGAATCCAGGTCGAAGATGATTTATGTACAATCAAGTGCAAACTGCACAACCTTATAAAAAAATTCTCGACTAATCTTACTGCTAATGACAGTAGAGCGGAAAGATTCGCTCATGTCACGCAACTGGAGCCCATTAAAATCACGGAGTTTAGCGGAAATGTTATGGAGTTGCAACACCACATGCACATATTCAAAGACTTGGTAGATTCTCGCTTGGATCTTACCAACATACAAAAGTTGCATTACTTACAAAATTCATTAAAGGATGAAGCGCTCCAAGTTATATAATCGCTGCCTATAACTGCTGAGAATTATGGCGTAGCCCTAGGGTTACTCAAGACTAGATTTGACAATAAGCTAATTATTGCCATCCACCATGTCGCAGATATACTGAAAATCAATTCTATCGATAGGCAATCGGTGGGTAGCATATCTAAATAAATAAATAAAATAAGCGCAACCATAAAACCATTTATGAGCTTATTGTCACTCAGCTATTATCGTCGAAATTGGACCCGAATACTTCCAAATGTTGGAAGGAGTCACTCTCTAACATCAACTTTCCCTATTTTGAAGGGTTGATTGAGTTTTTAAACAATAGGAGATCGGTGCTGGAAACCGTGGCGGCAGATTCCGAGAGTGGTCGGGCAGGCAACTCAGCAAGGCCTAAACAACTGATAAAATATGTGAACAATTCAAAACAAGGCAAGGTGATCAGCTATCACGCTAATTCTAAAAACATTCAATGTGCAATGTGCAATGCTAACCACCACTTATATACGTGTAAACAATTTCAGGGGTTAACCATTGACAAACGTAAGGAGTTTTTAATTAAAACTAAATGCTGCTTTAACTGCTTGCGGGTAGGCCATTCTGTAAATGAATGTAAAAATAAGCACACTTGTAAAACTTGCTCTAAGAAGCATCACTCCTTAATACATACAGGACAGGGCACCTACTGTGCCCTCAAACTAAAAACTAAGATTTTACTGGACTCTGGTAGCCAGGCGAATTTCATTACACAGGCCTTTGCCAAAAAACTTAAATTGAACCTTGTAAAAAATGAATTTTTTCTATTATACTCAGATTTAGGACCCACGTCTATGGCTTAGCGCCCGACATCGAGAAGATGTATAGACAAATTTTGGTCGATTCAAGCGATTGCAACCTCCAAAGAGTACTTTGGCGGGATTCCCCCGACTTGGAGTTGAAACATTTCGTGCTCGGGACTGTGACTTATGGCACAGCCAGCGCTTCATTTCTTGCTACCAGGTGTCTATTCCAGGTTGCGAATGACAACATCAATCAGTTTCCCTTGGCATGCCGAGTTATTGCTAACGACTTCTACGTCGATGATTTAATTA
Organism: Magicicada septendecula; assembly: GCA_034769895.1. NCBI lineage: Eukaryota > Metazoa > Arthropoda > Insecta > Hemiptera > Cicadidae > Magicicada > Magicicada septendecula. The sequence goes on from CM068367.1 coordinate 951,181,738, forward strand.
CCGGCTGCGATGATATAGATGAGCTCAAACGGTTGAGGTCGGATGTAAGCGAATTACTTCGATAATATGGGTTACCCTTGCACAAATGGTTTTCAACAGCCAAGAAATCATAAACTAAGGCGGCACTGCCATACCCCTAAACAAGGGTGAAAATGGGAGCACTTTAGGGTTACTATGGAACAACGGTTCCGATATGTTTGTTTATAAGAGAACGCTCAAACCTTGATATGAGACGTTTACCAAAAGAACTGTTCTTTCAGTAATTGTTGGCATTTATGACCCGTTGGGTCTACTTGGCTCCGTAGTTTTTCTATAGAAACATTTCATGTAGCAGCTTTGGCAAGCAAAAACGAATTGGGATGAGGACTTATCAGACTCTCTTCTCCCCAAATGGAGGGAATTTTATAGTAAACTAAATCTAGTCAATAAGATTAATGTGAACCGTTGCATAAAGTCTAACCCATACACGAGATCGTTTCAAATTCACGGGTTCGCGCATGCTTCCTGTGAGGGTTATGGTTGTTGCATATACGCAAGAATTGTGTATGATAATAGGCATGTCTCATCTAATTTACTGTGTTCGAAATCCAGGGTAGCCCCCCTAAAACAAATTACACTGCCCAGACTTGAGCTATGCGGTTGTCTTCTGCTTGTCCCTTTACTTCAAAAGGTTATTCGTGCATTGAACATACATGCTCATGAGATTCATCTGTACTCCGACTCCATGGTCACCCTCCACTGGATACACGGTGAGTCCTCCAGGTGGAAGAGACCTTCGTCGCCAATCGTGTGGCTGAAATCCAGCAAGGTTCCAATAACGCTGACTGGCATCATGTGAAGTCCCAGGATAACCCCGCCGATGCTCTATCTCGTGGTTGTCATCTAGACAAATTGCGGAACTTCAAATTGTGGTGGCATGGTCCGGCATGGCTTTTGCAAGATCCAATTCGCCACCCCAAATTCAGCACAAATGATTCGGCCACCATACGGTAGTGCCGATCTGAACAAAAACAATCGGCAATTCTTGAATGTATGGCTAGCGTCGTCGCTACCGATATAAGTGAAGATTTTTCCACTCTTCAGAGACTGATACGCGTTATCTATTGCTTCAGATTTATCTATAATCTGAGATTGAATTCCCCTGGTTCGGGACATGACCTGCGACTGTCCAGGGAGGAATTAAACAACACTTTAAATTTCTTTATACGCCAATCTCAATTGACGTACTTTCACAAGGAGATCATTGAGATAAACAATGGTAATCTATCCAGATCTAGCAAAATTATCTCTCTTGATCCATTCATCGACGATTCGGGGTTACTTCGGGTTGTAGGTCGTCTCCAACATTCCGATTTGCATTACGATACTAAGCATCAGATTATTCTGCACCCAAAAGCCCACCTCACTAGATTAATAATAGAGGGTGAGCATTCGAGGCTGCTTCACGCGGGCGTTCAGTTAACGCATAGTTCTGTTCGTCAAAGGTATTGGATCGTCAGCGGCAAGATTGTTGTCAGTTCTGTCATCCGTAAGTCCATCAAATGATTTCGCTTCAGAAACCACAAGCAAACGCAGCAACTTGGTCAGTTGCCTTCGTCACAAGTGGTATTGACCAATCTGCTGTAGATTACGGCGTCCCTATCGTGATCCGTCATGGCAGGCAGCGATCCAAGACTACCTCAAAGGCATACATATGCTTGTTTGTCTGTCTTACTACGAAGGCGATTCATTTGGAATTGGTGTCTGACCTGACTGCTGAGGCATTGATTGCCGCCTTTAAACGATTCATTGCCCGCCGCGGCATTCCCGGGGAAATGATGCCTGACAACGACACTAATTTTAAGGCCGCGAGTTCCACTTTGCGCGAGTTATACAAATTATTCACCTCTGAGGAATTTAAAACGAGTATTCACTCATTCTCACTTGCCCAAGGTTTCAAGTGGTCGTTCATTCCACCCTCCTCACCGCACTTCGGCGGCCTTTGGGAGAGTGGTGTAAAAAGCGTCAAGCATCATCTGCGCCGCACCATTGGCGCCACCATTCTTAACTTTGAGGAATTATACACGATCCTTATCCCAATTTGAGACGTGTTTGAACTCCCGTCCTCTTTCTGCCATCTCATCTGATGCTAGGGATCCGCAGCCCCCTACACCCGGACCCGACGCTGACCTTGCAGCCACTCCATGCAACCAACTGCGACGCTGGCAATTGCTGTAGAAATTTGTACAATCTATCTGGAGCAGGTGGTACGAGGGCTACCTGCACCAGCTTCAACAACGTAATAAATGGCAGACACCCAAGGGGAATCTCGCGGAGGGTGATGTGGTCATAATTATAGAGGATAACGCCCCTCCATTACACTGGAGTTTGGGTGTGGTCACTAAGATTTTCATGGGCGACGACCAGTTGGTGCGCGTCGTTGACGTCTGCACTCCCCGTGGTATGTTGCGTCGACCTATTCATAAGCTGTGCGCTTTACCTGTGTCCAACGAATAAGGATTGTCGTCACTCGTATGGGTTTCACTCTATGCGAAGGTGTGTTATTGTTCTGGTCCTCAGTAATGCTGCCCTGCGCAGAGGACTCATCCAATTCGTGTAATTTATGTATTGTATTGAATTTATGCGATTCATGTATTCTATTCAATTTACGTATTGTATTTATGTGATTTATGCGATTAATGTATTCTATTCAATTTATGTATTGTATTCAAGTTATGTATTCTATTCAATTTATGTATTCTATTCAATTTATGTATTGTATTCAATTTATGTATTGTATTCAATTTATGTGCTTTATGTGATTCACGTATTCTATTCAATTTATGTATTGTATTCAATTATGTGTTACAACCAAATTATGTATCCGTTGTTGGCGTCATGGGTGAGTAAACTGCTCACTGCATGAATGGATAATAGCCAAAATTGTCTGACAAGAATTGCCTCTAAACAATTACCTGATAACATGACAATGACGATAATTATGATGATGATGATGATGGCGTGATGTGTTTTACAAAAAACTACATCTGTTTGTAATAAAAAAAGTTAATTCAAAATGAAATAAAAGTGGTACTTATAAAAAACATAAATTTGAAATCGATTTGTAATATTGATCGTAATCTTATACTATCTAAATTGTGCACAAGATATTGTTCGAGATTTATTAAAAACTGCCATTAGGAAGTTGCTCAAAATGTTAGTTTTATAGGCCTAAGTGAGAGTAGACCACAACTGTTGTTGCGGTTGAACCTGCTGTCCCCTTGCGTAGCTTGGGGTTAACGGCTGTTCACACTTTAAACCATAGGCTGGGATTAATAAAATATAAAAAGATAAAAGTGGACTGTATAAAACGGTTTATTATAAAAAACAGATTAAATTATACTTATGCGATTCTGCGACTCCGCGCGTGCCCGTACGACTGCATATCTATTAATTATAGCCTATTTAGGCTAATTGAAATTGAATTGATTAAGTCGTTAACATATTGACTGCCGTAAAGTAAATTTGCGTAACACACGGGCGGAACAGGGTCTTGCCTAGTGTAGCTCCGTGAGCTGACTGATAAATGGGGGGGGGGAGCGGACCGAACTTAGCCCGTCGGGGGGTAACGCGATATGCAGCCGACGTCACAGGCGAATCATGGTTTGAACACATTTCAGGTCTGAACATACTGCCCGTCAAAAATCGAAGATTTCGATTTTTCCTAAATCAACAGATGCGGTTTGAAAACCTCATCCATACCAAATTGTTATCATCATTTAAAAAGTACTAGGAAACTTCACTAACGTGCTCTTAATAACTGATACAACACGTTATTATTTAACGAGTCGTCACGGTCAATTACAAAATGAACAAATCTCGACGTTATTGTTTGTTGAATTTGTTTTCCGCGTTGCCATGCCAGTGTAATGATGTTTCGCCGATGCGTCATAAAGCTGTTTTTTATAACACGTGTAGTCATAACACAAGCACGAACTGGTTAAATATCCAGGCTAGTGAACGTTGTAGATTTAATTTAATTAACTTGACGACTTTTATTACTTGTTGTGTACAGTGCGTATTGAATAACTGCAGAACTAAGGTAATTATTGTAATACGAGTGTCACTGGTTTATTCAAGAGTAAATGACAATTGTGACTATTGACTTATCTGGTGTTTAGTGACCTATTTCTATTATTGTTTAGTAGTATAATTTAATAATTCTGCGCTTACATCCTTACTAAAATACGTACAACTATCAATGTCTAAGAATATTTTAGAATCTGCAGGAGAAATTAAAGTTTATTGAAGTTAAATAGAAAATACATTTTTAATAAGGACAAATTTAATAAAATTAATTTAAAAGAAGAGAAATGTGGGACTTCTTTTAAATAAAGTAGAGATAGGTCTACGCAATAAACAATTAAAATCATACGTGTAAAAGTGTATTGGCTTGTTTTTCAAAATATACTTTCTAAAGCGAAAATATTTTAAGTAACAAAATAGAATAAATTATGACCGACTTAAATGTAAATAGGCTTATTCATATTGTCACGTCACCTGTCTGTCGATTAAAGTGTTTGAAAATTGTAATATACTATGTACCGCGTTAGCTTAAAATGATAGTCCTACAATAGAAATAAAGTGTTTAGTTGCCATATTAACACAAACTTGAAAATGCTTGGGAAAATTTGGAAAAATTTGATTTTCTATGCATTATGTTGTCACAACTACTTAAAGTATGTTTGAGACTAATATCGTAACATTTTGACTGACATAACAGTAGTTCTTGTGCAGGTCGTTATTACTGCGTTGGGACTGGTATTTTCCCCCGAGTTACACGCTGTGTGTTTCCTATCTTGTTACCTCAACAATGTTTTTGTTGCTCGTTGTTACTCATATAATTACTAGCATGTAACGAAAACTTTTCTTATTTTTCGATTTTGTATCGTATATACCACATTTAGTGTAAGAGGCGGTTGTGTTTTGATCAGTAGTAATTAGTTTACTGAAACAGTTAAAAGTCTCAGACATCTACAAACGTATTCAAAACCGGACAAATACTGGTATGGTCTGTTTCAAGTAAGCCTAAATCTATATGTTCAACTCCTGCACGTTAATCTAAGAAGGAGAATTACGTGTGTTTTTTTATGAATCTGCCCTTTTCCGACACAATAAAACAAACTTGTGTAGCAATTGTTGCCAAAATATAAGATATTTTGGAATATAACTTTATGCTCCTATGAAGGACACACTACAAATAGTTAAATGCACCAATTGCCAATATAGATAGGATGGAATGGGTAACTATCGAGTATTATATGATATTGGCCTCCTTCTAAACTTCTACTTTTCTTGTGACTGGTGTCTTACCTTTTATGAATTAGTGATATTTCAACTAAGAGTAATTCATGTAAGAGTAGTTTGAGAGTAGTTCATGCATTATTATAATTTTTTTCATAATTTAAGAAAGTAAATGAAATAATAAAGTGTATAAATTTGTATTCCTAATGCGGATTTAAAAGAGTTCTTTAACGGTTATAACACACTACACTCACGACTGAACAACGAACTGTACTATTATTATTCGCTTTTGTTAGTATAATACCTACTGCTTAGTTTCTACATCTCAGGTATACTTAAATATCTAAATGCAATATGTACTTCCGTGACTAATCACTGCAAATGTCATACAATCGCATCATCGTTAGATAAGCTAGACACCAAGTAATTGTTATAGAAAACGAATTATTCATATTAAATCATTAAAACACAACATAAAATGAAGAGTAAATAAAGAACTTTTATTCTTACAATTTTTAAGAGCATTGTTTGATTTGCTTAGTGACGGATCTCACTTAGTAAAACACTTATAAGTATTATGGAACGACTGTATGTAGAAAACAAATCTTGGTCCGTATTCCTGAGAATGTTGTACTATTAGCTTCGGCCACGATGCCAGCTTGTTAATAGCTGTTAACAACAAATCGACGTCTGTGTTTAGTTACTGTTAAAATACAAAAGAAGTGTAAAATTTCTATCACTTTAAATTTTTGAATGTTTTCATTGCGTCTCATGACATGAAATTTGCGTTACATGAAATTGAAATTCTGTACTACATAACGTAGGATAATATATAATTTTGTAAATGTTATTGTGATATCTAGATATCACCATGGGCCAAACCTATAGGAGGTCCGTTGCTTGCAGTTCCTGTATCAAATAGTCATCACATTAAAATTACTAACATATCTTTTAACCTACATCTATGCGTGTAACTATTTGCTTCAAGTGTCTGTTATTTCAACTGAGTGCAGTGTTTTGTATCCTGGGAAAAGGAAGTTCACTGATGCGGAACAAGTCGCACTTTTTACGATGATTACTATCACACCAGTATATATACGTACATACAATCACAGAGTGTGTGTGTTTGGGTATGTGTGATCATACTGCTGAGACGGTCAACTTTAACTAGGAAACTAGGTAAACACTACAGTCAATGTACACGGAAACTAAGTGTACCAATTAATTAATACTAATAATTATTTGCTAATGCAGTTGATGTGCATTAACAAATAGACGTTAAACGTTAAACGTTTACCAAGTGTTGTTTGTATTTTAATAATTGTATTTTTTTATGAATTGCCGTACAAGAAGTCAATAAATATTTTATGGCCTTACTTTATCAGCTTTTATTCAACTATCTCCGTGTAACAGCACAACAGTAGGCCTACTGGTTATATACTTAACAATTACATTTTATAGGTTTTGTACTTATTTTAAAACGAAAATTGTATTAATTATATAAAATAACATATTTATTTAAGTTACTTTAATCGTTTATTATTGCATGTATCGCATTATTTAGTACTTAAAACGAACTGATTTTAATAGAAAACGGGAGACAAATGAATTGAAGAATTTTGTACTCATGATACACTTTTTGATTAATTTATTCGAAACAAGAGATTATATGTCTAAAAGGAACATAAATAAATGTTTTTCAGAACACTTTGATCTAACTCCCATGTCGATCATACCATACTGAAGATTACTAGGAAAATATTGAAAGTCGAACACCAATTTGAATAGTAATATATTTGAAGGAATGCCATAGAAAACGTTTCAACTTTTAAAACTACTCGCACGGTAGTATTCACTGGTTAGGCAGCATCTCACATGACAGCTGATTACGAATCATAATATAGGCCTAAAGCTCAAACAGCACTATTCCAAGAGAATCGAGTATTTATTATGCAGGGAACGTTGTGAGCTGCGAGACATTATGATAGCATACTCTTGTAATTCTTGTTATCACTAAGATGATGAAGCCTGGAAAAAATGGTTAAACGGTTTCGGGAAAAGTGTTAATAACGCTTTTAATAAGCTTGGTTATTTAAATTGGATGTCTCCGATGGTAACAAGAACAGAAAACTAATCAGAATAGTAGAATGAAATCTTAAACTAGTTAGATGTCATTTTCTCTAACTTCAACTCAGTTATCGTGTAAAATTAACGTAGCGTCTATTGAGTTTTTTAAAATTTATTATGTGTAATGTTACGCTTAGTGTTTTTGCCCTAGAAGTACGTCTTAGTCGACACTCACTGAGGTACATATGTCGGTTAAAAGTAGTCCATAAAATTGTTATATTTGAAATAAGTAAATGTAATTGTAAATAAGACATTCAGTGTCTGAAGTAGTCGTGTATTTCGATTATGCTAGTGCGTTAGGGCACGATCGCAAGAAGACAGTTAAAGAGGGAACATTGTGTCTTTGCAAGCAACTGACCTTCTGTACGTTTGCAAAATAAGTATAAAGCAGGAATCATTCCCTACAGGGGGCATGAACTCAACCGATATCTGGACAGTGAACATCATTCAAAAGTATAAGGTTCGAATAAAACTTTAAAAGATACCTGTTTGGCTGACTTTGCTGTTAGGTGAGTGAAACAAGGTATACGCAAAGCGAGAGGTTACTATCGAGACGAAGCTGCAGTTCTTCCCTGGCGTTATCGGACGACTTAAACTGAAAGCAGAGAAGGTTTTCTCTTTTATTCCACAACAGTTTGCTCTCACAATTTACAAGTTTCAGAGTAGGAAGTTCATGGGAATTGTACACAATTATGACAAGAGTTTACGTTGCTCTGTCTAGTAACCTCAAAAGATGGTTTGTTTTGCCAGACCACAAGTAGATCAAACATTCTAACGTACAACATGAGTCAATCGGAATAATAAAATAACTACGATCCAAATTACACACTGGTCAATTCCAAACATTAACTGTTCACTAAAGATGTTTCAAAGCTGCGACTTCTGTGCAATAAACTTGGAAAGCTCAGAGTGAAACAAACAACATTTTGGTATCCTGCAGTTTCTTTGCATTAATAAGCAATAATACAATGAACTAAATCTATAACTTCAAATCTACAAGGCCAACATAACAGGCGTGTGAGTATCCAATAGACTGTATAAGAACGCACATGCACTACAAAGGATATAAAGCATTTAGCGTGAATCAACAAAAATGAATAACCTCTACTAGACGCTCGAGTAATTGATATTAACGCTAGAGTAGAAATAATATGTTTGTTAGCTTGGTGGATTTTGTCTCAAGTGTACAGCGTTGCCGAACGTTACTGAATGTTATACGTTACTGAATGTTACACAAATTGCAAACATAGCGCCGCCAGTCTTGCCTTGTCAGACTTTTCGAACGTAAGTCTGTCACTTTCATTTGCGTCAACAACTTGGTTCTTTCTTTCTCTTGTAATTTACACTTTTAATAACTATTACACGGACTCGTTATTGTACTTTTGTGTACGCTTGTAGCCTGTGCTATGTTTATTTTTTGAGTATAGTTACTAAATGTTTTTGAGTTATTAGTGCGTTGAATATAATGAGTGTTATGAGCAGGATTATGTTGTATTGTAGACGTAAGTCAGCCTAAACCCTAAACGCCCTGAAATTTGAAAATAGAATAAGGTAATAATTTATAACGTTTACGGTTTTTTTTATTATTAAGTTCTCAAGCAACATTAGTTGAACCTAATATGTTTTTAATAAAAAAGATCTGAATATGTGTCAAGAACTAATGAGTGAAGTTTGTAGTTACGGTAAACAGTGGTACAAAAGACACGTGCAGAACCAGAAACATGTAAATATTTTCATTCTCCTTAAAAAAAAAATAAAAAATAAAAAGGAATGTAAAGTTACGTGGTTGCTTGGGTTCAATGTAGATGTAACACGGCGTTTAGTTTGTAATTTTTAATAAGGGAAGATTTCCAACAGAGAAACAAATTCGACGGAAAATGATTAAGCGCGTTTCTTTTTCCGGCAGTGTTACATCAGTTAAGTGTATTTTCAAAAAAAATATAGGGCGTTCGTTGAAAGAAATGAATGATGGACGAATATATTCTCTTGAAAGATGTCATATATAGCTGAAGCAAGAGTAGCGTTAATACGTAAAATGCATAGAATTAGAAATGAGAATGATGAGAGACTAATTTTCTATGTGAATAAAAGGTGGATTTCTCAAAATCATTCTCCAAATTTTATTTGGCATCATTGTACAATGGGAGACGGTTTAACGATGCCTACTGGAAAGGAAGGAAGAACAGGATTCTGCATCTAAGAGGACGGGATTTTTGAATGGGAGTAAGTTTGTTTTAGTAACTTCTGAGATAAATACAAGTGTTTTTAAAGACTGGTTTATAATCCAGTTACTTAACTTTTTAGGAAAACCTTTTATTACAATCACAGGCAATGCTAGCTGTCATTCAGTGCAAATAAATATACTTCCAACTATGTACTCTAGAAAAGACAAAATTGAAAACGGGTTACGTTCCAAAAACATTCCGTTTTCGCAGTGTGTGATCGGAGTTGAACTTATGGAAAAAGTGAAACAACACTACGGTCCAAAAGTGTACGAACTGGGCGGAAGCCGTACGAACACGGCTTTCGAACACGGACACGAAAAAATTCGCTTACCTCCCCACCACTGGCAGTGTAACCCATTAAATTTATATGGGCACAGTAAAACGACCAGTTGCCAGTCAAAATTAAACTTTTTAAAATAAAATATTTTCTTCATTTAGAAAATCAAGCTTTAGGTAGCATAACTGCACAAGACTGGGAAAGATGTGTCCATCGTGTTGAGAAAATAATGCTGGACGACTATATAAAGAGAAGTGGCTTGGAATAAAGTAATTGAAGACTTCATAATACATTTATCTGAAAACAGTAGCAGTAGGCCTATTGATTGTGATAAAAATGGTGGTGAATAAAATTTAAATGACACCTTAACGTTACGCATTATCGGTTATTTTTTTCAAAGAACGGACACCCTACTTTTAGGCATAATTAGTAATTAAAATAAAAGTAATCTAATTTGTATGCATATTATTATTATTATTATTATCATCATCATTATCATACATAATATGTATATTTTTATTTTTAAGATTATGTTACGGCTGTTTGATATTACATAGTTTGTCCTATTTGGTGGGCTGATTTATGAAACTAACCGACCTGAGCTCAGTGAAAACACTGACTATCCTTGACAGGACTCTATATGTACAATTTTGTCGCATTGGCCAAAATTAATTGTCTGCTTTAAAAAGGTCGTTATTTATACAGAATGACTTTCTTTAAAACTTCCAAGTTTCTAACACATAAACTCACTCACAGCTTAATAGACTGGCTTTCCAGAGATATTAAAAATTATAAAAATCAACTGATTGTTAAATAACTATTATGAAAGACCCGCGGGTAGGGAAGGGTATTATAAATATTGGTCAACAAATGACCACCTGCTGGTAAATAATCATAAATTACATAATAATCGTAATAAACATTCCTAAATTGAGGAAGTAATCATAAGTTAATTGAAATGACGGAGTTTTATGAAAAACAGATATAGAGACATGCTTTATGAGTGCTGAATAGTGATTTATGAGTGGATAAGAGATTTTAAAGTTATATAATTAGACGTAGAAGGCAGACTAGACTAGAACACAAGCATGTACGCAGCAAGTTTATGCACTTGAGTTTAAAAGAAAATATCTTAATAATGGTTAGTCGGATTTTAATGCAATGAACGTCAAAGAAAATCTGCTTTAATTCTACGTTACAAAAGTGAAAGAAATACTTTTAACATTCATGTTATTTATTTATTAATAGAAAAAGAAACAATTTTCTGCGTTCGGGAGGTAAGCTAACGTTTGAAGAAATATTTTTCAAAAATCGTAAGTTGAAGGGCCACCAAATTTTAATTAAATGGCGCTTAATCATTCCGAAATGTGCTACCTTAATTAAAAAGTTCTATTTTAATTTTGTAAGAAGATGTTGTACATTTTTTCTGACTTAGGCGTCCTAACCTCAGTTATTAGGCGTCCTAAAGGCCCAATTTGTGCTGTGTTGGATTCGTTGTACATCATCGACTCGTATGTTAGTCGTAATGTTTCAGCCATTCTCTAAAACATTAAATTTGAAGCATATTTTGTACTGACTTTTATTTTTACACACCTTTTACAATTCGTCAACGCAACAGAACTGGCGTGAGTAGCACGCTGCGGAGGCTTGTTAGTAGGGGGGCTATGGGAAACAAATGGCATTTTGTGATAAAAGCATGAAACTTGGCACGTTTGTAGACAATGTAAATAAACATTTTAGGAGGGGGAGACATTCCAAAATCACGTCAGAATCCAAGATGGCGGACAATTTTCAAAATGGCGGTTATATTTTATTTAATTTAGAAATATGACATACTGGGTTATATGACATACGGGCTAGGAGTCTTTAATTATGTTTTTGAGGGCGAGAAGTCCATTAAAACCATTCAGAAAAGTCTAGTTTAAAAAATTACCCCAAAAAACATAAATATTCCAAACAAAATTTTGAATTTTTGAAAACGTTTAAATTCCCTATTTGGACCGTTTGAGGTATGTTTTATTACGTTTTTTAAGGCGATAAATTCAATAAAACAATTTAAAGTACTGTAAGTAATAAAAGTAATCAGTAAACTTAAAATTTTCCAAAAGGAAATACATTATTTTTGTAAAATTTCAAAAATAACGCTTAAAGTGTTATGTTGCCACAAGGCATTGAATAAAACGATCAAGAATCTAATTAATTATTATACAACCCCAAAACATATTAAAAACACTTTTATTACCTTTTTAAAAATTTTTAACTTATCCTACTGGGCTGTTTGAGACGTCTATTTTGAAGTTTTAAAGGGTGTAAAATGAAATAAGAATTGATAAGTACAAAAATTAAGAGCTTTATTGCAATGTTAATTCTGCTAACAATTATAGTTACTGCTATTATACTTATTATTATTATATGTTATTATTATTACAGTTATTATTATTATTACTAATATTATTACAGAAAACCTGCTAACTATTACAAAAACTACAACTAATCTATTACAAGAACCTGAATAAATGATATTATTATTATTAATAAAATCTTATTGAACGTTTTTGGCTAAAAAAATGTTTTACGCAGACACATCACATTATCCATTGCAGTGTTTACACATTAGTGTGCAGATAAGTCCATTTTTGTAGCACCCACAAGTTTTTTGAGTGCAGTTTTCTTGCATTGGCACGCGATAGACTCACTTAAAACACGTGAAACTTCTGGTAGGCTGGACCAAAAAGGGACATGCTTATCGTCAATTACTGTCCAACCCCAATCGTATATTGAAGGTAAGGTAATGTTTTTATAGAAATTACCCCACTTAAGTCCACTTTGATAAGTACATCTTACAATATGTTGCTTCAGGGCTTCAGCAGTGGGTGGTAAGTTCAGCATTGCTCTCTGTCCAGTGGTGAAAAGGGCTTTTCTTGCTTCATTTACTGACTGCAAGTCACTTGAAGATGAGTAGCAAAGAATAATGAACCGCTGAAGAACTTGAAGTATTTCATCAGGAATGGCCTTCTGGGGTTGAGATAAGAATATAAATGCACTAGTTACATCAGGGTAGTCTTTCCATGTTTTCCACATCGTTACTTTACCACAACCAGAAAAGAAAGACCTTGTGTCACATCCTGAAAATGAATGGAATCCTCTTAGTGCAACCGATTTTCGTTCACCAAGTTTGTGCGCCAAGTCATGCGCCAACTGGTATAACACGAAAGTGTTTTCCTACACCAAATTCAGTCCACATCTTTGTTAGTCCTTTTTTATTTAGCTCATGGAAGAATGATACGCCTAAAATTACAACGTCAGTGTCAACATTTCTTATGCATATACTCTTATGTCCTCTTTCTACAGCATCCGAAACATGTACGAATACCCTAGAATCAGCTTCCTCATGGTTTGATGGTGCTAGAGCTGTCTTGTTCAGATTATTGTTGTTTGAAAGAATGTCTGTATCTTTCGTAGCGATCGCTGTAACATCATTAAAAGTAGCACAAGATGTTATAGCTTGTGCAATAATTGAAAACAGTTCTGTCTTGTTATCTGCGTTTCTGAGGAAACTTAGCCAGTTCTTAGGAAGCAAGACATTTTGTCTAACATGACGCCTCTCTCCTGTTTCTCTCATGTGTCTTGCATATACCTTTGTACTTTCCTTGTTGTAAGTATCCCAAATAAGGTCGCTTCTTTTTACTTTTAGTCTCTTACTGTCAGAAACAATAAATTCCTGAAAAGAATTTAAGTAGTCTCCAAAGGTTTTTTCTGCTCTAGGCTGCCTTATATGAACAATGGCAGTCCCATCATAGACAATGGCGTCACAACATATCTCTATTACATAATCTTTAGTCAACTGGGCTTGCCCATGTTCATTCTCATTATCAATACTCAACTGGTTTCCGTCATCTTTGAACTCATCTTCATCAACAGTGGTACTATCACGTAACTCATCTATTAAGCGCTGTAGAAGACTAGACTTATTTCCAGTACGAATGGCTCCATTTATAGAAATCGATGGAGGATGAGGTTGATTTTTATAGGAGAAAAATTCATCCAGGTTTAAGTCTCTGGTATTGCAGATAATGAAGAGCTTTGAAAACAAGTCCACATCAGATTTCAGTGTTTTCTGTGAAAGATCAGACTTGTTGTTTTTTTTTAGGTGAGCGAAATACTAAAAAGTTATTCTTTATAACGCTAAAAAAAAAAAATTGTGTCGACGGTTGCAATGACATTGATGAATGGAGAGAAACTAGGAGTGTAAGTTATTACAATAGAGTGTGAAATTCTTCAACCTCGCCGTGCCTGTATATGGACGTATCGTAAATCAACAAAGTAACGGGACTCTTGGAGAAACTAAGGGTTGTTCTGGCTAAAAAACATATAAAAACGCTAGGAAGTTTTACGAATCTGAGATCAGACATGCCGCGGCAGAGGTGATTGAACCAAGAGTAAGAAATAAAGGGGGAACAGACGTTATCTATCAGAGAACAGCTTTGGGAAGTAGGTGTGTTCCAAGAGTGAAATTTGCTAAAAGAAAGAGAGAAGAACCAATTAAATCTGAGAAAAGTGAAAATTAAGAAGCTAATGGGAGAATTATGTGTGTTGAATAGATACAATTAAGTTAGGCGCGAAATGGGAGTCTACTTTTAATTTTCTTACAGTCAACATGAGTGAACAGTTTGTGTAACGTATTAAATTTTGGCAAAGTGAGAACCGAGAGTTTGTTAGTAAAAGTTAAGAAGTAAAAATCGAGAGAATCTAGCAAGTGTTAGTTTCGTGACACGTGAGAATTCGATTATATCATGTGTTACTAACGATATCTAAACTATTTAAACGGAATAACTACTTTGCAAAATGTAAATTGACGTCATGGGAGTAACCGTAATAGCTAATGAACAGTGTTTATACTAAAGTAAATATCCTAAGAAATCTGATATACCGAGAATGCCGCAAACGTATGAAAACGAGTGGTGAAGTGAGTTATTAATGTGTTACGAATCAATCACTACGAGAACAATCCACACCATTAGTCATCTAAACTATCAGGTGGTCAGAGAAGTTGGGAGCGAAGCAGCATCTACTAGACACACCTAAGGAGACGGAGATGAGAACACAGTACATCTGCGCACCGTAGATTGGATTATGCGTAAACACAGTAAAATTTTCATGCATTAATACTATTTTAAAATACACCTGTCTGTCCTTCTAAAAGAACTCACATGAGAAATTACACATTAGAACTTAAATGCGTATGATTAGAACATAAATGTAAAATACGTAAATTTTAACAAACATAACTTCAATTAATTATATTCATTCATATTTTAAATGAATCCATTTGAAGAAATGATTGGCATAAGAATAAAGATAATCTGTAATCTAATAATTTAACTAGATGTAAGTATTATTTCATGCTCGTATACAGAAAATCAAAGGAACCCTGAAATATATATTGCGACAGTACAATCTAGTTGTAAAACTTTATCTCTAAGTGCCTGAATGATTATGCGTAGACGCGCAAAAATGGCTACGGGAGACACGAGTTCTGAGAGCCAGGAGCAGGAATTCGACATAAATAATCAATTGGGTATGAACGGGTTCGAAAATAACACGATGAAAAGTGATGTAAATGTAACCGGCAGCGAAGGGAATAACCTGAGTAGGGCGAGGGGACAGGAACCGGAACCGCGCGAGATGAACTTCAATATGCTTATAGAATTTATAAAACAGCAGCATGAAGAACAAAGAAAACGTAATGAAGAAATGCACAGGAAAAGCCGTAAAGAACAGCAAAAACAAATAGAGAAAATGAGGGAAGAATTAAAAAAGACAGAAGAAAGAATAACCAAAAATTAGAAGAAAGGATAGAAATAATAAAAGAGAATCTCCAAGGCCAGATCACCCAAGTAAATGTAGATCTGCAAGAGCAAACAGAAAAGTGGGAAGAAAAAAAACTGGGAGAGGTACAAAAGAAGAGTGAGAGCGGTATCAAAGAAATAAACAAAGAAATCAATAAACAAGCCAAGGAGACTAAGGAAATGCAAAAAGGACCGCAGAGAGTGACAGGACGCAATTATTAGAACCCAAAATCAGAAAAAACAGCAAGTAAAAGGAATTGAACAGCAGGTTAGAACCTGAAGGAAGCTCAACAAGAGACAGAAGAGAAGTTGAACAGGGTCTCCGTAGAAAAGGGTAGGAGACTTGATGAAATGACAAACAACCTCACAACTGTTCGAGAAAACCAACAAAGAGTACAGCGGAGATTAGAATAAATTGAGCAGAGACCAGCCGTTGCCATGAATGGGGCAAACGTTAGGAAGGAAATAACGGTCGACGGGGAACACAGTTTTCCGATGGAGTTTCTTACAGAACCAAAAGAAATACAAGAAACCTACTACCCAGCAGAAAACACAAAATGGCTAAGCAGACATCTGACGGGCGAAGCGGCCATCTGGTGGCGCATTGTAAGGAGACAGGTAACTACATTTAAGGAATTTGAGGAAATATTTGTGGAGAAATACTGGGGTGCTACCCAGCAGGAACGCATTCGTGATCAGCTGGAATATGGACGGTTTAATCCTAACGGGTCTATCAGCATGATACAATATATGGAACGATTTGTACTCCAATGCACACAACTTATCTCAATTCTATCAGACCGGCACCTAATAAAAAAAATTACCACGCCACTATAATAGAGAGATTCAAATAGTAGTGGGAACGAGAGGTATAACCACTATTAATAGCTTCGAAGTATTACTGCGCTAGTATATGGGGATAAATACAAGAGTAAATAACGAGTCGCAGAAAACAGATAGCGAACGAACCACTATGAAGTTTAAAAATGAACACCAACAATCCCGATAGAACCAAGGGGTCAACAAACCTAGACAAGGGTGGGAAGGAAAGTTTTCACCGAAACCACGTGGAGAAGGTGAGAGACAAGCAATAAATTCCTTAGTTGTCGAGCGACAACCATCTGGCCATAAAACGGATGAACGTCCCAGCATTTCTAAGGAAATAGGCCGGTGACTACAAACTACAAGGTCAACGCACCCGGACAATTGTAAACAAATAAACGAATTTAACGTGCCAGACTTATTCGTATATACAATTTTCCCTGATATGAGAAACGAGTTGATGGAGGAGGATGGACGAAACATTAAGTTAGAAAGTCTTAAGAGTCCAGAATTATTAATTAAAATAAATAATATAAATTTAAATGCCTTGATTGACACCGGAAGTGCGATAAATGCGCTATCCGAAATTTGGTACACTGATAACCAAATTAAGCTTGGTTAGCATGAGATCTTGAGCGTAAATAACACTACTATAATTAGCGCTATAGGAAATAAGTCGAAGCATATTAGAAAACAAATATTTTGTGAAGTTACCATTAATAATAATTTAAGTCTTGATTGTGTGTTCTTAATAAACGGGCCTTGTACGAGAGTGCATACTCGGAATGAATTTTCTCAAGCAAGCCGGAAGCATAATTAACATACCAAAGAATAAGATCCGATTACAAACAGAGTTAAAAACAGTACGGGATGAAAGTTCTTGTGAGATACCACTAATGGTGATACAAGAAAACTTTAGTAGCATAGAAGATAAAATAAATAGTAAGATCGACGAAATAGAGGGTGTGGACATAGCACTAAGAAGCCAGTTAGAGCAACTTTTATATCAATACAGAGGAGTGTTTGATGAGCGACCAGGCCTCATCAAGGGATACGAACATCACTTCCAGGTAACTGATAACACGCCGTACCTGCAAAAAGGATGGCCCGTGGCCATTAAGTACCAGAAAGCCATACAGGCTGAGATTAGGAGAATGCTTTAATATGGGATTATAGAAAGAGCCCAAAGTTCCTATATCAACCCTCTGGTTACTGTAATAAAAAGGGACGGAAGAGTGCGCTTGTATCTGGACGCCCGGAAGGTAAATAGTGTGACAATACCAGACTATGAAGGGCCACCTCCAATAAACGAGATATTGGCAAGGTGTAACAACATAAAAGTTATGTCTACAATAGACCTGACCAATAGTTTTTGGCAGGTAACCCTAAAGGAACAGTGTCGTGACTATACGGGCTTCTTATACGAAGGTAAATGCTACCGTTTTAAGGTAACACCATTTGGCCTAAGTACAAGCCTAGCGAGCCTAGCACGAGGGCTAGACTACGTACTTACAGACGAAGTAAAGAGAAACACCGTAATTTACGTAGACGACTGTCTATGTTTCTCTAATAATGAACAGCAACACGTTGTACACTTAGAAAATCTACTAAAAACCTGAAAAATGCTAACATGACAATTAACTTGGAGAAATCGCAGTTTTTCCGTAAAGAAATTCAGTATCTCGGTTACTGTTTATCAACAAACGGGATTAAGGCAACACCGGATAAAGCAGCCGCAATCCTAAATTTTCCAACACCTAGAAATCCCAAACAGTTAAAAGGTTTCTTAGGACTTACAAACTTTTACAATAAATTCACCGACAAGTATGCCGAGTATACTCAACCGCTACTTAAACTCTTACAAAAAGGTAATACATTCCAATGGAACTCAGCGATGGCAGAGCAATTCCAGCGGGTAAAGAGTTATTCATAAACACCGTAATGCTCAAGTTCCCCATATAAGGAAAACGGTCCTACCTGCAGTGTGATGCAAGCAATTACGCATATGGGGGGCAGCTATACCAGATTGACGATAAAGGGGAGATTGCCGTCACTAGCAGAAAGTTCAAAAACGCTGAAAAATATTATTTCGCAACAGAATGGGAACTACTCTCGATTGTGCAGTGCCTGAAGAAATTCAGAATCTATATATTAGGCCAACCGCTCACAATAATAACCGATAATAAAGCATTAACGTTTATTCAAAAATGTCACCTAAATAATACCCGGATAACAAGATGGATACTTAGCATCCAAGAATACAATTTTCAGATTTTGCATTGTAAAGGGAAAGAAAACATAGTTGCGGATATTCTAAGCCGATACCCAGAACATCACAATAGTAATGTACCAACAGAAGGTAAATATGAATATTATATTAATGAAGTAGAAATAAAATTGAATAAGAACATTGCCGCCAATTTGCGGAATATAAATCAGATACGGCTAACAAATGACAAAACAAAACAGATTATAATTAAGATTCAGGAGGAAGATGATAACCTAATGAATCAACATTACAAATTAATAAATAATAAATTTTATCGAAAATGGAAAAACCAATAGGAATTATATATTCCCAAGGAACTTAAAATCGAGCTAATCCAAGAGATTCACCAGATATACGGACACTCTGGGACAAAGAAGACACTACAGTTGATAAGAGAGTACTTCACTATGGACGCCATGTGTCGGACAATAAGCCAAGTAGTAAAATGCTGTGATGTTTGTCAGAGGTGCAAAGACAGTGGGAACAAACTTATCACTGGAGAAAATCGTCCAATACTACCGTCACGCAAAGGTGAATTAATTAGTATGGATTATTACGGACCACTTCCTGTATCTAGTGGTGGAGTAAGGTATTTATTAGTTATGGTTGATAATTTCACTAAATACGTGGAGTTATATGCACTACGTAGAGCAGCTACTAATGTGACACTCAAAGGGTTGCAACAGTACATAACTTGTCACGGATAACCATATAGTATATTGACGGATAATGGTACGCAATTTACGTCACGAAAATGGACGCAAGGTCTTCAACAATTAGATATCAAACCAAACTACACTGCAATAAGGAATCCGTGTACTAATATAGCCGAACGCTGGAATAGGCAATTAGGGTACCTGTTTAGAATCTTCGTTCGAGAAAAACACATCAAATGGGCCACTTCTATCAAAATTATAAAAGCGTGTCTCAATGAAACCTATCAGGATACCATCAAGGTAACACCATATGAGGCACAATTTGGAACAAGACCGACTAGAGATTGGGAAAAATACATAGATCCACCAGTGATCAATAGCGAAAAGGTAGATATAAGCAAAATACAGTTGCGTATAAAGGAGAGAGGAGAAAGGCAAGCCGCTCGAATCAATAAATCAAACAAAATCACGAAATTTGAGGTAGGAGATAAGGTCCTAATACGGACACAAAAACTTTCAGATGCAGCACAAAATATAATTTCAAAATTTTGCGCTTTATATGAAGGTCCGTATTTGATCACGCGTAAAATTGGGAACGCCATATACAAGCTACAAGAGTGCACGAACAACAATGTAATAAGTGGGGTTTTCAATACCAGACAACTAAAAAGATATCATTCAGACAACTTAGCAGATGACTGAGATACCTTTAAAAGACAAATGATATGTATAAAAAAAATTTGTAAAAGTACAACACTAAATTAGCAATTAGTGAAATATAAATGTTTATAAATGAATTATGTGCCATGTATTATAATGAAGGTAACTAATTATATGATGTTAAGATAAAATTTTGGGTAAGAAATGTCTTAGTGAGGAAATTATATATAATAAAACTGTAATTTTGGTAGTAAAATCTTTTTCTACAAAAAAAAATTAGTCAAACAGTTGGCATTTGTTTGTTAATGTAAAAGGATAGTTTATCCTAAAGTGTCCAATTTGTTTGTCGTATAACACTTATGATGTTTACTATTATAAAAATTAAAATTATATTTCATCATAAAACTTTTAGGTTTTAAGATTATACTAAATTAGTTGTTAAATAATTACTACATAAATAAATAAAACAAGAGGGAACATTAATAGCATTTTCTAAATAGAATAGTGTAAATAAGTGTAGTAAATACATTAGTTTATTGTAAAAGAGGGAGTTAAATATTTAAATTTAAACATTAACCCTCATTGTAGCTTCATAAAATGTAGATTTTTATGTTTAATAACAGTTAAATTATTATTCCGTTAATACCCTTAAATTGATATCTACTCACAATAAAAAAAAAGAAAATAAATGTCAATTTAATACTAAATTGTTATGTAGTCCTTGACATAAATCCGAATGCACTAAGTGAGTACAGGTGAATAGATAATCTAATTTTCTGCGTTACTAATATTATTACGATTATGACTATTATTATTATCATTCTTAAATGTCAAAATTTAGTTATTTTTGGATTTATTAAAATTTTTAAATAATAAAATAAAGTGGTTTTCAAAAAAAAAGCGAGAAGGGAAAGAAATTCTGCATATATACTGTGTATGAACTGAAGATAATGATAACAACATGTAGGAATAGAATCATGTATAAACCTAGATAGAAGTAGATTTAAGAGTTTAAGATTGAAGGTGAATATAGAAATTATAATTATGTGTAAAATGTAACAAAGCAAATGGATTAATGGTTAAAATATGAAAGAAAAAAAGAACTAGGTTACAAAGGGGGCGTCACTGTTTAGGGGGAACCCTAATAATGGCCGTTTACACCATTCAGTAGGTCACTCGGTTACATTTCACACCAACTACATTATATTCATTGAACGTAGAGCTTTTAATACAAAAACTCGATATATAATTTTAAATACAATATACTATTTATAGGGCGTAAATTTGGGATCCTTTGGATTCAAAGAGATCATCGCATCGGACCCAAATTGGGGACAGATATAACGCTAAAAAAAATTATGTGTCGACGGTTGCAATGACATTGATGAATGGGGAGAAACTAGGAGTGTAAGTTATTACAATAGAGTGTGAAATTCTTCAACGTCGTCGTGCCTGTATATGGACGTATCGTAAATCAACAAAGTAACGGGACTCTAGGAGAAACTAAGGGTTGTTCTGGCTAAAAAACATATAAAAACGCCAGGAAGATTTACGAATCTGAGATCAGACATGCCGCGGCAGAGGTGATTGAACCAAGAGTAAGAAATAAAGGGGGAACAGACGTTATCTATCAGAGAACAGCTTTGGGAAGTAGGTGTGTTCCAAGAGTGAAATTTGCTAAAAGAAGAGAGAGAAGGACCAATTAAACCTGAGAAAAGTGAAAATTAAGAAGCTAATGGGAGAATTATGTGTGTCGAATAGATACAATTAAGTTAGGCGCGAAATGGGAGTCTACTTTTAATTTTCTTACAGTCAACATGAGTGAACAGTTTGTGTAACGTATTAAATTTTGGCAAAGTGAGAACCGAGAGTTTGTTAGTAAAAGTTAAGAAGTAAAAATCGAGAGAATCTAGCAAGTGTTAGTTTCGTGACACGTGAGAATTCGATTATATCATGTATTACTAACGATATCTAAACTATTTAAACGGAATAACTACTTTGCAAAATGTAAATTGACGTCATGAGAGTAACAGTAATAGCTAATGAACAGTGTTTATACTAAAGTAAATATCCTAAGAAATCTGATACATCGAGAATGCCGCAAACGAATGAGAACGAGTGGTGGAGTAAGTTATTGATGTGTTACGAATCAATCACTATGAGAACAACCCACACCATGAGTCATCTAAACTATCAGGTGGTCAGAGAAATCGGGAGCGAAGCAGCATCTACTAGACACACCTAAGGAGACGGAGATGAGAACACAGTACATATTATGTTACGAATCAATCACTATGAGAACAACCCACACCATGAGTCATCTAAACTATCAGGTGGTCAGAGAAATCGGGAGCGAAGCAGCATCTACTAGACACACCTAAGGAGACGGAGATGAGAACACAGTACATCTGCGCACCGTAGATTGGATTATGCGTACCCACAGTAAAATTTTCATGCATTAATACTATTTTAAAATACACCTGTCTGTCCTTCTAAAAGAACTTACATGAGAAATTACACATTAGAACTTAAATGCATATGATTAGAACATAAATGTAAAATACGTAAATTTTAACAAACATAACTTTAATTAATTATATTCATTCATATTTTAAATGAATCCATTTGAAGAAATGATTGGCATAAGAATAAAGATAATCTGTAATCTAATAATTTAACTAGATGTAAGTATTATTTCATGCTCGTATACAGAAAATCAAAGGAACCCTGAGATATATATATTGCATCAAATTTATTATATATTATTTAAATTCGTGGAGCCCCACGATCTTGGAGCGCCAAAATATGCAACACTTTTTTTATAATTCAAATAAAAATCTATTTTGTGTTTGAATATCCCCACTTTGGAAGCGACAAAATGTAACAATGCAATTTTCATTTGAATGGGCCCCACGTTCTTTGGGACGCCATAATGTAACACATTAACCCTTCTGGGCAATTTAATTTGTACATATTGAACTCATACACTCTCTATACCATTGCTAACAACGTGTATGAATAATTGGGGTGTAGGTGTAATTATAATAAGAGTAACTCTTTTTTACGAATTGTAATATGCTTCATTTATTATTTGAAACAAACCAACAAAAATATTATAATATTATGAAAATCATGATTAATACGACATGTGATCTTCATTATCGATGGTTTCAAAGTGTCTTTACTATTCGTGTCAACATTACAAACATATCTTAAATTCTATATATTATATTATTTATTGTATATAGACTTCTCGTCAATATGTTAATGTTTCTTGCTTGCTCAGTCTAAATGTGTGCTTATTTAAAAGTTATTACTGCATTCTTATTCTATCTTTCTTAATACCTTTGTATGGCTTTAAAAAAATCATTTTAGCACATTTAATTTATTACTAAAAATGACTCTATGTTATGTGCTTTTATCAAGAAAAGTTAAATAATTCAATTACTAATTTCAATGACTCTACGTTATGTTCATTACGAAAAATAATTAAATAATTTTTTTTTGATTACATATTAATTACATTGAATTTTATTTATATCTACATACTTATTGTTATGTTTACAAAAATTGTTTTGACTTTTACAGTCTCTCAATGTCTTTCTCTTTGAAAATTATGTATTGGTTTTTCGTCACCTTAATTTCTGTAGAGTTGTCCCACGTCCTCCAGTGATTCCTTCGGTGTTCTCCTCCTGGATGTCCTCTTGTCCTCACTGCTCGTCCTCTCGTCTCTCGTTCTCCACGGTACATTGACTGCTGTAGACTATGATGACATGTTTCTCTGGATCTGTAGCCGTTATTATAGAAACGTCTCCAGTCCTCTGCATCTCCTTCCTCTGCTAGTCGTGCTCTGTCAGGCGTTGATGTTCTTAGATGTCGACTGCTTGTTGACGTCCGACGATTTCTTCGTTACGGTATTTTTTTATTATTGTTTTTATTACTTCAAATAAAAAAAAAACATTACCGTGATACTTTATAAGTTCAGTTACAACATCGTACTGATGTTAGATTTTAAATCTAACTTCGTCCAAAATAGTTTAAAAAATTCGCGTTACGGACCGGCATAGCGTACCGCCGCGACTATGGTTTGTTAAGAGAGAGCGATTAGCTCTGCTGGGCTTCTATTTATATCCACACAGAAAACTGCACCTGTCGATTCAGGAATCAGCCTGTCGACATTTGAAACATGGTGTGACAGCCCCCACTTTCGTCTCATTTCACATAATTGCACTTTTTGCCAATCGCACTGTTTAACGCGGATTTCACGTTGCTCAAATAATGTCTCATTTAATGACTTATGAGATGTGTAATTATCATGATGCTCACACTACTAGTATAATTATGATGCATTAAAAATCGCACTGTACTCGCATTGATTGTCCGAATTACGTACAATTCGCACTGCACTCGTGTCCGATTTTTACATATTTTTAGAAGTTTTACCTTCTCACTAACATTTATGGTTTTCTTAAAATTAATTATTTTCTTAATTTGTCATTTACTTGAGGGGTGAGATTGCAACTTTCAGGATCAGACAGGCTTCACGCACACACCTTATTTACTTGTATACACACATGCAGTGGTAATCGCGTGATGTTTGCCTGTTGGTTCCTGCTTGAAAACCAGCTTCCAATCTCACACCTGCTCGTCTATTATATATTATTGAAATTAACTAAAATATTTACAATATATTATGTATGCGTATTACAGCCTTTGCTTGTATTGTCGCAATATATATATATATATATATAACACCTTCTCTTTCTATATTATATTTGTCAATTTACATATGCCTCTATTGTGCGGCGACAAATTATATAAAGACTTTTCTTTCACTATTACAATACTCTGTATAAATAAAATGATAGAAAAATATTACTTACCCGTGACTTCTTACTTTACCTGGGCGCCAGAACAAATCCCAGATACAAATGACACGGATTCAGCTTAGCTCAGAGCATAGAGGCACACTATCTCAGGATTCGTTCCGTGAGTGTGGAATTCAAGGGGAATTGTTACAAATAACACTTTAAAATTTGTTGAAGTTTGTTTAATTAACGATTAAATGTTATTTTATTAATGTTCTTTCAAAGCTAAGCTAAGGACTTATTGCTAACCTAACTCTTATTATTAATGAGTGTGCGTGAAAAGTGAAGATTAAAACGTCCAAACGACCAATTGTTCTTATCTGGTTTATTTAGGAAAAATTATATCTCCTAAACCAGTGTTAAAAAACAGGTCTGCAATAATTTGCACGTTCAATACTACACCTCACTCTCCATTCAACACTCCTATATTACGTTATTACTAATCTTAATATTTAAATACAAATATGAATTTACTGAGTGTCTTCTAAAAATTGTTTATTGCTTTTATTATTTATTTTGTTACTTATTTCATTGATCAATGAATATATTTCTTACTGATTGATGCGTCGACCGTAGATAGGAATCCGTAGAGATCCTCCTTTTGATGGTTCGGCTCAGAAGAAATGATGTTGACCAATGACGTTGACCAATGACCCTGGGCGCTTACAGATGCTGTAGCTACTCTGGTGCACAGGTCATTTCACAATTAATTAATTACTTAATTAATTAATGTTTTAATTAATTAATGATTTGTTACACAGCGAGAGTATTTATTAATGAACTTTACTAGTTCCTCTGCTACTGCGGACCACTTCTCGAACTGTTATTTAAATAAACCTTTGCGTGGTTTGCGAAATTTAGCTCGTATATAACGCACGTCTTGCCTATTTAATGTTCGAACGAAGAGTGCTCGCTTCCCCAAGTCTGAGTTGGCGTCTCTTCTGAATACAGCTTTGTGATTGGTTGTTCCAAATAAATCATGCGTTTTCCATTTGAAACAATATCGAACAAGTCGACCAAACGCCCCTTAACAGGTTTGAGATGGTAGAGAATTACTGGCTAATTTCATACTTCCTCTGTTTGCAAATCGTTTGATTATGGGTATTTGCAAACGTGATTTCACAGATCTGACCACAGAATATTATTGCTTAGGTCTTTCTCTGTAAGTGTGTGAAAACACCTAATTCGTACCTAGCCTAATTCTCTAGTTATTTCTCTTGGCGTTCTTCTTCTGTATAACTTCTGTTAATTATATTGGTTGATATTTTGGCTACTTATAGAGCTTTAATTGCTGAACACTATGCAGGTTTCAGAATTACTGTATATTTATTAGTTTTGAAGATATTGCAGTTTTAACTAATAAAAATAATTGAATAAAAATTCATGTCTGTGCCGGCAACATTCGTAGCAGTGGCGATGTTAGACAGAGATAGCTGTGATTATACCCTCTCTCTCTTGCTTACGCCGCTATACTCGCACAGTATGACACTTCCATATAACGATCTGATGAGTCGGCTTTATGAATCGTTATAATATATATATATACATATATACACATATATATATACATATATATACATATATATATATATTTAGCTTGTAAATTATGGAATTGGTTGAAATCGTGTTTAATTAACTAATGACAAGAATATGTCAAGAAGTAAAGAATTAACTGTATGAAGGGGTAATAAACTATTATATTATTCCCATTGTAGCATAGAAAGCTGGTGTTAATGACCGTAATTTCAAATATAATAAATTGTTGAATAGACAGCTAAATGTGTCTTGTTTTAATTTATTAAAGACCAATTCTATGGGTATTATACAAACACTGTTATTTCATATAGTTCCCATAAGACCAACAAATTAATTATAAGAAATAGTCTTCACCACCTATGATTAAAACAGTTAACATTTGTGTTTAGTACTATTAATTTTATCACAACTACCAATAGAGATTGATAAATAAGCATTAAATCTTTTGTTTTCGTGAGTACAAGGTAACTCTTTGTGTGAGAACTCTTTCCTCAATAATTTGTCGTATTGCTTTTTCCAATTTCTTCAATCTTCATCAATTGCTCCACATATTCTTCGTCAACTGCTATATTCGTCTCCAATGAGAATAATTCCTTCGAATTTTCTAAAAACGGATTTCCATTCTCACCTATGCTCACCATGCTATTTCCATTCCATTTCCATTTCCATTTCCATTCCATTCCATGCTCACCTCTTTAGCGCAGCTACATTTCTTGAAAACATGGTTTGGAAACTTGGAGTTTCCTCATGGTGCATATGCAACATTTCTTTTTTAGAGTCATTTATAACTCCTTCAAATTGAGTTATCAAATCGTCAATTTCAGGACCAGCCATCATCCATCTCCGTAACGCTGCTGGATCTGTAAGTAAACCAATAGCACCACCGTCTCCTTTGACCACGCCGTTGTTCTGTTCGTGGGCATGGTCAAGGCCAATTGCAGAAAACACGTTCCCTATTTTTTGTACATCAAACATACCTTCCTCGAAAGCTTTGTACACGTCCGGGAGGTTTGTGGGCAGAAGAAGAAGATCTTTTAGGAAAACTGGTAACCATCGAGCGTAGTTGTAGTTATCAAATAAAAAAAACCATGGAATTAGCCCCTTTAACATTTCATTGAACAGATTGAAGTTTGCTGAGCGTTGTGATCTAATAAACATCAATATCAAAAGCTCTAGCCCTAATACAGTACTCCAGTACTTCAACATTGGAACAGTGCTTTCTGTCGCAGATTGCCAAGCACTAAATGTTTTCCTGTCAACAGCGTTTTCCTCAATTGGATGTGCATCTTTCTTGTAGGCATCATACATGAGTTGGTAGAGTGCAACAGCAGTTATCTGGTGCATCAATCTTGTTTTAGCAATGTTTGACACTTTTATAAATGACTCTGCTGTTCCCGAGTTTGCGACTCCGGCAGTATTCAACATGTCGGGTCCATCCACTACCGTCTAGGAACGTTCCAAGGACTCTAAAGGATGTCTTGTTCAATGTGCAGCGATCCAAACATTATGAACATTTTATCTTCGCCATAATTGTTTGGCCACACCCACTGAATAGTTTTAGCCAGTGCATACAATGGCTGATCCATAGCAATAACATCACTTTGGCCTGGATTTAGGAAACTTGTACTCTGGTGTATTATGTCCATGCCGTGTGTCATCATTGCCACACTTTTTGAGTTCTCATAAACCAACGATACATGGACTTCACTGCTTTCGGAAGATGCGTGAAATGCTGACCAGGAGATCTTGCTTGGAGAATCTCTGCATACAAAGTTATCAAGCCATTTCAGTTCCTTCAAGAATTCATTTGTTAACACAGTCTGTTCAGGAAGCATAATCGGCTTCTGAAGAAAATCAGAGTTAGGTAGTGATGGTTCCTTCACGGGCAGATATGTAGGATTGACAAATGATATTTGACGTGGTAACTGAGGAACACTTTTGGAAGATGATATTTCTGGAATTATACTTGGGATTTTTGAGCCTTGCTGTTCTGATGACAGATGCTGAAACAGTGAAATGCTTGTTCCATGGAATGACTCACTGCTTGTTGTGCTACTAGGGTTATAATCAAGGTTATCATAGGCTGCCGTTGTAAAAAGAGCAGTCCTGAATGAAATGTGGAGGAAACGTAACTTTATGTTTCTCAATTCGTTTAACCGATACCTCACATAGTCCAGTTGAAATTCTCAAAAGCCTAGGGTAAGAAATGCAGAGACCCAAACTATGCATCATGTCTACAAGTCCTTTTTTCCTAGTCTGTGCGTGAACTTTCATTGCTAAGTAAACTGGTAGTGGTGGTTCCTTGTCCACTTGATGTTTGATAGTTTGCTTTGTTACTTTGTTTGCTGTATGCATGTTAAATACTATCAACTGACAGACTGTAAGTAATGGTTGAGAAGGAGGACTATCTATTTTGTAAGTACCATACAACAAGTTATTTATAAATGACAATAGGAGAGGGTCAATAGCCTCTTGCTGACATGATTCTTCAAATTCGCCGTTGAATATGACTGCTGACTTTGAAATACGTCTTAGAATGGACTTTGCTACCATGTCACTTGCTATAGCATCTTCAAAACTGCTATCACAGGAGACTTGCATTGATTCACCGACAGCACCTTCACAGACAAGAACACACTGCCGGCCAGATTTCTCTGAACGCATGTCTCCAAAGTGTGACAATATCTTTTCTCTCAGCCTAGTACGGTGAACATCATTAGCAGATATATTGTCAACTGATAAATTATGTAAGCAGCATAATTCTTTTATTCGTTGAGTATAATATTCAAGTAGAACAGGCATTCTGAAAACTGGATACTTATTTCCTCCCTTGATTCGTTACATCCTATATGTAAGAAATTACGTGTGGCAAGGCAATTCCTTGAATTATAGAGTAAATATTGTCTTCACAAGAATCACTCATGGTCGTGCAGGAGTTGTAAAGCTTCACAAGGCAGAGGTGGTGGTACTTGCATTCTCGAGCTATCATGTCACTTTGTGCCAACTTAGCGGTCAACATACTATCTGCTTTTGTTGATACACAATCTCGTATTTTCCTTTCCACTGACTTTGTTAAAACTTGGTGTAATTCTTGTCCGTTTTCAGAAGGTTTGTCACAAAAGAAACACAACTCTGGTAAGGATGAAGTAGATTTCGTCTTGTTCTGTATTATCTTCACTTAGGTGTTTCTCAGATATTTCCTTTCTTTTTCTGTCTTCTGCTCTTCTAACTTGTGTACTGTTATAGCCTACTTCAAACTACAAGATTTATGCCACTTTGCACTTTTTTCAATAAATGTTTCTGATATAGATAAATTCCCGGATTTAAATTTATTTACGTTTACAAAATTTGACAATTCACCCAAATTTTGCAGTCTTGACAGATTTTCTGACATTGTTTCATAACCACGGTATCTTTCCAACACATTTGCATTTGATGCAGGCCACAATAACTTCTCTGTAGTGGATGTTTGACAGAAAACACATATAGTCCAGTCAATATGCGTTGCAGTGTCTTTAGCAAAAACCAATTTTCTTGAGGTATTGGCCATTTCAAATCCAAGTTTTTAATCTGAAAACAAAACAAAATTAAATTGATTTAAATTAATATATTTGAGTTTGAAAACTCTACTTATTAAATGAATATATTTGAATATATATATATATATAAATTATTAATATATTTGGAAATAAAATAATAAATTAATATATTATAAAATTCAATTAACATATTTGAATTTGAAAACTGAATTTGTTTTAGAAAAATTTAACTTTTCTGATTTTTTTTTTTTTTAATTACAGTAACTTACTTTAAATGGTTTTTTTGAATTTATTACCTTGAAAAACATAATTAAACATACCTCAAATGGGCCGAATAGAATATTTTAAACATTTTCAAAAATTCAAATTTTTTTTGGAAACACTGTTTTTTTAGGGTTTTTTATAAACTTAGACTTTTTAAAGTGGTTTTAATGGCCTTCTCACCCTAAAAAACATAATAAAAGACTCCTAGAATGACCCAGTAAGTCATATTTGTAAATAAAAAAAATATAACCCCATTTTGAAAAATGTCCGCCATCTTGGATTCTGACGTGATTTTGGGATGTCTCCCCCTTATAAAATTTTTATTTTGACATTGTCTACAAACGTACCAAGTTTCATGATTTTATCACAAAGTGCCGTTTCCGACTATATTTTCTACGATAGCCTCTCACTATGTCAACGTTGTACACTTGAGACAAATTTATCCACGCTCGTAAAGATAATTATGATTTATACTCTAGTAGAAATACATTTTTAAGCACGGTGCTTCAACTGTAGAAAATTAATTTTGACGAATGCGACTCATTTTTTTTTAAATATACAAAAAAATGAAGACCGAAGACAATGGCTACGCCCCATTGCACTTCAGAATTCAGCGTATAATGGGTTACCATTCTACACCAGTTCGGACACAATCGTCCATACGCAGCCGAAGTAACAACATAAGGCGCGTCGTTCAGGTGTTAATACTTTTATTGTATGTATCACGTAAGGTTTAATTGGTCAGTGCAGACAATTACTTTAGGAAACACACTGTCGTACAATCTGAACATATCTAAATCGCATTCGCTCGTAGCCAATCTCTGTGTTAATCATTGCTCCTACTGGATATATTAATGTTAACTTAAGACAGGAAAAAATCAGCGTTCCTCGATTTCATCAGAAATGATTTTGGTACGATTTTGGCTTCGACCCATTAGTGTTGTACCACAGCTATTAGTGCCTCAGTACTGCGTTAAGGAAAGTTGTATTAATATGTTGTTTAGGCTATACCCAATGAAAAACCGATGACGGTAAAAACCACTGGACGTAACGATACACCTTCCGAAACTAATGCTGACTAAATAATTAAAAGTTCGGTTTAAGTTACTTTATTCCTGTCCTATCCACGTAATCGCTGATCTCAGCGAAGCAGTCTCAAAGCCCATCCACTTATTTATTGTTTTACGTACAGGTTGTACCGAAGATTCAAGCCACGTCTCTTTTCCTTCCCAAAATATATGGATTCTCAGTTTTAAGGCACATGCACTTCATAGCATATAATGTGTTTATCGTGATTCAACAAAAACTGATAAACTCTACTAGACGATATTAACGCTAGTAGAAATACATGTTCAATTAGGGCGTTTTAACTGTAAAAATTAATTAATTTTTTTAAGAGCGCGACTCATTTATTCTTGTACAATAAACCTTACAATTAATTATTAAAAGTAAATTAAATTGGTGAAATCACAGATCACGTTGAATATAGTTTGTAGTGCCGTAAGGACTATTATTTTATTGTTTAGTTAGCCTATTTATTAATATACTAATGATTACGACTTTTTACACTTCTTCACCGGCGTGTAGTAATTAGATTAACCAATGCTGTTTTTTTTCTGGTTAATATTATAACATTTCCAAATGTTTTGACGGTGTCTTAATTTTAATACAAGGATGTGGTATTAAAATATTTAACAATATTAGTAATTGATAAGACGACCTGAGAAATTAGTGTGAGTATTCAGCACCCAGGAGTATAAGATTTACAAAGCATTAGGTTGTTGTGCCTACTCTAGCCGGCAGACATCGTCCGTCCCTTCATCCCCAAGAAGCGTACATAGTTTTAATGTACCTGTGAGTTTATTACGCACGATATTGTGTTTCACATAGTGCCGGCGCGGAGTGTGAGAAAGCTATTTTTAACAGCCGGCGCTGTAATTCAGTTAGCTATTTGTAATTACTGCGTTATAAAATTAAATTACATTTTACTGTTTTACGTTGCACGTTGTCAGTACAGCATTTACCAACTCTGCAACATTACATAGTACTAAATACCTTTTACGCTTACGTATTTGTAATCAGTAAGTTATTCCACGTTTAACCAGTTTCTTTTTATAACCAAAACCATTTTTTACTAATTACGTCGTTCCTTGTCCATGAAGAAATAGTTTCATAGTTGTATTAATATGTTGTGATAAACTCTGTTTAACAAAACAAAAAATAAGTCACAAAATTAAATTACCATCACATTACGCCACTGAAAAATATAAATAAGTCGAGATTATTGTTTAGGAGTGTTAATTGGGAATAATGTCAGCACGGTTGGATAACGTGAACAGCGTACATGTTGTTTTAATACGGGAGAGTGGATCCATACACTTTTCTCATCCATAACGTACATAAGGTTCCTCTGAGTGTAAGAAGACTTTATTGCTATTAGATACAGTGTAACACACTGTAAATATTTGATTTCCTACCATTTATGTTACTATCGTCTTTCTATTCGTCAACCTTTTTGGTTTCTTAGTATTGATCGTAGACGTCTCCAAAGGTTTTTCCATTTATCTACAAATAATAAAACAATACTGGAAAATAGGAAGAATATGTTTCTAACACAGGGTGAGGTAGCATTCATAGTGCATTTTGAGTTGAGTAGTAAATTGACGTAAATTGATGTATCAATACGCGCGCATCTGGCAACGTTCTTTTGATAATGGCTTGTTGTTTATTTGTTTGTACAAGAGTTGGACTACTGAGCACTGTGCTTTCGCTGTTGAAACTTATTTCAAAAACAAATCTGTAGTTGCTACGAAGCGTATATTCATTCGATATTTTAATTTGGGACTGATGGGAATGTGCTAGATGGTCGCACTGTTAGAAGATGGGTTACTTCCTTTAGAGTAATAGAATCTGCTTGCTATCGTAAAAGAGAAGGGAGAAAAAGGACAGTGCGGTCACAAGAAATGATTGGAAATCTGCGTGCCGCAACCTTGCGTAGCCAAAAGAATCTGCACTACGACACTCTACAGTTTTGCAAATTTCTGATCTTTCATTCTGAAGAATACTGCATCAGATCTCAATTTTTATCTTTATAAACTCCAAATTGTGCAAGATTTAGTTGCATGCGAACAGTTTTGCACTGTCATATGTTATCTCTTTCACACAAACACACACACACACACTCTTGATTTCTCGTAAAAAACTTCAGAATTCAGAATTAAGCATTTACCTTAATTCTAAAAAACTTCAACAAGTTAATAAGTTAAAATTTTTGGGTTTCATTATTGACACAAAATTCAATTTTAATGAGCATATCCAGTATGTGGTCGACAGGTGTACAAAACTGATTCATATGATATCAAGATCTGCAAAATTAAACTGGGGGTTGGGACATGAGGCACTTAAAACAATATATAAGGGGGCAATTCTCCCCCTTTTATCATATGGAGCACCCGTATGGATAGACGCATTAGAAAGGAAAAGTAATCAGATGAAGTTCAAAAGAGTGCAACGTCTCATCAATATTAAAATTGCGGAGGCTTTTCGTACAGTGTCGCATGAAGCTTTGTGCATTTTGACAGGACTGACTCCAATAATAATAAAGTTGAGAGAGATTGTTAGTGCTTACAGAGTTTCTAGAGGTTGTGATGGTGCTAATATTTTGATGGACACAGTAATTCCGTTCAAGGAATGGCCTCATCCGGCAGATACAGTTATTATAAACTCGAGCCATGAAAGTAAAATATACACAGTACAAGCATATACAGATGACAGTAAGCAGAACAATGGGGTTGGGTTGGGTATAGCCTTGTTTGTTAATGGTGAGCTCAAATATGAGATGCAGTATATGTTGGGTGTTGGGTGCTCTAATAATCAGGCTGAGCAATTGGCAGTCTTGAAGGCCCTGGAAAAGATAGCTGAATTAAATTATATTATAACAAATTTGAGAACGACAGCTGTTTACACCGACAGCAGAGTAACTCTGGACTCACTTAGGAGCTCGAGGAATCATAACTACTTGATAGAAGAAATAAGGAATTAGTTAAGAAGTTTAAAGGCGGACAACTGGTCAATTGATTTTGGTTGGGTTAGGGCACATGTGGGTATTTATGGTAATGAACTGGCTGACAATCTGGCTAAAGAAGCTGCGTCCAGTAGCATGGTATGTAGTATGGTGTGCTATGAACGAATACCAAAAAGTGCAATGATTAACAAATTCCGTGAGGTGAGCCTAAAGGAATGGCAAAGTGAGTGGGAACAAACATTAAACGGAATGCTGACTAAGTTGTTTTTCCCTAGTGTGAAGCACAGACTGTCCTCAAGGTTTGCACTGTCTCCTAATTTTACCACAATGGTGACTGGTCATGGCAGGCTTAGAGCCTACTACTATCGTTTCAAAATAAAAGATGATCCAATATGTGTCTGCAACGACGGTGACCAAACAGTGGAACATTTGTTATATGAGTGCAGTATGTTGAATGAAGAAAGACGGGTTTTCAAAAATAGTGTACTAAGGAGTGGTGGACGATGGCCTCCAAATAGAAGTGAATTGACTTCAGAATATGTTAGACAGTTTATTAAATATGTTAATAACATTGATTTTGATTCTTTGTAGTGTTTATTGTTATTGTGCTTGTCTATCTATTTTGAATCATTGTATGCGTTTGTTATTATGAATTAACTTACATATTGGTTGAACAGCTTCATCATGCATACATACATACATACAGTTTTAACATGTTAATAATGTAGTACTAATTTATTGTATCATTGTAAATGATTGATTTTTATTTTTCTTGTTTATTTTGAATCTTTGTAATTGTTGTAATAATGGAGTTGTCTTTATATGTATTGAGAATTAGCTTGTAATAAGTTTATATATAGCATGTAGTATTACTTTATGTGTAATGGAGCATGCTGAAAAAATAAAGGTATTTAAAAAAAACACACACACACACACACACACAGAGATGTTATACACCTTGATTATGTCGGATGAAGCACACTTTGAATTATATTATGTGAATAAACAAAATTTGCCTTATTGGTGTGATGTAAACCCGCCTACAATAGAAACCCCTCGCACAGCGCTCGTGTCACTGTGTGGTGTGCAGTTGCTTCCTTTGGAATTAAAATTATCGGGCAGTATTTTTTCGTGATCGATGAGGGTGTGACTGTAACTGTCATCAGTGAACGTTATTTAATGATGCTACAAGACTTCTACCTTCCTCAGTTATGGATGCTGAACGTGGATATAGACAATTTATAGTTTCAACAAGACGGGGCGATCGCGCTCACCCCTAAAGTATGAATGGATTTTTTCTACAGACCTTTCCACAGCGATTAATTTTCCGTTATGGTGACATGTATTGCCCACAGCGGATCCCTGATCTAACATGTACTGATTTTTTTCTTAAAATGAAGCCTCAAGCAAGAAGTCTTTTGGACATGTTGTGCTAGTTAGCATATTGGAATTGAATGACTGCACAGAATTGCCATAATAATGGATAGTGTCCAATAACGTTTAGGAGAATGTGTGGTGCAGCAGGGCTGCCAGTTGACAGGTGTCATTTACAGACACTGACTGATAAATGGCATTCTTAAAACTACTATTTAACACAGAGGGTAATAAATAAAAAGCATTTTAACGCTTATGGTATGATTTTATTATTACGTTATCAAGTTGCCGTCGCACCGTTTATAACTTTCTGACGTTCAAGTAATGTAATAATTCTGTTAATAAAAAAAAAGTTTTAAGAAATAAGTTTTATTGCTGTCCTTTAATAACAGAATGTGTAGGGGACCGTTTCTGTTACTGTAGGTAACATACAAAACACCGCGTACATTGGTTATAAAACGTGATGTTTTCTGAAAAAGTCGTCACCCACCGTGTAAATTGGAAAGGGGAATTACTTACAGGATAACCTTATTTTGGGAAGGGAGACTAATATTTCTTAACGCACTACTTTATATCTGACACTATAATCGCTAAACATCAGTCACCTAGTTTAATATAAAATATCTCTGACAAGCAAAAAGAAAACAAATAGTATGAAGGGACGACGTAATAGCTCAGGCTGCAGTATTCCCTGCGGGAAAATATCCGAACTGTATTAGTCTCGTAGTCCTAACTTCGGTCCACCGAAAGAGCAGCGTTTGTATGAATATTTGTTTAGTTGTACCGTGAACAGCGTGTTCTTGGATTCTTTATGTTTAATCATGTCTACATGACACAAGGCAGGGGTACATTTTGTCTTAAATGTTACAGACTACACAATATGAGCAATACATATCTCATACAATTTTACCTTTGTTTAGTATTTTTGTCTTAGGTAGAATACATTGTATATTCTGACTGCTAATAAAAAAATTTAAAAATTGTAGAATATAGATGCGTTATTTTAATAGTTATTAAGAGTATCTTATTATTTCTTATAATTTAAAGGTATTCATTTTTGAAATTCCATCACTTTCAAGCAAAATATACAAAAACAGTTTTCCTGCTTCCTAGCAGCATCAGTAGTAGTACTAAACCAGTAATGCACTAGTTTCCATGAGGGATTGAGGGAAAGTACCAAGGAAGTGAAATTTGTATGGGTAGTTAAAATTTTAGTCAATTAAATATTTTAATTTTACCTGAACCTTTTTTCTTTGTTAATAATATACATATGCTTAGACTCTAAAAATCGTTAAAAATTGGGTTTGTCTATATTGCAAATAATGAAAGAATCACCGCGGAGGCAAATACCATAGAGTTTTGCTCCTAATTTTTGCACTGTCTGAGTTTATAAAAATTAGATGCTATAAAAACTGGTGATTGTGTTAAGAAAATTGTTTCACGCCTAGAATTTTAAATTTTTATCTGAAGAAATTATGTAATAAACTAATGAACAAACAAAGAAATTAAGGACTAATATTAATAGTAGTTCTATTATAAATAGTTCATTTTATAAATTTTATTCTCAATTAACAGCAGACCTTTACATTTTATACTTAAATTTAGTTTGTTACTCTTAGTAATAACCTGATGATGATGATTAGTAATTTTTAAAAGTGTGCACAAAAACATATTATACTTTTAATGGACAATTCTGACCATCAGAACAAATCTTATCCTAACTATGAAAATCAAACTGTTTTAACTGAAGTGCTAAAAGATTAACTATAATCTAATTAATTAATGAAATATATTAATTTATTTTTTTATTATAGAAATATTGAATCGTTATAGTTTCATTGCCAGTAGCAATGTAGCAATGAAATTGTAGTAGTTTCTGGTCTTCACAATGCGAGATTATTTACTCCTAGTTGTCTTCACACAACAAAACATATGTAGAGCCTATATGTCCACGACAGTACTACATGAAGAGATAAAGGGAGTCGGATACTTATGGTTCTTGAAAATCACATACGGAAGTTAGGGAAATTACGTCAGGTACGCCTGTTGCTCGCTGCTTGCTTTGTAAAGCTACCAGTAACGGTCGCTGTTGCATTGGGCGGCTTATACTGCCCGACATTGTGTCAGTAAACAGAGCATATTACACTCGCAGGTTTCTTGGAACATTTCAATACGATTTACAAGATAGAAATTTATTGTTTCCACGAACAGATGTAGTGAAATGTACAATTAATATCGCAAAGACACCTCACAAGGATAATGTGGATCAGGCCAGACATTCATCGACTCGAAGAAAACAGTGTGTGAGAAACTGCGAGACAACTGACTCGTAATTTTCAAAAACTTTAAGTAACTCGAAGCCTCCATGCCAGTTGCAATGCTAATAGTGAGTCACAAATAAACTTCTTTATTGAGATTTGTTTAAGATAACTCTTTTTCAAGCAATTTGTTACAATTCCGTATTGACTTGTCTGTTAGAAACGGAATTTATTAACTTATAATATTAATTTAGAGGATCTAAGAGTAAATGTGTTTTAAATTAAATTAAGAGTCTCTGTTTTTATCAGTCTTTTGTTATAATCATTGGTTAGGTTATATTAGGTTAGGTTAGACTAGGTTAGATTTAGCTAGGTCATTGCGATAATATAATAAAGATAAGTAAATAAAGGCAATAAATGAAGTCACTGATGATAAGTGAAATCGTAAATTTCAAATCAAACAACATAAACAACATATACACAAATATAATAGACTTAAACGTTAAGATCATAACTGACTTAAAAAAAAGAAGAATATATTACATTAAAGAAATTTAAAAAAAAATTGTTGTACTCATTCGAAACAAAGGTATTTTGATTTAATTACTCGATTTAGTTGCACAAATCTTTTACTTCAGCACCTGGTCGTGACGTCAAGTTACGTACTGCTGTACAAAGGCACTTATGTTTGACAGCCGTCTTTCAAATATAAGCTACACACGTTTGTTTTAACGCTAGTTGAACAAAGAAATCTTAGTTTCATCTACCAACAGCTTCTTTACATCATGCCATTTCTTATTCCTTTGTCAGCTTTGCAAGCAATTTGTCACCTCCAAACACCATTATTTTAAGCTTTCTATTGTTTCCGTTTATCTCTACGTCTCATTTAAGTTGCGTTGCTCTGACAATATTACAAAAAAATTTGTTTTAAAATTTATCTTCAAAAATATGTGATCACAAGTATGTAATAATATTTGAAGTTATATATTTTTCCATTATTCTGTGTAGTGATTTTAGTTTTATAATTTACAATCCAAATATTTTAATTTTTAATCTTCTTAATTCTATACACACAATTTTTTTTTTTTTCAACCACTTTCTGCTACAGTCCGTTTCTTGATGTATATAATACATTTAATATTTATACTAAATTTACCTCAAGATGTTTTTTCTGTTTGGAACATGTTTCGAGAGTTCCTGTTCTCTCATCTTCAGCCTTCGCCATCTTGTTTCTGGTGAAGTATTTGTGTGTTGGCTGCTGGATGTTATTAAGGTTGTTTGTTGGTTTTTGGTCTTTTAAAGTTGTATTATTGTGTGTGGTTGTGGTATATGTTTTTGTATTTTGTGTATTTTCGATGTTGAGTGCTTTGAATATTGTGTCATGTTTTGTATTGATTTGTATTTGTTCTGGTATTTTTGTTCTGGTATTGTTCTGGTAATACAAAACAAATATTGTTTTGGTACCAGAATATTGTTCTGGTAAACACAAAACAAACTAATACCAGAACAAATACAAATCAATACAAAACATGACACAATATTCAATGCACTCAACATCGAAAATACACAAAATACAAAAGCCCATTTTTTGTTATCATAAGAATTAATCAAAATGAACAACACATAAATAATAACAACAACAAAAAATGGGCCACATTCACATACATAAATAATAAAATGACAAAACTAACAAAACTATTTAAAAACACAGACATAAAAATAGCATACAAAACTAATAAAAATAAATTACAAATTCTAAATAGCTCACACAACAAAGATAATACAACAACTAATGGTATATACAAAATTGAATGCCAAGATTGCAATAAATGTTACATAGGACAAACAAAAAAACAGCTGAAAAAACGTTATTTTGAACACCTAAACGCATACAAAAAACCAGAAATATATAAATCCAATTTAGCCACACATGCAATAAACACAGGACACGAATTCCCAAACATAACCAATGTATCACTAATAAAACATATACCACACAAAGGCACCATAATGAACATTTGGGAAAATTTACAAATGTACAAACATAAAACACAAAACAAACTAATACCAGAACAAATACAAATCAATACAAAACATGACACAATATTCAAAGCACTCAACATCGAAAATACACAAAATACAAAAAAAATATACCACAACCACACACAATAATACAACTTTAAAAGACCAAAGACCAACAAACAACCTTAATAACATCCAGCAGCCAACACACAAATACTTCACCAGAAACAAGATGGCGAAGGCTGAAGATGAGAGAACAGGAACTCTCGAAACATGTTCCAAATAGAAAAAAACATCTTGAGGTAAATTTAGTATAAATATTAAATGAATTATTTTTTTATATTCTTTTAATTTGACTTAAAGCTCTAGCCTACCTCTCCAAGTACACATTAACATTTCTTGCATTACAAAATATTTTTTCTCTGGTCTTGTGAATGTACTGTACGTATAATTTAAAATTTTCTGATGGGACAATGAATGTGAGAATTTATAGACTGAACGATAATAAACAACGGCGTATTATTATTATTATTATTATTATAATATCGTTCTATTAATACTTACATAGTTGCCGGATATTACTTATATCCATTACCCAAGGCAAATATTACATGAGATTGAAGACAATTACGTTACGTTCTAGCTAATTCGAGATTGTCTTTCCACATGTTTCTTGACTAGTCGGTTGGCGCGTGTGTCAAGGTTGTGGACTGTAGCTTGTGGTGTATAGCTTCCAGCAAATTCCAAAGCACTTGTTGATTAAGCAGCTCTCTCGAGTCGTCGGCCGGAAAGTGACAGATATCTCTGGAACTTCCGCGAGGTATGTATAAGCGTCAGCGGCCGGCTTAGCAGTTAGTTACACCTGGCGATTTTGCAAGTGCGGTTTCGAAGTTATTGTGGCGGTTTAGTGAGAAGTGGTCATTGTTTTAATTACTACGAAACTGTATAAGGTGACATTTGTTGTTGCTGAACAAAATTAACATGAATTATTGAATAAGAATACCTCTGTGATTTCTAACTGTTGTTTGTGTTTAATTAAAGTTTGTAACTAGCGACTTCATTGGCGTCAGTTACTCTGTTTCCACTGTACAACACGACGATCCATGTGACAGTCGTAATTATATATAAAAAGTAGAAGCAATGTTTTATTAACACTCCCGAACCAAAGGGTTTGGTTTATCAAGACTTAAAAATTTCCTGACACTCTTCATCTTACCTAACACCAAATAAAAATAATAATAGTAATAGCAACAGTAATATTACTAAAAACAAAAATTATTATTATTTTTTTAGGGGCTTACATCCTGTGAATACGGATGTGGCATGCTCGTAATACCTGATCCGGATTCTCACTTTGCTTCAACTTGTCTTGGGTGAGGTTCCTTTCTTTTACCTGTTCTGTAGGTCTTCCATAACCAACTCTTGTTTTTACCGACCACAACGCTTTTAGAATATTCAAGGGCAAAAGGTCTTTACTATCCTCTTTTATTCTTGATCTTTTTTTGGCTAGCGTGCCAAAGAAACACCTGGGGGAAGACCCCGTATAAAAAAGACGGGAAGATTCTTCAGAGAATTCACTTACAGTTCAGGGTGTCAACTTCTCAGTACCGGAGATATCCAGGCCCCAGTCATCCTGCCACCACAGTAGTCGTATCGTCGTTGGTGGGAAAATTTTCCAGCGGAGGATTAAGTGGTACAAGCAATAGAAAGAAATCAAATTCCTTTCAAAAGAGCACGCTGGTGCAAAGAATTCCATTTTCTGGAAACAAACCGATAACAAGCAAGAAGGAAGGAAAGGTGGGAACAGTAGAGAACTCAGTTAGATCCGAGGTAATACCTACCTTGCAAAACTCCCCGAATAAAAACATCCAGAAGGTGAGGAAGGATAAGGACGATGAGCTGCAAAAACGTAGGGCCATCATTGAGGAGACGATAGGGACCACAAAAACCAGAGAAATATTATTATAAAGATTAAGAACGGCCTG
This sequence comes from Magicicada septendecula, assembly GCA_034769895.1. NCBI lineage: Eukaryota > Metazoa > Arthropoda > Insecta > Hemiptera > Cicadidae > Magicicada > Magicicada septendecula. Next base: position 951,223,776 of record CM068367.1, read on the forward strand.
GTCGAGTTGGAGGAGTTAATGAGTTTGATTATCTCCTACAGAAAACTGGAAGGCCGCAGAAGGAGACCTCGATAGCCAGGTGTCTATGGGAATAACAACCGAGACGCCTGTTGGCCGTAGCAAGAGGGATGCTGGAAACCACTTGCGGAGGGCCAAAATCTTAAGAAAGACGTTTCTGTCTCTATTCATTGACAGAAAATAACTGCTTCGAGCCGGCAGGGCAGGAAACCGGGTAGGAAAAGAGAGAAGAGACCACTGACCAATGGAAAATAATTCAAACGAGAGGTGAAAGAAAGAGGCTGAGGAAAATGAAGAAAGGGATATGGGAATGAGACAGCGAATAAGGCTCGTGAGACGAGCATCAAAAAGAAAAGGGAGAAATAACGTGCTGAGCACCGAACTCATGCACATCTTATAAAGCCAGCACAAGGCCACACGTATGCAGAAGTGTTAACGGAAATACTAATGAAAGCAAAACCATAAGACGGGAATCAAGCCCATTCGATGAGGTCGGGAGGTATCCGTTTGGAGTTGAGGGACGCGACCTAAAATAAGGAAAGCTTTTGTGAGTCATTGAAAGCCGTTGTCGGAGTGACGCACGATTAACATCGTGGGCAGTCTTGAGCCCAAAGTCAGTTTGGGGGTCAGGCATCTCGATGACCTCACAAACCCGTGAAGAAGTGGAGGAATCTGTAAGGTGAGTTGTGTAAGGGAGAACACGGGTAAGGTCAAGGTCTGTGTATAGGCCTACAGTACGAAGAAGTGGTCAATAAGAAAAGTGAATATAGAAGTACTCCGAAGTGCTTCCTTTGCATTGGAATATATCTCCTTCGGGCCGTATTCCTGGATCAGACAAATGCGTGGTCTTTAAGCGACCATTAATTTAGTTACTACTATATAAAAATAATTTTGTAATTTTTAATATCAATTGATTACAAATATATAATTAGGAATATAATTTTTGCTTGATGAGCATAAAATAATTCTTATCCTCCCAATAATTCGCAAATACAAGCCTCATGTTATGGACGCCAATTTGTAATATCACTTATTACCAATGATAATTTATGATGACATATTATTATGAGTAGTTTGTTTCTTACGGTTCAATAGAATTGGCTTTATTCTATTCATTTCTAAGTCATTTGTCGTGGTGTAAAATCATTTTTCTAATTTTAATTATAAATTATACAGGTTGGTTTGGTTTGTAATTATAGTGGAATGGTTCCCTTGTGCTCGCTGGTATGAAACTAGGTTGTTCTAATTTTCCTTTATTATTTATTATTAATTGAGATATTAAAAGTTTGTATTACTTGTTATTCGTAAGTTTTATTTAATATATTGTTTTTACCTTATTATAGTTCACTGACCTAGTTAAATCATTTAAAAAGCACGTGTTGTTCCAAAATAGGTACTGCCAACTTATTCTTCTGGAGTTGATCTAAACACTAATGTTCATAAATTGCAAATAAAATGTTAATTATTAAAAACGATAATTTATACACCATTAATTACTTTCATCTATTCTTCTGATATAAAAATGAATAACATTTCTTGTAATATGTTGACCAGGCTTGTTGTATTGATAGTTCAACAGTTGGTACCATGAGTTCACAATCTCAGAGATATAGGTTACTGTTTACGTTATGAAAATATAACCGTTTGGGTTCTATTGACTACAATAATTAACAAAAATGTCTTTTTTGAAGAACAAAACATTACAATGCAAAATTAGATATAAAATCTGAAAATAACAACTTAAATCTTAAGTGACGAACAGTTCGTATATTGGACAGTCAGCTTTTGAGGTTAACCAATGGTGGCTAGGTTATTCAAGTTTAAATATTAAGTACAACGAAATCATAGTTAAACACAAAAGAATTATAATAGTGTTAGTGTTTCTATACTGTGATGTTATTAAACTTATTTCACAAGTGTATATAATAGTTACCGTGGTATAGTGATACTTAAATATTAAGTTGGGTTATACATTTTTTAGATGCACTCTATACTTTCCTTTTCTTTATACATTTAATATAATTCTCTGTTATTATTTATTCACTATAATGTCCTTTAAATATAAAAAAAAAACTTCACAACACTTGATGTTCACTGTTAGGTTACGTCCCCGCTTGAAGTTTAGATCGCCTTTGTTTACACTTCACGTAATCTCACTCGGGTTCCAGACTTTGAGGACAAGACTATTTACACTTTGGGTTGGAGGCTATTTACATTTTGCGTGTCACAGAGGAGGTGTTCTTTACTCTATGATTACCGGCGAATGACTAACTCATTGGGGGTGCATTATAGGGTGATTCACCTGAGAGGTGAAAGATTCTGATTGGTGGAATTACCAAACATTCCGTTTTTAATCACAAAAATTCCGTTTGAAGCGTCCGACTTTGGGTTGATGCACACACCAACAGACGCCAACCTAAGCGTCCCTTTTTTGATCAAATTTATCAAAAAATCTTAAAATTGACATATTTTCCTTATGCTACAGAATATTAAAAAGACATTACCACCATTAAAATACATTTTTTATGCTGATCGTTTTGAGATATCTTAAGCCATATTTCTGTCCAGTAATAACAAAATAACATTTTTAACTGATGGCCTATTCTAACATTTTTGTTTAAAACTAGTCTTTTTTGTACATACAGTATCTAAATTTTTGTGGTTGTACATTTTATCTTATGTTAATAAAAGACATTTTAATATTAGTACTGATAACTATAAGCAGGCGGCTCAGTAGACCAGTGGGTATGGCAGCTGGCTACTAACCTAGAGGTCCCGGGTTCGATTCCCGGGCCCGCACCATAAAATCAAGGTACGTTTTTCAGCCCCCAGATCGACTCAGCCTGTTGAAAATGAGTACCTGGGATAAAAATCCTGGGGATAATAATGGGCGGCTGAAGCGTAGTGCTGGCCACACTGCATTCCTTGTATGCCGTACGGCTCATATAAGGCAGCCTACCCTGCCTTCTCCTAAGCTACTTCGGTGGTACACATGGGAGCCATTATTATTAACTATAAACATTAACTTTTTTAACGAAACATTGAATTTCCCTCTAGGCACCATAATCTCCATTGTTCTATGGACTATAATTCTTTTCTTTAAACAAAATTACTTAACTCTAATACAATTCAACAGTTATTAATTATTCCTTATGAATTACATGAACTTTTACTATATCTCTTATAATCTAATACAATCTTTACTCCCTGTAATGTTCATTACTAACTTACACAATAGATGTATTTTGTTTGTCAAAGTTGATTTGTTATTATTTACCTTATGTATGGTCCATTATTTACACCCTTGATTACTAATAACTTACTCTACTAAAATACATTATCTTTTAATCTATATAGTATTCTTCAACATGTTTTATTTATACAAATTGTTTTCTTTTTTCCTACCAAGTATATGTAGGCTTTGGGTGTAATATTAGTTTCTTACTATTTACATTATTATTTGGTTCATAACCAACAATAGTTATGTATCATTGTCTTATCTATTATTCAGTTTATTGGTTATACTTTCTATTATGAAATTATTTATCTTACAATCTTCTTTATATTCTTCTCTTTCTTTAACATATAACAATGGTTCTTAACCTAACCTACATTGTAACATGTTCATACAAAATTAAAACTGTTAATATATCCTTATCTTATAATAATTATTCTCTGAATTGTCTATGCGATTTCATTTACACTCAGGTAGAATTATTCTCTAGCTTTATTGTTTGGTTTCATAAACCAATTATTTAGTCTATCAACACCTTCCTAACTGGTAACCCAGTTAAGTTCTGCTGAATAGCCTTTCACCTATTTTGTACCATATTTCTTATGTATGCTACTGGGGTTATTTGTTACAAAGTTCCAGATAGTCATATATGGTATCTTGGTCTTCTTATTTTATTTTACATTGATCTTATATTTATTGTTTAACATTTATATCTCATGATATAAGTTAATTACTCAATTATTGTTTTGTCCTTCATTATTTCAATACTACAATTTTGTATATTAAGGGATATTCTTTATGTTGAGGGAAACATCACGTTACAATTTACAAAGGTTTTTTAAAATACATAAACACTTGGTACGTTTCACAGTTTTTATTTAACTCTGATCTCTTTGACAATAGCTGAATAAGCTGAAACAGCTGTCAGAGTTAAATAAAAACTGTGAAACATACCAAGTGTTTATGTATTGTTAAAAACGTTTGTATTAATATGTTTCACCAATTGCCCAACGAGTCATAAATTAATATCGTAAAATTTTGTATTTACTTTCTAAAGGTCTGTGTAGCAATAATTTACAAATGTTGAAAGAAACCGAAATACACTTATATCGTATTGGGCAATATAATTAAAACAAATATGAAAAAGTAAATGACAGCAATAAAATAAAATACAAAGATATGTTACAACATGATATGTAAATATTATAGAATTAATAATAATAATATGTTGATAATGTGTTATAATATTAAAATTTCTAATTTTTGAATCGTTACTTTAAAACAATTGTATAGCCTACTAATTCCCTATTGATAAATTTCCTATGACACCTTTAAAAAATAAAACTATTCCAAGTTAAAGAACGGAATTAATTTTGGTATACCTAAACTGCATCTAGATATAGTTCTGCTATTTGGCTGCCAAAGGTTGAAAATTATATGAAATGAAAACCTCTGCGTTCAGTGACGAAATCCCACTAAGGCTTTAAGATGTGTTACCAACTTTAATGGAGTAACCTCTATAGCCTATATACTGCTCCGTCGTTCTGCTGCCAACACGATTTTGTGTACGGACCTTTAGACTACTATGTTATCCTAGGTAAGTCTGGAAGTAGAAATCTCTAATAAAGGAAGACGCTCTCTCTCTCTCTCTCTCTCTCTCTCTGTCTCTCTCTCTCTGTCTCTCTCTCTGTCTCTCTGTCTCTCTCTCTCTCTGTCTCTCTCTCTCTCTCTCTCTCTCTCTCTCTCTCTCTCTCTCTCTCTCTCTCTCTCTCTCTCTCTCTCTCTCTCTCTCTCTCAGAAATCAAGTGCAGTAAGTGTTTTGCCATTTGCATTACGTGCGTTAACTACGTTCATTATAAAATTAAATACACGCTGCAGCCGCATTGCGAAACACGTTCGCTGGCTGGTTCAGTACTCTACTGCATTTGCGTACGTAACAATGATTTAAAAGCGCTATTAATACTTATAGAAAACGGTTTTGCAATAGTTTTGTAAAAGTTAGTGTCGTATAACTTTAATGATGTTTAAATTTTTAACGGTTTACACTGCATTAACTTTTACTCATAAATTGCAATCTACAAAATTTAAATTGAACGGTGATGTTTTATTAACAAGTGCATATAAACACTAAACGCTGCAATGTATTCACGCAGATTGTTACATTTATAAAGTCAGTTAGATTCGTGTATTTGTAGAAAACTGTTTATTTCTCAGTTCCACTGTCTCTACACTGGAGTAAAAATGACATATTGAGTTCAAATACCACATTATTTCCACTTTAATGAGAATACCTCGTCCCATTGGGAAACGGAAGCGAGTAGTTAGTTATACCACCCAGCCATGCGATTAATGTTGTCAGCCTATAGAAACTAAAAACAACAACATTCGTACACATAATTTATGTGTTGGTAACATAAAGTTTACAGTTCTATAAATATTTAATTAAATTAAGAAAAGTACCAGCAAAATCATCTACTACATTCACCACAATAGAATGTGAAAAATTGTCTTTCATATTGTTTTTTTTTAACGCTCAATACATTTCAGCATTAGTGACTAAGAATATGAAAAATAAAAGGTAAACAATGTATTTAATTGTAAAATATCTAAGTATTCAATTTGGATAATTAGACAAGCACATTTAGATTTTTGTAGACTGATCTTTAGTGACGCAAACATTGTCAACTTGACACAATTTCGCTTTGAAATAAGGGAAAACATTTTAAGATATAGAATTAAATATAATTTGAATCGACACCTTCATATTAGTGTATGGCGAATGATAGAAGCTCAGATGGAAGGAAAATAAAAATGAAAAACTAAGTGCAAATTGTGTAGATCTAAAAGCGGGTAGTGTTAAATGAACCTTACAGAGAATACTCCAAGTCAAGGTAAACAGACAGTCGTGAGCAGTAGGTTCTGAAATTATTTTTGTTAGTAAAATTTTATATGTTTGTTTTAATTTATTAATTTAGTGCCTAAAAGAATACAACTGATCATTTTATGTTTTTACCCTGTTTAAAAGATGTTACCAGAATATCTCATTATAATTCTTGAAACTGGAAAAATAATTTGAAAACTGGAAAACAGTATTTAAAGTTAATTGTCATCGTCCATACTTTTCCACAATAACTTAATAATAAACAATTATTTATTTATAACATATACAGAATACAATATCAAACGTTAGTTCTGAAAAAGTTTGTATGCACTTGGAAAGAAGACGATATATTTTAGGTCGATGTAGTGAAAGAGATTCATTTGAGTTCGGCCGTTAGTACACCCGTCAAAATACCAGTGCAAGGCTATATTATGGTCACTTATTATTTACGTTTAACTGATTCTAAACTTATTTAATAACGATAGTCTTTTTGTTATTGTCAATATAAGAATATTGTTTTTGTGTGTACTGTACTTGTATTTGTGACCTGTGCTTTAAGCTAATCGAAATCTAATATTTTTACGAGAATAGTCGTAATAAATATATTTTAACTTTTAAAATTTCTATGAACAGTTATAAATATAATATGGATTATAGCCCGCTCGCTAACATGCCGTTAACATGTCACTCGCTGTGATATGTTATTATGTGATTTTAGAACACTCCTAATCACTGTGTACGCCATTCAGATTGACCTGTTAGTATAGCTGACAGCTTCATATCGCGTCCACGTGGACACAACGCTGCTACAATTATTAACCTACCGATTCATTAGCTTTTTCATTCGGAAGCAAGCTGACGGTTATTAATTTTATGATTTAGTTTTCCGTTATTTAATATTTAGTATTAGCATGTTAATTATGTTAATTATTAATTTTGTGATTTAGTTTTCCGTTATTTAATATTTAGTATTAGCATGTTAATGCCAAAGCCGACTACCATGATGAAAATATCTGTTACGTTTTCCAGAAGTGGTTTAAAAATACATTGTTAAAGAATCTCTCGCCAGACAAAATATACTCTATCATTCTGTATAACGCTAGTTTAGATAACAATTCTAGGGTAAACCAATAATTCTTGGGTAACACCAAATATGTCCAGTGCAAAACACAATATTGTAACATTTATAGAAGACCGCAATTTAAAGATCCCTGAAGTAAAGTCATGTTAAGTTGTTATATTATATTATCATATCAATGATGTATTATATTATCATATGAAATTTTTCGTTAGTTATATTGCTAACTTGTTTAAATTTAATTTTCAAATTATTGGACATGGTTGTTATTCTCGTAGTATGTGAATTTATTCCGCTATTATAAATACGAAATAAAACGTCTGTGTCTTTTCAGTTAGTTCTTATTTTATTCAGAATTCCTGGCTAGAGCGATATTTTTGTATACATTTCCTTTTCTTGCTACAGATTTTAAAAGAATTAATATCTTACACTGTTGCTGCTTCGACTTACATGAAAGGGACGGGATGTTTAAACGACAGAGAAGGGAGAAAAGTAATTTAGAGAAGTATTTTACATGACAGAAGCGAGGGGTTGTCCAGCATTTTGTGTCACAGTTATTTCCGAACAAAAGCGGACAACAGTCCGCTTGATTGGTTTAGTTTGACTAAGTAGGATGCACGTGTGCGTGTGCACATGTTTGTAGGTCACCGTGGTTTTATCTATCTTACAGACAAGTGTATCGTGTCAATGTTTACACAGTGCTAGGCATAAAGCTTTGATTACAGCCCATTTTGCTTGGACAATTATTAATTAGGAGCATTCTTAGTTTTAGAGGCACGTGGATACATTTGCCCTAACTTGCATCCATTTATTTCGTGGGGTGTAGGGAAACCAAAAAGTATATAAAATTTTATATTCGTAGATTTTCAAGGATAGTATTAGTTGAGTTATTCAATAGGATATTTTAACTTTACATATTTCTTCCTCAAAATATAAATTATAAAAACGACCTAAAGATAAAAGAACAGCCAATTATTTATACGTAATGCAGACCACAACAAAAATTTTAGATATTACTTAGGTCCAAGGCTACTATAAACAATAATATTTAAAGTCTAACAAAGCTTGCTTTATGTCTAAGAAGATTGTAGAACAAACAACTTTTTTAGTGACATGAGATCTCCCATGAAATGATCAACTGTTAAGTGTTTATTTTATTTATAAATCCAAAGTGATGGAATGGGATGAGGTTTATTCACAACGATTTACTTCATTCTTATAAGCAGGTTTTACTACCAATATTTTAGACGACTACCAATCTTTTTCCCCAATTTTTTCCTATCCTAACGGCTTAATATTTATATAAATAGTAAAATAGTTTTACCTTTTTCTTGTCCGTCTGGTGGCCTTTACTCTTTATGTAAATCTACGCGTTTCGGGACATATGCCCCATCATCAGGAATGATGAAGTTCGTCAATTATTAAGATATTAAAAACACTTTATATACAATTTTACACACATAACAATAAATATAAATATAAACACAAAAAATATACATAAAATCCCCAAACTTGAGAACACACGCGATATCGTTGGTGCGCACCACGACATGCTATAGTCGACTGCTGTGCTCATGTTGTTATAGGTCGTACACTATGGACCTTCTTCTGTATTCTTATCGCTGTGTCGTATAGTAGATTTGATTGGAAATTCAATTGTTCGTTAAGAATGACTTTTTCTGTGTTTTTATTTTTATAAGCCTTATATATTTCGTATTCTTCTTCGACAGCATTCATATAACTTCCTTTTCTGCATACATGGAGGGGTTGAAAGTTCGTTGTGAAATCGGTATAACTATGGTTTTTGTCCATCAGATGGCGCGCGTAATTTGACACTGTTTTACTAAATTCTTTTTTAGGTAAATGTTCTCTGAAGCGTTTTCTAAAAGGTCTACCAGTTTGGCCAATGTAAAAGCTATCACAGTCATTGCATATTATCTTATAAACGCCCGTCTTGTCCTCAACCGATTTTGAATGTTTAGGTAAGAGTATCTTATTAACGTTATTATTAGTTCGGTAAGCCATTTTTATATTTATCTCACTGAATACTTTGTTTAAAATTTTGGGTAAGGTGTTACCATATTCTGATGCTATATACCTAACTTTATTTCTATTATTTTCTTGTAATTCTGTTGTTTTTCTTTTTCCTGTGTTTCTTGACTAAATTTTCCACAATTGAGCTTTTGTAACCATTGGCTTTAACTATGTATTTGATCGTGTTTAGTTCTTTGTGAAAATCTTTGTCTTCCAGTGGTATAGAAAGTAACCTATGTACTAAACTATGATAAGCTGCCATTTTTTGAGAAAAGGGTGATGTGACTGTTAGGAAGTTAATGTTTTAGATGTATTTGCCAGGATGCAGAAAATAATGATGAGCGTGGACTGTAATTTAATACATTTGTTAATGTTTCGTTATACAATTTAATTTGAATTGTAAGATTGGCAAAGTCTGATACGCATTTGAATTTTGTAAAACCACGTCGGGTAAAAAATGTTACATGGCAAAATTGAGGCGCAAGTACGCAACACTCAAACTACGTGAAAGCAAGAATTAGCAATGTATTGCTAATATATATTGTATGTATACAATATAATGTTGTAGGGCCTAAGGCCTACATAAATTGTCTCGACGACAAAATAAAAATGAAGAAATGACAGGGCCGAAGCAGCAAACGTGTTTACGTTCGCTGCCCTCCGACGTACGTTGCACTGTGTATTAGCCTGTTCGCGATAAGCGTGAGGCAGAGCGTACAGATTAGCCAACCTTTGAATATGAAATTACCACATTACTGTCCATAGCTGCCCGCAAAAAATCAAAAGATTTTTTAATACATTTTAATAATTTATTATACGAAAACACAATGTGGGTTCTTACTAATAGATATCAACCTCAATAAATTGTATTGAACATTGAGATTGAAATGTTAGATAACAGTTATAACATTAAACTGTTCAGAGATAAAACCTGAATATTGATGATAACAGTTGAGCAGGCCACAGTTGGCTTACAAACTGATTTATACATGAGTATAAATGCAAGAATTAGCAATGTATTGCTAATATATATTGTATGTACAGGGTATACAATATAAGACAATATAAAACATGAATAATAAATAGTTTGACAATGTTTGATGATGAATAATCGGTGACTCATCACATAATGGGCCCAATACAAATTGCAAATATTTTATGCAAGTCATGATGGACAGCTTAAACCAGTCAAGGCCAGTTGACTCATACATAATAGTATTGAGTGTAAAATGAATAGACAAAAATTATTACAAAATTATACATGTAAAAACATAGATTTAGCATAACGCTGTAATATAATAATTAAATGGTGCATGCTATACCTGACAGTTGCAGGAATGCACAACAAATTGACATGTGAAAACAGATTATACATTGTTGAATAATTGCAAGTACATAAGTGTAATGACATGTATGTCATAATTGAAAGCATGAATAATAATTGTGCAATACGTGATCGCAAAATACAAATACAAAATATAAAAATATGTGCGTGGCGCATGATTATAGACAGTAGATGCGGGTAAAATAATGTGTTTTACATAGATACAAGTTATACATAATAAAAAACAATAGAAATCGGTTTGGATAATTACAAGTACATGAATACAAGGCACAATAGCGTAAGTGACAAGTACAGCAAATGTGTTTATACAAAATGTAATGCATGTGTTGAACAATTGCAAGCAACACATAAATTCATAGAGTAATAAAATGGTACACATATTAACATAAAATAGAAAGATGCATACATGGTTTGTATAGCTGCAAACCATGTGAATATTATATAACAAAATTATGACATAAGAACAAATACTAAGCAAAAACATGACGCACAAATCAAATGTTGTATACACGAAAATACAAAAAATAATTGAAACTTTGCATATTAAATAAACTGACACTTGCTTGAGTAAAACAAACAGTTTCTGAATTGAAAATCCGCAGAGCAGTAAGGAAACGACAGATTAGAAGGTAAGAAAGGTGAAAAAGATTGGGCTCAGAAGATTGAGACAGACAAGCGGGACCATGCCACCAAAGCGAACAATCACGCAAAACGTCGGGGTGACATCCCCTAGAAATAATGTCAGCAGGATTACGCTGCGAATTGATATGATGCCATGTGTAGGTTTCAGTGAGATGCTGAATCTCGGCAACACGATTAGCGACGTAGGTCTTCCACCTAGAAGACTGGGCATGACTCCAGTAAAGGTATACCATGGAGTCAGAGTACAGGTGAACGCTATTGATAAAGGAATGAAGAGCAGGGGTGACCTTGAATAAAAGTCGCGATAACAACAAGCAAGCACAGAGTTCAATGCGGGGTAATGACACCTGTCGTAGTGGAGCCACGCGAGATTTGGAACACAAAAGGTGACAAGAGACCGATGAATCTTGATAAACAACTCTAACGTAAACACAACACCCATAGCCCTTTTCAGTAGCATCCGCAAACCCATGTAATTCAACTATCTTTGCCTTGGACTTGCTGCGAATAGAGCGTGGGACAATAATTTTACCAATTAGATATAACTTATCGCATAATGAACGCCAATACAAATATAATTGCTCAGAAATTGGCTCATCCCAACCAAGATTGCACAGCCAGAGTTGCTGCATAAACTGTTTATAAAGAAAAACAATTGGACCGACGAGTCCGAGTGGGTCGTAGATACCGGCGATAATCGACAGGATTTTCCTCTTAGAGATGCTTGACTCAACTGGAAATGACTTGATGTCAAACAAAAATGAATCTGTAGAGTTGTTCCAAAGAATGCCCAACGTACGCACATTGCCTTGTTTGTTTAATTGGAGTGATAAATTATTATGATCTGTGACCACATTTGGTTCATTTGATACCCATTTATGCAGAGTAAGGCCATATTGACTCAACAACGTACCCAAGTCAGATTTCAACTTGGTCGGATTAGAAATGGTGTCTGCACCGGTTAACAAATCATCGACATAGAAATCATTAATTATAGCTAAAACAGCGTCAGGAAAAGAAGCTTCATGATCCTTACCAATCTGAATAAGGCAACGAGTAACCAAAAACGAGGCACTAGCAGTACCGTATGTTACAGTTAGCAGTACAAAATGTTCAAACTGTTCAAGGGGAGAATTACGCCACTGAATACGCTGATAATGACAATCCTTATCAGACACTAGAATTTGTCGATACATCTTCTCGATGTCGGCGATCAAAACAGTTGTGTATGCGAAATCGCAAGAGAATAGAAAAAAGATCTTGTTGGACATTTGGGCCTACCAACAAAATATCATTGAGAGAAAGACCATTGGTAGTTTTGGCCGAGCCATCAAAAACGACGCAAAGTTTTGTCGTGGAACTAGAATGTTTAAAAACGGCATGGTGAGGCAAATAGTAGGTATTTGAAACCCTGGAATTAACAGAGCAATCGTCGACAAGCGCCATGTGGTCAAGATCCCTATATTCTTGAATAAAGTTTGCGTATGCACGCGCAAGCTCAGAATCACGCTTGAACCGGCGTTCTAAACTCAAAAATCTCGCTTCAGCGGTAGCATAGGACTCACCCAACTGGGGATTGTCAGACTCGAATGGTAATGAGACAACGAACCTACCCTCATCATTGCGATGAGGGGACTTAACAAAATGTTCCTCACAAATTGAATCGTTACTAATGGGTGCATTATCAAGGATGGTTTCGGTCTCCCAAAATTTCTCAAGAGACGTTAAAATTTGACTGTCGTTGTTTCTTGCCAAGAACGAAACAGCAGGACCCTTAGAATGGCAATGTTTGGGCAGATTGCCTGCTAGAATGTAGCCTAACTTTGTTTCTTGTATAATAGGAAAGTTAGGACCACGTACATATTTGTTAGCTAAAATCAAGTCTAAATAAAACTGCGCTCCTAATAGTATGTCTATGTCAGCTGATACGTTGAAATGTGGGTCAGCAAGGAAAACGTTATCTGGGATATTAAAATGATTTATAATCAGAATGATCACTGTTGCACACCACTATATAAAAATTATTCCGATTAGCGCTTTCAAGCTTCACAGCTCATCGTCAGATCGGGAATAGACAGGAAATATGTGAAACCCAACACTTCACCCCTCTCCGCCACCCTGCTCACCCACAACAAACTAAAAATTAATGACCCTTCCCCACCCCCTAAACTCTGTCTCACCATCTGTACAGTTACATATTTTTCTAGTAAATTCCTTGTGTTTCAGTGTGTGTGTGTGTGTGTGTGTGTGTGTGTGTGCATCCTTTAAACTACCCTCTTCCTCTCCACACACGTGGGTCATTCACACACCCTTATTTTAAAACAACTAATTAGTACTATGCAATATAATTCTTAATCTTATCTATCTGTCCTCTCTCATTTACTTCTTAATCATGTTATAAAATATTTCTTCATTATCAAATTTAATTTTAATATTAATTAAATTGTCTAACCATTTTTCTCTTTCTTTCAATATTTCTAACTCCTCTCTAAGCTTCCTTTCACCTGTGTTATTTACTACTTTTACAATTTCGTATTCTTCCAAAGGATTAACAAACTTATGGTTGTCTTCTATGAAATGTCTTGCATATAACGAATTGGCTGTTCTATTACCTTCTCCCCGTTTGTGGTCAGACAACCTGCATACGAATTTACGTCCTGTGCCCCCTAGGTACACTTTGTTGCAGTCTTTACATTTTAATTTATAAATTCCGCTTTTCTGTAATACTGGAATTTTTTCTATATTCTTATTCCTTATCTTATCAAATACCGTTTCACATTTTTTAATAGGTATATCTACTCCATATTTATTAAAACATTTTATAATTTTTCTAGTATGTGAACCTATGTATGTCAATGACCCTGCATAATTCTTTTGTTCTTGTGCATAATATTATAGTTACGAAGGCGGATAAAGGAAATACAATGGTACTAATGAGAAAGGAAGAATACATAAAGAAAACGGAAGAATTTATAAGGGAAGGACCATACGAGGAAATAAAGTATAATTATACAAGTAAGTACCAGTCAAGGATAAAACAAATGATGAAACAGATAACATTTATAGAAGAAAATAAGAAAAAGTATTTATTGGAAAGTAATCCAACAGCACCAACTTTTAAAAGTCAGGTTAAGATACATAAAGAAGGAAAACCAATTAGACCGATTGTTTCTTTTATTAATGCACCTATTTATAAATTATCAAAGGAAGTTAGCAGAGTACTGAAAGAGAAATATGAATTTGGGACAAAATACAACATAGAGAATAATGTAAAATTGATAGAAAAATTAGAAAATATTAGCATTAATGTAAATACAAAATTGATATCACTGGATGTTAAGGACATGTTTACTAATATCACAGTAAATAAAGTTATTAAGTTAATAAACGATAATAATATGGGAGAATACAGGTATAAAAAGCAGTTGATGAAAGTAATTAAAGAATGTGTAAATCAGAACTATTTTAGGTTTAATAACAAGTTTTATATACACAAAAAAGGTTTACCTATGGGGTCTTCATTATCCCCTATTCTTGCTGAAATATACATGAATGATTTTGAAAAGCAATTAATAACTTCCACTAAGTATAAAGACAATATAAAATTATGGTCTAGATACGTTGATGATGTATTAGTAATTTGGGAAGGAAGCATAGAAGAAGTGCATGAGTTTATAAAGGAGGTAAATAATAAGGATAAAAACTTACAATTTAAGGAAGAGATAGGAGGTAAGCAAATAAATTACTTAGATTTAAACATAGAAATTAAAGATAATGAGAAACTACAGTTTGGGATATTTAGGAAAGAGTCGTATTCTGATATAATTATACCAAGAGAGTCTTACCACCCATACAGATATAAAATGGCGGCAATCAATTCCTTTTGTTACAGAGCTCAGAAGTGTTTAAAAGAGACCAAATCAAAAGATAGGGAGTTAAAAACGATAAAGGGAATTGTAAGGAATAATAATTATAGCACCAACATAGTGGATAAAGTTATGAAAAGGGTCAACATACAAAAAGCTAAAATAGAACCAGAACAAAAGAATTATGCAGGGTCATTGACATACATAGGTTCACATACTAGAAAAATTATAAAATGTTTTAATAAATATGGAGTAGATATAGCTATTAAAAAATGTGAAACGGTATTTGATAAGATAAGGAATAAGAATATAGAAAAAATTCCAGTATTACAGAAAAGCGGAATTTATAAATTAAAATGTAAAGACTGCAACAAAGTGTACCTAGGGGAGACAGGACGAAAATTCGTATGCAGGTTGTCTGACCACAAACGGGGAGAAGGTAATAGAACAACCAATTCGTTATATGCAAGACATTTCATAGAAGACAACCATAAGTTTGTTAATCCTTTGGAAGAATACGAAATTGTAAAAGTAGTAAATAACACAGTTGAAAGGAAGCTTAGAGAGGAGTTAGAAATATTGAAAGAAAGAGAAAAAGGGTTAGACAATTTAATTAATATTAAAATTAAATTTGATAATGAAGAAATATTTTATAACATGATTAAGAAGTAAATGAGAGAGGACAGATAGATAAGATTAAGAATTATATTGCATAGTACTAATTAGTTGTTTTAAAATAAGGGTGTGTGAATGACCCACGTGTGTGGAGAGGAAGAGGGTAGTTTAAAAGGATGCACACACAAACACACACACACACACACACACACACACACACACACACACACACACACACTGAAACACAAGGAATTTACTAGAAAAATATGTAACTGTACAGATGGTGAGACAGACTTTAGGGGGTGGGGAAGGGTCATTAATTTTTAGTTTGTTGTATGTGAGCGGGGTGGGGGAGAGGGGTGAAGGGTTGGGTTTCACATATTTCCTGTCTATTCCCGATCTGACGATGAGCTGTGAAGCTTGAAAGGGCTAATCGGTATAATTTTTATATAGTGGTGTGCAACAGTGATCATTCTGATTGTGATTTCAACCACTAACACAAATTTCTTCATTAAAAATGATTTATGTCGAAAGATTGTGCTGGCAGTTTATGAGTCAATGCAGATAAGATTGCACACGTAGCGTCAAAGCTGAACATTTAATAACGAGAAATAATACGAATAGATGCCAAATTAGTGGCACAACATGTCGCATTATTAATACCTGTAATTGGTATATTAGATGCAGTCAAGTTAAGTTGCAATTTTTTAGCAAATGATTCAGTACAAAAGTTCACTTGTGACCCGGCATCTAATAAAATTCTTGCAAGCTGTCTGTTACCAGCCCGGTCGATGACGAACACGACTGCTGTCGACAAAAGAACATTGTTTGCTGACTGGAGCTTAAATGAACAATAATTACTGCTGCTGGCAGAACCTTGTTTTGACACATTATTTATGTGCAGCAATGTATGGTGTCGTTTTGAACAGATCTTACATGATTGTTTGACCTTACAATTAGGTGCAAAATGATCTGGTCTTAAACAATTAGTGCAGCATTTATGCTTTAATATAAATTGCCCTCGTTCTGATATGCTTAATTCACGAAATTTGCCACACATATGAATTGGGTTAATAGCCTTGCAGCATGGGCATAAATAATTATTTGAAGTTGAATGGTAACTCTTCAATGCAGTGCTGCCAGCAGAGTTTCGTAATTTATGTTTTTCAGACTTATTATTAAACCTTAAAGTCGGCTTGTTAAGTTGCTGTCCAGCGTCTATCGGTAATGTATTTTCTAATAATTATCTACATGCGTTTAAAAACTGTGTAAAGCTCTGAAAGTTAGGAAGATTATCGGGATCTATAGACTCCTTCCATAATTTAAACGTGGAATGGTCAAGTTTTTCTGACAATAGTTGTACAGTAATGAGTTCAAATGAATCCACTGACAATTGCATAGCTGCCAGCGAATTGACTGAAGACATTATTGTATTTATAAATTCTGCTAAGCTCTGTACAGAGTCTTTGATTGTAGACTTTACTTCTAGCAAATTTTGAATATAATATTTCGCTAATATGAATTTGTTATCATATCTAGCGGGCAGCAAACTTAACGCTATTGAATAGTTCTCATTACATATAGGTAAGGCCTTAATTAGATCTAGTGGCTCATTTTTGAGAGATGAATACAAATAATGTAGTTTTTGCACTGAAGTTAGATCAGATCTGGTATGTACCAAGTCCAGAAATATTGAATAAAAGTGCTGCCATTCTAAAATGTTGCCTGTGAATCAGGGCAAACTTATAGGTGTTAATTGTATATTACTTGTTAATACTCGAGATTCAGTCTGAACGTTGAAAGTTTCTATTAATTGCAAGATGTTAGCTTCGGTTGAATATAAAAGTTCTTCAACCTCAATTCTGACTTCTTGAGCAACGTTTATGTCCTTAGAAATTAATTCAATTTCAGACTGTACCTCATCATATTTTGTTGCTAAACTCTTTAGACTTTCCAATCTAACAGTTAAAAAATGTTTAGTGTTACTGTTTTTATCAAAATTAATTATAGCAGAATTGATTCGCACTATGGCAGACTTTAAGCCGCCTCTCTTTCTAACCAACACTTTGAGGCCCTCTTCCGCCATTCTACGCACCTGTTAGTGATGTCGTTGATGTCGTACCTTGTGTGAGATGTCCTGGAGCGTCGAGGCCGTGGAATAGATGGCAGATACACACGGACTGGATAGATGACTGCTCAATCTGGTGTGTAGGCGTTAACACATGGATGGTCTTGTAGTGGTGTTGTCACGAGGCTCAATGGCGACGAAAGAAATGCTGAATAACTCCCGACACGGTCGGATCAGCGAACATGCTGAATCGCCCGTGATGGCCAGAAATTGAGGTGGAAGAAATGATGAAAGCCGCTCTGGTATAAGTTGAAAGGCGGTAAAATGATGAATCCAGGCACGGAGCGACCAAAAATGTTAGGTAGTTAATGTTTTAGATGTATTTGCCAGGATGCAGAAAATAATGATGAGCGTGGACTGTAATTTAATACATTTATTAATGTTTCGTTATACAATTTAATTTGAATTGTAAGATTGGCTAAGTCTGATACGCATTTGAATTTTGTAAAACCACGTCGGGTAAAAAATGTTACATGGCAAAATTGAGGCGCAAGTAGGCAACACTCAAACTACGTGAAAGCAAGAATTAGCAATGTATTGCTAATATATATTGTATGTATACAATATAATGTTGTAGGGCCTAAGGCCTACATAAATTGTCTCGACGACAAAATAAAAATGAAGAAATGACAGGGCCGAAGCAGCAAACGCGTTTACGTCCGCTGCCCTCCGACGTACGTTGCACTGTGTATTAGCCTGTTCGCGATAAGCGTGAGGCAGAGCGTACAGATTAGCCAACCTTTGAATATGAAATTACCACATTACTGTCCAGTGACTCAGCATTTATCGTGAGATCCGTGGTTGTCGGTTTCCGGTATATTTGATATTGAAATTTTTCATCTAGTCTTGTAATTGTCAGGTCGAGGAAGTTAAGTTTATTATTTATCTTCGTCTCAAGTGTGAACTGTATGTTTTTATTGACACCATTCATGTACAATTTCATATTTTCTATTTGCCGTATTGTGCCATTAAAAATTATAAACGTATCATCAACGTAACGTGTATAGATAACAATGCACTGATTACAAAAGCGGATAAGGGGAATACTGTAGTCGTAATAGACAGAGACGAATACACATCAAAAGTTAATGAGTTCATATTAAATAATAATATTGAAATGATACAAACGGACCCAACTGCAGAGTTCGTCAAAGTTTTGAATAATAAAATTAACCTATGTACACAGCTGTTTAATAGCGCCATACGCCGTGCTCTAAAACCCACTAACGCAGAAGCACCACAATTTGTTGGCCTACCAAAAATCCATAAGACCAATATACCGATTAGGCCATTGATAAATTTCACAACTGCGCCGAGCTACAATGTCAGCAAAAAACTTGCAGTGAAAATAAAAAACAGTATAAAGATAAATAATAACCACAGTATAAAAAATAACATTGACTTTTTTAACAAAATGAAAAGCATTAAATTACGACCTAATTATAAAATAGCATCATTTGACATTGTTGACTTGTATACGAATGTCCCTGTTCAAGAAACTCTCACTATCCTTAAAGCAAATCTTATTAACGCAAAAATATGTAACTCTGAAGAAATCAATGATTTAGTTAATTTACTGGAAGTTGTACTTGACCAAAATTATTTACATTTAATAATAATTATTATATCCAAAAAAAGGGTCTAGCCATGGGGTCACCTTTGTCTGGTTTACTAGCTGATATATACCTAAACCACTATGAGAATACATATTTGCTCAATAACGTAAATAAACTTTCCAAGAAAATAATATCATATACACGTTACGTTGATGATACGTTTATAATTTTTAATGGCACAATACGACAAATAGAAAATATGAAATTGTACATGAATGGTGTCAATAAAAACATGCAGTTCCCTCTTGAGACGGAGATAAATAATAAACTTAACTTCCTCGACCTGACAATTACAAGACTAGATGAAAAATTTCAATATCAAATATACCGGAAACCGACAACCACGGATCTCACGATAAATGCTGAGTCACACCACACCTTTTCTCAAAAAATGGCAGCTTATCATAGTTTAGTACAGGTTACTTTCCATACCATTGGAAGACAAAGATTTTTACGAAGAACTAAACACGCTCAAATACATAGCTAAAGCCAATGGTTATAAAAGCTCAATTGTGGAAAATTTTGCTCTCTAGGCCTTCTGCCTAGTTTTAATTAACTCGTAGCCTCTCCTTAAAAAAAAAAAATTCTATAAAAACTCAATAAAAAATAAGGAGGAGTTACACTGTTTTTACTTATGTATTCATTTATATACACATTCATTTATATATATATATATATATATATATATATATATATATATATATCATAAACGTTACTATGAGCTGAGTGATCATCGGAATAATAAACTCTATATGTTCATAGTGGTTATAGATACACTGGATTACTATTCTGAGAGTTTAGTGACAATGTCATATTTTTCTGTCTTGATGTTAACATTTTAATAACTGTATCTTAATTTTCGGATTATATTATGTATGTTATATCTGCATTTAACTAAACCATGTATTTCAGGTTACATTTGCCTTACATTTAAGGCATTTGCCTGAACATACATTGCTAATTCTTGCTTTCACGTAGTTTGAGTGTTGCGTACTTGCGCCTCAATTTTGCCATGTAACATTTTTTACCCGACGTGGTTTTACAAAATTCAAATGCGTATCAGACTTTGCCAATCTTACAATTCAAATTAAAATGTATAACGAAACATTAATAAATGTATTAAATTACAGTCCACGCTCATCATTATTTTCTGCATCCTGGCAAATACATCTAAAACATTAACTTCCTAACAGTCACATCACCCCTTTTCTCAAAAAATGGCAGCTTATCATAGTTTAGTACATAGGTTACTTTCTATACCACTGGAAGACAAAGATTTTCACAAAGAACTAAACACAATCAAATACATAGTTAAAGCCAATGGTTACAAAAGCTCAATTGTGGAAAATTTAGTCAAGAAACACAGGAAAAAGAAAAACAACATAGAATTACAAGAAAATAATAGAAATAAAGTTAGGTATATAGCATCAGAATATGGTAACACCTTACCCAAAATTTTAAACAAAGTATTCAGTGAGATAAATATAAAAATGGCTTACCGAACTAATAATAACGTTAATAAGATACTCTTACCTAAACATTCAAAATCGGTTGAGGACAAGACGGGCGTTTATAAGATAATATGCAATGACTGTGATAGCTTTTACATTGGCCAAACTGGTAGACCTTTTAAAAAACGCTTCAGAGAACATTTACCTAAAAAAGAATTTAGTAAAACAGTGTCAAATTACGCGCGCCATCTGATGGACAAAAACCATAGTTATACCGATTTCACAACGAACTTTCAACCCCTCCATGTATGCAGAAAAGGAAGTTACATGAATGCTGTCGAAGAAGAATACGAAATATATAAGGCTTATAAAAATAAAAACACAGAAAAAGTCATCCTTAAAGAACAATTGAATTTCCAATCAAATCTACTATACGACAAGAATACAGAAGAAGGTCCATAGTGCACGACCTATAACAACATGAGCACAGCAGTCGACTATAGCACGTCGTGGTGCGCACCAACGATATCGCGTGTGTTCTCAAGTTTGGGGATTTTATGTATATTTTTTGTGTTTATATTTATATTTATTGTTATGTGTGTAAAATTGTATATAAAGTGTTTTTAATATCTTAATAATTGACGAACTTCACCAAGGGATATTCCTGATGATGGAGCATATGTCCCGAAACGCGTAGATTTACATAAAGAGTAAAGGCCACCAGACGGACAAGAAAAAGGTAAAACTATTTTACTATTTATATACATATAAGTGGCCTGGATACCAAAAAGCATGGAGCTTAATATTTTATTGGTCAGGTGTGTTTGTCTTTCTCAGATTTGCTTATTAACTTTCTTCTAACACAGTTAATGCACTTCATTCGTTATAGAATATTCTCTAGGTGCGTTCCCCCGTATGAACATAAATTGGTTGAGCCTTGTACGATTGCGTGTAATTATTAATGTGGTGTTTTCCAGTACGCTGAATACCGCTGGACCTTTTCGTATTATTTCTGTTAGTGTTTATATGCTTAGTATAGTTTGCACTATGGTTTTACTACTTATATTTCAAACGGTTCTGTTTCTACTTTGCACTCCATAATAAGCATACTTTACATTTTGTTTTGTAATCTTCATTAACATGTCAACATGGATGTATCAAGAAGGCTCTTGGTCTTGCATTTCTCTTTATTCACAGCATAATTTTATATCTCACTTTTTTGAGTACCGAAAATACAGTATGGTTTACAACTGACTGTTTAATTTAGCCAAAAAGTATTTAGTCTGGTAGGGATTTCGAAATAAACATTTGATCACACATTATAGTCGCAAGAATACACATGTGAAAGTAAGAAGTCACTTGAACAAAATATTCTTCTCTTGACTTCTTGGAAATTGCATAGGCGTTTACAAAGGAAAGGTTCATGATTTTTTTAATTTGTTACAAGGGGTTGAGTAATAAACTTAAAACAACACTTTCAGAAATATACGGTTAGATACAAGAATCTTATTTATATTAGCAGTTAATTTCGTATTAAGCTATGAGGAGTTAATTAGAGATAAATGTGATAAAAGCAGGATGTGATAAAAGGACGTAGTTAGAGATCATTGCTTCTTTCCTGTATGCGAGTAACATGTCAAAGCCGTCAGATAACGCTATTTGTATATGACACGACAGTGTAGTTTTGGCTGGAACATTGCAGCAAAAGAAATAAAATCAGTAAATCGTATCGCCAATTGTTTTAAGATATTGTGCGTAAAGTGAAATTGGTGAAGGTTTGTTACACCAACAAAATAATTTAATTCCATCTTATATCGTCATTAATGATGGAACGCTGAATTGGTGTTGTTTGTTATACGGCAAAATATCTGAAAGTGGTTGGGTGCCAAACGTCGATGAAAAGAGTAGGCTTATATTTCAGAAATAAGAAAAGAAAGCACTCAGGGCAGAATATCAAACTAATAAAGATGTACTCCCTGTTGGGTAGATCTTAATTAGATTATTAGTTTACAAAAAAGTTAAAAACTATTTGTTCCTGCGGCTTCCGAGTGCGGGCTGTGTTAAACAAAATTGTACAGAGATTATGTGAGGTTTTCAGAACATAACACTCCGAATTACAATTAATACATTATGGATCATGAACGGTTTAACCGTTCTAAAATTCAAACCTATACCCTAGATATTTGTAGTCTAGATTATAGTCCAACTAACAGTGATTTCTAGTTTTTTAACTACTTTTAGTATTTAAACAATTATGCTGTTTAAGTAATATGAGGTCCTGCAAAACGGACTTGTGACATACCCGAAAATATAAATAAGTATTTATTGTTTAATGTGAAAGAGATTATGCCTACATGTAATTCTGTGTGCACTAAACTGATCAGATCTGATTGAGGCATCCGAACTTCTTCACTACATCTAGAAGTTTACCCCTATTGATTGTACATCTCCTTAAAATCCATGAACAATACATTAGCTGTACCCTGTTCTCGTAATATGTTGTTACAATTTATTTCATATAGGCCTATAGGTTTGCATCTGTTCCTCATTCCGTCCTGAATACACATGATAACTTCTTACCTGCGACTCTGCTAAAACTTCAATCTGCTTTTAATTAATGGCGCCATTTCTTTATCATTACGTCTAACTAAGATATCCCTCTATAATTGTTACAGTTAGTTTCGCCTCACCTTTTTAAATACTTTAAAAAATATACTGATCGTGAACTTTTTCCATCTCCGACATTTGTTCTCTCCATGTCGTCATAAACAATTTATCTAACTTATACCATATAGCCTCTCTAGAATATTTCGAGTCATTATTTTGTTTTGTTCGGACTTTTGTTATTCTTATAATTCGTTACAGTTTCTCCAAATTCTCCTTTCTTGGCTTGGCGTGTTAAATAGAATACCCCAGTTCTCTGCTAGTAGCTAGTGGGTAACCAATTCAAACTCTCTCTCTCTCTCTCTCTCTCTCTCTCTCTCTCTCTCTCTCTCTCTCTCTCTCTCTCTCTCTCTCTCTCTCTCTCTCACACACACACACACACACACACACACACACACACACACACACACACACACACACACACACACACACACACACACACACTTAAATGTCAGCGTAGTAGGCCTAATGTACACATTCGTCGCATGGCCCTGAATCCAGAATTATAAGATTTGATTATTACTACCGATGATTATTTCAATAGATTTAAGTTGAAGCATTGGACACCACTCGACGTAAACAGGACGCACCTCCTGTTTCTCGCTCTGTCTCCCTCTAAATATATATATATATATATATATTATATATAAGTAACTCGATGTTTCTTGCAGTAATTATATAATTTGTGATGTTCTCAATTTGTTTCTTCTGCAAGTAGTATAATTTCGTATATTCTTTTTAACACCTGACGCACGTTTCACTGAAAAATATCAGTATCATCAGAGGTTTCTAAGTAAATTAATAACAATCGAAATAATTCTATTAATATAAAATTAACGAATAATCGAAATTGTATCGATTTTAATTCAAAATAAAATAACTGATAATCGATTTAGGTCGATTAGTTAACGATTGTTTTAATGTTTATTTCCTTCAGCAGCTGTTTTCTCGGTTATATTTGAAATTTTGTTGTTTATATTTTATTCATTTTTATTTTTTAGTAAATTTAAACAAAATTTAAACAACAAAATTTCAAATATAACCGAGAAAACAGCGGCTGAAGAAATAAACATTAAAACAATCGTTAACTAATCGACCTAAATCGATTATCAGTTATTTTATTTTACATTAAAATCAATACAAATTCGATTATTCGTTAATTTTATATTAGGCCTAATAGAACTATTTCGATTAGATTTATTAATATATATATATATATATATATATATATATATATATATGAGATTCTGAGAGATAGATAACACAACTCCCCGAGCCTGAGCGATCGTGGATCGACCGATTGGACATTGGTCAATGGTAATCACGCACGCATATATGCATGATAAGGTTTTGTCAGTGAATATTGTAATAGCAGTTTAACATAAGTAAGACACAACAACGTAAGTATTGAAACATCAGTTATCTTTAATACCATGTGAAAAAAGTCAATGTTCTGGTGTTAGTAATCAGATTATATGAACTCCAACTTTGTCGTGTTTACTTGCTGAACTGGTATTTGGCATGTTCCGGACGAGGCCTTTCAGTGTTCCCACCATTTTCAAGTCCTAAACCACGACCACTTTGGCCCTAAAGTGGTCGTGCTTTATGACTTGAAAATGGTGGGAACACTGAAAGCCCTCATCCGGAACATACCAAATACCAGTTCAGCAAGTAAACACGACAAAGTTGGAATTAGAGAGACAGCTAATTCAAATAACAAGACGAATTATATGAACTGGTCATAAGTTTGTGCCAGCAACTAGCGGTCTGTCCGCTCTGTATGTTTAGTGTTGACTCTACGGCTCCTGCTTCCTCGCTATTTGTATTTTCAACTTTTCCCTTAAATTACGTGAGTGACTACACGGAGCGGATAGTGTAACGATGTGGTGAACTATGAGTGCTTTAGACTGTTACCATTGTCGAATACAGACTGACTCGTGTGACATTACGATTTCTTTTGTTTACGTTTGTGTTGAGTTGTATTCAAATTTAATTACGTTATTTAAATTAACGCTATATCTCAACAGAAAAATTTCATTTACGTGCAGCCTAAGACAAAGAATCTTTTTACAAAGTTCTAAAATCACCTTGTCGAAATCCGATCGTTTGTTTTATAAGAATGTGTTTTAAATCGAGAAATATTCTATTTATTTTGGAGAAACGTATATGAACAGCTAATACATGTAATATTTGAAGTACATAAAGTTATTACATAAATAAGAAGACAACGGCTGTGTCAACTAAATGAAATCTAGTGAAATATTAAGTTGAAAGAAAATAGATTTACACAAAACAACAATGTTATTGCATCAATTTGCCAATAAACTCTAGTAAATATTGCTGTACACCAACACACACATATACACCCAACTTATAGAAAGTAATGACTGATAACAGTATAATAAGAATGCCTAGAATAATGTATAAAATAAATATAGTTACAATAAATAATAATAATAATAATAAGTAAATACATACATATTACTACTATTACTACCACCACTACTACTACTACTACTACTACTACTACTACTACTACTACTACTATTACTACTACTACTACTACCACGATTACTATTACTACTACTACTACTACTACTACTACTAGTACTACTACTACTACTACTGCTGCTGCTGCTGCTGCTGCTGCTGCTGCTGTTGTTGCTGCTAATAAAAAATAAAATAATAATAATAATGTTCCAGTGGTCCCTAGAATTCGAACCCTACGTCCGAGCTTACAATATCTTTGTCAACTGCTGTCACTTTTACTTTTAGCTAGCTAACAGGGGACGAGTTTTGAAAAGGTTGTATGTACCTCTAGAAAACACACCATAACCCATGGTGGGACGATGGGCTTTTGGACGCACCTGGACGCACTCTGTTGCATTTAGTTCTAGCTGCGGTAGCCGGGGGCTCTGCCGCGGTGGTCTGTTTATTGCACCGGTTTTCGTAGAACTCGTATACTAGTTTCCCAAAATAATTCTGAGGTTGAGGTATCCATTAAAAAACCCTTATTCAGAAAAACACCCTCTTGGAGGGTGAAGAGAATGAGGGATACCTCCTTGGTTGATGCAGAAAAATTTCTGACATCGTCAGCCAGTGTAGCAGCGATGTACATACCAGAGTATGTACTATCATGTGTTAAGCTTTGCAACCCAACAAGGAATGCGGTGACGTTTGCCATTCCACTGCACGTATCACAGGCCTACAACTACACATTTAAAATACGTTTAACACTGTCTCTCACACTGTATTTCTAATTGCATATAGGGATAGCCATTATGTTTTATCTATGCCTGTTTCATTTATTGCTTACACTTTTCAGATCATTATTAACTACCAATAAAAATGTTCGTTTAGAAAATGTAATTATACAGATACCTAAACGGAAATAACGGCAATATAAAGCATGGTCACCTAATAACAAAAATTATAATTAACAGGTAAGATGGTTGAGTAAGTTGTGACTTACCTCATGTAAGTGGTTGGGCCAATTCCATGTTGTTTTGTTCCGAACATAATTGCTCGTTTTATACCTTGATTTTACACATTTACTGTAAATTCTTGTATCGTTTTTAACATAAATCGGTGTTCAGATAAAGTAATGAGCGTCAACTTTCATCAGAGGCAGTGGAGAGCAGTCAGGAATTAACGACCGTAAAATCTGAATCTATTATAAATATATTCTTCTGAGTCCTCGCTATCACTGTTGTCAGTGGCACTTTCACTATCATCTCTGATACCTCCTGTTTCAATTACAAAACTGTCAATAATGTCTGGCGTAATGCCATCTTTATTCCAGTAGTAGTCCTCCATTCGTATAACGTGTTTTTCATATCCTGTCCAGTCGCAAGGTGTAACTGATTCAATTGCCATTTCAGTAATTTTCTTAAGCGCATCTAACGATAAATCTCCTGTTGTATTATTGTCCCGTATTATACGCTTCATTTTCGCCCATGCTAATTCAATAGCGTTCAGATCGTACATATACGGTGGTAATCGAAGAGGTGTGTGACGAAAAGCTTTCAAAATAGCGTCGATTTTAAATGTTTTTTCTTTTGGTCTATGCGCTTCTATAAGACAGTAAAGTTCTTGTTTGCGCATTTTTTCTTCATAGTAGATGCCGTTTCTAAAAAGCCACTCTCTCATTTCTTCTTTTAGAGCGTATTTTGACGGTACCTTGTCATTTGGGTACAGTGGTAGGGAGCATTGTCCATTATAACTATTGATTTTGCTGGTAAATTTGGTAAAAGCTTTTCATTAATCCATTTTGCAAAATTAACACTATTCATTTGTCCGTGATAGTCCCCACTAGACAAACAGGCCTTGAATATAAGTTTCGCGTTAGGTATAAATCCATTTCTGCTCCCTGCATGCAATATTATTAGTCTCTTCGAACCACTCTGATTAATGTGAATATTGCATTCGTCACTTCGTCCTTTCTGATGCGTTAAGTTACTGTCTACCCATGTTTCATCTATGAACACTACCTCTCTATTCTATTTTCGATAAAGTTTAAGCTGTGTAAGATAACGATGCCACCACATCACGATTTGCGGTCTTTCAATTAGAAGACTTCTTTTAATATTAAATCTTTTCCACTTAAACCCTATTTCCTTAATTATTTTTCATAAAGAACTGTTACCCCATGGAAAATATATTTTTTCTTTCACCACGGGTAGAAATTTTGCCACTGTCGGCACTTTTTTCTGCACTGTGTAAAAATCATTAATAATTCTTCTGATTACACACCTGTCAAACTCGTCCACGCTTACCACGGTGTGATTCGGTCTAGTTTTTCTCCGTTTCCCTGGGGTACTTAAACGCTGATCCGGGCAATTTTCTAGACGCGTATTATGTTCTTTCCGGATTTTTGAAATTGTAAATTCTGAAACGCCAGTGTAATACGCTGCTCTTGCTGTAGCGTTTTTAACCGTGAAGGAATATGCCCCATTCCTTGATTCTTCATCACACTTTTCAATAACAGACGATATAAATTCACGTCCTTCTGAATGAATTGTTTTGTTACTTTTTGCGAAGTCATTTTAATATTATTTTTTAGCGGAATTACTCATAAAATATAATTATTAATGTCAAATTCACTCCTTAGTAATTGACAACGAACGATAAAATAATTAACGATAGGCTAATAGTTAATTTGTACCGAATAAGGAAACACAAACAAAATATTCAATAAATTACACTGACATATAATGTTCGAACGCTCAAGCTAATACGCACACAAAATCACAACTGAATACGTATTCTGAACAACTCCATTCAGAACAAAAACTTACTGAACAATGTTTACAGAACCAGTAATACCGCACCAACACAAGCACGCGTTATCATTCAGTAGACCCCCGCTCTTGTAAAATAATCGTTTGTGGGGTATTTATAACGATGTCTTTCACCCTTGGTAATCGTCTTTGTAACAGACATTTATGTGTGTGACGAGCGATTTTATGTCACTCGTTGTATTCGTCTAATTTCGTAATATAACTGTGTAATTGTGGGTAGATTATTGGGTATTAATTTGTTAAATACCTTTGTGAAAACTAATCGTGTAGCGAGCCGGGTTATGCCTTTTCTCAATACTTACTGGCTAACAGTATTTCTCGTCGTTCAATTCAAATCTTACCGCCTCGCCACCTGATTGGCTCACGCTGTCTTGCAGTGTCGAATTCGCTAACTGTAGTATGTTGGTGTTTTGGTGTTTAATATTTCTTTATATTACCTTGTTTTATAAGAATCAAACATACAGCAGTTGAGGAATATTAAAATTTATTGAACCCTTCTTTATATTACCTGTTCAATTACAGTTAATGAATAATACATATATTTATGTTGATACCGGCTTTTACAAATTGCTCGGTTGGCATCGCTCAGTCGTACGTAAGAAAAACGTCATGGCGTACATATTATGTTTACCATTATTATTGTTTGTCTCAGGGAATAAGTCCTTTTTGACTACAGAAGTTGGATTATCGGCTACAAAATGCACAAAATTATAACATTCCTTAAAACTAAATACACAATAGTTGATATACTAACACATACAAAGTAAGTTATTGGCAATGAGAATCAGAATAGGTTTGGTTAAATTCTTGTCAGCACGTTATGTTTTTTGAAAATTATTATAATTTAATATCAAAGTTTATTGATTGATTAAGTTTTATTAAGAGTGATATATTGATTAAATTCAGTTATAGATTCAATTTTGTGATCAGTGAAGTGAAAATATATATAGTTCGTTATTATGGTGTGCCGGTATTTGCCGGCCGTTGAATATTCGAGAAAAATTAATTGTAAAATATATCGCCGGTTATTCGGAACGACCCTTGCCCACTACGAAGTGTACGTGAGTGGGTACGGTTGCGCGCGCAACTCGTAGTAAGTGGTCGGTTTGCTCTGTCGGTGACGGCAGTCCAGTTCATCGCCCAGCTACGAAATACATCGACCTCTCTCTCCGAACAATTACGGCGTAGTTTCTCTGCGTCTATATGGATTGCTGAAACTTAAGCGACTCCCGGTAAGAATTGCATTATTTTATGTGTTTAAAAGTAATTCATATTAAATGAATAATTAATAACAAGGTGTATGCAACCGTATAAGGACCTAATTATGTGAGTGCGATCCGACAGTTTTTATATTAAAAGAAAACTCATTGTTCAGTAATTTACTTAATGTTCAGTATATAGCACATGTTCCTTTTATTATTACTATAATAGTGTGAGAGGTATTGTAATTGTCATTGTCATGATAAAGGTGTAGAATGTTAAAGATTAATGGCTAAAAGTTAGTGCGTAGTCAGGTAGTGTACTGTGTCCATTCATGCAGCAGACTGTCGGGGAGCTCTTTAATTAACATTACAGTAGAGAATTTATTTGTGAGAACTTCCATAGAGGAAATATTATCAATGTTAAAACATTATTAATACTGTGAGTGCCTTGAAGTTAAATTTTTGGTCAAATAATGGTTATTGGTCACCACGTGGCGCTTAACCTGTTAATTTCTGTTGAAGCGTGTAGACATGGTGCTGATGATTTTTACATTGCGCCACTTTTGATATAGTCTTTTCATTATCAAAATTCAATTATTCCATGGCTGACTTTCTACTCTTTAAGCTGGGTGCAAAGATTTTATTAATGAAACTTGTGCATTTATTGAGAGTTGGTTGAAGGCCCGTTCTGAGGTTAATTACCTGAACTTGGGTGTACATTTTTGGTGAACATTTCTCTAATTTATATGAATTAACAGGGTTCTTGATTAAGACGGAGATTTGGCTTTGCTGATTGCCGTACAACTGCATCAGTCATGGACCACTAGACACGATCCTGTCCGGAGAGGGAGCTGGTGACCAATTCACGATGTAGCACTTAGTCAGCAGTATTAAGGTGATATGAACTCTTTTATTTTCCTTTTGGGGCCGGGCCGGCAGTGCGCCTGTTTTACAGTAAATATCATTTGAATCCATGTGACCACGTGTCCAGACTGTCTGCTATGAATGTGAGCAGCTGATCATCATGAGTTAATTTCAAGAACACTTTTTATAACTGAATTACCTAACACTAAGTGCATTGCTTGTAATTGTGTGCTACACTGGGGGAGCGTGCCAGAGATATTTTTACACTTGCACATTTTACCGTTTGCACTTCATTATTATATTACTCTTTACAAAAATTATAGAACATGTTATGGACTCTGTTCCGGCTGGAACAGAAATGAGTAAATATTAAATTCACCTTGGGTTTAACATTTAAGGGCTGGGGGTTTTCCCTTGTTTGTTTTTTGGCCGTTTTCTGGGGTTTAAAAAAAAGGACTTAGTTTTTGTCTGACACATGTTTGTGCAGCCTGAGGCAGGTTAGATTCCTGTCAAATTTTGTCAACCACATGCTGGCGCGCTCCCACATCTGCTAGGGCACAACCGTTTTATTGTACTTTCATTTCAATTATATTTATATAGCCATTCGGGGTTAATAGAAATTAATTTACTTTTTTCTGGGCATATACTAATCGATTTTGTACCTTACAAAAGGCTATACTGATTGTTTTTCTTAACTTGCAAAACACATATTGATTAACTTTTCACTTGTAGTATCTGCTGATTAATTTTCTTTTAACTATAGAACATATACTCATTAATTTTTGTAAAACATATATTGTTTAAACTTTTTTTGAAATGTATAAAGCCTCAACTGATTAATTTCCGACTGTTAAAGTATATACTGATTTACTAAATCCTTCGGAATTTGTGAAGCAAATTAACCGTTTAGAATTGTATAACAACTGTTCAAAATCAGGTGATGTAGTTTCCGTAAATTTTTATTTAATGCTGTGGAAGGAACTTAAGGTTCATACGCTCTTGATGGGTCATAGATCAGTGGAATGCTATACATATGGGTGGTCCGGTCTTACTTATGCGTTATGAGTAATTATCATCCTTTTTGGGGGTTTTGGCTTTATGTAATTCTACAGAAACGGGTTGCTGATGGGCGAACATTTTATCACTGCTGGGTTCTGGGTATGGTAGTAACACTGCCTGAAAGGCGGGTGCATTCCAGGGACATTCGTGTTAGAATTGATGTATAATTGTGAGTCTATGTGCCTTATGTTTCAGTGTGTCTTGTTATGTTTTGTCCGTGTCTAGCTAGTCACTAAATGGGGGAGAATTTTATATTTATATATATATTTACTGAATATTATACACACTCGTTATGATATACACATGTTGTCTTTAATACTGTTAAAGCAGGGCTTAATTTATTTGTGATATTTATGATTCATGGGGGGGGGGATAACTATGTGATAGTGTTTGCCTACATGTATTAATTCTTGGCATACAATAAAAACCGTTATTGTTATATTGTAGCTGAGTTTCATTGCAAGTCCCGTCATACTGGACCCAGCACAATTTTTGCTTCTCTAGGCTCCGGCCTAGTCCTAATTGACTTGTGGCTTCTCTTTCAAAAAAAAAATATTAAAATAAAAGAAGTTGTTTTATACTCTTAAAAATACATAAAAGGAAAGAGGGGTTACAAATGGTAGCAGTGAGCGTGGTTAATTCGAGGGTTGAACCCTTGGGTCCTGGTGTGTGACGGGGCTTGCAAACTCGGAAATATTAAGGCGATTGTTATGACATTGTTTCGTAGGTATATGCCCGTGTAGGCTAGTTGTAAGTTGTATAACTTGTGAGTCGCGTCGCACCACTGAGGCGGTTATTTGTGTTTGAAAAATGTGATAGCTTGTACGGCCGGGGAGTCTCAAGTGTGGCCTGGATGATGGAATGTTGATTTAGGGTCGGAGTTTAGCGTGTGATATTGGCGTGATGCGGTATGGCCCGATCGGAAGTCGGTACCGGCACCGACCTTTGTCCGGTTGATGTTGGAGTATTATTTCCCGAATTATGATTTTCTATTGTTGGTTGTTGTGAGTTATGTGTTGGTACGACGTTTGTGTCGAATTGCTGTTTGATGTTATGTGTGTTTAGTATTGTTGGTTGTCACTTGTCTCCTTCTGTCGTGGGGGTGAATGGTCCAGAATAGGCCAGGTCTCTGCAACGCTAGAGAACCCCGGGGTCCTCTTGATGGAAGAACAGTACTCAAGGTTTTCCTGGTTTAGTGATTGGTGTTTTTGTGTTTGTCTGTGGTTCGTAGGAGAAGTAATTAGAGCATTGGCGGCATGAGCGTTATAAATCCAGATTTATTTTTGAAGCACGAGTTGGAGTTCGAGATTAAGTCCCGGGGTGGGAGGCCCCAGGGGGATGTCGCTTCCTTGAGGAAGCAGTTAAGAGACGCCCTCGCGTCCGGAGGGACGACGTCGCTCGTAAAGGTCACTGATGTGACAGCAGAGCTCGAGTTGTGCCAGGAGAAGTGGGGAGAGTTGCGGGAGGTGATGGAGGATTTTGAGTCGGGTCCTTCCAGCCTCAGGGCAAGACAGAGAGTGCGTCAGCGAGCGGAACATCTGCAACATCGACTGGAGAACTTGTCCGCACAAACTACAATTGCTGAAGTCAGCGCCACGCTGAAGCTGATTTCGGAACAGGTGGCTAAAGCATTGCGGAACTTCGAGCCCGTGAAGTCTCAGCTTTCCGTGAGCTCTCCCCAGCCTCCTGAAATGGACATAGCGCAGACACCGAACCAGGCGGCTCAATTGCCGACGCTCTCGGGCGGATCGAGCGTCTCTTATAATAAATTACATAACCCCCTGTCTTCCATTATTCAGGAGCTTCCGGTTGTAGATGGACTAGACGTGGACAAATTGATGGTCTTTTTCCGAATTTTGTTTCAGCTGTCCGACTTCCCGGGGATGTCGGATAGCACCCTACTCGAACTCGTGTATCCCTATTGTCGGGGGTCTGTGGCTGAGCGGGTCGCGCGGACAATACGAGATGGCGGCAGTGTGGCGTCTTTCCATCGGGGGGTGCTGGACGCATGCGTGCCTGGCCGATTGCGAGAGCAGCTGCAGCACAAACATTGTTATCGGGTGCAAGCACACGGGGAGAATTTTGCGAAGTTTGCACAGAGTATCCGTGATGCTGTCCGGATTTTAGGGTTGGGACTGCCCGAGAATGAAGTAGTGCAGATGATATTCGAAGGGGTTACTCCCCAGGAGAGATCTCGTTTAACTTTTGCTGAGCGACCGCGGAATTATGAAGACCTCGAGAAGCTGTGCGTGTTATCCCGGGCTATACAATCAATAGATGAATCCCGTGGGCCAGTAAGGGCCAGTCCGGGCGAACCCCGAGTGGTGGAACGACGGGTCGTTCAGTCCCAACCCCGGCCAGAGAGAAATAACGGTGATCGAGGTGGACAGTTGAGAGGTGTTGTTTGCTTTCGCTGTCGCAGACAGGGGCATGTGGCCCGCGATTGTCCGGAGGGTGGTATGCGTCCAGCGCTTCCCCCGAGGGTCCGGTACTCAAAAAACTAAATTACCAGGGGGGACAAATCGGAGGTTGTCTTCCCCTCGTTACAAGACTTTTCAGAATTCAAGTGCCTCCAGGCAGAGGATAGGTCCTGACTCTTCTAATGTCAAGGTCCTTGCTACCGTCCCGCAAAAGGCTTCTGTATGCCCCTTCCTGTCGCTCGAGGTAAAGAAGGGTCAACTCAGAGTGTTAGTTGACTCCGGGTCAGCCCGATCTATCATCTCATCTCGAGTATGCGCGGACCTTGAAAAACAGGGCTTAATAAAAGGGTCGAATCGCTCGTCTGCTGGACTGCTTCTAGGGAAATTCTGCCCATCTCCCGGGTGGTTTCCTTTAAGTTCAAGATTTATGGCTTTTCTTGGGTGTGGCCTTTTCTGGTTTCTCCGGCTCTGGGAGTTGACTGTATTGCTGTATTGTGGGTGCCGATTTCATCGCTAAAAGTGGTCTCGTGTTGGACATCCATGGGCACCAGTGTTATTTTAAATTTAATCGGGGTGTGGTTATTCCATTTCTTGGATACCAGGGAGCTAAGGGAGGTATCCAAGAGGTCGCTTGTCCCGATTCTGCACGAGATCATCTCACTCCCGCCCAGCAGAGAGCTTTAGACCGATTGTGTGAGGAATTTCCCTCCGTATTAACTCCTAAGTTGGGACTCACACATTTACTAGAGTATAAAATTCGTTTGACGGACTCTAAGATAGTGAGGTCGCACCCATACAAGTTCGCCCCTCCGAAAATGGCCGTTCTGAGGGAGAAGGTTCAAGAGCTTTTAGAGCAAGGGGTAATTGAACCTTCCAATTCCAGTTATGCCAGTCCAGCGTTCCTGGTACCCAAGCCTGGGGGTAAGCACCGTATGGTGATAGATTACCGGAAGTTAAATTCTAACATTGAGGTGGATTCGGTTACCCTTCCGGATCTCCACTCAGCTTTCGATTGGTTTAGTGAGGCCAAGTACTTCACCGTCATTGATCTCAACGCTGCATATCACCAGATCCCTTTGTCCAAGGAAAGTAGACCGTACACGGCGTTCTGTGTCCCGTGGAATTTATATCAGTATACGCGGGTTCCTATGGGTCTGGCGGTGGGCGCCCAAACGCTCACGCGTCTGCTTGACCTAGTGTTTCAAGATGTAAAATTCAAGTTCATTTTCAACTATTTGGACGACTTGCTGGTCTACAGCAAAACCTATGATGAACATCTGTGTCATCTCAGGGAGGTGATGAGCAGGTTGAGAAGCGCGGGCCTCACGGTCAATCCGGAGAAAGTGCGAATCGCCCAGGAGAGCATCTCATTTCTGGGGCATCTGGTGTCGCACCAAGGCGTTACAGTGGACCCTGAAAGGACTCAGGGTATCCGGGATTTTCCCCCGCCAAGGGATGCCAAAGGCATCGCCCGGTTCGTGGGGATGGTTAACTTTTATCGGCGGTTTATCCCCAATGCAGCGGAGATAGCTGCACCCCTAAATGAATTGAGAAAGAAGGGGGCTAAGTTTGTGTGGGGCGAAAGCCAGCAGAAGGCTTTCGAAACGGTGAAGGAAGCTATTATTTCCCCGCCGGTGCTGCGGATGCCGGATTTTTCTCAACCGTTTATCTTACAGACGGACGCGAGTTCGGTGGCGCTCGGGGCGGTTCTGTCCCAAGTCGTTGATGGTGCTAGGCAGCCTGTGGCCTTTATTTCCCGAACCCTGACCCAGCAACAAAGAAAGTCATCAGTATATGAGCTAGAGTGTTTAGCTGTGGTGTACGCTCTAGATAAGTTCAGGCGTTTTCTGGAACACGCTGAGTTCCTGCTCGAGACCGACAATCAGGCTCTCTCTTGGCTTCTTGCTCACCCCCGGCAACTGGGTAAAATTGGTAGATGGGTGGTTAAAATCTCATCCTTCAAGTTCAAGGTGCAACACATTAGGGGAACTCAGAATGTGGTTGCAGATGCTTTGTCACGCATGTTTTCCCAACCCAGTGAAGTCCAATCTGAGCAACCCTGTTCTGTTCTGCTAGACTTTCCGTTAGCCTTCACTGATGTGTTACCCCATCAGTTGAATGATGAAGAGCTGGGCCCTGTCATCCAGAAAATAAAGGAGGGTAACGCGCAGGCCCCTTACTTCTTGTCCAAGGGCGTCCTGTGTTGTCGAGAAAGAAAGGGACGTGCCCCGAAGATCGTGCTGCCTAGCAAGTTAGTGCCCATGGTCTTCAGCTATTATCACAATTCCCCAGTAGGAGGCCACAAGGGAATTTCGAAGACCATTACCGGGATTAGGAAACACTTCATCTGGAAGGGCATGGACAGGGACATCGCGACGAGGGTTAAGAGTTGTCATCTGTGTGGCTTAAGCAAGCCTGCTCAAAACACTAAGTTGGGGTTGTTGTCATCAGACGTGGCGAGCAGACCGATGGAGAAGCTATTCATCGACTACGTGGGACCCTTCTCGCGTAGCAAGTCAGGTAACGCTTACCTACTTGTCTGTGTGGATGCTTTTTCGAAGTTTGCCTGGCTACGGCAGGCAACAGCTCGTTTAACCATAAGCGCGCTTCAGAACCATGTTTTTCAGCATTTCGGTCTTCCGACCATCATTGTCTCCGACAATGGACCACAGTTCATTTCGAGTGAGTTCCGGCGAATGTGTTTCGCCAGCGGTATTAAACATGTAACCACTTCCCCGTATTACCCACAGCCGTCCCATGCGGAGAGGTTCAATAGGAATCTCCGGTCCGCACTCATCGCCTATCATGCGGAACAACAGACCACCTGGGACCAGAATTTAAAGTGGTTGCAGCTAGCTTTTAACACGGCCCTGCATGACAGTCATAAGGCCGTGCCCTTTGAGATCATGTTTGGATTCTCGCCCGCACTCCCGTTGACTAACTTGTGGAATATTGACGATCTTCTACCACGGGAGCCCGATAATGGAACTGCGGAGAGATGGAGGGAGGCTCGGAAGAATTTGGTGCGAGCGCACGAGCGGGTCCGTCGACGATACAATCAGGGGCGAATTCCGAACCCCTTTCACACCGGCGACTGGGTCTACTGCCAGAGCCATCCGATCAGCTCAGCCGCGGACAAAAGAGCCGCTAAATTGTGCTATCGTTGGTCGGGACCATACCGTGTCCTAGGGTTTACGTCACCGGTGACGGCGCGGTTGGAAGAGCAGGGTAGTAATCCTAAAGAGATCACCACACATATATCAAAATTAAAACTGTTTAGAAAAGGGTAAACGGGCTGTAGGGGGGGGGGAATGATGGTGGTCTCTGTGCGAGTGGGGATGTTGTCTATTTTAAGAGGGTGTGCTCCGGGGGCGGTATTGAGATTGGTAGGGTAGCGGGTAGATGTTTCCCACAGTCCCAGTGGGGTTCGTCTACTTCAGGGATGCGCCCCTGCCTGCGCGAGCCTTGGTTTCCTCCAATTGTCCTTATGTCCGGAGGGAGCCATGTCCTTACCTTCAGTCCCAGCCCATGACCGTTTAATCATCCTTGATCATCCACCTTCCGATTTTCCTAACCTTGCCCAGAGAAAAAAAAAAAACTAGAAAAAGCAAAAAAAAAAAGGAGTTAGAGAGTGGAGGGTGGGCAGCGTGGAGCGGCGGGTCGAGTTTGCTCCTGCTACTCCACGTTGTTCACCCCATGCCCTTGGAGCACACATGTAAAACTCATATATATATTGGATAAGTGCCATAGTCACAGTTGGCATGGCTTCCCGTCCGGCCCAGGGGGGGACCACGGCATCATGGAGACCATCGTCTCCCCTTTTCCCTTCGCCCCCGTGCAGTAAGGGTATTGTGTAGAATGGGGGGGGGGTCGTATTAGAGAATGACCCCGTAGGTATATGGGGCAGATGCCCTGTTTATGTGGCTATCGTGTTCTGGCTTGAGTGGTCAAGCCTCAGGAGGTCGGAACTCAGGGAGCTCCCGAGCTTTTCTTTCGTCTTCCTTCTCTGTCCTTCTTTGCGGTGGGCTGGCCCTGATCAGGTCGGCGTGCCGCATATACACACTTACATACTACACGTCTTCTTTCGTCTTTTTCGTTTTCCCTTCTGAGCCTCTGTTCTCCTGGGAGCAAGTGCCGCCGGGCCACCTTACCCACGATGTCCACCAGAGTATTTAAGAAGGGGGTACACTGCAGGGTACTTTCCCGAGTTTCAGAGTGGGGCAACCGGGTTGCCCTTTCGGGGTGGGGGTGTGCCGGTATTTGCCGGCCGTTGAATATTCGAGAAAAATTAATTGTAAAATATATCGCCGGTTATTCGGAACGACCCTTGCCCACTACGAAGTGTACGTGAGTGGGTACGGTTGCGCGCGCAACTCGTAGTAAGTGGTCGGTTTGCTCTGTCGGTGACGGCAGTCCAGTTCATCGCCCAGCTACGAAATACATCGACCTCTCTCTCCGAACAATTACGGCGTAGTTTCTCTGCATCTACATGGCTTGCTGAAACTTAAACGACTCCCGGTAAGAATTGCATTATTTTATGTGTTTAAAAGTAATTCATATTAAATGAATAATTAATAACAAGGTGTATGCAACCGTATAAGGACCTAATTATGTGAGTGCGATCCGACAGTTTTTATATTAAAAGAAAACTCATTGTTCAGTAATTTACTTAATGTTCAGTATATAGCACATGTTCCTTTTATTATTACTATAATAGTGTGAGAGGTATTGTAATTGTCATTGTCATGATAAAGGTGTAGAATGTTAAAGATTAATGGCTAAAAGTTAGTGCGTAGTCAGGTAGTGTACTGTGTCCATTCATGCAGCAGACTGTCGGGGAGCTCTTTAATTAACATTACAGTAGAGAATTTATTTGTGAGAACTTCCATAGAGGAAATATTATCAATGTTAAAACATTATTAATACTGTGAGTGCCTTGAAGTTAAATTTTTGGTCAAATAATGATTATTGGTCACCACGTGGCGCTTAACCTGTTAATTTCTGTTGAAGCGTGTAGACATGGTGCTGATGATTTTTACATTACGCCACTTTTGATATAGTCTTTTCATTATCAAAATTTAATTATTCCATGGCTGACTTTCTACTCTTTAAGCTGGGTGCAAAGATTTTATTAATGAAACTTGTGCATTTATTGAGAGTTGGTTGAAGGCCCGTTCTGAGGTTATTACCTGAACTTGGGTGTACATTTTTGGTGAACATTCCTCTAATTTATATGAATTAACAGGGTTCTTGATTAAGACGGAGATTTGGCTTTGCTGATTGCCGTACAACTGCATCAGTCATGGACCATTAGACACGATCCTGTCCGGAGAGGGAGCTGGTGACCAATTCACGATGTAGCACTTAGTCAGCAGTATTAAGGTGATATGCACTCTTTTATTTTCCTTTTGGGACCGGGCCGGCAGTGCGCCTGTTTTACAGTAAATATCATTTGAATCCATGTGACCACGTGTCCAGACTGTCTGCTATGAATGTGAGCAGCTGATCATCATGAGTTAATTTCAAGAACACTTTTTATAACTGAATTACCTAACACTAAGTGCACTGCTTGTAATTGTGTGCTGCACTGGGGGAGCGTGCCAGAGATATTTTTACACTTGCACATTTTACCGTTTGCACTTCATTATTATATTACTCTTTACAAAAATTATAGAACATGTTATGGACTCTGTTCCGGCTGGAACAGAAATGAGTAAATATTAAATTCACCTTGGGTTTAACATTTAAGGGCTGGGGGTTTTCCCTTGTTTGTTTTTTGGCCGTTTTCTGGGGTTTAAAAAAAAGGACTTAGTTTTTGTCTGACACATGTTTGTGCAGCCTGAGGCAGGTTAGATTCCTGTTTATTTAATGCTGTGGAAGGAACTTAAGGTTCATACGCTCATGATGGGTCATAGATCAGTGGGATGCTATACATATGGGTGGTCCGGTCTTACTTATGCGTTATGAGTAATTATCATCCTTTTTGGGGGTTTTGGCTTTATGTAATTCTACAGAAACGGGTTGCTGATGGGCGAACATTTTATCACTGCTGGGTTCTGGGTATGGTAGTAACACTGCCTGAAAGGCGGGTGCATTCCAGGGACATTCGTGTTAGAATTGATGTATAATTGTGAGTCTATGTGCCTTATGTTTCAGCGTGTCTTGTTATGTTTTGTCCGTGTCTAGCTAGTCACTAAATGGGGGAGAATTTTATATTTATATATATATTTACTGAATATTATACACACTCGTTATGATATACACATGTTGTCTTTAATACTGTTAAAGCAGGGCTTAATTTATTTGTGATATTTATGATTCATGGGGGGGGATAACTATGTGATAGAGTTTGCCTACATGTATTAATTCTTGGCATACAATAAAAACCGTTATTGTTATATTATAGCTGAGTTTCATTTCAAGTCCCGTCATACTGGACCCAGCACAATTTTTGCTTCTCTAGGCTCCGGCCTAGTCCTAATTGACTTGTGGCTTCTCTTTCAAAAAAAAAATATTAAAATAAAAGAAGTTGTTTTATACTCTTAAAAATACATAAAAGGAAAGAGGGGTTACAATGGATAATTGGAAATTTATTTGAAGTGAAGTTGTTAGTTTATACTCATCGATTTCTTGACTTGGCTTCTCCGATGATCGTCTTCTTCTAGTAGTGCTCTCTGCTTTGGATGGTTCGGAATTCCCGTTCAGATGGTTCTAATTCGAAGTTCGGCTTCCATCAGTTCTCGTAGATGTTCGATGTCCTCAGGTTGAGTTAGGTAAATCCACTTCTTCCTTCTGGATAGGTCGTCTATTACGTTAATTTGAAGTATTCGTATTTTTCACCATGATTTTTATGGTTTAATTATGTTAATAGTCGTTCATCTCATCAGATGTAGTTTGGAAGGCTTCTCCAATACTTCTTCTTTCACAATATGTTAAAATTTAAAGTTTTTAAGTTAATTTTAAATCGAGAGCTTCATACATCCGCCCTCCGCGTTAGTCAATAATGAAGTCATTAGAATTCCAACGGTATTTTATGTAATAAGCGTCAGTTGCTATGGTTACCTATCGAATTATGCTATTTCTCATTGGTCAGTATCTTATGACATTGTTATATTCTAACGTTTTATTTTGGTTTAAATTTACAAAATATCTTCAAAATATGATTTCTTTCTTATATTAGTAGTAACATCAATTATATGAACACCATTGTTCTTCTTTTTTGTTAAGGATTATTTTTATATCCCTCATGATTACTTTTGAATAGTTAATAATATTTTCCTTATTTTCTTATTTGTATTTCTTATGTAGTTATTTTTAAACTGGATATTATATATATATATTTTTTTTTGTACTAGATACACTTACTTAACTGCTTAAACATTTGATATACCTGATTGATACTGGGTTATTGTTTTCTTTTTTAAACTTACCAAGTTCCTTCACTAAATGTTAGGCCTAGAGCCTAGATTTCCCCATACTACTATTAAACATTCTTCATAACTTATTAGCTTTATATATTGGTACATTAAACAATTTTTTATAGAAACAGATAATAAAACATTGGTGCTTCTAACCACACATCTTATTATAAAAACAAACATTTCCTTACCAGTCTCAAACCTGAAATTCAACTTCTAACTGTTTTTGGTTTACTTATTTCTATCTTGCTTATTTTATAAGTTAATAAATTCTATGGTTTCTTTTAAAACAATAACGAAACTCTTATAATACTAATTTTAAACAGTACCTTACACCATGTATCTCACTTACTAATTCCTTCACTAAAATACAGTGTCTGTCTTTCTTATTTTCCACTCTAATAACTAATTTCCATCTTATTTTATATTCATTCTTACTTACTATTATTGAAATTACTAATGGTATAATTAGTTCATTCTTATGTGCTAACAGAAAGTTCTATTCAAAGGCTGTTTAGCTATACTATTACAGTCTGCTTCTTAAGTACTTTATACTGTACACTCACTGCACTTTTCCCTTCTTAGAAGGTTTATTTATTTATTAACACTTCACATTTTATCATATTATGCTATTTACATAGCTTGTCACCACCTCCTTATATTTATTCACTTGATATTTCCCACACTGTTTGTATAATTATTTTAATATCACTGTGTGGTTACTGGTCATTAATAATTATTTTATTTTCAATTCACCTTGATCACTTTTTGTTATTAATTATTGCCTTTATTTGGCTCAAAGTATTTTTTACTCTCTTTAACTATGTTTATCATTATTAATTGGGTATTGTTATTTTTAGCTTCCTACCTTATATTTATTAGTACATGTTTCTTCTTCTTTCATATAATATACATAATATCTCTATCTTACGTCCTATTGTTTACATGGTTACATCTTATTTATGCCCTAACTGTTTTAGTGCATTGTTTCACATACATTTATTAGTCATATTTTGGGGATTACAAATGTTGTTATATTCTTGGTTACATTTGGTTTCTTGTTCCTTCTTTCTTGTTCCATTCTATTTTTCTTGTTTTTTCTCCAATCTATTGGGTTAAGTCATCGTCAGTTCCTTAGTCAATTGTCATTTCGTAATTTGGTCATTAATCTTTGAGTTATAAGTTTTTTAACCTTTCTTCTTACCTTCAGCTTTTTTGTTTATTAATCATTAGTGTATTTTCACTATCTTATGTCATGTTACATAATGCATCGCCACCAAAATTGATTATTTCGAAAATACAGATTATTTTTTCTGAAATCATCAATATAGTTCATTAAATCAGGTTGTTATTATTAAGGAATTCATCAATCGCTACTTTCTTCTTTATTTTATTTTTATTAAGTCATGGCTCATGATACTGTACATGGTAGTATTCTCCTTCTTTCTCCGTCATTACGAGTGTTATCCCTTGTATGTTCTATCTCCCTAAAATTTTCTTCTCTCCTATTCACATAAATCGGTACTAGCCAGAGGGCACGTGTGGCTCTATTACTCTGCTATCCATTTAGACACATTTTGAGTTCAGAGGTCATGCCTATCTGCTCAATAACATAAAATAATTGTTGGACGTATCTCAACATAAAATCATCATATAATAATATTAATAATAATCATACTAACAGTCGTCTGTTTTCGACTCATATAATATCAATATAATAAAACACTCTTGGGATTAATTATTCTGGTTCTTCTTCATATCATGACCTTCCTTTCAGTGATTTATTTGGATTCCTTTTCTATGTTCATGGCGATGTTTAATAGATATTTTTGCATTGTTTCATCAATTTACTTCATATGATAGTTATTTTATTGGTTATCATCTTCCTTCTCATTAATAATTAATATTAACATTGTAGCTGGTTTCTGGTTTACTTATATTTTTCATCATTGATTGTCCATTTAATATGTCATTGTCATTTTTTATTTGATTGTTTTGTCTTTTCTTTTTGTGAAACGTTAATTCTTTGTTATTCCCTTTTGTAATAGGGTTAGTTAATGATGTTATGTAACGTCATCATTATTTGTTTCATATTTTATTATTTTATGTCAGTTTTTTATGGTGCTTCTTTATAGGCTATATTTTTCTTTTAAAATTACGTTGTTTCACACTTGGTTGTAAGTTGTACTTACTTTTGTTTTGAATTTAGATAATCTTTCTTCTAAATTCTTTTTTCATTCATTTATTAATTGATCAAATATTTATTTGTAAGTTGTACTTACTTTGATTTTTGAATTTGGATAATGTTTATTCTCAAATCAATGCTGTGTCGGTTATCTCTCACATCAGTCCCGGATTGCAACAATGTTCGCCTTTGGTTTACCATGGTCCATATGTTGATCTGCACTTGTTGTTCGGACTACTTTGGTGTTCATCATTAATTCTGTCCTTGTGGTATAGGTCTCTGTTTCCTCGTACATCAATTCTTCTAATACTATGTGTTCATTAGTATTCATGACTATATCAATCACTTTACCGGTTCTTTTGTGGAACAGATATTTCAATGGTACCTTTGTTATTTGTTGTTTCATTGATAGTTTAGTATACCTTTCTAATTTTGGTATATTCCATTTACTTATTGAGTTTTTCACGTGGTTACTTGTGGTTTCATAGTAAGTTATTTCTAAAATTTTTATTGACCTTCTCCTATAATATTGGACATTTATGATTTCTTCATGGTCGGTAATTGGTAGACTAACCACGTTTATTAATCCATTCTTCATCATCTCCAATCCTTCTCTTGTATTGATTATTTTCTTTCTATATATTTTTTTTATTTC
This sequence comes from Magicicada septendecula, assembly GCA_034769895.1. Lineage (NCBI taxonomy): Eukaryota > Metazoa > Arthropoda > Insecta > Hemiptera > Cicadidae > Magicicada > Magicicada septendecula. The sequence goes on from CM068367.1 coordinate 951,268,452, forward strand.
CTTGGTCTTCATTTCCAAGTATTTATTCTTCTCCTTAGTACTGTTATTTTTATTCTCAGATAACGGTATACTTTTGTCTTCTTTTAATTCTGTTTCCTTCTTACTATCTTCTGTTTTCATAATTACCGGTTCCTCAACACCTTTGGAATCTCTGTCTAGTGTTTCATTCGGTTTCTTGAGACCACTGTCTAATGTCTTACTCATCCTTCTGAGGCCCTTATCCATAATTTCCTTCATTTCTTCTCTATGTTCGTCCAATTTTTCCATCATTTCTTCTTTATTTTTGTCAAATTTTTTGTTCATTTGTAGGAACATTTCCATTATGGTATTATATTTTTCTTCGGTGAACCATGTCGTTTTCTTTTGTTGTGTGGATTCTGGCATTTTCTTTTGTTGCTTCACTTCCACGCCCTTGACTATTTCTTTTTGTAATTGAACATCTGATTGTTCCAAGTTTTTATTATTTGGTATTCCGCTGAACTTTTTTATTCGATTATGTTCCTTCCTCCAATTACACATATCTTCTCTGGATAGTTCAAACATAACCCTTATCCATTCTCTTAGTTCTGCGTTTTCCGTTTGTATTGGTTTTTCTGGTTGTCTTATTAACTGTCTCCATTGTTCATACTCCTCCGGTGTATATTCCTCTATCACTTGCGCGTATACTACCGATCTTTCTTTTTTCATTTGGTTTTCATTACTGTACCATCTCTCCCAATCATCATCAGTTATTCTTTCCACCTTGTTATCGCTTTCTTCGTGGGCTGTCCCGATGATCTCTTCTTTATTGCACCGGGTGTCCAGTTTCCACATTTCATAATAAATTCCTTTCAATGACATTTGGTCGTTTGGCGTTCCCATTGCATTCGCACGACTCATTTGCGTGGTCCGTTGTATTTTTCTCGATGTACTCCATCTCTTTGCTGAACTTTTTAAACAATGTTGTCATCCATTCCGCATAGCTGAATCGTTTTCCTGGTTCTGGAATTTTCGTGTTTTTCTTCTATCTCCGTTTCATTATTATTTACTATTTCTTCCTCCATAACGTCCATCCTTTTATGTTTAACTCCCATTATCTTATCCCGATCCTTCATTGTGTGTTGTGCCTTGCCTGTTCCGGTTTTCTGCAGCCGTCGCTATAATCTGTAGGTTTTAATGGTATAATTTCTTAATTATTCTAGCCCTACTAGTTGGCGCGCCACTTTGTAAAAGAATCGTTTGTGGGGTATTTATAACGATGTCTTTCACCCTTGGTAATCGTTTTTGTAACAGACGTTTATGTGTGTGACGAGCGATTTTATGTCACTCGTTGTATTCGTCTAATTTCGTAATATAACTGTGTAATTGTGGGTAGATTATTGGGTATTAATTTGTTAAATACCTTTGTGAAAACTAATCGTGTGTAGCGAGCCGGGTTATGCATTTTCTCAATACTTACTGGCTAACTGTATCTCTCGTCGTTCAATTCAAATCTTACCGCCTCGTCACCTGATTGGCTCACGCTGTCTTACAGTGTCGAATTCGGTAACTGTAGTATGTTGGTGTTTTGGTGTTTAATATTTCTTTATATTACCTTGTTTTATAAGAATCAAACATACAGCAGTTGAGGAATATTAAAATTTATTGAACCCTTCTTTATATTACCTGTTCAATTACAGTTAATGAATAATACATATATTTATGTTGATACCGGCTTTTACAAATTGCTCGGTTGGCATCGCTCAGTCGTACGTAAGAAAAACGTCATGGCGTATATATGATGTTTACAATTAATATTGTTTGTCTCAGGGAATAAGTCCTTTTTGACTACAGAAGTTGGATTATCGGCTACAAAATGCACAAAATTATAACATTCCTTAAAACTAAATACACAATAGTTGATATACTAACACATACAAAGTAAGTTATTGGCAATGAGAATCAGAATAGGTTTGGTTAAATTCTTGTCAGCACGTTATGTTTTTTGAAAATTATTATAATTTAATATAAAAGTTTATTGATTGATTAAGTTTTATTAAGAGTGATATATAGATTAAATTCAGTTATAGATTCAATTTTGTGATCAGTGAAGTGAAAATATATATAGTTCGTTATTATGGATAATTGGAAATTTATTTGAAGTGAAGTTGTTAGTTTATACTCATCGATTTCTTGACGTGGCTTCTCCGATGATCGTCTTCTTCTTCTAGTAGTGCTCTCTGCTTTGGATGGTTCGGAATTCCCGTTTAGATGGTTCTAATTCGAAGTTCGGCTTCCATCAGTTCTCGTAGATGTTCGATGTCCTCAGGTTGAGTTAGGTAAATCCACTTCTTCCTTCTGGATAGGTCGTCTATTACGTTAATTTGAAGTATTCGTATTTTTTACCATGATTTTTATGGTTTAATTATGTTAATAGTCGTTCATCTCATCAGATGTAGTTTGGAAGGCTTCTCCAATACTTCTTCTTTCACAATTTATTAAAATTAAAATTTTTAAAGTTAATTTTAAATCGAGAGCTTCATACATCCGCCCTCCGCGTTAGTCAATAATGAAGTCATTAGAATTCCAACGGTATTTTATGTAATAAGCGTCAGTTGCTATGGTTACCTATCGAATTATGTTATTTCTCATTGGTCAATATCTTATGACATTGTTATATTCTAACGTTTTATTTTGGTTTAAATTCACAAAATATCTTCAAAATATGATTTCTTTCTTATATTAGTAGTAACATCAATTATATGAACACCATTGTTCTTCTTTTTTGTTAAGGATTATTTTTATATCCCTCATGATTACTTTTGAATAGTTAATAATATTTTCCTTATTTTCTTATTTGTATTTCTTATGTAGTTATTTTTAAACTGGATATTATATATATATATATTTTTTTTGTACTAGATACACTTACTTAACTGCTTAAACATTTGATATACTCTGATTGATACTGGGTTATTGTTTTCTTTTTTAAACTTACCAAGTTCCTTCACTAAATGTTAGGCCTAGAGCCTAGATTTCCCCATGCTACTATTGAACATTCTTCATAACTTATTAGCTTTATATATTGGTACATTAAACAATTTTTTATAGAAACAGATAATAAAACATTGTTGCTTCTAACCACACATCTTATTATAAAAACAAACATTTCCTTACCAGTCTCAAACCTGAAATTCAACTTCTAACTGTTTTTGGTTTACTTATTTCTGTCTTGCTTATTTTATAAGTTAATAAATTCTATGGTTTCTTTTAAAACAATAACGAAACTCTTATAATACTAATTTTAAACAGTACCTTACACCATGTATCTCACTTACTAATTCCTTCACTAAAATACAGTGTCTGTCTTTCTTTTTTCCACTCTAATAACTAATTTCCATCTTATTTTATATTCATTCTTACTTACTATTATTGAAATTACTAATGGTATAATTAGTTCATTCTTATGTGCTAACAGAAAGTTCTATTCAAAGGCTGTTTAGCTATACTATTACAGTCTGCTTCTTAAGTACTTTATACTGTACACTCACTGCACTTTTCCCTTCTTAGAAGGTTTCTTTATTTATTAACACTTCACATTTTATCATATTACTAGTGGTCGCTCAGTGGTCGATATTCGACCGTAATTCATTAAATTTTTAAGTTTGAACGTTATTGAGGTTCTTTTGTCAAAGAATATACCTCTATAATCATTGCATATCATTTTTTTGAATTTTGTTCTATTACGTCAGCTGCAAGCGTGTACAAATACGTCATTATCGAGTGTTGTTTGCCTTATGTCCCTGCGATACCTATGAAATTTAAAATTTAATGTTAGTAACAGTTGAAAAAAAACACAATTACAGCTTGTATTCGTATTTATTTTTTGATATATTGCATTGTCAGTTTCAATTTTTTCATGTTATTATTGAATCAAATAAACGCTAATAAAAATGAGACTTGACATTCATAGAAGTATAAGATACATTGTTTTCAATTCCAGTGGATTACATTTCATTTTTGGTAAGGTACAAAATTCGAAAACAGTTTGAAGATTATCTGCTACAAAACTTGTATAATTTTTTAATTTCTTTCTATGCATTAATTTTCGAGTTATTTGGAAAATATGAAAGATAGGAAAAACGAGGTTTAGCTTGGCTAAGCCATATTTAAAAAGCAATAACGCGTTTTTTGACATTTCCTTGGGTTTTTTTATTGCCATACTGACCAGGTTTTGCCAAGGCTACACAGTTATTTTGCCTATCTTTTTCGAATTATATAAAATTTAAATAAAAAATTAATAAAAAATAAAAAATAAAATAAAAAATACGTGCCTTGTATTTTTTCATATACTTTTCATTAAATAAAAAAACCGGGCGGTTAAAAAGTAAATGTTGTCCATTGAACTTAAAATAGTTTGAAAGTGAATTTAATGATTCAGGACTTCTGTGTAAACGATGTTTTTTGTAAAAACTCTTTCATCATTTGCTAAATGCCCTTGGCCATTATATTCGGAAATATAAAATCTCAAATCATCGAATGATCGAACTCTACTTGCTCCGACGTACAATTGACCATGTGTAAAAACTGGCTGCCTCAATAAAATTCCAAATTTTTCGAATTTTTGTCCTTGAGGCTTATTTTTTTTCATCGCAAATGCAGGTATAATTGGAAATTGAGTTCTTTGAAAGTTAAATGGTAAAACAGTAGCGGAATATGTTAAATTTATACGTTGAATCAAAATTCTCTTATTGCGTGCGGTTCCAGTTAAAACTTCGCAGTCAATAGCATTACGATGCACACACTTGATGCGCATTCTTGTTCCATTGACTAATGCTTCCTTTGTATTTAAGTTTCTGATCAGTAAAACGATGCAATTAACTTTCAATACTAACTTATGTGGTGGCAAACCACTAATAGTCAAAGAATTCAAAAACTCTACTGGATAGTTATTGATTTCATTGTCATCATCACAAATTATTTTATCGTAGCTATGATATGTTTTCTGTTCACCTGGTATTCGATTAAGTATATCAGTATTAATAAAAGTACAATCATCATTTTTAGGTGCTAAAATAACTGACTTCAGTATGTTATCTGAGAGTATGTTTTCGGAAATATTTCCATACACCTCATTAATAATATTATTTTCATCTCCTATTAATTGCTGAGGTATTTCAATAATATTTTCACCAAACTGAGGGAATTGTGGGGCTTCATCATTACCAATTTTTTTCAAGAATTCGACAAATTCTATTTCACTTGGTAAGGCTCTCATATTTTGAGTAAACGTTACTTTATGAAAATAAACAAATTTATGCCAGCTCGTGACACAATTTTCAATTAAATTTGTACGTGATCCATGTGGGACAACTGGTAAGATTTGCCGAAAATCACCGCACAGAAGTATCGTTTTTCCTCCAAATGGTTTATGTTTATCATTTTCATCGCATGGATCCTGCAATAATCTATCTATGATTTTCAACACTTGCAGTGGGCACATAGAAATTTCATCAATAATTATCAATGATGATGAATTTATGTAACGTCCATAGCTACTATTTGCGGTAATATTCGCTACAGAATTTTCCAAAATGGGTATAGGCAATTTAAACACATTGTGTTAAGTTCTACCTCCAAGTAATAGAGTTGAAGCTATGCCACTGAACGCTGTTGCAATGCAACTAAGATTAAGCGAATTTAATTTTTGAATGATTGCTGTTTGTGTGAATGTTTTTCCACAACCTGCATGAGCGGTTAAACAAAAAACATTAGATCCAGTATCATGATGCAAAACTTCACGAATCACACGATCAATTAGATTACGCTGTTCAATATTTGCAGTTTCTTAATGCTCAGAAAACAGAAACTCTTGTTCTATTGGATCAATAGCATTTGCTTCGTCTGTTCTCTGCGAATACGTGGGAACTGGTAAACCAAGTTCTTGACATGACAAATTATGAACATTCAAAATGTCTTCAATTTCTAATAGAGCTGTATTGAAGGATACTTCTTCGTTGTAATCTCTCCAGAAATCATCACTAAGATATACTTTAAATTCATTCCATAACGCCAATGCATTGGCTGGCACATTTAATGCACAAATGTAGCCAAATAAATTTCGCATTTGTTTTGGTGAATGTAATTCTTTTGCTTCATTTAAACATTCGCGCCATTCATTATCATTTGAAGCAATGCCGCGAGCATGGCACGCTTCAACAAAAGAAGTGTGTATAATTCCATTGTATGTTCTAACATCCTCAAATGATTTTGGACCACAGACATGTAATAAAAGCAATCGTAAATGGAAAAGTTCGATGTCTTTTGGTGATACTACATATATGCGTGTAATGATTTTATCACCTCCACGCCTTCTCTTCTTCCATTTTTTCGGGAATCTTCCCACACATAATGCAAAGGAATTTCAATATCCTTATATTCATGCGCTGATGGATCTGATCGATTCAATTCAAAAAATGCTACTAATTTTGTTTGTCTTGCATTTTCAATTGCTTGACGTTCTTGCCCTTCTCGAAAGTAAACATTCTGTCTACGCGGTAAATGAATGTCAAGTCTAACGATGACATGTGATTGAAAATGCATTGGTAATTCATAGATGAGCCATACAGCTTCAGTTGATCCGACATAACGGCCATTTAAAACATTTTTAACTTCATCAATTTGTATTTCTTGACCTGGTTCATTTCTCTCTGAACCTAATTCAACAGATGCACTGTCATAGCCTTTATACACGTATTTATAAATGTATTTAACACGTTTACTGTAGTGCATACTTCAACATTTATATGGCAATTAAATTTGGCAAGTAAATACGGATTGTATGGTACAACATAACGATTGTCGAGGAAACTACCGCGAACTTCAGCATTAATACCATTATCACGCCTTCTTTATAATGGATATCCATTTAATGATTCACATGTAAATTCATTAAATCGTTTTGGATAATCTTTTGTGCATTTTCCATCTCTCATACATACAGAATTTGGATTAAGTACACCGCATGGACCATGCATCATGTGTTTTACAACATATTCATGTAATGTAGGATGTGATTGAATGTTAGGAATCTCCGCAGATACAACTTTATCAATATCGGTAGCGTTAACAATTTTATCTTGCTCATTTAAAGAGAGTAAAATGTGAGCATGAGGCAATCCTCTCTTTTGAAACTCAATTGTATAAATGAGAGCTTCAACTTTACCGAAGATCATTTTTAGTGTAAGGCCCTCAATTAATGCTTTCAGTTTGGACTTGAATACACGCACAAAAATATCAGGTCGAAAATTAGCTGACTCACCTACACCAATATTGCTAACTATTTCAGGCCAACTTCGATTGCAAGTCATTGTAATAAACAAAGAAGGCTTTCCAAAATGTTGTACAATTGACATTGCATCTAAATAAGTCTGATACATATTTCTTGGAGATCCATTGAATGAAGATGGTAAAATTACTCTACGGCCAACATTATTGGTATTGGGGTTCAATTCTAAATAATCTGTTAAATTGTTGTAAACTTCAGACCTAAGACTTGTTTGATTTTGTCGAATGAAACGTAACCTTGTGCCCTCTTTTCTCACATACATATCAACTATCCACTGCAGAAATATTTTTTGTGAATGGTGCAACATGCTAAAATCTTCTCTAATTGCAAGTCGATAGGCTGCATACTGAAGCATGGTTAATTTATTTCTGGGCGCTCTTAAATTAGATGTAGTTGGTACATGATGAGAAATATTGATATGCCACCCAGTATCACCATTTGGAAAAAGTAATGGATACGCTAAAGGATCCAATGATGAATCCAAAACAGAGATATTTTTAATGGTACCATTAACTTTTGAAAACGAAACAATATTTCGTTGAAAGGGTGGCTCACCATCAACTGTACTAAATATTACTGCTACATCAGTTTGAACTCATCATTATAACGGCGTAGATCTAAATCACGATTTACTTTAATGAGCATACAAATTTCTTTATTTTGATTTTGAACTCTCTGACAATGATCTTTCATTGCAATGAATGACCGAACGAAAGGATTAATGCGTTCCAATTCAAAAGAGATTTCGCGCATTATATTGTTATTGCATGTTTGATTATAGTGTTCACGTAATCTATAATTGACAGCAGTGTCAACATCATAAAAATATAATTGCGCATAACATGATGAGCGACCATATCCAGCAGTCATTGGACCTGATCTGTGATAAAAAACATCATGTGCTTTAAAATGATACACTCCACGCGTAACTGTATCCGAAATTTTAGCTTCGGAGCCAACCATAGCAAAGATGAATTGTATTTGCGAATATTTTCAAAATAATTTTTTGATTTTCTTTTTATTGAAGGTTCATTTGAAGTAAGTCCATCATACAATGATTTAAAGTATTCATTTTGACTTAAGGCCGGTAATATTGCTTTAGCCTTATGACAACATGAAGTGAATGCAGTCCTTTCACCTAAAGTGACCTCAGATTCGAAATGTTTTGCATTGTAAATGCATTAATCCACAATCAAAAGTATTAAAATTTCTTGGAATGACATTCAGTGCGCATTTAAATGTATCCCTCAAAATAATTTCATCATTTTGTATAATATTTACACTATTTAAATTTGCATTTGGTCTATTATCATTTTGACTTTCACACGAATATATATTCCTTCTTCTTTGTCTCTCACTCCGACCCGTCAATGTTATACTATTTACACTATTAAATTTGCATTTGGTCTATTATCATTTTGACTTTGACGCGAATATACATTCCTTCGTCTTTGTCTCTCACTCCGACCCGTCAATGTTCTATGTCGAGGCATAATGGAAGTAGGTGCGAATATCTGAATGTAAAAAAAAGCATGTAATGAAATTACTGAAACTAAGATTAGACAGGGTTTAATTTAAAAATAGTAAAATGTACTCACTTTTTTGAAACCACCAATAATAATTAGGCGAGACTATGTCAATTCAAATTGCTGCTACAAAATTTTCCGTTTGCAACAGGTGTAGCCTATATTAAGCAAGCTGTATTTCACTTTCAACTGCACATTAATATATAAAACACAGATATCTAATATACAAAATATAAAATAAACGCTTTTTTTGCCCTGACACACTCCACAGACTATTGTTGCCTGGCAACAAAATTATTTTTTTTTTAACAATTACCTTTGTTTGAAAAAGATTAAATGAATTTTCAAGTGCAAAGGAATATTTTATTTTATTTTATTTAATGTATTTGTAACACATATTATATATAAATTTTAGCTTTCTGCACTCCTTCTCCATATAAACTTTAACTATGCCAAATCTCACACTCCTCGGTGCGCGCAATATGCTTAAAAAGGGGTACAAAGTTTTCTCTTCACGTATTAATATATAGACTAGTGGTCGCCCAGTGGTCGAATTTCGACCCTAATTCATTAAATTTTTAAGTTTGAACGTTATTTAGGTTCTTTTGTCAAAGAGTATACCTCTATAATCATTGCATATCATTTTTTTGAATTTTGTTCTATTACGTCAGCTGCGAGCGTGTACAAATACTTCATTAGCGTGTGTTGTTTGCCTTAATTCCCTGCAATACCTATGAAATTTAAAATTTAATGTTAGTAACATTTGAAAAAAAACACAATTACAGCTTGTATTCGTATTTATTTTTTGATATAATTCATTGTCAGTTTTAATTTTTTCATGTTATTATTGAATCAAATAAACGCTAATAAAAATGAGACTTGACATTCATAGAAGTATAAGATACAATGTTTTCAATTCCAGTAGATTGCATTTCATTTTTGGTAAGGTACAAAATTCGGAAACAGTTTAAAGATTATCTGCTACAAAGCTTATATAATTTTTTAATTTCTTTCTATGCATTAATTTTCGAGTTATTTGGAAAACATGAAAGATAGGAAAAATGAGGTTTAGCTTGGCTAAGCCATATTTAAAAAGCAATAACGCGTTTTTTGACATTACCTTGGGTTTTTTTTTATTGCCATACTGACCAGGTTTTGCCAAGGCTACACAGTTATTTTGCCTATCTTTTTCGAATTATATAAAATTTAAATAAAGAATTAATACAAAATAAAAAATGAAATAAAAAATACGTGCCTTGTATTTTTTCATATATTTTTCATTAAATCAAAAAAACCGGGCGGTTAAAAAAATAAATGCCCTGACACACTCCACAGACTATTGTTGCCTGGCAACAAAATTATTTTATTTTTAACAATTACCATTGTTTGAAAACTTTTAAATGAATTTTCAAGTGCAAATGAATGTTTTATTTTATTTTATTTAATGTATTTGTAACACATATTATATATAAATTATAGCTTTCTGCACTCCTTCTCCATATAAACTTTAACTATGCCAAATCTCACACTCCTCCGTGCGCGCAATATGCTTAAAAAGGGGTACAAAATTTTCTGTTCACGTATTAATATGTAGATGCTATTTACATAGCTTGTCACCACCTCCTTATATTTATTCACTTGATATTTCCCACACTGTTTGTATAATTATTTTAATATCACTGTGTGGTTATTGGTCATTAATAATTATTTTATTTTCAATTCACCTTGATCACTTTTTGTTATTAATTATTGCCTTTATTTGGCTCAAAGTACTTTTTACTCGCTTTCACTATGTTTATCATTATTAATTGGGTATTGTTATTTTTAGCTTCCTACCTTATATTTATTAGTACATGTTTCTTCTTCTTTCATATAATATACATAATATCTCTATCTTACTTTCTATTGTTTACATGGTTACATCTTATTTACGCCCTAACTGTTTTAGTGCATTGTTTCACATACATTTATTAGTCATATTTTGGGGATTACAAATGTTGTTGTTATATTCTTGGTTACATTTGGTTTCTTGTTCCATTCTATTTTTCTTGTTTTTTCTCCAATCTATTAGGTTAAGTCATCGTCAGTTCCTTAGTCAATTGTCATTTCGTAATTTGGTCATTAATCTTTGAGTTATAAGTTTTTTAACCTTTCTTCTTACCTTCAGTTTTTTGTTTATTAATCATTAGTGTATTTTCACTATCTTATGTCATGTTACACTCTTCAGGCGTCTCGGTAGCACAGCTTGTGCTCGTATAGTAGTCACTAAAAGAAAGGAAGGTGACTTCGCGGAAATGAGTCCATTCTTGACAGAAGAGGCTGCGCCGGATTAGTCGTACAAAACACCAGAAAATACGCTGGTAGATTACTTCTGGAGACCCTGAACGATCAACAGGGTTCAAAGCTACTTAATCTACAGTGATAGGGGACGTAGAGTTAGACGTCGTACATGCCACCATTCTGAAACCTCACAAAGGGGTATGGTAGTGTGCAGGGACTTACTTGATCGCAGAGACGAAAAATTATGACGGAGCTTGCCCCACAAGGGGTTATAACGTGTCAGAGGCTAATGTTGCAAAGGGATAGACAGACGCTCCCACTTGCGTCCCACGTCCTAACCTTCAACAAGGGAATTCCGCCGGAAAAGAACAGAGCAGGCACTCACAGGTTGGGTGTGAGAGCTTTTAACACTAAACCAATCCAGTGCTTTCAATGCTTCTCTTTTGGGCATACTGCATCAAGATGTGCTGGGGTCAAGACGTGCTTCTGTGGAAAGTCGGCTCATGGTGGCGATCCCTTAGGCTGAACCTATGAAATATGTCAATTGAGGTGGTCAACATTGAGATCACGGAATTGTCACATATTTAGGAAGAACGTACCCTGAAAAAATTAGCTAGTTTGATGAAAAGAAACTTGTGCGCCCAGTCAGCCTGGACAAAATCAGTTGAAATTTACAGCACCTATTGTAAAGGAAAGACTACACAGGGTAACTCGGTTTATTGAGTGATACTTTTCTGAAGTCTATAGGAAATTCGAAGTTGTAAAAGACAGTGCGGCCGAGACAGGGATACAGACGGTACGCATAGATAGTCACGATAGGTTTGCTGGAAGACACGCAACACGCTTCCAAGAGCGGTGCTTTCTCTTTTGCTCCATCCTCCGTAATGAACCAGAGAGTACTTTTTGAAAATGAAGGCGGGAGTTAAGCTTGGTGACCTCGGGGAACTCGGCCACTTGAGACAAATGAAGAAAAAACGCTAGACTAAAAGGACGTCACGGAAATAAGCAAGATGCGTAGCAACTGATTCCTAGTCATCCAGCATTGAGAGCATCCTTCAGAGAATATAAACGATTTCGTTTCGCATTATTGCGAACTGAAGGCATACACCGATGTGTGTGTACCTGAAGGAAACATACTTGAGGCTGTATTGTTAACTAAACATCAGAGCTAAGGAAGGAGTTGCTATATTTCTTAGAAACACATATTATGCTGTCAGATATTCCCGTTCGCTAAGCTTCTAAAAATAGTATTTATCAGTTTACTAAAGCAACAAAGATGACGATCTGCTGCGTATATTAACCAGATGCTACATAGCGAGCAGAAGATCTACAGGATCTGGTCGAGCAGCTGCCATCTCCATTACTAATGTATTGGGACTTCAACACCCATAGTCCCACTTAGAGTTGTCTAGAAAGAACATCGCTGGATTAAGACATATTGCTAAACAACACACTTGTCTTTTAAGTACAGGCGCAAACACACTTTCTAATGTTGGAAGTGATACTTTCTCGGCTAGCGATCTGTCGATCTGTAACCCGAGGCTTGCCCCATGTCTGTCGTGGAATGTGCTCTCAGCCCTTCACGGAAAGTGCGACCACTTCCCAGCAAGAAGGCCAAAGAGTGGTCTTGGACAATCCGGGCACAGTGGATCCATCATTGCAACAGATAATGACACTATGCTATGCGTTAGACGACCTTGGCTCATATTTTACTTTTACTGGTATCCGAGTCATGCAGGTATTGTATGTAAAGAAGCTGACACTGCGGCAGAGAAGTTGCTTGACACACGACCTGACGACTCAAAAGTAGCTGCTGCCATAACCACCTTTATCAATGTGTGGCAGCAGATGTGGAATGCAAATCAGGCATCCGTAAATGGCAAATCGCAGGTGATCGCCGTCGGCGCATAGACGTTTGCATCAGCAGACTGCGAATTGGGTACACGCATTTGACGTCTTCTTACCTCCTACAAAGACAGGGACGATCCGTCTTCACATGTGGCGGAGCACTTACAGTGAAACACGTAAGTAATGTAGTGATCTTGTCAAACTGTATGTCTTTTAGAGATACGAAGTAAAAGGTAACCTGAAAGTTCAGTTCGTAGTCCTTCAGTCTTTCGACTGGTTAGTACACTCCCCGCATATACCCGTGGTGCGTGTGATCCTGAGTCTCTCACAGGTATATGGGACCTACAGTTTACCGCCGGATCCGAACGGCAATTTTTTTGGGGGGGGGGTTATATTAGGCAGGATACCTCTCGCTGGGTTGCCATTACCTTGCGAGGGGGAACGGTCGTATCTAAATCAGATAACCTGAAAGAGGACCTCGGAAATGAAGAGTTAGCGATAGACAGAATGATGTCCTTCATAAAAGCAGCAAGACATCTAATTTGACATTAAGTATCGGCTCTGACAACATTGTACGAATTTCCATTATCATTGGTAAGCTAGAACGCCGTCGAGAACCAACCATGTATCCGAACAATACTCCTGGTCGACGTTGTTGGTTTAAAGGCTTCAGTTCCCAAGCTCTCGGAGGTTAAAAAAGTAATAACAATAAGAATAGTAGTAGTAGTAGTAGTAGTAGTAGTAGTAGTAGTAGTAGTAGTAGTAGTAGTAGTAGTAGTAGTAGTAGTAGCAGTAGTAGTAGTAGTAGTAGTAGTAGCAATAACAGTAGCAGGAGTAGTAGTAAGAGCAACAGCAGCAGTAGTAGTAGCAATAATAGTAGACTAATAATAATATGTTATGAACATAATAATCTATAACTAAATTAATTAAACTTTAACTGCCCTGATATCAAAATCTTGATTCAATGAAGCTCTTATAATTAAATTAACTCTGCTGTACTAATTACGTACAATGTTTAATGTAGTGTAATTAATCGCCGTAATGTGTTAGTAATGTAAGACATCAGACTGAGCCTTGTGGGCACAGAGACATGGTGTAGAAACTTTCTGTTCTCGACGTACTACGTCATTTCCATTCCGCTGCCAATACTGCTTGTGTGGAAGTTACAACCGTTTCTCTTATATATTCTATCCAATTACAAAAATTTATTATCTTCTACGACACAGCCGAACGTAATAGAATGAAACTGGTTTCGTTATTCCAGATTATTATTATTGTTGTTGTTAATACTCTTATTATTAATACTAACATAATCGCTCGTTTTATACCTTGATTTTACACATTTACTGTAAATTCTTGTATCGTTTTTAACATAAATCGGTGTTCAGATAAAGTAATGAGTGTCAACTTTCATCAGAGGCAGTGGAGAGCAGTCAGGAATTATCGACCGTAAAATCTGAATCTATTATAAATATATTCTTCTGAGACTTAATTTGTACCATGATACAAATAAAAGATTAAAAAATTAAAATTTACCGGTTCTCTAATTTTTTAGGGGATTTTTTAGCATTTAACAATATTTTTATACACAATATAAAATACATACACATAGACACACACATATGCATACAAAACGCGTCATGTAGAGGGGGTACACGCGCGCTTGTGTATGTATTTTCAACGAGAAAAATATAATACTTTATGTGAGAAGTAATATGGAAGTGACAAACACAACGTTTAATAAGGCTGCACTTGCTCGGAGGGTGAAAGTTTATGGTAAAAAACTGAACACCTGTGAACGAAGTGAAACTTTTGGGTAAAATACGTGCAATAACAAAGAGTTGAGATAACAGTACCATAAATTATAAAGTGAATAACTGAAAGATAAATCACCCTTTGAAGATGAGTCACATTATAAACGATAATAAACTGCCTTCTGTTTAAAAAGTAAAATTATTAGATTAGAAAAACAGTAATCTGAATATGAAGTTGTAATTACTCATTTATTTACACATGTGCATTGTAAAGAAGACCAGATACTTTTTGTCTATTGTGTGGCTATTGACTGACTCAGCACTGGGCGACCGCCGTTCGATATGTAAGTCCTGCACAGAAATAATGGCAAACATATGTGTGATTCTTTGTTATGTGTAATTATTGTACATATCCGCTTACAAATGGGACGAAAAGAGAACTTCTATGCATATTAGAGTGGATAAGTCGGGACGTTGCGTAAGCATTGCGTAATACTACGGATCACACGACGCGTGTAAAACATCACGTAGCCACACGTTATTGGCTCAACGAAGCATTTTTGTTATTGTCATTACTACTACTACTACTACTACTACTACTATTATTATTATTATTATATAGAAATTATTGAATCTAGCCATATTTGGTCTTTTAAATCGCTTTTTGCAGTACGTACGTTGTAAATATACGTATACACACACATCCTGTAGTGCTCCAGTTAGTCCTCTAGTCATGATGATGACAGCGGTTCCAGGATACAATTTATTTCGTTATCCATGCGAACTGTTCTAGATAGGACTCTTAAATTTATGTAAGTCTATTTTCTGAAAAGATGTACCGTAATAAATTTTTACAATTGAGTAAAGAATATCGTCTAAGCTAATTCATTCCGAGAAACCTAGTCTTAATTCTGCGATATTTTCTGTAACTAGTACTGTAAGTTCTGAAAATTACTGACGATTAAGATCATTGCGTTCTACTATTATAGACGACTTATGGCCATTTATTACCTTCTGTATTGATTTACCGACTTCCGTTATGCGTATTAGCTTGTTCCAATGGAAGATATTTGCATATTTCGGTAATTATCAAATTTGTTGTTACGTAGAAAAAGTATATTTCATTATTAATGGAATGTATTTACTCTTTAGGTAGGCAGCTTATCAAAGATACCTTGGCATAAGCAGATATCAATATTTATTAAATACATACATTTTTATATATAATAATATGGTAATATAGAAAATTGTTAACGCTCCTTAGACTAGCAAAAGTTTGATTATTATGTATTAAATTATCAATAAATTTAACGTTAGCTGCACTAAATTTGCATAAACGGTTGTTTTCGTTGAGAGCTACAAAATTTTACAGAGCCAGAACTCTAGCAAGTATATCTACAAAATGGAAGTATAAACATCAGTTGTTTATATCACAAGTTGGAATCACAGGTTACGATGTTTGATCAAACTGTGTACAGAGAGGCTCAACAAATACTAGAATTGGGCGGACAGCAAGTACTGTACTGTGATAGAATTACATTGGCATCACAGACTGCAAAATAATCGCAAGTTGTATTAACACTTTTATTGAAATCACACTTGACTCATAAATTCTTCTGTCCAAACACAAATCCGGAAGCACAATTTACAATATAAAAGTTATATTGCTAACACGCAAGTTAAAAGTTAAATGCAATTAACACAATGGCTTTAACGAAGTGGAATAAATTATTGAACACCAGATAAATCGGTACTTTTTATATTTATATTCGACAGTTTTTATATTAACACCTGTGTTAAATAATCACAGTCGTATTATACAAGGTATGTTACACAGCAACCTGCACAAACAACGCGCTGCGACTATTGGACGCGGCTAGCGACAATTTCTTGACAACAAACTGCCATTTATTCTGTTCCGCTATAAGCATTAGTCTTTCAACTATATCAGATTGAGTAGAGACGTGCGCAAGCTGTCCGTCGTATTAGTGACAAAGTGACTAGAAAGACCTTGAAGAACAACGTGTGCGTATGAAACTTTGCGGCAAAAATAGGTTAAAACTTTACAGAGACACTTACTGCTTGTTCAACTAAGCGTACGGAAAGGTCTGGATGAGGTGAACCCTTTAAGCATTTTTAAAAAGGGTAAAAACAATGGTTATGGAAGGAGATGGAACACTTGAACATAAATGCAAATTTGACTCCAGCCACCAGAAGATACTATCAAAAAAATATCAACAGGGTCAAACTGGGGAACAAACTCACTCTCCCATTCGAAACTACAAAAGGCGTAAGACAAGGATGCTGCTTGTCCCCTACCCTCTTTAAAATATATTTAGACGGATCTCCAGTAAGATGGACAAAGAAGTGTAAAAGCATGGGGCTGAGAGTAGGAGATGAAAATCTGTTCACTCTATATTTTGCCGATGACCAAATTGTGGTAGCGGAGGATGACGAAGACCTCGAGTATATGGTCAGAAAGTTAAAAGAAGAATATGACGCAGCTGATTTGACGATGAGCATGGCAAATTGTGAGTGCCTGATAGTGGGCAACGAAGAAGTTAAGGACTTAAAATTGGATGTGGACAGGATAAGAGGTGTTGAAATAGTAAATACTTAGGCGTTATTTTCAACAAACAGGGAAGCAGCAAAGATGAAATTCAAAAACGTGTTAACAAGGGGCGAACCGTTATAAGAACGCTGAATTCTCTTCTATGGGAAAGAAGAAACAAGAAATACATAGAAACATATATATAATAGCATGGTGCAAAGTGTAATCCTTTATGGAGCAGAAGTTTGGAACGTTTCAAACGTAAATAAGAAAAAACTGATGGCAGCGGAAATGAACTTCTTCAGGAGGAGTTGTAGAAGATCAAAATTAGACAGGGTTAGAAATGAGACTATTGGAGCCGAGATGAATATTGACAGGACAATAATAGATGAAATAGAAAGAAGACAATTGATTTGGTTTGGGCATGTGAAGAGAATGGAAGATGACAGATGGCCCCGCAGAACACTGGAATGGATACCACCGATGAGGAGGAAAACAGGACGTCCACGGATCAGTTGGCTATTTTCCCAATGTAAACCTGGTGATTGCAAAGTTTCTGCAAAGCTCCACTAGTAGTGTTGTAGCGCAACTTAGCTGTGTCATGAAATCAGCACAGCCTTCTTGAATTATAAGTTGTATCAGGTTTAGTGTTTACGTTCGTTGAAGGTAAAGGTTATCCGTTGTTTGAGGTTATAAAATTATAGTAATACTTTGTGTAACTGTGATTACGATAGTTTAATGTCTTTTAATCCCTCTCCCATCCACTCAACCAACTACTGCAACCACCAAAATTTAGAACCACTAGCCGCCACTGTATACAGTTAGAAATATGCTCTATACATAGACAATAGGTAAAGTCTGTACTTTCAATAAATTATATGCAGACCCCATACAAATTCTCGGAATCCTACTGGCTGAATTGCAAACATAGGCCTATAGTATCCAACTAAAGTCACATATTGTGTAATGTTCAGGTACTGAAATGTGTAAGCATCAACTAATCATGTCAGACGCTAAACGTGTGTGTGTGTGTGTGTGTGTGTGTGTGTGTGTGTGTGTGTGTGTGTGTGTGTGTGCTTGCGTGGTGCTAAGAAAGGCTACGAATGATATTTACTCCACTTAGCCAGTACAGGCCTACTGCTCCCTCCCTAAGGCAAACCGTCTCTGAAGTAATATTTTGGCAGAGGACGGCAATGCATTTCCGTTATCCTAGCCGTTTTATTTTTTTAACTATTCCACTGATTGTCTTCTTCACAGGTACCTGTACTTTCGGAGAACTGCTACGAAGTACTCGTATACTGTTGTACTTCTTTTTTTAAACTTGCCATAAGTGATATCTGTCTCTATTCAGTAAAAAATGATGAAAACCGGTACATCAAGGTTGTAGATGACAAAAGCTTGTGCCATCTCAAATCTAGGACTCACTACTATTCCAGAAGGTTTTAGTTAATAATTTCTGTTGTCGATATGGATTCCAATAGAAGTTCATCCAAAATAATCAATGTAACATCGGTTTACGATCGTAAGCGGCACGGGGGAATATAACAATATACGTCCCGGTAGGGTCGTTTCGTAATGGCTGAAGACCTGTAAGTCATTAAAGATAGTGGTGTGTCTGATACTAGACTGTTCAGTTCCCGCCAACAAACGTTGGAATTTTCTATTCCAGTACCAGTATAACAGTGTGACCATGTTTTCCGTATCGGCATGAGTTTGTGATATAAAAACATACTCGGTCTCCCTGTTCAAAGCCCATACCATTACTGCGAATGTCATAACGTTTTCATTCCGACATTGACTCTCTTCATCCGTTCACTTTTAACCAATTCATTTCTCGGATTTAGTTCTACAACTGCGAAGAATAATTCTGCAGTTCTAGAGCTGACCTCAGGCCATCCAACATAGAGTCCTCAGGGAGACGAATTTCTTGCCTACACGCTAGTTTTGTCTGAGTCGCGCTGGGGTTGTGCCGTTACGTAATAGCTGAAGACCTGTAAGTTTTTAAAAATAGTGGTCGTTCCAGATCCCAGACTGTTTGGTTCTCGTCATAATTAGACGGGTATTACGTTATTACATGCACCTTATAAAGCCGTCTCTGGGATGATATATACAACTAACTGGCGGCAAACATGAATCTGTTATTAATCTATGGTACATTTACGTATATATTAACAGCCTTTTGAATCATAACAGAAGTAAGCTCTTCAATAACCTATTACTAGTAGGTATCTCAACCAAAAAATAAGACTAATTAACACAAGCCTGACTAGATGTACAGCAACAGTAAAGGAAAACACTGATCTGACTACATCATGTAACATCAATTTGCAGTTCGATAAAGTGAGGCATTAGGTAATGTCCTCTTTATTCCAGTACTGGAAGTAATGATCAGAAAACTGAATCATCAAAGTTGATGTGAAGTAGTTGGTGACGTTAGATGTACCTCTCCACAAATAAATGGACATACTGAAGCCCTTACTACTACGTTAGCAGAAAGTGTGCTAGAAAGTTACTGAAGAGCTGACGAAGCTAATTAGAGGAAAACCAGAATTCTCCTACTTCAGTAGTCGAAACCGCAGCAGTAAAGTTCAGATTGGAAAGTTCTAATTTAATAATCAATGAAATAAGTTCCCTTATCGTCAGTGTAATTAGATGGTATTGTGCACGTATAAAGATAGTAACGAGCAGACATTTAAACATTGAATCAATAACATATGGAATACTGATTAGGTAGGTTGTTATTTTTTAGGTGAGGCGAAGGCCTAGGAAAAGACGGGTGAACAATGTGGAAGAGAGTATGACAACTATAGAAATGAGAGGATGGAGAAGCAGCAACTGGACGGAATAAGCGACGGAAAATTATGAAGAAGGTTAAACTCGTAGATATCAAAACAAGAAGACAAATTTTGTGTGTGAAGCGGAGAAAAATAAAAATGATTGTAAAGTAAATTCAGTAGAAAGCAGACACATACAAGAAACACATTCAATATTTATAAGAGATTACACACTGTCGTATGTGAGCTGGCTGTAGTTCACACAGATATTAAGTGGAGAATACTCTGCTTACAACTACAGGAATCAAATGCAATTGACACATGTGATTGAGCTCTTGTTACGTTGTTTGTTAACACATAATAAGGTTAATTGTGGTTTAGTTAGAGTCGACAGTCTGAGCTATTGTAAGGCGTCACTTCAGAACAAACCACGTTTTGGGAAGCGACACATGTAGTGAGTGAACACTGCATTCTTCTCTAAAGGCGAGAGCTTACGCAAACAAATAATTTGTATTCATTCATGTGTGTACACGACGGCTGCAAACACCATAGTAGATAATATAAATTAATTTGCTACATTACCGTTCAACGCAATAAACATTTGTCTATAAACAGTAGATAGTGAAGTAACTTAGTCGACCTTTTCTATGGTTCTGTACGCACTGTTCGGAGATAATGTTATAAAAACGTTTATAACTAAATAATTGTATTTATGAAAAATAAACACAACTCCGTTTGAAGGTTAATTAATTTTTAAAAGTTTTAATTCTTTTTTACTTTAATGCACAGCCGATTATTGAATTATGCGCGCATTATGTTACAGTTAGCCTTAGCGTGTCAATGTCAAAAATATCACTATCAGTCGAAATTCCTTACGCTGTTTTCTTTATTATTATCTGGTAATAAAACGTAAATATTATTTTAACAATTAAAATAACAAATTTTGGTAGCATTAAGATAAGTTTATAATTTATGCCTTAATAAATCAAATCAGGAATCAACATTAAGTAAATCATTTAAATCAACATTAAGTAATTTCCAGTAAGAATTTATTTGTCGTAGTAATATTATGTGTATTTGCATGTCAAATGAAAATTTTTCGTATTGTATAATTTTTGTATATTTAACTGTGTTAATTAAACTTTTCTATTCTCTAAACACAGTTTTAAATCAATAATAAGATACTCTGACAGATTACGGCACAAATAGGATAAGCAATATCATTCAATTTGCATATTGAAATCACAAGAAGATTCACTGTTTGCCATGCTATACTGGTTACAAATATGGATACAAGAACATCTAAAATCTGTAAACTGTATCAATCTTTACTTGACCTTGACTTTAGTTATCTTAAGTAAATACGAGTAGGCCTATATCTGAATGCGGACAGAATGCATACCTCCGTCTGTTGTGATACAGCGATCTCAGATTTGTGCAAGTATGCTTGTAGCATAGCGATGAGAATGTTAAGAGTTTATTTTCTTTTAATTGGAATTTAGTAAATTTACATATTGTACTGCTGTAAAATACACCAGTACATACTAGAGCCTACATCTGAGTAAGAATGAAAATTTTATAATTTACAAAATAATATTGTCAGCCATATTGAATGTATGTTAAAGCGTAGGACCAAGCTTTGGCTATGTATAAACATTTGATGTGTAAAACAACTAATTAAAACCACAAAATTATTGTAAATATTTATAAAACTCGTTAATAAGTTGAAACTAATCAGAAATTGTTTTAACTGATATGGAATTAGTTTAGATATAAATTGTGATTTGATAGAATGTCATTGAACAAATGGAACATATATGTGAATAACTAATCAAGATTACCTACAGTATTATAACAAATTGATAAAGCACTGAATATGTAAACATTAATAGTAAAAAGACTATAACTATGTAAAATTTAGTAAGATTAAGTATATTTAGTGAATCTAGGACATTAATAATTGTTAAATGTGGGAAATTATAAAAGTGATTGTTGGTAAGAAAAACGTAAAGCTTTCTATTTCCCGGACGCTTAATTATTAGACGCTCTGGTGTAGAGAAGGGGTCATTCTTGTTTTAACATCCAGTGTAGACGTATCGTGAAGAAGTAAAATAATTTAAGTGTTCGATAATATCAGACGTCAATAAAGAATGCAAGGTTCAAATCAGAAGAAACTAATTAACTCAAAAAAAGAAAATAATAACGTGAAGTAGAAATAAAACACTAAAATTTAATTAATAGTAAAGTAAATTAGTACTAACTTGTCCGGTAACATTACGTGTTTATAATAATTTTAAATACTGACGAACTAACCCATAAACGTTCACTGTTTAAAACGAAAGTTTAAACGTTCACTGTTTAATCCACATCCTGTGTAATATAGACGAAAACAATTTTAACGAATAAGAAACATAGCCTACTAATACAAATTTGCAACTTATAAAATATTATTTATTTGTAAAGAAATAACTAGAAGCAAATGACCATTGTGTATTGAACAGTTTAGTTTATTCACTAACTAGCGCGCCGGCGAGTGAGTAAAGAATTAGGCTGTGTGTTGTACAGCCAGTACTAAGCCCTGGTTGAAAAACTTAGAAACTGTAATAATTTATACAGAAATAATTTTTTTTCTTCTTTGTATAAATTGTATAAAAAAAAGAAAAACAATACATTCGTTAATAAATAACTTGGTTCTAAACACTATATATTTTTTTATTTTTATGTACTGGAGCCCTGAGAGTCAATAATTCATGCTATAAATAAAAACAGAGTAAATTTAATATTATAAGAGACATTGATTTATGCTATAGAGTGAAGAACAGAGTAAATTTGATATTATAAAAGTCATTAATTCATGCTTTAGAAAAAAACATTAAATTTAATATTAACGGACCCTGATCTACTGTACAAAAAGGTCAGTTCGTTTTACAAAACACTATGAACTTTGATGCGCGTTCATTGCATTTGATGATCATTGCATTTTTGAAGACTTTTAGAATTAATGTAAGTTGGGTAAAGTGATTAATAAATTTTGATTTGTTTTACTGTCTCTGATGATTCACATTGTCTCTGTAATAAAAGTCTTACGAATCTACATTAATGTCCATATAACAATACGACTCTAAGAAGACAGGGTGCACGGTCTCCTGAATGGCATGAAAGTACCATTTAAGATCAAATACTGTATACACCCCACATCACCCTACACTTGTATATGCGTTGTACACATGTACACTCAGATTGATAAGAGTCTTTGCTGTAGAGTCCAATTTAATTTTAATTTATCATACAAAGTTATATACAGACCCGGATTTAGGAGTCCTCCCGCCCCTAGGAACTATTGTTAGCGCCGCCTCCCAACAAGTAACTTCTGTATATTCAATTCTCCTTGACTGCTGAAAAAATGTTGCTGAAAATAGTAATTTCAACTATCTCTATTGGAAATATCTCATTTGATCTTAAATCTAAAAGGGAAATGTGATGGAATTGTGAAAAAGACTACATTTTTTTAACATTTATTAATATTTATTTACGTGTACACTTTACTAACACCAGTGGCGAAGCTAGTAGTTAATGAATGGGTAGGGAAAAATCTTAACTTAAATTTTTTTCAAGGAATCACTAAAAGGATGGTGGTTCAAATCGGACGCTGAGGTAGAGTTTGCTGTAAGCGAATGGTTCCACAAACAGCCGTAAGAATGTTACTAGCAGGGAATCTACAGGTTGGTGCAACAGTGGAACTCATGTCTTAATGTTAATTGAGACTTCTTTTAAAATCGTTGAATAAAAATGCTTTACAGCTCTATACGTGTTTCTGTTGAACAATCCTTGTATTAGTCATACACAATAATACAACTGATTGAACTTCAAAATTTTAAACTTGATTAGTTTCTACATATATGTTTAATGTTACAAATAATTCAAATAACAATCTTGATCATCTGTTAGTTCAGCGGAATAACAGGGACACTTTTAATAACCGCATAAAATAAACACACTTAAACAACACAGCGCGCTTTAATTTGAATGTTTGGACCACAGAAGTGAGGCATGCCTCAACGCTCTATGTGTACAGCACGGGACAATCTCCCCTCCCTTCACTTCCTCATCACTCCGGCACATTGCTTACATACGATGTATACAAAAAACGCTGAGGCAAGTTCAGGTTGCCTCATTCGCTTTAAACGAGCTATGCCGAGTCTCACCTGTCACCATCTAGCGGTCGCTCAGTAAAGCACGTTTCGGCCTAATAAATTCGACAGTCGCGGTAACAATGTATAATCTTTACGTTATGTAGTTCATACGTATTTATAATTTTTATTCTACAGAATTTTTTAGGGTAGGCATTGCCTCAATTGCCTCCATGTAACTTCGCCACTGACTAACACATATATTAGTTTTATAACAAGTAATAGGCTTACTTTCTTTTTATAAGTTTATTTATAGACCTACATGGTTTGGTTTTATCATCAAACATAGTAAAATCAATGAAAGTAATGTAAATTGGATAAGTAGCACAAATAATTTAAGAGTGAATGAATAAGATCCCAAATTACACAAATGGCTTGATTTTACATTGGCTTTAGTCTTGCTTTGATCAGTGAAATTCTTCAATAAGGCCTTCAAAGTTCATTTGTTTACTGTTTAAAAGTTCTGTCTCAACATGCAGGATTGAGAGTGAGTTGAGTTTTTCCTCATTCATTGTGGATGTAACACATGATTTAATTCTTTTTAAAACAGAAAACGTACGTTCTGCCGAACAGTTAGAGATAGCTGTACACAAATACATACGAAGAGCTATTGCAATATTTGGAAATGTTGATTGAAGTTGCTCTTGTCGCATGAATAACATCATATGCAGAGAGGGTGTTCTTAATATCAGCATTTTTATTAGTCTAGCAAAATGGAGACATTCGTTAGCAAATGACTCTTCAAGATAATTTTTGTACAAAGATCGAAGTTTATTAGTACGTTCAATGACAGGTGCAGATGGCATGGTAGACAGTTCCTTAAAAACTACAAAATTTTCCGCTATTGAATCATAGGCATTTTTCCTTCTATGCAACTCAGATTTTAATTGGTCGAGTACTGTATAAAACGTGTCCACCTTGAAGTATTCTCTCCCATGAAGAATAACTTCAGACTCATTGTTCTCATCAGCCTAGTGTTTTCTTTTTCTTTGGCGTTTGTTACATGACTCATAGTCCATCTCACAACGTTTCTTTGCTCGTTTTTCGTATTCATCAAACACATCCCGCAGGGAAGCAATAAACGTGATTAAAGACTCATACAGTATTACTACTTTTTCAAATGAAGTATCAACTTTTTGGAGAGTTTGACTCACTTTCTCCATCTGTCCAAAATGTGACGTCACAGTTCCATCATTAATGTTTTTTCAAGTCTGTTCAAAGACTTTAATAATCCTGATGTTTCACTCCTTACTAACGGTTTCTCATTAATATCATCTTCGTAATGCTCCAGAGACAGTATCACACTTTCTAAATTCCCGCACAGGCTCTTACAGGCCTTTTCACTAGCGCTCCAAGGGGTATCAGACAAATTCTTGAGTTTTAGGTTGACTAAAACATAGTAAAGTTTACCACCTCTTGGTAGATGTAGTGAATGTTATACACATTTTGAGTTAAGTTAAAAAATGCACATGCTTCCGGACAACAACTTGCAGCACAAGTGCCTACTAGATTAAGAGAGTGTGATGAAAAATGTACGAAAAGTGCTTTCGGATTTTCACCCTTGATGCGCGCTTGCAAGCCACTATATACTCCTGACATATTGCTGGCATTATCATACGATTGTCCTCTACAGTCAGCAATACCAATAGAGTTTTGACTCAAAACAGTCATCACAGCATTAGCTAAATTCTCTGATTTATGCCCGGGATGAGGCAAAAATAAAAGTAAACGTTCAACGGGGTTGCCATTTTCTTCTACATATCTTAAGGCAAAGGATAATTTATCAGCGTCACTTACATCGGATGTTGAGTCTACTATTATGGAGTAGTACTTAGCTCGTTTTACATCGTCAATTATGATTTTTCTTACTTTACAAGCAAGCAATTCGATCACCTCATCACATATAACTGAAGAAAGGAAGAATGTTCGTCCTGAGCATGGATTACTGAATCTCTGAATGTGATCAGCTAGAAATGGCTCGAATTCAGATATTAGTTCTAAGGACATCATATAGGCTATTCAACGTTGTGCAGAGAACCAAATATTTCATCATCTCCTCGAAAGGGACGTCCTCGACTTGCCAACTTTTTTACAACAGCAAATACTCTTTTCAGTACATTTCTCCAGTACTTTCTTTAGCTATCCACATACGATTCATAGTGCTTTCCTAGAGTTCCTACGCCTTTTCTCCGGGTTAACAATGTCAGTTCAGAATTCATATGTTCTTAAGAATTTTCATGAGCAGTTAATATTCTCCCAATAGTTTTCCAGTCCGATACGCCTTCAGTGTCTAACTTAGAAGCTGTGTTTGATTAAATAACCTACACGAAGCACAAAATACTGAGCCTGTACTTTTTGAGTAAACTAAATAGTCTCTTGAAATCGATTCCCCATTTAATAATTTTCGGTTAAAGATTCCTTTATGTAAATATCTGGTCTTACTGCCACAAACTCTTTCGGAATTTTGAAAGTCACATTCCTTGTTCTGATTAATACCTTTGCGTAAAAGTATTTCAATTGTCGTATACACTGTCCACTCAATAGGATCATCACTAACAGTGTCATTAGTATTTAAGATATCTGAACATTTATTTGTTACTTCACATTTAATGTCAGTTTTATTAGCCTCGTTCAATTTAAAATCCACACATTTACACTTATTGATTAAGTGTTCATTGTTTTCAGAATCAAAAACACTATTATCTACTTCAGATTTTTCACAATTTTCACAACCATATGCAATATTATGCTGTTGACACGAGTCTCCATTCACATTATTTAGTTCAGTGGTCGCCAAACTTTGAAGCCACTGAGCAACCGTACTGTTCGTCAATCTTACTGTGAGCTACCAAAAGAAACCAGGACAAAAATAAATTTTTTTCTAAATCACACATTTATTTATTACCTATAAACATACATTTCTAGTAAATACTACATCCAATTGAATAAAATTGTTTATATTGTAAAGATTTTAATAAGAAGTGTAAGAACAAAATTTTTTCATCTGACTAATTAAGTTTAATGAGAAGGATGGCTCTCTTTTTTATCATCAACAATTTTTTTAATGTTAGGTGAGTAGGTCGTAGCTGCCATTCGAATGCAGTTGTCCAAATGTTCATCAGTCAATCTGTTTCTGTACTTGTTTTTATAAACTTCATACTGGAAAAAGAAACCTCGCACAGATATGTAGAGCTGAACATTGGCCTCACTCGTAGACCAACCTGAACCAAACTTGGATATTTTTCCTTAGGAACAAAAGGCCAAATATTTTCGTAGCTTGACGTGAGTGATTTTAAAGAAAGGTCATTTTGAAAGTCAATCAGTTCCATCTCCACTGCAGCGTTGTCTTCTTCAAAATGTTGCATGACACAAGTAGAGAATTCTTCAGCATCAATCTCAATAAAAGGAGATTTGACGAACTGCACTACAATTGAAATGCTTTTGAAGTCTTGAAAGCGTTGATTGCATTGACTTTTCAAATCTAAAAAGAATTGCTATGTGTTCTTTGTTTTTGTAAGGAGGCTGTGAAGGGCCTTGCTTGTCAAGGGTTTGCTTCAAACAGGCAAAGTGCTTGTATTCACACTGAATGAGATTTCTTTCCCACAGCTCCAGCTTTTTTGAGAATGAAACCACATCTGAAATTGTTCCACCAATATCTTTATCCTTACCTTGAAGCTGCAAGTTAAGGATATTTAGCTTTTCGGTGATGTCTGCAAGAAAAGCAAAATCTTGCAGCCAAACCGGATCTTCTAGTTCAGGGAAAGATTCACCTCGTTCTTTAAAAAAATTTTACCAAAGCAGGAAGCAACTCTGCGAAACGTTGCAAAACTCTGCCTCTGCTAAGCCAACGAACTTCTGTATGAAGCAATAGATCACCATACTGGCATTCTAACTCTTCAGTCAGTGCCCTGAACAAACGTCTCTGAAGTGCCTGTGCTCTCACTTTATTTACTACTTTTACGACTGTTTTCATTACATTGTTCATACTTAAGAACTTTCCACATAATAACTGCTGGTGTATTATACAATGGTAAGTCAGAAATTTCGGAAAGCTGTTGTCTTTACGACACAAGGCAATGAATCCCTTCTCCCCACCTACCATCGCAGGAGCTCCATCGGTTGCTAAGCCCACCAACTTCTTTACAGGAATACTTTCAGTGTCGATAAGCCTTTTAAATGCTAAATATATGTCCTGTCCCGTAGTATGTCCTGTAAGTGGTACAACTTTTACCAGCTCTTCTCTTCTTTCACAATCATCAAAAGCCATTCTTACAAAAACGGCCAACTGAGCTGTATCAACTATATCAGTTGATTCGTCAAGTTGTAGGGAAAAATAATTGCAGCGATCAAAGTCAGTTTTAAGTTGTGAAGTTACATCAGAACTCATAGCTTCAACTCTTCTCATTACTGTATTTGCAGAAAGCTGTACAGATTTAATAGCAGACATTATCTCAGATTTGTTTTTGAAATTGTCAAATAATGTATCTGTAGCTTTGATTAACTCACCATCTTCGTAAGGTTTCTTATTTTGGGCGATCACTTTGGAAACTCGGAATGATGCCTCAGTTGCTGCCTTATTATTGTCTAATGTCTTGGAAAAAGTAGATTGTTGAGCATTTAGTTGAGATTTTAACTGCATTACCTTTTCTTTCCTTAACGCAGAATTCAGTGGGAAATCCTTTTCAATCCCTGAGTGAACGGTTTTGAAATGACGTTCGACGTTCCCTTTCTTCCCAACTGATACACTTACATTACAAAGTAAGCACACACATTTGTTCTTTACCTAGGTAAAAAAGTAATCGGTTTCCCATTCGAGATGAAAATGATAAGTTTTTTTTTTTGCTTGAACTCGCCATCATTAGAACAAACCTAGTTTAGTACAAAAGATTAAATCAAACTAACCACATTAACAAATGTCTGATATACACACGAAAATAATAAAGACATAATCTTAGTCTGATGTACGCATGAAACACATAACAGACATAACCTGACTCTCGCTCAAACAACTATGACACTGAGTGACAGTTGCGCGGGAGTAGTGCAACTTCAGGTTAGCCAACCTGAGCGTGAACGCGATCTACCTAAAATTTCCCCGCGAGCTACTGGTAGCTCGCGATCGACGGTTTGGCGACCACTGATTTAGTTTGTCTACAGGTTTAAAACAACTGTCAACCTTTTTAATAGTTTTTAAAAGCTTAATCTCTTTTTCACGTTTTTCGTTTGCAAGTTTCCGATACAACGATCCACTAAGCTTTATCCTTTTCTCACTCATTCTTTGTAAAATATAGCCTAATAATTCACCGCTCATATATACTTACTAACTTATTCTGTTAGTCTAGTCTTGCACTTACTACTTGTAGCAGTGTTCCAGACAAGTCAGAAAATAACAGAAACAGAAAATAACATCAGAAATACACGAAAACAAATGATCATAACTGTTGCTAAGAACGGTGCAAGACTAGAAGGAGTGGGGGGTGCATGTCGCGACCTGTGCCTGTGACTCACTCACTGGTGCTGACAAGTGACGAGCGGCGTGTCCCATAATGCAAGTGCTCAATACAAATACTGTAATTAAAAAACCGAAAACATGAAAGTTTAACAAATAATTTTTCACCTCGTGCCGCCCCCCTGAGCCTGCCGCCCATACATAGGCACGTGCCTAGTGGGAAATCTGGGCCTGGTTAATATAGTGATTTCAAAATGTAAAGTTTATAAATAAACCTGAAAACTCTTAGATTTTTTCTGAAAGCCTGAATATTTGATTGCAGATTCTTTTACTATGTTCACAGTTCTAACAACGACATATCGATGTCCAAAGTTGACAAATTTAAATTTCTTAAGCCGTGCATTGTTAAGAGTGGGTTGCTGAGTAGCATAGAAATAAAAAATAATTAATACTTAATAATGCTTTTAGATTTTACGTTTTCACCTCAAGAAATAATTAAAACATTTCTATAAAAATAGTTCATTCAGTCAACAGCTTGAGGAAGCTAACGTCGGATATTTTTGAAGACTGGATCAAAGCAGCAGTAAAAAATCAACCGTAAGAAGCGCAGACTATTTTGCATACAGCAGACAAGGCACAGCGTTTTTCATTTTTAAACACTTTGTTATTGTAAAAAGATACAGTCTGCAATACAAGTGTACATTTTAACATGTTCTTTGCCTAAAATGAGTCAGGTTTCATGCAAATGTGAATAAGCTGCGGATAATGGTTATTTCTAGTCTACATAGTTCTATAAAATTTTAATGTCAGACGTACATACACCGCAAATGGGACACACAATAAAATTCATTACCAATTACGATTTTAACTTAAAAAATATCATGGTTTTTATAATAAATTTAGCTGTTAGTGGCACTTTTTATTCGATAGATTCAAGTTTTCCATCTACAGGCTTCAGCACGTTTTATGTTAACAGATACTGGCATAAACGCAAAATTTTCGAGACATAAACTTCCAAAATTTTGCAATAGCTATAAAACTAGAAAACAGTAATGTTTTGTCTTTTTAAGGTCCTTTCAAGGTAAACCTCAATATAAGTTATAATAAACAATAACAAATAAATTTGTGTTTGGGTGACTGTTATAATTATCTCCTCCACTTTTTGTTGAACTTCCCGAAATGAAATTTTGCGTAAGACCACGGTAACAGAATTATCACATCAAAATCCTAGTCGAAAAAATCTACAAAATATTTAAGTACACAAGAACGGCCATTTTATGAAGTGAATTCGCTTAAGTTCTGCAAAAAATATAGACGCTCAAAATGCAGTTACAATTATCTTTATCTGCGCCATGTGAAGTGACATAAATGTAAAAGGGATTGTGTTATAGAAAGCTTATTTTATAATAATTATTGCCGTGATTTTAAAACTATAAAACGTACATTATATTATTTTAATTTGTCATATATGTCGGTCGTAAACGTTTTCTTGTTAACAGATGGTTAATTGTAGACATTCGTTTAGTATATTCGCTGTCCCTTGCGCCATGCAAATGGATGGTACAAACATATAATGGTATTTTAGATGAATTTACTTTAATTAATTTAGCAAAAATTTAATAAATATTCGAAATCGGATTTTTGCGTAGTTCTTTCAAACTCCAGGTTTTGCTATGAAGCCTTAATAACTATGTGAATAATTGATATGTACATTGTAATATAAATTATTACAAATTCAAAATAAATAAAATAAAACAAGATATATTGTGTGTAGATTTTGTGATAACAAGGTATTGTGCTCTCCTTTTAGCCCCACTAGTTGGGCTAGCCAATTTGTAATATAAATTACAAATATAAATATAAAAAATAAAAAGATATATATATGTGTTAAGTGTAGATGTGTTAATTTTGTAGATTTGCCCTGACTATAAGCCCCACTGTTCAGGCTAGTCAATTTGTAATATAATTTCAAATGTAATAATAAATAAAATATAAAGATATAGATAATCAGAATTGTGTATGTTGTCTGAATCTCGGTATTGAACTCGCCGATGATACAGCTCTACTTTGGATTCACCAAATACAAAGAATAGATTTAATATAAATATGTTGCAACTAGATGTGATTGATTGGTAAATAACAAATAAATCAAACTTTATAAATTGTGAAAATATTTTTTCTTTTTTCTTGTATTGAGTTTTGATTTAATTATTTAATTTAATTAATCAATAATTAATTAATTAATTGAGTGTGTAATTTCCTTATATATCTATTCTCTCACTGTAAATTATTTTTTTGTTTAAAAAAAAATAATAGTAACATTAATTATAGAAATAAAAACAATTCTGGTAACTGAGTAATTATTTGCGTTTATTAACATTAAAAATTATGCGCCACTCAAACTGCGCATGACCAAGGCATTGGCTAATCTTTGCTCCAGTCGGTAGCGAAAAAATCAACAAATATATTTTTACAAGTTTAGATTTGTGGTTCTTTTAACGAGTCGAAATGGTCAGAGGGCAAGGAACAAGATACATTCTTAACAGGTATTCTTAAACTAAATGTTAATAGCTGAAATAGAACAAAATTATTATTGCAATTGTCAATTAAATAAAATGAATTTGCGAACCGAGTCGAAGAAATGACGTCACTCCATTCAAGCAGGCATTGCACTCGTGCTGGTGAGAAAACAAGTATGGCCGCCGTCTCCTCGATTTTAAACTGCTACGTTGCTGGAATTGGCTGAGATTCTCCCGCAGAAATAAAATGATGTTCCCTTTTCTGCGAAGTGGTGTTGGTCCAGGAATATAGTGTGGAATGTCCTCTCGTCTTCTGCGATGTCGTTTCGTGATGGATTTCTTGTGTTGTGTCCGGTGTTCAAATATGTGTATTGGTGTTCTGTGAATTCGGTCCAAAATTGTTCAAAATGGCTGTTGATTTCTTGTGTTGAGTTTTATGGTGTTATTACTGTGTTTTGGAAATTTGTGGAGTGTTAGAAATTGCTAGTTAAGGTTATTTTCACTTTTTTGATCATCTCCGTTACACACCGCATAACCACACTTGGTTTTATACAAATTATTCTGTTTTCAGTACTCTGCTAACACATTTCCAACCATTCGGTTTCACGATTAACAATAGACTAATAGACGCAACGTCGTCGTTTTAGGGTAATTTGTGCTATGTCTTTTTCCTCTTTATATTGTTTAACTATAAAAATATCTGTCTAAGACTTGTTTCACCATCTAACTATACATAATAAGTTTTCTTATTTTTTACTGTATTTCAAATATTTCTTAATTTTACATAAATCTAACTACTCAATAATATTGATTAGTTAATTTTACATCTTTTGATATATAGCTGGGTTTGTTTCAAACTCATTTAAGCCCAAAAATTACAATTTTATATCATGATTGTATGCCTCATATTTTGTACAAATTCGGTGTTTTAATGGTTTTTATTTGTTTTTTCTTATAATATTTCCATGGAATATACTTAATAATTCCGTGATTACTTTGTTGTCAATAATTTGGTTGTTAAAACATTTCAATATTGATTAATTTACTGTTTAGTCTGATTTGATTACTATTATAGGCCAAGTATCATTTGTTTCCAAAAGAAGTTAATTTCCTTTCCTTTGTCATTCTATTTGCTATTAACTGTATCTGTATTAATTATATTTTCAATTTCTGTATAGTATGTATTGAATTCTATTCCTATTACATAGATTGATTCCCTGATAGATAATTTTTTGGTTTATATGCCAGTCTGTGTTTACTAAAATGGTGTCTTAGCTGGTCTGTTTGTACATTATATATGGTTTACTGTTTTGAATAAAATTATTACATTTTTATGTGCTACTTGCCTCTCTGCCTTACACAATGGAAAATTAAATGACATGATTTTAAAATACAATAGAATATCTTGTATCTACTAAACTTTCTTTATAATAATAACATCATTGAACCATAACATAAACATCTTATGCCTAATTTTCTCTATACTTAGAATTATAATGAGAACATATTATTATCAGTCTTTGGCTGTCCTTTGTTTTTATGTTTCATTTTATCACAACCTTATTCTATTAAAATATCTTATTCCTAGTAACAATTTCAGTTATTCACTGTCTCTTTGAATTACTCTAACTATTTTGATAATACATTAATATAAAAACACCTTAGAACTACAGACACTTGCAGTGATTAACTGTCTCTTGTGTTACCTATACCTAAATTATTCATACAAATATTAACATAAAAACATCTTATAACTACTGACACTTGCAGTTATTGACTGTCTTTCGTGTTCCCTATACTTAATTTGTTCATACAATAAAATAAAAACATCTTATACCTATCATATTGTTATTATGCTTAAACACTAAAACACTTTTATTATCTAAATTACACTCAGTCATTAGACTGTCCCTTTAGTTTTTATCCAGTATTTCCTACACTAATGGTAGTCTGTTTTAATATATTTTTTACATCACACTTTATTATAAGGTGTCCTTTATTTTGGCTACACTAATAGTAGTCTGTTTTAATAGTTTTTTGACATATAATTCTTACAACTAGTATACAATTTGGTTTTCTGGGATTGTATCTTGTAACTTGTTCTGGGTCTACATATATCAGTTTTGATTTTGTTTCATGGTATGTATTACATGACTATCATTTTGTTTTGGCATATCTCTTCCTGTTTCTGGTCTCATTGTGGGAATCTTGACATATTTTGTCCCTCTTCCTAATATCACATTAGTAGTTTCTGGTCTTGTGGTTTCTCTGCATCTTGACCTTATTATTTTTCCCTTATTAATATGGTTTCATCCTTTTATTTCCTTTTTTATGGTCCTTCCCTTTTTACTGCTTCCCCAATCTACTGGGTATACTGCTGGTTTAACTGGTTTTTACATAGTAGGTTATTTTAATCAATGGTTTTCTTTGTTATTTTTCATTTTTATTAACATTTTATTGACTTAATATACAGTTTCAAGTGTAATCCTTAAAACAATTTATTCTTCTCACTCACTATGGAACTTTTTCCTTTATTTATGTTGCATTAAGCTAAATGTTTAGTGTGATAATTTTGTTATGTTACATATGCTCTCCTGTAAAAGTGATTAGTTCAGATCATACTCTTAGTATGGATGAAATAATTACTACTAATTCTTTTGTATTTACATTTTCTTCGTGATTACATGTTTTCACTTTATATACCTTCTTTTTCCACCGTTGCTTCCTCTCAGATGATGTGTATCTCCTTCATTAGTTTCTTTCTTCATTAATAAGTGATCTTCAATCTTGTGTATAACATTATCATTTTATATTCCTTCTTATTTGGTGCTTCCTCACCAGTATGTTTACACCCTAACATTCCCTAACAAATTAATTGGAACAGTTCAGAGTGGCACATTTGGCTTCAATCCCTGCTGTCCAACACTTCAATTGAGTCCAGAGGTATTATCATCTCTGCTCAAAACATAAGACTGATGGCATTTTCTACATCCAGTCATAAAAATAAATAAACAGTAAAAGTAGTCATTTTTGACTAAAATAAACATCTTTAGATTCTTCACTTCATAATACGTTATATTAATTAATACTTTTATACACTTGACTCTTCTTCTCTCTTAAAGCTTATTCCATATTAGGTGGTTTAGGTACGTGGTATAATATACATTTCATCATGTTTACATAGTAAGTAGTATTTATATTTACTCTTTCTACCATCTGGTATCCATTGAGTTATTTTTATTGCTCATGGTATAACATGAATTAATTCTTTATCACTTTCACTATAACAGTGGTTATTGCAACAACATTATCATTATTAGTATCAGGGTTTCTTGGTTTCTGGTCTCACTATTTGGTCTTTAGTGAGCTGGTCCTTCTTCATTGTTCCATTTTTATTAAATTATTTTCTTTGTGAGTTTGGTTAAGTTGTTTCGATTAAGTCATATGATATTCTGGTTTCCTTTCTCCTTTAGAATTTTGTATCTCTTTCTTACAAAATCTTTTTTCATATTTCAGAGTTATTTCTCATCATTTGTATGAGTAATGATATGAGCTTAATATTTTTTAATTTTAGATATTTTTATTCAACTACATTCTTTATTATTCATAGTTGTTTTTCAAATATTTTGGTGTAAGTTGTACTTATTATTGTTTTGAATTTTGAAAATTTTTATTCATCAAAATTCTTTTCTCATTCATAATAGTCTTTGAATGTTTGGTGTAAGTGGTACTTACTAAGTTTTTGAATTTGGAAAATTGTTATCTCCATCCAAATTCTTTTTTCGTTCATAATAGTCCTTCAAATGTTTTGTTGTAAGTTGTACTTACTGATTTTTGAATTTTGAAATTTTTTATGTGCATCAAAATTCTTTTTTCGTTCATAATAGTCTTTCAAATGATTTGGTGTAAGTTGTACTTACTGATTTTTGAATTTTGAAGTTTTTTATTCCTCCTCCAAATATTTTTTAATGGATAACTGATTATAAGTTCCTTTTACTTTATTTGAAATGATATCCTTTAGTACATACGTATTGTTATTATTGTTTTTAATAATCAGGTATGGGCCGGTATACAGCAGTAACAACTTTTTGGTAATGCCTTCCAAAGTACTGGGTAATTCCCTGTTTTTTAGTAGTACCTTTTCTCCGACTTCATAGCTTATTATTTTCTTAACAGCCGTTTGATATTTGTTCTTGCGCCTTTCCTGGTCTTCTGCCAATTTATTGTAGAATCTGATTCGATTGAATTTGTATTCTTGACTCCTGGGGAACTCTATTATGTCTTGTATTTCTCTCGGAGGCGGTTTTTCATACATTGCCGTGTATGGCGTGGTACCTATAGCGGGGTGATATGACAAATTAAGGAATTCTTCAGTAACTAATAAATATTCTTGCCACTTCTTTTGTTGATTATAGCAATAAGTCCGTAATATTCTTCCGACTTCTCGCAGTACCCTCTCCGCTGGAGTGCTGCTGGGGTGGTAGACAGATGTCTTGTAAGTCTTAATGCCGAATGTATTCAGAGTGTTTCTCCACCTCCAACCCTTAAATTGCGTTCCATGGTCTGTGATTATGGATGTCGGGCTTCCTACCTCTGGAATGTAATGATTTGTTATTATTCCTAGAGTCTTCAGAGTGGTGGCTCTGTTCACAGGGTATAGTTCTGTGAATTTTGTAAAATGATCCATCATAATAATAATATATTTGTATCGATGGCGTCCGCCACTGCGGGGAAATGGACCACATATGTCCAGAAAGACCTTTTCCAGTTTGGCTTGTGAGGTGATTGGTATCATCATACCCTCCTTTCTCTCATTGTTGGTTTTCACCAATTGACATATCAGACAGGTTTTGAGGTAGTTTCTCGTTTTTCTATTGATACCTTTTATATGACAATTCTCTTCTATTGCCTTGATCACCTTCATGGCTCCCATGTGACCGTATCGTAGATGATAGTCCAGGATGATATCCTTTTCGATCGTAGTAGGGATCATGATCTTCCATATCTCTTCATCAAGGGATGTCTTGATGAATAAAATTCCATTATGTATACAATAAAATTTGTTTATTGTGTCATCTTGGTTGGAGAGACGAAGCTTAATATGGTTTAACTTCGGATCGGACTGCTGGTGTTTGCTGATGTCCTGCACTATCTTCTCTAAATCGGATCTGTCCTTAATAATATTATAGATTTTCAAGATGCTCTCCTTTTCGCCTTCGAACGTTTGTTCTTCCAGATTCACCCTCGACAATACGTCGGCTACTACATTTTTACTTCCAGGAACATACTCCCACTGTATATCGTATTCCTGCAGGGCGAGTACCCATCTGGTCA
Organism: Magicicada septendecula; assembly: GCA_034769895.1. Taxonomy (NCBI): domain Eukaryota; kingdom Metazoa; phylum Arthropoda; class Insecta; order Hemiptera; family Cicadidae; genus Magicicada; species Magicicada septendecula. The sequence continues at coordinate 951,305,983 of CM068367.1, forward strand.
ATCTACCATGGCTTAACTTGCATCTTCTTAGAAATGATATTGACTTGTGATCTGTTCGAACGGTCACTGGATATCCGAGGATATACGTCCGAAACTTCCCGCAGGCAAAGACTACACTTAGCAGTTCTTTTTCCGTCACATTATAGTTCTTTTCACACTGGTTAAGGGTTCTGCTAGCAAAACTCACTACTAGATGGTTTCCACTTTCATCTTCTTGGTACAGTGTTGATCCCAAGCTAATGTTACTAGCGTCACAGTTTAGAAAGAAAGGTCGGTTAAAATCTGGATGGTTGAGCATTACTGCATCTAAGAACTTCTCCTTAATTGATTTGAAAGTCTCGTCTTGTTCTTGACCCCATCGCCATTTATTCTTGGACGATAACTGGTACTGAAACTGGGCTGTTAGTTCGAAATAATTATTCTGGAACTTACTATAATAGTTACACAGGCCCAAAAATTATTGTAGTTGCCTTCTGTTTTTTGGTGTAGGGAATCGTTGTATGGCGTCTACCTTTTCTGTTGATGGTGTTATTCCTTGACTGTTTAGCTGGAAACCCAGGAATTGTACTTCTTTAGCTATAAGCTTGGACTTGTCTAGTTTAAGGGTGACATTATTTTCAGCAAGCTTCTTCAAGACATACTCCACACGGTAACAGTGTTCTTCCCAGTTGGTTGATGTTATTAGGAGATCATCAACATAGACAGTCGTGAATTGGAGCGCTTCTGGTCCTAGTATATGATCCATACAGGCGACAAAAACAGCTACTGAATTCACCAACCCGAAGGGCAACCTCTTAAACTGATAATTGCGCCCTTCGAAGATGAACGCCATGTATTGCCGGCTTGCTGGGTGCAACTCCACTTGCCAATAGCCGCATACGGTATCCCAAGTGGTAATGAATCGTGTTCCGTGGAACCTCTTCAAAATTTCATCAATTTCGCCAGGTGAGGTACGATCGTTTATTATCATTTTATTTATCTCACGTGCGTCAAGGCAAAGCCTTACCTTCCCATTTTTCTTTTGTATGGCCACAATTGGGCTAGTGTATGGCGATTGACTGCTCTCGATGATATCCCTACTGATCATATTCTGATCTCTGTGCGTACGGCTTCTTTCAAAGATTGGATACGACTTTCGGTTAAATTCTACCGGTTCTCTGAATCGTATGGAACATTGGTAGTTCCGGATCTTTCCAGGTTCGTCCGAAAATACAGCTCGATATTTTTCATATATTTCGACCAATTGATTCAGCTGGTTTTCCTTTAATTGCTCGTTAGTATTGTGGCACTGGAAGTTACGTATCTCCTGAATCTTTTGTTGCCATAGGTCATCCTCCGAATCCTGATGTACTGGCTTGTTGTTTGTTGAGTAGTTGGACAAGTAATTCACCTTATTTTGGTGGTCGAGAAGTTGTCTGGAGTCTAAAGTCTTGTTATTAGTTAAATTGGCTACCCAGGTCGAACCTTCCGCAAAGAGTGATACCTTTCCTCGGCACAAGTCGATAACTGCTGAGTTTCTGCGCAATATGTCACATCCTATCATGATGTTGAAAGGTAATCCGGCTGCAACAAGAAATATCATATCCACACTAATGCCCTGACTGTTGACACTTAGGGATACTTGCTTTCTTATGGTCTTGTTCTGTCGGCCGGTAGCTCCTACAAGTACAATATTATTAATAGGTAGTACCGGTAAGTTTTTGTGGCATTCCTGCTGTATCCGGTCCAACTCGTTTCGATTTATTATGGAGACATTGGCTCCAGTGTCTATCATTATAGGAACAGAAATACCCTCAATTTCTGCAATTATGTATATTATTTCATTATCATTATTATTAATATTAATCTCGCTTTCTTCTAGTAGGTCCTTACGGATATCTTTCAAATAATTGCTGTATATTATGGTAAAATTTTTCCTGTTTTTCTTCGAATTCATTCCTTCTTGGTTAAACCCAGCAGATTGGAGCAGTAAAGGGTTATTGGAGTTTATTACTGCCTCCGTTCGTTTAAATGTTCCGCTTCATTACGGATTAGGCCGTTGGAAGCATCAGCTTGGAGTCCTGAGACTGCTTCGTTTGGTTCTGCTCGATCGTCCTGTTGGGCTTCTGTTACAGGTAGTCTTCGCTGATTGTCCAGGCTGGAACTACGTCTGGGCTCGTACTCTCTGTACCTATTACTTCCCTGACTTCCTTGAAAGGTCTCGTACTCGTAGTATCGGCTCCTTCGTTGAGGCTGGTACCTCCTCTGTCCACTGCCTTCCGCTCTGATGTAGTTAATATTGGGTCGATATGTCCTGTAATTATTGTTATTACCCCCATTCGGGTAATTCCGGTTATAATTACCATGATAATTGTTATTAGAAAGGTTGGTGTTCCTCTGACCATTTGGAACATAGTTACGATTATTATTATAATAACCGTTGTTATTTTGTGGACGGTTATTATTATTATTATTATTATTATTATTATTGTTGTGGTTGTTGTCATTAATATTAATGCGAGGAATATTATTATTATTATTATTATTATTGTTAAATCTCGGTAAATTATTGTTATTTCGGGTGTTATAATTGTATTCTGCGTTATTCCGATTTGCGGAATTATAATTATTATTGTTACCCGCATTCTGCCGATTATTATTATTCAAATTATGGTTATTACTTCTTGGTTCCGGCTTTTCATGTCTCCTGCGACTTTGACGGTAATAGTCTTCATGCTCATACATTTCTAAAAGCTCGGTCATGGCTTGCACAGTCTTTATTTGACTGTTTCTTCTGGCTCTTATAATATCCTCCTCATAATGGTATGAGAGTTTGCTGACCAGGCATTCTTCCGGTATTCGGGACTCTAGATGTTTGGCCACGCACACCTTTCCCAAAAAGTACGCCGTTAAAGTTTGGTTTCCATACGGGTTGTACTTTCCATGACAGATCCCGTCTCTGGCGATATTTTGTGTTGATTCAGACCAATATTTGGCTTTGAATAGCCTTCTGAATTGTTGATAATCGGTCACTTCGTCTCTTATCGCCATCCACCAATTATCTGCTATCTCCTTGAACGATTCGTCAAGCACCTCTTTATTCTCCCTCCAGCGATTACCTCTGTGTTTGGTGAAGTACTCCTCGATTCTGGCTAGGAACTCCATTGGTTTGTTTTTATAAAAAATGAAGTTAATCCCTTCACGATTCTCACTATTGGGACAACTGGTAATGCTTGTCGGTCGACTATGGAATAGGTCTATATCTGTCTGGTTCTGTCGCACCTGACTGTTGATACTGGTTACAGTAGCTTCAATGCCGTCACATTTTTCTGTGAATCGGTCCTGCACTCGCTCCCAGTCTTCCCGTGTTTCCTTTAGTCTTTCCTCCAATGTCTTCCTAGTCGTTTCTTCAATGTTGTTAACCTTCGTATTTATTTCTGTCTTGATACTCTGTACTTCTCGTTCGGTTTGACTCCATCTTTCGTCAGCTCTTGTAACCCTTTGTTCGATTACCGTTATTTCTTCTTCTATCTTCTTGCTGATTGTTTCGTTGTTTTCAGCTATTTTCTGGCTCAATTCTTCCTTCAATATTTCCATTCTTCCGTCTAACCGGTTCATGTTCTCTTGGTTCGTTTCCTTCAATTCTTCCCTCAATTACTGACTATTGCTTTCCATTTTCTGATTTGTTTCTTCCATCCTCTTGTTGGTTTCTTCCAGTTTTTGGCTTATCTGGGTTAATTCCTCTTTCGACTGTTTATTGTCAGTCTTTATTTCCTCCATTTTCTCCTCAATTTTTTGAATATTTTCTTCCATCTTCTCTTCTATCTTCTGGATATTTTCCTCCATCTTCTCCTCGATCTTCTTAATATTTTCCTCCATTAATAATTTATTTTCGTTTTTTATTTCGTCCACCTTCTCCTCCATCTTCTTACTGGTATCTCCAATTTTATTACTTAATTCCTCCTTCAATTGTTGGTTATCATTTTCCAGCCTCTTACTATTTTCTTCCATCTTATCCTCCATCTTCTTACTATTTTCTTCCATCTTCTCCTCCATCTTCTTACTATTTTCTTCGATTTTCTTATTGGTATCTCCGATTTTATTACCCAACTCTTCTTTTGTCGTTTTAAATTCTCTGAGTAACATCTCCATCATTCTATCCAATTTTGTATCTTCCTTTGCGGTGGATTTCTCCGGCTGTTCCTTCTGTGGTGCAGGCTTGTTCGGTTCTGCTGGCGGTAACATCGACTCCACATCTTCCACTGGTGTCGCCTCTTTATCTTCCATGTCTACCTCCTGCTCGGCCTCCGTAGCCCTTTTCCTTGATGTAGCTCTCCTGTGCATCTCGCTCCCTCTTCCGACCTATTGACCGCTGCCAAGCTAAAAATAGGAAATTGGACACTTGTCCTTATTTTGTAACACTATTACCTCCTATTTAAAGCCCCTTAAGTTGGACGCCAATTTGTAATAAAAATTATTACAAATTCAAAATAAATAAAATAAAACAAGATATATTGTGTGTAGATTTTGTGATAACAAGGTATTGTGCTCTCCTTTTAGCCCCACTAGTTGGGCTAGCCAATTTGTAATATAAATTACAAATATAAATATAAAAATTAAAAAGATATATATATGTGTTAAGTGTAGATGTGTTAATTTTGTAGATTTGCCCTGACTATAAGCCCCACTGTTCAGGCTAGTCAATTTGTAATATAATTTCAAATATAATAATAAATAAAATATAAAGATATAGATAATCAGAATTGTGTATGTTGTCTGAATCTCGGTATTGAACTCGCCGATGATACAGCTCCACTTTGGATTCACCAAATACAAAGAATAGATTTAATATAAATATGTTGCAACTAGGTGTGATTGATTGGTAAATAACAAATAAATCAAACTTTATAAATTGTGAAAATATTTTTTCTTTTTTCTTGTATTGAGTTTTGATTTAATTATTTAATTTAATTAATCAATAATTAATTAATTAATTGAGTGTGTAATTTCCTTATATATCTATTCTCTCACTGTAAATTATTTTTTTGTTTAAAAAAAAATAATAGTAACATTAATTATAGAAATAAAAACAATTCTGGTAACTGAGTAATGATTTGCGTTTATTAACATTAAAAATTATGCGCCACTCAAACTGCGCATGACCAAGGCATTGGCTAATCTTTGCTCCAGTCGGTAGCGAAAAAATCAACAAATATATTTTTACAAGTTTAGATTTGTGGTTCTTTTAACGAGTCGAAATGGTCAGAGGGCAAGGAACAAGATACATTCTTAACAGGTATTCTTAAACTAAATGGTAATAGCTGAAATAGAACAAAATTATTATTGCAATTGTCAATTAAATAAAATGAATTTGCGAACCGAGTCGAAGAAATGACGTCACTCCATTCAAGCAGGCATTGCACTCGTGCTGGTGAGAAAACAAGTATGGCCGCCGTCTCCTCGATTTTAAACTGCTACGTTGCTGGAATTGGCTGAGATTCTCCCGCAGAAATAAAATGATGTTCCCTTTTCTGCGAAGTGGTGTTGGTCCAGGAATATAGTGTGGAATGTCCTCTCGTCTTCTGCGATGTCGTTTCGTGATGGATTTCTTGTGTTGTGTCCGGTGTTCAAATATGTGTATTGGTGTTCTGTGAATTCGGTCCAAAATTGTTCAAAATGGCTGTTGATTTCTTGTGTTGAGTTTTATGGTGTTATTACTGTGTTTTGGAAATTTGTGGAGTGTTAGAAATTGCTAGTTAAGGTTATTTTCACTTTTTTGATCATCTCCGTTACACACCGCATAACCACACTTGGTTTTATACAAATTATTCTGTTTTCAGTACTCTGCTAACACATTTCCAACCATTCGGTTTCACGATTAACAATAGACTAATAGACGCAACGTCGTCGTTTTAGGGTAATTTGTGCTATGTCTTTTTCCTCTTTATATTGTTTAACTATAAAAATATCTGTCTAAGACTTGTTTCACCATCTAACTATACATAATAAGTTTTCTTATTTTTTACTGTATTTCAAATATTTCTTAATTTTACATAAATCTAACTACTCAATAATATTGATTAGTTAATTTTACATCTTTTGATATATAGCTGGGTTTGTTTCAAACTCATTTAAGCCCAAAAATTACAATTTTATATCATGATTGTATGCCTCATATTTTGTACAAATTCGGTGTTTTAATGGTTTTTATTTGTTTTTTCTTATAATATTTCCATGGAATATACTTAATAATTCCGTGATTACTTTGTTGTCAATAATTTGGTTGTTAAAACATTTCAATATTGATTAATTTACTGTTTAGTCTGATTTGATTACTATTATAGGCCAAGTATCATTTGTTTCCAAAAGAAGTTAATTTCCTTTCCTTTGTCATTCTATTTGCTATTAACTGTATCTGTATTAATTATATTTTCAATTTCTGTATAGTATGTATTGAATTCTATTCCTATTACATAGATTGATTCCCTGATAGATAATTTTTTGGTTTATATGCCAGTCTGTGTTTACTAAAATGGTGTCTTAGCTGGTCTGTTTGTACATTATATATGGTTTACTGTTTTGAATAAAATTATTACATTTTTATGTGCTACTTGCCTCTCTGCCTTACACAATGGAAAATTAAATGACATGATTTTAAAATACAATAGAATATCTTGTATCTACTAAACTTTCTTTATAATAATAACATCATTGAACCATAACATAAACATCTTATGCCTAATTTTCTCTATACTTAGAATTATAATGAGAACATATTATTATCAGTCTTTGGCTGTCCTTTGTTTTTATGTTTCATTTTATCACAACCTTATTCTATTAAAATATCTTATTCCTAGTAACAATTTCAGTTATTCACTGTCTCTTTGAATTACTCTAACTATTTTGATAATACATTAATATAAAAACACCTTAGAACTACAGACACTTGCAGTGATTAACTGTCTCTTGTGTTACCTATACCTAAATTATTCATACAAATATTAACATAAAAACATCTTATAACTACTGACACTTGCAGTTATTGACTGTCTTTCGTGTTCCCTATACTTAATTTGTTCATACAATAAAATAAAAACATCTTATACCTATCATATTGTTATTATGCTTAAACACTAAAACACTTTTATTATCTAAATTACACTCAGTCATTAGACTGTCCCTTTAGTTTTTATCCAGTATTTCCTACACTAATGGTAGTCTGTTTTAATATATTTTTACATCACACTTTATTATAAGGTGTCCTTTATTTTGGCTACACTAATAGTAGTCTGTTTTAATAGTTTTTTGACATATAATTCTTACAACTAGTATACAATTTGGTTTTCTGGGATTGTATCTTGTAACTTGTTCTGGGTCTACATATATCAGTTTTGATTTTGTTTCATGGTATGTATTACATGACTATCATTTTGTTTTGGCATATCTCTTCCTGTTTCTGGTCTCATTGTGGGAATCTTGACATATTTTGTCCCTCTTCTTAATATCACATTAGTAGTTTCTGGTCTTGTGGTTTCTCTGCATCTTGACCTTATTATTTTTCCCTTATTAATATGGTTTCATCCTTTTATTTCCTTTTTTATGGTCCTTCCCTTTTTACTGCTTCCCCAATCTACTGGGTATACTGCTGGTTTAACTGGTTTTTACATAGTAGGTTATTTTAATCAATGGTTTTCTTTGTTATTTTTCATTTTTATTAACATTTTATTGACTTAATATACAGTTTCAAGTGTAATCCTTAAAACAATTTATTCTTCTCACTCACTATGGAACTTTTTCCTTTATTTATGTTGCATTAAGCTAAATGTTTAGTGTGATAATTTTGTTATGTTACAACATGTACATATATTGTTAATTATTATTAATTCCTAGCAATTCAACTAAACAATTTAATTAAGGTTTCTTGGTGCTAGAACAAATTAGTTTCCTAATTAGTTTGTTCTTAATATTAAAAAATTTTGGGTGCGTGTAGGCCTACTTATGTACGCGCATTAGAAGTTATACTTCTTTTTGTATATAATATATACCTTATTGTATAGTGTTCAAGTGGTTCAATAAATAAATAACAACGAATATACAACGACCACAGTTATAATATATATGCATAAATAAAATTAATATGACTATTATACACTAAAAGATAAAAATTTAATTCAATTGAATTAATGTAAATTCAATATTATAATATTTTAGTAGAAAAAATTAATTTTTTATCAAATATCTCTAAATACTTACGAATAGTGTATTACAGCAATGGATTTACTTTTCGATAGACTTCTGAATAATTAAGTGTGATCTATAATTTATAATATAGAAATATATATTAGACTATTGGATTAAAGCAAACATAATGATAGAATATTTAGCGAAACTTTTATTTATTTAATATAAAAAAGACTTCTGAAATTAATACTTCCGAAAAATAAATGATTAGTTGGTACTAGAAGAAACCTACGTTTAAACAAAAATTTCCGTAATTAGTGTACAAAAAACGGCTGTACTTTTGAACCTGAGACCATGCTGAATCATGATTCCCTATTACCATTCTCTTCCAGTATAATTCTTATGCAGTTTCCATTATTTTGTAAGAAAGAAAGTTGATATGTTCAATGGCGATTTTCCTGTTCACCTTTTAAAAGCATAATTGTTATTCAGTTTCCTTTCTTGTTCTGAATTTATTGGACCGAAATTATAACCTAGTTCCCATTTACAGCACATTATTACCTTACAAAGACGAATTTAAGTAAATCTAATTTATAACAAAAGAAGTAGGGCCTACATTAAAATCCTCACTTCAACCTAATGCAATAAAAATCAATGTGCAAGTTTCTATCAATATGCAAATGATTAATTATTAGTAGTTGGTTATTGTGGAATTTTATGTTGGTCTAAGTTAATTAAAAAAATTGGAAGAACCACTTGAAACCGATATAAAATGACTTGCCTATATCGCATTAAAAGATGTCAAAGAGTGTATTTTGCATAAAACTGATTACAGTAAGGACCTTTGTTTATGAATAGAAACAAATAAAGACTCCATAATTAGTCTGTACCATTAAAATTCACAAACTGATAGATATTATTGCATAATGTCTATTGTTATTAAAAAGATTGAAATAACAAATGTATAAGCAAAGTTTTGTATATAACTGAATACAAAAATTAAATATTTGACATTTATAGCCTTTTACAAAGTGTATAGAAACTTGTTTTACGTGGTGTAATGATTTGTTTTATATAGCAACTTCTCAGGTTTGAATAAAAATAAACAATCACGACCCAACAGTTCCATGATTATTTTCACACATCATAATAAAAATTAAACTCAAATATTTTTAAACACATTAAAATTTGGTTACACAATTTTTGTCACCGAAAAATATTTCACAGCACAATGTAGGCCTATATAAAGTTATTTAATTATATATCCATTCACGATCAGCAGCAGCAGGTCCATCGGGGCCGCGACCGAAATGTTTTGATTTTTTGGCCTCGGGCTCGTTGTCCACGGCTAACTTCATCCTGTTAACTTTCCGTTTCCGTTGCATGGTGCGCGCGCATTTCGTTACATGCCAAAAATTTCACCCTCAACGAGCCTAAAGAAGTATAACTTCAATAAATACTGAAGTCGAGTTTAATGAGGAAGAGCGCCCGACTTCGCAAGTGTATCAGCCGATCGAATTCAGCAAAACGTGGCAGTTAGCTACAAAGCACATCCACAAAACATTCTTTAATAATGAATTTGGACACGCGTGTGACGTTTGTGCCAGACTGTGGTTCCAGATGGACGTAAAGATAGTGGCTGTTAAAGTGATGCCGTTGCGACACCATAGAGACCAGAATTAATTACCATAGTAACAAGTAAATAAACAAATGATATTTAGCGGCATCGGAACTATATCTTTATCCGTTCCTGCAGTTTTTAATGTTTTTACTATGCGATTGTATTGATACATTTTGTAGTTTTTTATACAGATACGTCTATATATTTTGTAATTTTCTTAAGCGATTATAAAATGTATGTTTATACGTATTTCTGATGATGCAATGAATAAGTAATGAAATATATTAAATACTACTACTAAAGATGCCAACAAGACCAGAATTAATTACCATAGTAACAAGTAAATAAACAAAAGCTATTTAGCGGTATCGAAACTGTACATTTATCCATTCCTGCAGTACACTTTTTTGGCCTCAGGCTCGTTGTCCACGGCTAACTTCATCCTGTTAACTTTCCGTTTCCGTTGCATGGTACGCGCGCATTTCGTTACAAGGTGCGCGCTCATTTCGTTACATGGTGCGCGCCCATTTCGTTACATACTAAAAATTTCACCCTCAACGCGCCTAAAGAAGTATAACTTCAAAAATACTGTATAAAAATTGTCTTATTTTTGATAGCAAAATTTTTATTACTTTGACATATTGATAGTAACACTTTAGTAATACTTTGTTAAAGTATTATGAAAATGTATATATTCTTATATTTTTTGCGTACAAATTCATGAAACTTTATGCATTCTATAAAAATTCTAATTCTGTACACTAAACTTGTGATCAAGTAAATACTCGCACAACTTCGTCCTTTTGGGAATATAAAAATATTATTGTTGGTCATAAAATACAACTGTAAAAAAGTATTTTCCCGTGCTATATAATTTATTCAGCTACAAAGCAGCGCTCGCTATATTGTTGCTCAGTATTTGCAAACTCAGTAAAACTAATCATGTTATTCATTTAGCAGATGCTCACAGTTTTTTATTTCAGGTGTACTTACACCATTAAAAAGATTTGTTAAACTGAAAGTAACTGTTTAAATGAAACCAACCCGACCACCGAAACACCAGTGATACAACACCGAAACACAGATTAAATACAGAAATAAAACATTTTTAACTGAAGTTAGTGTTGTCTTTAAAATTTACCTTATTCGTATTTTGTAACATGTTTTGTTTTCCACTCTTGTCTCAGCTATCCATGAGTCTGATCACAACTTCAGCTACGGAAATATTACGTTCATCTTGAATAATTTACTTTTGATTTTAGGGACAGAAAATAGTAACATTTTGTGAAAACCTGTTACAAAAGACGTCTTCTGTTTTCCTTAAACATCCTTTAATAACCACGTAGAAGAAAATAAAAGTACAAATGTGATATATATGTGCGAGTGGGAATAAAAATTTATTGAGCGTACAACTGGTATGCAATCAAAGTGAAACAATTTTTTAACTCTTCTATACTCGAAATATTTACTGCTAGAATTAACTGAAGAAATAGGTTTAGGCTAGTTTGAATATAGTATTATGACGGCCAAAGAGATCGTCGTGTTTTAAAGTGGAAACAGGATAACTGACATTAATGAAGTTAATTATAGGCCCGCCAGCCTTTCCTGAACAGTCATCTGCGCCAACCCAATGGATGAATTACCCTCTTTTAAGTATAACTAAGTTGTCTAGAGGGAAGAGAGGGGAGACAACGCTATAACGTTCACTGTCTCACTTCCATATTATTTCCCTCTCTGTCACACACATGCTTCCGTTGTTCTCGTCAGTCTTGTTGCAGCCGATGTTCACGCTATGAAACACTGCACAAAACTGTTCTGCGCATGTGCAAAGTGAATGAAAATTTTGTTAGCCTCGCAACGAGGTGTTTGTCTACTGTGCATCGAGACCTGAATGTTCAATTTACATTGTGCTGCCTCTACAAGCTTTAATAATAATAAAAAAGTTAGATATCAACAGAGTCACACTTATACAATAACTTCAATTAAATTTGTCCAGCTCACAACAATGACTGTTACCTTATTAAAGTTTTAGCACTAATTAGCAGAATAGTCACTTTCAACAAAACTACAACGAGTCCAAACCGCATTAATAGGATCGCCGAGACTAAACGGGACTGCTAAGCCGGCCGCTCACACTCATGTACCCCGTAGAGGTTCCAGAAAAATCCATCATTTTCCGACCGACGAGTCAAGAAGAGTTGCGTAGTTACATTCGCTAGAAGCTAGGTCAGTGCACTACTTTTACACCCTGCGCCGACCGAATACGGTAGAATAAATTGCAAACGACTGGAACGCCTGTCTCGATGCATCTCGAGTGTTGGGTAACTGACGCATGTGAAACGTCGCGTAGTTGTCTTTTATTCTCAATGTAGGAATATTCTAACCTAAGACAGGTTTACGTTGTGGTGAAATATTCTTGAATGAATCACAGAGTTAGTTGTCAATGAGAATATAACAACTACGAGTATCACAAGAAACGGCGAGATAAAGAAATCGACAACATGGAAGCACATTTGAGAAACCAAATACTGATTTCTTTTAAAAAACAGAACTGTTATAGTAAAACTACAAATTTATTTTGTTGATTCACTGTATAATGAACAGATTCTAAAAGTAAGAATAATTTTACGCAGAACACATTGCAAGTTGTCTGAAACCCAGTTTATAAGTCAAGGTTATAAAATTATTCCGATGTAATGTTAATATCTATTGTATTATAGTAATGTCTTAAATCATATGTTGACAAGCGCATTGTAAAGCACAATAAAGAAATAATAAAACGAACTTACTAGTTTAACAACATTAAATTGTTTATATAAAACTCTGACAACGTTTCATCCAACGAGAGTGTTTTCTAAAAGTTACAACCTCATCAGTTAAACAAATTAATTTATGTAAATTAACAAGAATAAATTTATTTTGTGAAGTTACCTAGTGAGTCTTATAATCTCATTATAAATATTGTTTTATAAAATTTTGATATATTGTAGCATGACAGATATTCCACCAATAATTAATTCATTTAAGATCATAAAAGATAATTAAATTACATATACTCAAAGAATGTCAAATGAAATTCAATTAAACTTCAAAGAAAAACACCACAATAAAAGAAAAACAATAATTAAATAATAAAAATACAATTAAAAGGTCAAAGTAAATAAATTAAAGAAAACTCATATTAAAAAAATCAGGAGATTACCCAGGAGATTAGGAGCAGGTGATAAACAAGATACCCCAAAATCAAGAAAAAAGAATAAGATTAGGAGTAGGTGATAAACAAAATACCCCAAACACAAGAAGAATGAAGAGTAAGGTTTAATATCAGGTAATAAACAAGATACCCTGAAACCAAGAAAGAAGAGTAAAGTCAGTATCAGATAATAAAGAAGATACTCCGAACCAACCATCAGACAAGATAACACTGAGTACCTTGGTTTACCCAAGAATGAACACAAGAAGGAAGACGAAAAGAAAGGAAGAAATAGGATGGAAGAGCCACCATAAAAACCTATTATTAACTACCATTAACCCCAAACCAATTGATACCATTAAAGAAAGTATAACATCCGTAAAACCTTATGAAATTGTAATTATTTATAAACAAAAGTGTTGTGTAGTATGATAAGAAGTGCACCAACTAAAGTTATTATATGATAAAAACTAAACAAATCTTCACAGTCCATTATGACTAAAGGTCTGGTCTGAGAATAATAAAAATCAAATATAAGTCAGAACCAACAGTGAAAGTGTACTAGTGTAAGTGTTTTGAAATGTAATAAACTTCAAGTTGTAGTGTATCTATAACTTAAACAATATGCTATAAAATAACTTTTATATTTTATTATTAACAAATAATGAAATATTAAAATGGAAAGTATTTCCAATATTTCATTAAATAAGGTCACTTTGTTACCTCAAGACATTCATAGGAATGACATTGACAAGGAAAGTGTGGGTGGAAATGTTTACTGTATAAGGGGATGTTAGATAATAGTAGTAAAATCAGAAAGGACTGGTAATAGTTTAAGTTTTAATAGAATTAAGAAGTTTAAATGGCTGATATTGTTCAAAGCCATGAACTCCATATTTTTAAAAGAGTTCTAATAGAAGAAGGTTTATATGTTTAGAGTAAGTTGTATTAGTTATATAACAGCATACATACAAATTAAAATGTTTCAGTATGGATGCTGTATTAATTTACAAATGAGTTAAATGTATGTTCAACACAGTTTCAGCAAACATGTCCAACTTTAAAGACTGCTGATTAATGTTAATTATTATTTTTGTAACAGTAGCATGAATTAGATGCTACACATATCAATAATTATGTATACAATTTTATTTTATGTCATGTTAACTATTAAGAGTCAGAGGAGGAGTAGAATTAAATTTATTTGAAAAAACCATACATGTAAAATACTAAACTCTAGGCCAAATAATGAATTCACAAAAATTAATATAAACCAGTTAATTCACCAATGAACCATGTAAACTGACAAGATTTAGGTAAGGTAGATCAATTAACAACTACTGAAAAATGAACCTATGGGTTAAAAGAGTAATATGGAAAAATATCTTAAATTATTGAAAATTTTTGAAATGTATAAAATAACTATTTTTAAAGAGGAATGGTAAATTCAGAAATTATCACTAAAAGACAGTTCAAATGTTAAATTTATAAGTATTTAAGAAAAGGAAAACGATTTGTGACCATTTGAAATTTATTATAATTATATTAATAACACTTAAAATGGCAGTAAAAGTGTGGAAGGACGGAAACAGTTTTTTTGGGCCTAGATTTCCAAAAGGACAGAAATTTGGTAATTTTAACAAAAATCTCAACAAATATGGACTGTGACATATCAAATTAAACAGAATGAGATAAATAAACCAATTATATGGTTAATAGTTCATGAAAGCGAACAATAAACTAAAATTATTCCATATATAATGTACTTTGGAATTATGTACATGGGAAGTGAAAATTATTTTAACAATACTTTTCCAATATTAACTTGGCAAGATATTTCCTAAAGTGGAGGAAGTAAGTTAGTTCTTTGTTAACATTCAAACGGAACAGTCGATGCGGAATCGCGTTCTTAAAACCGTATAATGGAGGTACAAAGGTTAACCCTAAAGTCAGTGGAAAACGGGAGTTACACAAATTAACACTTTTAGAGTTAAAACTAATGAAATACTCCACGACAACAGTGAAAACGAACAATACACCACATAATACAAGTGATTTAAAACATTGAAACTACATAATATTAATAATTCACTCTACAACAGATTAACAGATTAATTCGTTACGAACAGACGTAAGTGAACACCTCTAATAGAAAACAATTAACACCAGTGGACACTGAACACTCATCCAGAATACTTCAAACAACATAATAGACAGTATACACAATTTCGGAGATCCATAAAACAATTATAAAAGTGAGTTTATTGTGAGATTTTCCTGGGACAAGATTACGTATAACCTCATCAATTCAGCTAGCCGCCATGATGTTCCCGTGATGCACTACAACCTTTGACTGATCTAATAGCCTGCAGCATTGGTTTAATAATTCAAATATATTAAACATTTTATATATTATTCACAATTGTTAAATATTAATTATTTAAGATTATTTCTTGTAAATGTTATACTTTCTAGTCCTGCCCTTCTTTGACTATATATAAAATAATTGTTGAAAGAACCTTTTTTGATAATTATATAAAATTTTAACCTGTATTCACATATCGATATATCCCTGTGACGGAGTCGAACAATTGCTCTAAATCGATTTTAAATCGATTATTATTAATAATTGTCAATAAATCAATTTATTTCAACTTTGTGAATTATAAATTTATTTCACATTTTACTTTAAGTGTTTAATTAACCACGAGACTTCCTGGAAGACGAGAATTATTAACGAAAGGTGAGATACTGGAGCAGCACTGAAGATCATTAATCGATTGCTGAAAGGAGATAATCTGATTAACTCCAGATTTTGTTAAGCTCTACCAGAAGTGCAAATTAAACCAAAAGTACCTTACAGAATTTTAAAAATTTGAATAAAACATAAAACCAGGATTAATTCTAAATTATATACACAACAAACAAACATAAAATTAAAAAAAAAAATTTTTTTTTTTAAATTAAATTTTTTCTTTCTTTTATTTGTAACTAAAGTTAACAGGTCTTGTTACAATTTGGCGCTCGCAACAGTGGGGCTTAAAATAGTCGAACGGCGGCTTGTTACCAATCGACATTACCCACAGCGGAGCAAAACGTTGAAGAGCATAAAGGTTTTAAACGAAGCAACAACATCTTATATATATTTTATTTGTACGTGGTACAATATGTAACTATTTTGCTCCAAATATGTTGTAAATTCATACGTTATTGGAAGAGAGAATTTCATGGGTCATGCACGTATTCAACGGCTCTCTGTTGTATAAATAGAGGTAAGGATAAAATCTTAATCTCAGTCGTGTCACAGAGGATCCTCATCGTAGAATTGGAAACAAATGTTATAGTAACGTGTGTAAAAACATAAATTTACACGTAAACAGTCTAAAACAAAAAGTTTAGCAAAGTTAGTGAAAATTAAACACAAAATAGCGTTTCCTAAAAGTAAAAACAATTATTCAAAATTTTGTTCTCTTGGACACTATTATCTGCATTATTGAAGTTTTTTACTTCACGTCTCCTACAAAAACGATTCACAGTACACATTGTACTAAGCTTCGAACAAACACGATTTCACTACTACTGATGACTCCAGCAAAATTAACATTATAACGATAAGTAAAGTTAATAAAATCAATTGAAATATTCACGTGTTAGCAGAATCGAAAGATTAGTCGCATATATTATGGCGCTCGCGGTGATAG
The DNA here is from genome assembly GCA_034769895.1 of Magicicada septendecula. NCBI lineage: Eukaryota > Metazoa > Arthropoda > Insecta > Hemiptera > Cicadidae > Magicicada > Magicicada septendecula. Next base: position 951,322,658 of record CM068367.1, read on the forward strand.
ATAACACTTGCGGTCATAAAACTAATCAGTAATTAGGCAAAGAGTAATAAAGATTAAAGCAAAGATCAAAAGGTTAATCTTACAGATAATGTATTACAACACTACACGGTTTTAATGTGTTAAGCCCCCTGTTTTTGGAAGCCATTTACAACCTTACAAATGATTTTATTTATTTAATGGGCGACAAATCTTCATATAACACTACAACACATTAAATTCGTGTGGTTGATGAAGATGGGTGTAATCGTAATAATAATAACGCTATGCAATCTAGTTAAAAATCATTTCAATATTTATTATTAAAATTTCTTAATTGTGCTACGAATCAAAATCATCATTATTTGCACGTCTAATTATTACACATAAGTAATACTCTTATACTACACATAGACATATTATACACCTTATATTCTAATACATTGATATAATTTTTATATTGCTCTCAGCTAGCTCATTTGTGTTATGCTGATCAGATTATCTAATCATCTAATATCTTATTAATTTATTGCATATGGATTGCTTTCTAATAGAATGCTCTAATGACTTTATCTATTATAGATTTCAAATTATAGCTTCTACGTTACTGATTATCGTTAAACATTCTTAAAGATTACGTTAATTATTATACACAAATATTTACAGTTATAACAATTTATTGATTCATATTGGAATTGAATTGTCTCTTTTTTTCTTTGTTACTTATTGTCTTTTGATTAAGTCTCGGTTTTCAAGTACAAGGTATTTTGTCACTTTAATTGTTGTGGTACATCGCAGCATGTCCTCTTCGGTCCTGGATACTAGATGCTCCTTTGTCGTCCTGGATTCCTGGAGTCCTGGAGTCTTGGGATGTTAGAGTCTTGGTCCTTCGTCCGTCAGATTCTCTTACTCTGGATTACTGCATGTACTTGGCTGCTCCCTCGTCTCCCGTCATGGCTTCAGGTTGCAAGTGCTCACACGAACTGTTGAGTAGTCGTGAAGTCCCTGACTGCTGCTGTTGAGATAAAGTGTTGTTGTTTGTTTCTAAGTAGAGTCTTTGGCTACGACAGTAGTCGATCAGGAATGAGTTGTACTCTTGAAGCAGAGCCTTCGGTCGCATCAGTGGTCGAACAAGGAAGAGCTGTCGTCCAGCAGAGCCTCCGTCTGCCAAGATAATTGAACGAGAAAGAGAATGATGTTAGCGCGTCCCCTGTATTTATACTCAGGGCGCCAAAATCGTGTCTCGACAATATTCTGCACGTTTGAGATTATCGAGAGCGTCACTTCTAACGCACGATTCTTGGCACACTTAATTTCCTCGTCTTCGCGAATTGCGAAGTCTTTTGCACATTACCCGATATTCATTCTGTCGGTAATTTTTATGTGTTCATCATGTACAAACCGTTTTTCTTTATCTTAATTAACATAAGTAGTATTTATTTCTAATCTCCTATAATTACACTTTTTATCCGTTCTTCACTACTTTTTGACATGATAATGTCTTTTGGCTGGCCATCATTTGAAAATTTCTGTAACGCTGTAAACTGTACGCATCACGCTGCATGACGTCATTCTTGCGTGACGTCATTGGGATTGTTGTAAATAAACGTTTGTTTTGATACGTCGCAATATATATAATGTGTTAAAAATAATATCACTGCAAACAATTAAACCAGATTTATAAAGCGTCCTGAAAGTTTAAAATCAAGTGTTAGCACAATTTACCAGCCGGGAATCGTTAACTAAAACCGCGACCGCTAACATGCTAACGTCGTCGCAGATTAAAGACCTAACAAACAAACAACACTGCATAGCTGTAGATAGGTTATTGGGGTTATTGTCTCTAGTTAATGGTTGTCTTCGTATGTGATTCAGCTAACGATCTATTCATTAAAATATTTGTCATCGTAAATGCAAATCTACTGTTCTTTATATTTAATTACTCACCGCAGAAATGTGAAGTATAACACAGATACATAATGTCATTGGGATTGTTGTAAATAAAGGTTTGTTTTGTGTTGTGGTGAAATACACTGCTGCTGGTATATAGTAACCATAACGTGGCGACTGATTAAAACAGCGTTCGACAATGGATAGCAGCGACGAGAAGGCTCAGATCAAGAAACGACAAAATGCCGAGCGAGCAAGAAAGTATCGGGAACGAAAAAAGCTCGAGAAGGAACAGCAACGAGCGGTTGCTGTCGGCGGTGAAGCTTCAATACCAGCGGCCCCATCGCAACAAAAACGAAAAAATCAAGTACCGTCTGCCTAGTGGCAAAAGCTAAAGAGCATGATAATGTCTTTCGGCCGCCAGCTAAACGCAACATTATTATGGTTACTGACTGACTGATTGTTTCCTTTCTGCAAATGTTGCGTTTAGCTGGCGGCCGAAAGACATTATCATGCTCTTTAGCTTTTGCCACTAGGCAGACGGTACTTGATTTTTTATACACACATTTGTCTAATTTTTATACATATTTTGGTGTATTTGGTTTTGTGCTATTATGCACACAAGTATTACAAATAAAATAAATGCAAATAATTTATAGCGTTCCTGAAGGGTTGATGCTTTTCAGGAAAGGACAGGTCGCACACACACACACACACACACACACACACACACACACACACACACACACACACACACACACACACACACACACACACACACACACACACACACACACACACACACACACGTAACATACGTGTGTACACACCGGCAGAGCAGCTGGCGTGACCCACCTGTTTCAACATGAAAGTTTTGGTCGTTCATATTGCAAGCTAAACGATTATTATTATTAAAATGAATGATTTATTTATTCTAATTAATTATTTTAATTACTTCGTGCAATGCACAGTAACCTATACATTTGTACTGTTTTAGTATGTCAGGAGCTTATGGTCATATGTAACCCTAGCATTAACTAACCAATTCTGAAACTGAGTGTGTTCTTATAATTTTTAAGCTTGTTCTCTAAGGATATAACAAATACCAAGTTACGTTTATACGATTATTATTATACATATTATATTCTGTGCACTTTTAGCACTATATTACTGTAGGTAGGCCTATTAGGTTATATTTTGTTTAGTTGTTAATAACGCTACACAGTTGCTTTATTCTTACCACTGTCCAGTTGCCTAAATCGTACCGATACGGTTAAGGACACTAACTTTAAATTCGAAAAAAATTTTATTAATATTTATTTTATTTATCGTATTTTATATCTTTGCTGCATTCTGTTGCAGATTTAAATTCAGGCAGTGTAAGTGCAAATGAGGATGTTAAGTGGTTAATGAGGATATAAATGTAGATTAACTGTACTAACCCATGCAACTGAAGATGAACTTGTTAGATATATTTTTAACTTGGAAGAATGTATGTTTGGTCTTACTATAAACGATGTCCGAAGACTTGATTTTCAAATAGCCGGGAAAACAATTTACCACACAATTTTAATAACAGTGAAGAATGGCAGGGAAGAAGTGGTATTACGCTTTTAAAATAAGGGACCCACAGCTTTCACTTAATAAACCAGAATCTACCTATGTAGCTACAGTAAACGGTTTTAACAAAGACAATGTTGCAGTGTTTTTTTTTTTTAATTTTGATTAAATTAATTGACGAAAATAATTTTGATGCTACAACAAGATTTCATGTTGGCGAATCAGAATTTAGCACGATGCAGACAAGACGTGATAAAATACTTCCTCACAAGTGTAAAAAACAAGTTGACAGAGTTTCAAGTGGTGAGAGAGATCTTAATACCACAGTGCATTTACCATGTTGTTTAAATGCAGCAAGCTTATACGTAGCACCAAGATAATACTTAAGAGGTTAAGAATGGTATCTGTTCTAAAAGTAAGTGCGCCTCCTGGTAGTCTGGCCGAATCGGAATCAGGATACATCAATAGTGAACTTTTTGTGAAGTAGCTCAAATATTTTATTAACTGGTAATGCCGTCAAAAAGGATTTTGTTGCTTCTGGTTAGTCATACAACCCATTCAACAAATCTTGAAGCTCTAGATATTGCGATTGAAAATGGTGTTATTCTTTTTTTCCTGCTCACTCCTGCGCCTTCCTACAACTCTTGACCCATTGCAAACTTGCTACACATGAGCTGTACAACCCTGGTTTGGGAGTTACTCAGTTCCAAGTCTCTCCAACTTGTTAGCCGAATCATATTTCAAAGCAGCTACAATTGTAGTGAAATTGAGTTGAGTTCAATTGTTACAGCTACAATTGTTGTTGCTGAGTTTAAATCAGCTGGGGGATGACCACCTAACAAGGATATATTTTCCGATTCAGCCTTTGCAGTAGCAGAAAACCTTGCACCTCTGCTTTAGATGTCTTTAAATATACACCTTCAGTAGCCAGTACCAGTGGTATGTCAGTTACTGTTCAGATGTTCTCCTCAGGTCTAGTGACTAAGCCAAAAGCACGTTAACAGCCAAAGAACCAGTGATTTTACCAAGCAGTCCTTATAAGGCACAATTGCAACGAAGCAGAAAAAAGGTTACAGATGAAAATGCTACACAAAGGAAAGAAAACACTCAATATCGACTTGTCACTGCGCCCACTAATAGTAAACAATCAAAGTCAAAAGGAATGAAAGATGAAGATATGATTCAGTGCGTAAAATGTAAGAAGTAGATACACGAGTTCTGCGCTGGTGTGAAAGCAGGGAAAATAAATATTTTTCTGTTAAGTGCCAAGTAAAAATTTAATGGCCACAACTTAAAACGTTTTCATTATATTCTACACTTCACTGTTAAGCCAGTAATAAGTTTTAGAACTATTTGGGACTAAGTACAATCTTCATACATTTTATAATCATGAATAATTACGTTAGCAATAGTTCTTGTACACTATTTAAATAAAAGCATAAAATATTTCTAAAACGTTCTAATACCAAGCGTGTTGTTTAGTTTACTAATTAAAATGTTTTTGGATTGTGTAATGTTGATTTATTTTTCCCTAACGAAAAGTGATGCAAGTACGATTTAGGAAACTTGAGGTATGATTTAGGAAAGCAGTTTCCAAAATCGTACCATTTCCAAAGTTGTATTAAAACATGTATTTCGATTTTCGTCTCAAGCCTGAAAAATATATAGTACATGTATAATTAACCATTCATTTTATCATTAATTAATGGCAAAGTTATTGTTTATGTTATATTAAATAAAAACACAAATGTCAAAAGTGGTAGGATGTAGGCAACTCTCCCCTATATTAAATAAGAGTTTTGTAAACTGTATATATGCATATTCAGAATAACACTGCATCATCTTTTCCCCGATATTTTCCCATAGAACACTTTAGTTATATTTATTCATTCTCTGAGTCTTGAAATTAATTTCCTTACCTAATAGAAACGTTTTGATCCACACTGTCAGAAACTTAAACAGCTTTCGGAGAGCGTTTGAGAGTTCAAGTATTTCATTTTGTTTCAGGGAAATTAACAGCTACGTTCAAACAAGATATTACTAGTAATTGCTCGAAAACACTGGCGCTCGTAGTCATGTATAACGCTGACATTAACAATGCAAATCAGTGGGTTTAAATTAATTCAATGCCTTAAACCAAATAAAACGTTAGTTTCATACGGAACATATGTGTTACAACAATATTAAATGTCTTAACAAAAAATTACACTAATATTTTTTGTTCGAGGTTAAATATAGGTTTACCGTCTACAAATGCTTACTTTTTATATAACAGGGCTAACTTTTATTGTGTCTCTAAAGCATTAAGACATTGAAATCATTGGTTGCGATGATAAAATGGAATTCATAATTCTCACTGGACTTACAATAAATGTTTTTTTTCTGCACATAATTCTGTGAGCTGTGTGAGAATACAAATGCAGACACAGAAATATGTGTGAATAAGTTCGTAGGTATATGTGAACAGTAAATACATTACTTTTAGAGAAGTTGAACATTACTAAATGTTACTGCTGTCTTAGATGATATTTGACATCACTCCTATTTTGAATATTATTGTTAGTTATTGAAGATAATATTTATCACATATTGTTATTTAAGTAATTCGATAACGAAATATTAGTAAGTAATCTTACTAAAATTTATGTTGAAGAATGTCACACGTTATATTTCTGCATATACCGGTATATAATTTGAAACGTATAAGACACATATAAACGACTTTGATTTTATTCGACTGATTTATAATGTATACAATTCTATTTTAATTATATGTAACTATTGTATCCAAATATTTCACTTAATTCATAGAGCTTAGGTTGTCATTTTCAACTCCTCAGTTGGTGCAGCCAGCTGTAACAGCTGTAACACATATAAGACCAAACACTGTATTCATCTTTTCCATATTTGTTTTCAGACGAATCTTTTCACTTTCCTGGTTTAGGTAATTATTCGTTTTCTTTTTCTAAGTTCCATTTTCATTAATCTAAATTACATCAGGTGCAAAGCTTAGATCTGAAAGACATATTGTACCATTTAATATTTTTCTGTACTACTTATCCAACAACATGGTTGAAACACCTTTAGTAATATAGGCTACTATCTCACTGCTGTAAATCATTTTCCACTTGTTTTTTATTTAATAATGTGTGCAGTTTGATTTCATCTGTTAAGTTTCGCACACAAACTTGTTATATTTTTAGTTACATATTTTATTCATAATTTTGAAACTTTAATTTTCTATTTCTTTTAATGCCCTATTACCAGCTTTTCTGTAGACAATAACATAAAATATTGTTACAACAAAACATTGTTAACAACATTGCAATAACATAAAAGGTGTATACAACAGCCTTCTGGAAACCGACAATAACATAAAAAGAGGATTTCAGTACTAAATGTAACAATCATAAGTACTCAGATTACTTTTAGTTGGTCGTCTAGGTTATTAGGTTATTATTGCTTCTAAATTCTGATTTACTTGACGATTGCTGACTTCGTCGTCTTCTTACTGTACTGATGCAGTTTATACTGAATAATATAAGCTTTTTTGCGTTCCTAATAATATTTTTTTAAAGAAACAAGTTTATTTGGCGTGATGCGATTAAACTGCTAGTCCTTTTCAATATCTTTAATCGTTCTTTAGCAGTTATTGTTATGTTGCCTGATATGTAAAAATATAGGTTATATCAATCTGAAATATTTATGACTGATTAACACTTTTTAACACTACCACTAAATCAATCTTTCTCATACTTTTTCTCACCGTCATTTCTCAAAAATATTTTTTCAGCGCACTTCTTAGGGAAATTCTTTCTCTAACCCAACTCATAACACAGCCTGGTGTATGAGACTCTTATATTTGTCAGCAACATTCTTAAATATTCGCGGTAAACTATGTGCATGGTTTTACCTTTTTAGTAAAAAATTGCGATTGCATAAAATCCACGTTCAACTAAACAAGATGACTGAAATAGAATGTAAGATTTTCTTACATTGCCCATAATCCAGGCTAAAATATGGGTTCTGCTTTTACAACAAGAACTGTCCTTATCCGTTTTTTAACTTTAATTTGAATTCTTTTCATTAATTCTTCTTGTAATTACAATTCTGATTTTTCATCACTTAACAAATTGTCCGAAACCCAAACGTAATTAGTTTCATGATTTCAAAGGATCTCGCAAAGGTAATATCACAGAATGGCACTGCTGAGCTTTGATTCAGCAAACATACACTACAATTAGTGTAATGCGTTTATTATAAGTTGGTCTTTTACGTATCTATGTAAGCAGATTAACGTGGCATAACAACGAATAAGCGATATATTTCGCTTAAAATCCAAACACCGCTGTCACGCCATCATAAGCTCTTAAATGGTATCCTTAGGAGTAAGCATTGTCTTTCTAGCTTCAGAGGCAGTAGATCCCTACAGTACCCAAAGGGGGGGGGGGATAAAATTACATTCACGTTGGTAACCACTGGATTACACCTTTGCAATTTATTACAACGTTTAAATCGTCAGAAGAATGAAAGCTCTAATACATTTGTCAGGTTTTCAAATGCTCTGTGTCAATTAAGCTATGGGTATATTTACAATACATCGGATGTCAACCTACTGTCTTAGAATTAAAACTTGAAATTTACTTAATTCTACAGCTGATGTTAGAAAATACTTATAAAGACACTACTGAAAAACTCGACCAAAATTATTCTGAAAATAATCTGTTTATTTAGAAACATTGATGTTAATAAACTGGTAAACATCACATGTAACAGGTGCAAATACACGAAGATAAAGTGATGCAGACACCTTAATTACGGAGAAGCAAAAGTAACAGAACACCTGCGAAACCTTTTACAGTTCCAGCAACAGGTATACACGTCACCTTAAAAACGAATTATTTATAACAACTTCAATGCAGAAAATTACACCACAGACTTACACAAGTTTATTTCACGCTCACATATTTTATGATTTGTTGTTGTTTAATGTGCTACGTTTGGCACGATAGGCATTAGCAGTCCTACTCTACAATACTTTGTAAATAATAACTTCTCTCCTACGACAGCTGTAGAGGCCTATGAAGCTGCTCATTCATTTCAACAATAGGGTAGTTACATAAGGTACATTTTAGTGAAGGGAGAATGTCAATTACATGGAGACGTTTCACCAACCATGGTCAGTGGAAGGTCTAATTTTTACGACTGCTCAGTTGTATGGAATGTCTGGAATTGCTTCTAGGCTATTGTAGAGGAGTGGCCATTTCATGGTGAATGCTGCTTCGTTTGTTCTGGAAGAATTCTCATTTTCTGTTGCCATCTGTATGTAGTGTTTTGATGAAGGTTTGCTTTTTTGTTTCTGGATAATAAAAGATACTTTTATAGCAAGTATATGTGCAGTTTTGTTGCCCAAAATTCCGGTTTGAATCTATTGTAAAAATAATAATAATAGGGACGGAGAGATGATAACAAAGAAGGGTTGGTATGGGAGCCTAATTTTCTATGCTAATAATGTGCTGTTACCCACTTGAGCGGAAATAAAAACTTTCTTGTAATGTTATGTTAAATACTAAAAGAAATCACTGGCGCTTCAAATATTTGTATAAAATATGAATACCAGTAAATCATCACATTAGGCCTAAGCTTTGATTAATGTCCGTTCATTGTGACAAAAAGCGGTATAGCCGAAGTTATTAAATAGAGATCGCCTTATCAGGTTTAGCTTCTTTCATGTTCAATATTTACATCACATAATGGTAAACGTTATTTAAGTATAAATATTTGATACGACTTCTCATTCGGGGCTTCTTCATTTTGAAGTATATGCAAAGTATGGTTTTTAAAATTTGTTTAATTTAACGATTACTTTTTAATACATTGCTGTCATTAAGCGGTTGAGAGTCCGTCAAAATAAGTCGTTCAAATACGCGCGCGTGCGCGCGCGCACACACACACACACACACACACACACATGATTCAATGGATGTCACGTTCGATTGTGTGTGAAGCACGCATACTACTATGTCTGGTATAGCACAGCTATAGAAAAACTTACGAGATTATATATAGGCCTACTGTTCCGACAGTCAATATGGCTCGTGGTCTGAAACTACTGTAATAAACCAGTCTAAAGTTATGTTCACTTCTATAAAAGACGCACTATGTGTATAACATAAGAGTTTTCTCCTGTGCTTCTTCTATCCAAGACGCATTAAACACAACAAATAATAACAGTCGCTAATTTGACTTTACTGATCCGCATGATCTCACTTTAAAGTGCTTAGATGTCACTTTCAAACAAAGAATGTCCACTCTATCCCCTAAGTAAACTTACTGCTAAACTAACTGTCTCACTTTGTCGCTGTCCAGCCAAGGTACCCTAGAGTGTAATGTATATACTATCGTCTATTTAGTATATAAATAAGAGGACATTTGACACATTCTTAAATTAATCAAAATTTCCAAACATGAAAGTGCGTATTTGTCCCTACTCATATCATAAAGATACTCGAATACTTCCCTAGCTGTTTACACATATTTATATTTAAAAACTCGTCAGCTGGACATCTGTTCTACGCAAAATATAGGTACTACCATTAAATAATACTTTACTATATATTCATTGTTAGCGCAGACGTTTATATAGAGTATAATATAAAGACATAAACAAAACATGTCTTTCAAGGATTCAGTAATAATATTAGATTATAAAATATGTAAGATGTACAGTGTTAAAAAATTAGTTTTACTATTGACAGTTAAATATTATAGTACTTTGAAACGTACTTAAAAGTACTTTGTTGTTGTATTATCTTACATGTTTCGAGGGTTATTCAGTACGCTTATCATCAGCCAAGTTGATCAGTTATCTGAGGAAATATTTTTGCTTTTGTTGGAAGTCCTCTTTGTTGAATAATGTGCCTAATCACTAAATCTTACTTTATGTTATTTGGTGGTGTCACCCGGTCCAGACGTAAAAAATTAATGGCTTAAAAAATTTCTAATAGTTCCTAATCTTCAAGTTACAACACACACATTCTTTATTTATCCATTGTCAGAATTTTCGTTTTAATTTCGGTATTTTGGGTGTTACAGACGTGTTTCGGCATTAAATATATTATAAGGCAGGCGACTAGGTTAGATCTGCGAAGTCCCACAGCTAGATGGTTCCTCTAGCAAGACGTTGTGCAGCTGCATAGCCTCCTACTAGGTGTCGGAGATGGCAGAGACCCCGTAACAACAATGTAAAACGCCGGGAGCCGGAGCTAAAGCCTGCAAGTTCACCATTGCGAGAATGTCACTGAAGAAAGCATACGTACCTCAAATACAACTGAGACGTTTAATGAAACATACAATAACGGACGATGATTTTAAATTCGATTGCATGCCAGAAATTTTAAAGGTTTTTACGCATTACGATCAGTACGCGACTCTAAATCTGAGCTGAGGAAGTTCTATCACGAAACGTTTGAAACGTGCTGAAATTGTAAAATCAATTTAAATGGCTATCATAAGTGCCCTTACAGTGTGCGACAAGTGTGGTCTCACAGGGCCCTGCGTTTTTTCAGCAAGAAAAATACAAAAACAAGGAAAATAAGTGTATTTGTGATCGAGCGAGAGAACGATTCGTTTATTTGTATTATTCTTATATTTTTTCATAAATTCCTTACTGCTTTTTTTTTAATTTTGTTTGCTGAATCTATGTTTACTCAGATGTCTACAGCAAAGTACAGCGTCATCATGATTAGCAAAACATTAGTACTGAAGCCATGTCTCTCAATGTGGGCTTATACAAATTATAAGAGGGTAATAACTGGAAGTGCGAGTCGTGAAGCAAATGATTTCATTGTATTAGAAAATAAAAATAAACTAGTGAGATTCTATTTCATTACTGACCTTACTGATAATTTTATTATAAAACCAATAATAAACCATCTGTTTTAGAATAGGAAACAGGTATTATAAACGACTAACTTCTTATGCAAAGTGTAAGTTTGAAGATGTAAATGATAGGTAACTACAGAAAGATTACTGTTTACGTTATTAATTTATATAGTTTATCTGTATTGTTTCTAATAAATTATATACTCGTACTAAGCTGGCACAAAAAAAACTTCCCATAGGCAAAGATATGAACATTCAACAACACATCAGTTTCTTTCCTAGAGTAGATTATTTACCGTGGTTACCATGCATATAACTTGCTTTTATATATCTGTCGGTATTGAATCTGTCAAAGTGCCTATAATTACAACAGGACTTCGCGTCCACCGCCTGAAACTTTGCGGAATTAAAATTTAGCCTAAACAACCATCACCACGCGGGTGTTAACTGCGCCTAGAGGTAGATTATATAAATTCAAATATAAATATTATTATTAAAAAATAAATAAGGAAAAGAAAATCCGGGGAGTTGATTATCAGTCATTGTTCAACATACCTTCTGATAAATAACATTAACCTAATTAATTAATTGCAATTGAAGGATTATTTTACTTCCATATTCCTTAAGGAAATGGAAGTATGGTGATGGCAAAAAAATCGTGTTCGAGATTATTGCAGATTCTGATTGTACTACACTCAAAACATGAAAAAAAGTCGTTTTCCGAAAAGTGTCTGTGTGTGTGTCTGTCTGTCTGTGTGCCTGTCTGTCTTTGTGTCTGTGTGTAGATTTTTTTTATGGCAAACGATAACTGCCGCAAATTCAAACAGAATCAAATAATTTTTTGCATACAGCCCTGATTTGTGTAGAGTACTCACGATCTATTGTTTTTGGTGAAGATCGGTTGAGGGAAAGGGGTAGTTTACCGGCAACGGTTTTTTTTTATCAAGGGAAAATTTTTTTGGCAAACGATAACAGCCGCAAATTCAAACAGAATTAAATAATGTTCCGCATACAGCCCTGAATTATAGAGTTCTCAAGACCTATTGTTTTTGGTAAAGATCGGTTAAGGGAAAGGGGTAGTTTACCTGCAACGGTTTCTTTTTAGCAAGGGTATTTGCTATGGCAAACGATAACAGCCCCAAATGCAAACAGAATCAAAAGATTATTTGCATACAGCCCTAAATTGTAGAGTTCTCAAGACTTATTATTTTTGGTGAAGATCGGTTAAGGGAAAGGGGTAGTTTACCAGCAACGTTTTTTAACAAGCGTATTTTTTTGGCAAACGATAACAGCCACAAATTCAAACAGAATCAAATAATTTTTTGCATACAGCCCTGATTTGTAGAGTACTCAAGATCCATTGTTTTCGGTGAAGATCGGTTAAGGGGAAGGGGTAGTTTACCTGCAACGTTTTTTAACAAGCGTATTTTTTTTGGCAAACGATAACAGCCACAAATTCAAACAGAATCAAATAATGTTTTGCATACAGCCCTGATTTGTAGAGTACTCAAGATCTATTGTTTTTGGTGAAGATCGGTTAAGGGGAAGGAGTAGTTTACCTGCAACGTTTTTTTATCAAGCGTATTTTCTATGGCAAACGATAACAGCCGCAAATTCAAACAGAATTAAATTAATGTTTTGCCTACAGCCCTGATTTGTAGAGTACTCAAGATCTATTGTTTTTGGTGAAGATCGGTTAAGGGGAAGGAGTAGTTTACCTTCAACATTTTTTTATCAAGCGTATTTTCTATGGCAAACGATAACAGCCGCAAATTCAAACAGAATCAAATAATTTTTTGCATACAGCCCTGATTTGTAGAGTACTCAAGATCTGTTGTTTTTGGTGAAGATCGGTTAAGGGGAAGGAGTAGTTTACCAGCAACGTTTTTTTATCAAGCGTATTTTCTATGGCAAACGATAACAGCCGCAAATTCAAACAGAATCAAATAATGTTTTGCATACTTCTCTGAATTGTAGAGGTCTCAAGGACTTTCGATTTTGGTGTAGATCGGTTAAGGCGAAGGGGTAGTTTACCAGCAACCTTTTACGTTTTAACAACAGTAAAGTACTTGAAAATTCATTTAAACTTTTTCAAACAATGGTAATTGTTAAAAATAAAATAATTTTGTTGCCAGGCAATAAAATTATAATTTTTTCATTTTAATGTAAATTATGCATGAGTTAATATCTTTATATTATAATACTATCTTAATGGAATAATAACTCATGGATATGATTTAATAACATAATGATTTAATCTGTGTAACATAAATTCAAATTATTGGAAAATTCCATTCGATACATACGGTTGTCACAGGGTCGATATTTATCTCAGGATTTATAATTAAATAATTTTAATATATTTCGTGGGAATTCTTGTGGCTGCTACGAAAAGTTCCTTTGCATGTTGATTAATAATAGAGAGTACCTTTACAAACAATATATTACTTATAATCTAAAAATTTACACAAATTATATATTAAGTTACATACAAGTTTGACGATATTCAATTTGTCCGTCTCAGAAAATAATGTAGTTTATTAATGTGTACAATAAATGTTTTCCTTGTAATCACTGTTAGCTTATATATTGAATTTGGCTGCACTTTAAAATGTTGACTGGTGATTAGTGTTAGTGTAAATTGTTATATTGTCTAGTGGTTGTTCCTTGTTAAAAAAATATTGTCAAATTATTCTTTACACATCTAGACGATATTGCTGAAGGGTTCCTGGTCTATTCTGAATATTTTTCTTGATTGTGTGTATTATTTGTTCATGAAAATTGTAGTGGAAGGATTATTATCTTCGATGATGGTCCTTCAGATCTTCTTTCACAAACGGGTTATCTATTTTTATATACTTTTAATTACCTCTAGACAAGCACTATTCAACTGCTTTCCATCACAATTAACAATTAAGTGTTATTTCTTCTTTCTTTTAGTTACCTAACTCATACAAATTTCTTAAATTTTGATTGGTCATTTATGTACAGTTTAAATGTTATAGGATCAACACCCATTACCTACATTATATTTTATAAATTACCTTGAATAGATAATTTTATTATTATACTCTAATTATATATGCAATGTTTATACAATTATTAATTAGATAATTATAAACAATTTGATACTAAACATGCCTCAGTTTATAACTGTAAAACCTTATTAATTTGAATTTCTATGATATGTGGTGGAACAATTTGTTATGATTTATTGTAATTTCTACTTTGACTACCTGAGATAAATATATTTACATAAATTAACTGGTGACATAAAATCTTATAACATATAACAAAACTTTTAATAATAATAATTGTTTTTGACAGTTTTAGTTTATTTATACTGCTAAACTATTGTCTGTATGATAAACTAAAATTCTATCTAATAATAACAAAACACTTCCATCAAAAATAATTACACTCTTTAACAGTAGTCTGTGTCGCTATTTCTTATGATCACACTCATTACTTTAAAGGTTTGTGTCCCTTTTCCTTTCCTTGATTATAGGCCTATATGATTATAATTAATACAATTTTATTATATGGATTAGGTACTCTTTATTGGGTTTGGATTATTATTCAGGGTAAGTTGATTAGGCCTACTAGGTTTATTTATTTCACTTTTTTCTGTTTACTGCCCTATTCTACTGGGTTTTTTCTGGGTTTCTGGATAATATTATATAAGTCAAACCAAATAGTTTTCCTTTAATTTGCTTTCAATTATTATTTCTTGGTTCCTCTCTGGATCGGATTTCACTATTATTTACTATTCTTTTGTAACATTTTGTTTCGTTACAATATATATAATTCTTCTGTACGTGTGTATGTCACTGAACTCCTCCATGTATAAAATAATATATCGTTCGTGGCAGGTAAGCATATCTCAGTTATGTAATGTTTACGTTTCCATTTTATTATTATGCCTACAGCAATAAAAAGGCAGGTAAGACACACACACACACACACACACACACACACACACACACACACACACACACACACACACACACACACACACACACACACACACACACACACAATTCACGTTATTTCTGGCCTCACTCATGTTTATTTTCTTACATTTGCACGCTTTTTAAATGGAAAGTGCCGAAACCCACACCAACATAACGCGTGCAAGCCGAAAAAATTGACATCAATTTGCTTCCTGTGGATCGCTGGGCAATGTAACTGCACGTGTTTGCAGAGGAACGATTCATAGACAGACTTTTCGTCTTTAGGGAATGAACCCTCTGCAAGATGCTGAGGGTCCATGAGTGACTTCGGAGCGCTCCTTCTTTTTCGCGTGTTTGTTCTGTGAAACATACACTGTAGATTCGCAGCTTTACTCTAAGCAACGCTCAATAGGAAAAGTTGAAAATTTTTGTCCACAGTGTACCCTCATTCACACTAAACCTGCTCTGATGTTTTAATTACGGACATCATAATATTAAAACTTTGGAAACTTGAGCACTACTTAATGGAGATCAATCATTAACTTATACAAGCCATTAATTGTATGCATATATTTTATATATAGGCTATGTGTACAACGTTATCGGCAACAAAGAAGTAGTTTTTGTTAAAATTCCTTCCCGGGATATTTGGCCGTAGTCCAATGTTTTCTACAAAACCAGACGTTTCGGCAATGCCATCGACTTCCATCATCAGTGAAAATCGAGTGCGATAACGTGAGGTGGTATACGTTAGTGACCACAGGTTAAGGCTGAAGCAGTAAGTAGAAAGAAGTAGTTTCTATTGTAATATTTCATTTCGAAAATGATTTTAAATATAAATCTTAGAATATGGAAGTCATGTATGGTTCTCCATACCGATATTTACTATCTAGCTGTGTAAATTTACATTCAATTGATAGAGATACCTTTCTTAGAAGTTTAAGACGGTGTTATCTAGAATGTGAAGAGTGGGGGTGAGGAGGCTGTTGTCTGATTTTAGGCTGATTTGGTGGGGGGTTTATAGTGGTTCGCGGGAAGAGATTTGCACCCATCCCCACAACTGGTAAGGGTGACAAGAATGTTTGATTATTCTCTCTCTCTCTCTCTCTCTCTCTCTCTCTCTCTCTCTCTCTCTCTCTCTCTCTCTCTCTCTCTCTCTCTCTCTCTCTCTCTCTCTCTCTCTCTCTCACACACACACACACACACACACACACAGTTTTACACATTGTGGTATGTAGACATAACACTGCAATGGTCTCTGTTTTATATACCTTATGTGGATGTTATTGTAGCATAAGCTTGCCATAGATAAACGCAAACTGAGAAGAGTAATTTAATTTGCGTAGAAAAAATTAACTGAACTATTTCAGTACGACATTTAAAATTGCCTTCTATCTGCCCATCGCTTATGACTGCTATGCCATAACCATGCTCAACTTTAGAACAGTGAGTTTAAAAGAGGCGATGGAACTGTAAAGTTATTAGCTTTAGACTGTGTTTAAGCAAATAGCTGTTGAATGGGAATTAGCTTCTCTCTACGTTAGAAACCATAGAAACTTACTTGATCTTGCCCGAGGGTAGCAGTTACTTGTGTAGGAGAAAATGAAGTTTGTAACGAACGACACTACTCACAATTTCGAAATGTTAGAAAACTAAGGCGAAAGGAACTCTCCATATACGTATACATTTTGTGTGTTGGGGGGGGGGTCAGATGGTAAGTAAATTCTGACATTATTGCATTACTGCGGAAACTACTTTCTTTCTTATGTTTTCTAAATCTATAATAAAAGAATAAAGTTGAGAAATGAAGAATACATAAATAACAAATTATTTACGTTTAAAACGAACCATTAGGGATTTAATGACACGTTTTACTGCAGTGGTTGTGCGAACATGAAGTAACGAGATAATAACATAATCGTAACGAGTTTCCAATAGAATAAAAATAACTTACTTAACCGGAGACATTAAAGTCTTATCTTTACGACTTATTATATTGTTCACAACAGAGGAAATTGTAAGGTTATCATTTTTATTGACGTCGAGCAGATGATACGTTAAAATATTATAACTCTGAATACTTTATCAGAATTAAAGTATAATATTATACTTTTACTGATAATTTTATTCAGCTTTCTTGTATTTCATTTAAATTTACGTTAATATACAATTGATACCACGATAAACTTGTTGTATAACTGAAATTTATGAATGCTTGTTTTTGTTTTAGTTTTCCAAATGTAGTCCGTTGTTGGACTATTCAGCCAGATTTTTCGATTATGTCTAAGGTCTCTCTCTCTCTCTCTCTCTCTCTCTCTCTATCTATCTATCTATCTCTCTCTTTCTCTTCTGGCTAGCTCACTGGCAGATACCGATCCAATTAGACTACGAGACTATGAAGAATCACGCATCCAATTTAGCGAGAGTTGAGAGTAGATGTATACAGAGAAAAATATTTCTGATTGGCTTAAGGTAATGTGAGTTTAGATTAGCTGAAGCCAAACGAGACCAACACACACATTGCAGAATGTCAACACAGAAATCGTAATGTGAGATAAAAATGAATATATTACTTCGAATATAAGTAAAAATGTATATAAAAAAGATAGTAGATTAAAAAAGATATAAATGAAATAAATGTAATATAAACATTTTATATAAATATAAAAGTATACCTTAAACAGCATAATATGAGAATGTACTGTTTATCGTATAAAGCGTGTTTCTTATAGATTACCGTTTGGTGTGTAGACAACAAATAAGTTATACGATAAGTTAGGCATAACAACTTTACTTTAATACCATATAAGTATTCGTACTTTAGCTTTCAGTTAATGGTATTTTGTCACATGTCTACTATTAGTACTCGGTAAATGGAAAGTGGTGTTTACTGACCTAGTATGCTATATCTTGCCGTTCGGTTCCGACTAGTTTCCGAGAAGTAAACATTTGGTCTGTTACTTTTAAACAGGCCAGAATTATTAAAAAGAGTATTATTCTCAATAGCTATTTGGCCCATAAAATTATAACGAATTAATTTTTTTTTTTATAACTAAAGTAATATATTTAATTAATTTTCTGCATATTACGCCACGACACTACAAACTGTGAAAGCAAGTAGCAAGAGAATTTAAATTATATTCACGTATTAAAATAGAGTAAGAGCCCTATGCAGTTTGCGTTTCATTCAGTCTTTTATTTTTTGTTCTAGAAATTTTTGAACTATAATGGTATAATAAATTATTTCTTATGTGGCAGTAATATATCCGGATTCATAATAAATTTTTCTGTTATAAGTTACTTTTATATTATATCCGCTATTGGTTAAGTTTTTGTCACACGGAACCATTAGTAGCCTTAACAGGATTAAATACATCTTAATTTCATTACATTCTAAGTAAAAGTTTATAAACAAAAGATGTAATACAGTATAAAGTAAACAGATATGTAAGTGACTGAGGTTTACACATAATTTATGATTAATTATATTATGCAGAGTAAGCAATTTTAAATCATTTTATTATTACAATTACCAACCGATTCGATATTGTCGTAAGATCCATAGAATTTATTTTGAATTTATTAACGAATGCAGAAATTCACGTCAGTGCATACAGTTACTGACTACAATAGCAGCTACAATAAGAAAGCAAACAAAAACAGAACGACAGATAAAGTTTACACAAAAAGAAGCAAACAAGAGATAGGCTGTATGCTTGTATAAATGAAAGCTTTACAAATATATAAGTAGTATATAGGACGTTGAATAATGTACTGCTGTAAAATATACCAGTACATACTGAAGCCTAAATCTGTGTAAAATTGAAAAATTCATAATTTACAAAATAATATTGTCAACCGTACTGAATGTATGTTAAAGTCTAGGACCAAGGTTTGGGTAGGTATAAACATTTAATGTGTAAAACAACTAATTAAAAAACCAAAATTATTGTAGTTATTAATAAGTTGATATTATTCAGAAATTATTTTAAATAATAGGGAATTAGTATAATTACCAATGATGTTTCGATGGAATGTCATAGAACAAATGGAACATATTTGTGAATAACAAATCAAGTTTACCTACAGTTTATGAACAAATTTTGTATTATAACAAACTGATAAATCACTCAATATGTGAAAATTAAAAGTAAGAGGACTATAATGATGTAAAATTCAGTAAGGTTAAGTATTTTTAATGAATCCAAGACATTAATAATCGCTAAATGTGAGAAATTATAAAAGTAATTGTTGGTAAGAAAAAACGGTTGGGAACGTTCAAGGACGAGACGTACGCGAAACCTATCGTCGAATTCATCGGGTTACGCGCGAAATCGTATTCGCTGCTGGTGTTGCAGGACGACGGCGAGAAACTGATGCGCTACTTTAGAGTAACCCACTACATAAATTACGTGATATTTGTACTGTAAAGAAGAAAGAAGAATTTCGACGAAACCGAAACATCGAAGCATGATAATGTTTTTAGGCTTTAAAAATAAGATTTCTAGACTGTGGGGAATCGAAAGTGTGGAAAAAATATAGTGTTAACATCACCTGAAGCGTTACATTTTTCGATGACGTTACACATTTTGCATCACGCATTTTGTGGAATGACCCCCAGCATAAAAACATTATCATGTTAAAACGTAAAGCTTTCTATTTCCGTTACGCTTAATTGTTAGAAGCGTGGGTAGAGAAAGGGTCACTCTTGTTTTCACAGTACTCTGGTGCAGACGTGTAGCGAAGAAGTAACATAATTTAGGTGTTTGGTATTATTAGAACCCGATAAAGAATGGAAGAGTCAAATTAAAATGAAATAATTAACACAAGAAAAAGAATAACAACAAGAAGAGGAAATAGAAACATAAAATTAAATTAATAGTGAAGTAAAGTGGTACTCACCTGTCAGGTAAAATTACGTGTTTATAATAAATAATATTATTTTAAGACTAACCTATAAACGTTCACAGTGTAAACGAAAGTGAAATTGATTGCACAGCTCACAGTATAACTCACATCCTATTTAATATAGATCAAAACGATTTTCACGAATAAGGAACATACTAATACAAACTCCTGACTTATAAAATATTATTTGTTTATAATGAACTAGTTAAAAGCAGGTGTACATACTGTGTTTATTACTTCAGTAAATATAAACACTAAATAGCGCACTCAGCGAGTGAGCAAAGAATTAACCTATATATTGTCAGATTTACAGAAGCCAGTGCTGCGCCCAGGTTGCAAAACTTAGAAACTTTAATAATTTGTAAAGAAATAATTTTTTCCTTTTTATAAAAGGTATAAAAAAGAAAAACAATACCTTTGTTAGTAAATAACTTGGTTCTAAACTCTATATATTTTTATTTTTTTTATTTTTATGTAGTGCAGACCTGATATATAAGAGTCATTAATTCATGCTACAAAAAAAAAAACAAAGTGAATTTAATATTATCAGAGTCATTAATTTATGCTTTACAATAAGAAACAAATAAACTTTACGATAACTTTGTCGCTATTCATTGCCACACCGCTAAATACTTCATTCTTGACGTGGCCTTTCGGTGTCTCCACCATCTTTAGGTCTTAAACGACCAATGTTTAAGAGCTGAAGATGGTGGAGACACCGAAAGGCCTCGTCAAGAACGAGGTATTTAGCAGTGTGGCAATAAGTAGTGACAAAGTTGGTGTTAAGATGGCTGCTAATAAAACTAACTAAACTGGAAAAATAAAATTTAATATTAACTGACTCAGATCTATAAAAAGGTCAGTACAATAAACGATTAGTGCCAATTAAAAGAAGTGACAATACATTTAAAAATCGTTCTGTAAAATTATAACAAGGTTATTAACGTATTACTTTTTTATTACTTGTATATAAATAAATGTTTTATTTAATTTACATGTAAATAAATCATGGATATAAAGCAGTTGGAAGGATAAAAGCTATTTGAGCACTGTAAGCGAGGTTGGGCTATCAACAACCGACGAAGACATATTGAATGTCGGGGGTCGATATAAAGAAATGCACTGTAGTTTAGTAGTAAATCTACTATACTTCAAAGTAAAGTACATCTGTATTCGCATTTTAGGTAGGTTATTCACACTCTAACGATAGGGTACGTTTCCGTTACACGTGTCATTTGTACTGTAACTGTGCTATTTCCTTTTCCTTTTAAATTATTGTTATTTTGAATACAGTAATTTTATTTAAACGTTGTAATTTGTCACTGTCAGCATCATTCAAGATAAAGAAGATGGTTTGTTGAAAACGATATGTGATTATTTGTTTAGTCACTTCAGTTGTGTCTTTCTTCTACAACATGCCAATATGGATGGCATGAATTGAAAAATATCAAACAACAAATATTAAAGTTTATAACTCACAGGATTTTACAAGTAATAGTAACGAATAGTGTACGTATTTATTCAGATAAGAGATGATATTAAGGCAACAGACAGAATGAGCATAGGAATGCTTTAAATACAAGCAGCAATAACATCATGTTACACAGGTAACCGTATTGTACAAATGTTTTTTTTATATCTATACGAAGCTTTTACTTACGTGCATTGCACAATAGGAATGGGAGTAATTGTTCATTTCAATCAACCGGCTCACCGATCTGTATCTTGGTAGAGAGTCGGTTGTTCTGGGGAACGTCTCAAAATGGTCGACTAGATTTTGTAATACGATTAGAGTTTATTCGTTCGTTTGCTCATTCATTTTTACTATAGATGTCTGCACTGGCTAACGCTCAGTTCACATCAGCTGAATTTTTTCGGAGCGAACTGAAACCTGAGTGAAACAACAAAATTCACTTGAATTATTAGTCTACACTTTTAATGTGACATAATTATAATTTAAATCTGTTGTTATTTATACATAGACTTATACACATTTATAAACATTTTACATTCTCTTTGAAATGTACGTAGTTTGACTTGTAAATTGCTTTCTGTGCACTGCTACTGCACAGCTGCAATAAATGGGCATAGTTGAGTAATGTGTCTTCTGACAGGTACTTTAGTACGCTACTCTTCTCCTCTCGTTTTGTAAACACAGGGAATTTAGAGGGCAACGACTTAGCGAGAGGGACAGAATAATAGAGAATAAGGACAGCTAGCGTGGTATTTCGTAGGCTTACGAAGGATTAACATTTACGTGTACACACAGTTCTGAGCACATGTAGCCTATCACACCATAGCACAGCTGTCATCACTAATCACTAGTCGCAAGCGTTTAAAAATATTTGAACTTATTATTAATCATTAGTTTATTATATTTTTGAACTTATTATTATTTGAACTTAGTTTAATCATTGACTAACATTTTCTTGACCTTTTCCCTCTATACTGACAAGTACTTTTACAATATTCTGTGCAATTAAATAAATAAGTATAAACTTGTACGTTTTACTAGAAATTTCTAGTGTTATTGTAGTTTCTTGCTTGCGTTTAGGTATTTTAATTTTTGAAGTTTTATTGTGTCTGTCTTCATCGTTTTAGTAAATTTGGCACGTAACATTTGGATAAACAATCGAGACAGAATGGAAAATTTGTCTAATGTTAACTCGAAAAATGACGAACATTTTTTAAACTCATGGAAAAGTAAGTAGAAAAAGTAGCTCCTAATTCTTAAAATCTGAATGTAACAGGAGTTTAACGAATTCAGAACACAAGTCGCTTCAGCAAGGGTTTATGTAAGAACAGTATCGGCAATACGAAGTAAAACAAAAAAATGCAGAGATGAAATTTCTAATGTCAAGGTTCCGTTATAAACTGCCAGAGGCTTACACGCTTCTATTAATACGTTGCTGGATGAATAAATAATTCTTGTATCAAAGAAAAATTCATGCCATGAATTCATAAAATACCTACAAAACTATAAAAAGAAATTAATTTTTAAAGATCTGTCATTACTTTATGTCAAAATAGTGGGTTGAACAAAAACGCGGGCATAATGTTTTCTGTTTTCTCCATACCAAGCTGAATTAAGTTTCAAAGAATTAATTTGAACCTCTATAACGGGTTGACTGGGCACTGCGTGGTGAAGTGCCACATCCTACAAGAGGTGACTCTGTTGATGCAGAACAGTACGTAGGTATATCGGAAGGTCGATAGATATTCCTGGTCGAGAGCAGCAGTAGACAACAGCCAACAGTTATTTTTGTAGGATAATATTTTGCAGCTCAAATAGTAAAGTAGTAAACTAGTTAGTAACACAGCCACCTATTGTACAATAATGACGTTACAGTTTCATACCGTTACTTGTAAGAGTTCAGTTCCTCCACGTCGTTGCGAAGACGAATAAGATCATAATTAATAATAGTGTCCAATATGATTCCCTTTTAATAGTAGGTTTTCAAATTTTTATGATGTACCAATTAGTTGGCTTATTGATCTGTATGAAGGGATTTATTTAGTGAGAACAGATTTCGATAGGCCTCGACTGCGCGGACTTTAGAGTCTATTCCGTGTATTTATAGTTTACAGTCATCAGTACAGCAAAATTGAAATCTAAAGGCATATGCGCAGAAACCAGTATCTTCATAGACAAGTCCACTTTGAAACTGTGAATGGCGGGAGGGTAACGGAGAATCAGCTGCTATACAAATGAAGGTGTTACCAACATGCGTGGTGTCACGTTTTAGTTACGTTGTTAATTACTGTGTTAGAGATTGTCTAAGTTAGAGAAGCAAACTCTGCGCCGGTAGGGAGAAAGGTACACGACAATATTGGTAGGGATACTGAAATTACAAAGCGCGCGGTAACAACACAGAGGCTCGCTGGCCACGTCACATTGAAAAATTAACTAAGTTTTTACTTTATAATGAAAACTGAACGCAACAAAAAATTATCTGTTACTTACTGATATTAGGGAAGTGGTTCAATTCCATCCAGCAAGTCTGTACAATCGTCTTTCGTCCTGATCATTTGTACAATCTGAAAAGTCAGATTCGTTATCAGTAGTGTCACTGTTGTCAAGTCGTATAATAAATGCTTCTATTTCATCGTTTATTAACATCTCTGTCTCTGCATATTTCTGTTCACACTTGACACTATGATCGCAACACTTTTTCCAGTCTTCACTTGTTAATTCCGAAAAAAACTGTTCAACCATTTCATGAACTACATTTAATTGATTAGATACGTTACGAGCCGCAATATTAATTTTTACCCTTGCGTAAATAAGTTCTATGGGATTAAGTTCCGAATGATAAGGTGTAACGTTACTGTATAAATCATGAATTAATCAAGTGTTATATACGATCATAAATAATAAAATAAATTATAAATAGTAGTAATAAGTATAAGTTATTATAAGAAACTGTAATATACATGTAAGGGAGTAATGTGTAAGATAACACTGAATAGGGAGAGTCCAATGCGCCACGACACATTGGCTACAGCTAAAGTAAAATTACAATGTACATCCGTACCCGACATGTCATAAACGCATAAAATGCTTTGTATGTGCGAAACAGCAAAAAACGCACGAGTCCCGTTAGAAAGGCAGGGCAGTGTCCTCCAAAAGACAAAAGTCTACACCCCGACATAAAGTGTGAAAGTTAGAAAGTAGCGTAGTTTTTAACAAGTTAACGCTCGCGCGGTAAAGAATGGCGCCCGCAACCAATCACCAAATAGAAAAAAGCGTCAGTATAGAGCGCGAAAGAATAGCGGTGTATGACTGGGTATATTCAAACATACAGGGGGAAATTTCAAACTATGACCAATGGAAGTATAATCAGCTATGACGGAAGAGAGGGTATCTTCAAGCAAACTATAAAAAGAGAAGAATGTTAAAAAATCGGGGAAGTCTAAAGTTAAATTTTGACATAGACACGGGGAACCTATGTCACTCCGTAGAATAACTTAACCAATGTAATTATAACGGCAACGTTACGCCAAACTTGTAAATAATGTATAGATTGTTATGATAAAGAGTAGTAAGGGAATAAGTAGTATCGTGGGATGAAGAATATATAGATTAGTGCGCGGAAGTACGAGACAAGAAAGTATTATTCGTTATGTGCGCGTAAGTACAAAGCAAGAAGTATATTTATACATATGTGCGCGACGAAGTTATAAACGCGAACGTGTGGTGCAAAAAGCAAAGCAAATTAATAAATCAAATGCTTCGATTAGTGTAGTGAGTAATGTGGAAACACCAGTCATCTAAGAGGAATCCTGCAAAACAAGCAACAGAACACCATAACAACAATTCATAAATCAATTAATTTCAAAACATAGTAATTAATGTCTACCGAAATTAAACTCATCTCATTCTAAAAGATCCCAAATTTCGTTCAGATCCTAAGCAATGTAATTAATGTGTTATGACATGTCAGGAAGGACACTAAGTAGATATGTAAATATAGTTAAGTTTGTATAACGAAACGTAATAAATGAAATAAGATATAGTAATAATTGGAATCAAGTAAGAGGCTAAATAACTTACAAATGTTAGTATATTAAATAAATTCATATTGGTTGATGAAATATTATGATGTGCATTAAACATGGTATCGATTAGATATTTATGTCGTATGAGTAAGTGTAATATTGCAAATCAGTAATTCAAGTAATCTTATGAGTAATTGTAATCCTGGAGATTAGCAAGTCAATTAAACTTTGTTTTGTAAGTAATTGTAAGTTTGGTGCTCAATAAGTCAATTGATGTCATATAAAGAAATGGTAATGTGGAGAATCAGAAATTCAGTTTACATGTCTGTAATATGAATGGTATAATACAGAATATTATTAGAATCTGAACGAGAAAGAGTCATTATTTAATAAACCCTGAGTAACTCTGCTCTGGCGCCCAACAGTAATTATTGATTTGACATGATAACGAGCAGATATACTTAGTTATCATACACAATAACTTAATTCGTAGAATTAAGAACATTTATAATTGACAACAACGGGGAACTAAATATAACACAAAACAAAGAAAGATAAAAGGAGTGTAGTAAAGGGGGTAACCTGAGAACACCCACCCCCTTGACCGTATTGTTCCAAAATAGAATCTATGTGGAATTGTTCGTATAATTTGGTTTGGTAAGTTTTATTAAATAGTAGAGTTGAGGTTTATACATACTTTCACTACGTTGAATACTTCTGTTTCGTAATCACTCTAACATTTCTGACTTTCTAGAAGTGGTTTCGGCACTTTGTTTAACTTTTTATTGTGGTACGAGGCATTATCTATCACTCGGTTATCTAGCTGACCGGGGTGGTAGGTTTGGAATTAGTTTCATTTTCGGCCATTTTTCGTAATTGTCTGCATTCATTTCTTCGTGATAATCACCACGAACGCTGGCCCGACTTAAAAACTAAAAGTGCGTTTGGAACACCACCTGTCTCACTGCCTGCATTAATCATTATCAACCTTTGTCCTTTCGATAACTTTTTTTTATAACCACTTAGGGATCCATCAGACCAAGCCATACTTTTTACGTGGGTAGAATTTATATATGATTCGTCCGAAAATATAATTGGTCGGCCACTTTTTCTGAATTCGTGAATTTTTTTAAGTACGCAACCCGTTTAAAACGGATGTCATCTTTCTCTAATAAAATTTGTCTGTTGGCGACTGTTTTGTTCCATCTAAAGCCCATACCTTTTATAACTTTTCTAAGCGATTCGTGTGAAAAATCTAGCCTAAGTTCCGCATGTTCCATTTTTAAAACACATATTAATGTTCTTAAACATGGCAATGTTTTATGAGTGACATGAAAATTATATATTATATTACGCAAAACGCTTGTCTGAGAACTATCTAAATTCACACGATTACGAGTTTCTTTAGGCGTCGAAAACGGTTCAACTGGTCCCAGTTTATTTGATTCTGTAACAAGTTTTCGGAGAGAATGAACAGATATTCCGCACATATCAGCTACTTTATTTAAGATTTCTGACGGTGGGGTTGTCTTTTGAAACAGAATTATGAACGTTTATAATTATGCACTTGCTTTGACTTTTAAACGGAACTCCTTTTCCTAAGCGGCGAGCAGTTCTCGGTTGCGGCACTATATATTTATAAAATATAACACAACTGTGAGCGAAAAGCAACTGCTGACGATGTTACCCACACCACTGCAATATATCTCCACTTTCCCCACTACTCCACTCTCGTATTTCACTGCGCATACGCTTCTCTAATGTTGACAATCTTTATGTACTACCTCAGCCTATATATTACAATCTCAGTTTATTATTAATTGTGTCGTTGTTTTACAGTTCATTTTAATAGTTTAAACTGAACTATTCATGCCAGCTTTAGCACATACTTGAACGAGTCTAAGGCTTTTTTATTAACGTTTTGCTTATCTCTACAATAAAAATAAATAAGTATAAAACAAACAGTACAGAAATAATAATAGAATATTAGTTATGATATAACACGTAGGCGTGTGTATGAGCGCACGTTGTTTTGAGCAAAATGAATTAGAATATTGAAATGAAAAAAATATTAAAATTTTCATTATCGCATGTTATAACTTTAACTTTTTGCTTTATTTACAATAAAAGGTTGTTTTGCCAGCTGGTAAAACATAAATGATCTCTCTGTCGTTCCTCTGTTACTTTTACGAGTTGTAACATTTGTGGGGTTAAAATATATTATTTACCCAAAATACTGTATTAAAATAACATGTTTTTTCCTTCTTCTTGAAACAGATTTGTGTTGTCTAGGATTAAAAGATTTTCGCAAGTAAGCTAATACCTGTACGAAAAAGACATCCCTTTATGATAAACTGTAGAGATAGTCGAGTGTAATTAAGGAGCGGAAGTGCATAGTTTGCACATTCCATTCCATTCCGATAAGGGCTGGTAGTATGTGCGGACTTAGGAAAGTTAATAAACATTTTTAACTGATTAATGTTAAAGCCAATGACCCCAAAAATTAACTGACTTAAAGTTAAAGTTAAAGTTTGTGCGTGCAAAAAGTAACTGATTAAAGTTAAAGTTAAAATCAAATTAGGTAACTGATTACAAGTTAAAAGTTAAAATTTTATGTTTTCTTTTGTTTTTGTTTTATTGAGCAAGCTGCTTTGGCTGCTGAAATAATTAAAATCATCTATATATATAAAAATGGATGTTGGTATATATATATATATATATATATATATATATATGTATGTATGTATGTTTGAGATTTATAGACTCCGACACCGTTTGACCGATCACCATGAAAGTTGGCACATATGAGTATTTTTTCATGGAGTAGGTTTTTATGCTATTCACTTTGTTGTAACCCGCCAAAGGGGGGTGAAATGGGGTGAAAAGGGTTAAAAGCGAAATCACGAAATCTCAGGGACTATAAAGCCTACAAACTTGAAATTTGGCATGTAGGTTCCTTATAGGGTATAGCAAGCCGTTAAGAAAGTATTCTTGGAAATTCCACCCCTAAGGGGGTGAAACGGGGGACGAAAATTTGTCTGAAAATTCGTGATTATTGAAGTTAAAATGTGAAATTGGTATTTAGGCGTTCGTTTAAAAATAAAAGTTTTCTGTTTCAGCCCTTTTGGTAATTCATCCCCTAAGGGGGTACCCTAAGGTGAAATGGGATGAAAAAAGTTAAAAGCGAAATCACGAAAATTCAGGGACTATAAAGCCTACAAACTTGAAATTTGGCGTGTAGGTTCCTTATAGGGTGTAGGCAGCCCCTAAGACAGTATTTTTGGAAATTCCACCCCTAAGGGGATAAAACAAGGGACGAAAGTTTGGAAGAAATTTCGTGATTTTTGAAGTTAGAAATGTTAAACTGGTATTTAGGCATTCGGTTAAAAATAAAAGTTTTCTGGTTCAGTCTTTTTGGAAATTCATCCCCTAAGGGGGTTAAATACGGGGGACGAAAGTTTGTATGAAAGTTCGTGATATAGACTCCGACACCGCTTGACCGATCACCATGAAAGTTGGCACATATAAGTATTTTTTCATGGGGAAAGTTTTTATGCTGTCCACTTTGTTGTAACTCGCCACTAGATGGCGCTGCAGCGCATCAACTTCTACACCGTTCAACCGAACGCCATGAAAATTGGTATACACAGGTATTTCAGCACGGATAATATTTTCGCGCTAACCTTTATATTGTTCATCAATCCTCAATAATATTGCCCTCAATCCTCAATAATAACAAATAGTGATTGTGACTGTGATTAGTAATTGGTGAGTGAGTTTCAAATGGAATACCATTTCCATTCGAATTGTGTTGAGTGTTGGACGTCGATATGCATAACCATTGTTCATCTGGAATGGCAACTGTATTGGAAACATGCCAACTCATTATTTGGGATGAATGTACCATGGCCCATAAGAAAGGACTTGAGGCACTTGATCGTACTCTGCGAGATTTCCGAAGCGATCAACGTCCAATGGGCGGAGCTCTGATACTGCTCGCCGGTGATTTCCGTCAAACTTTGCCCGTCATTCCAAGATCAACACCAGCAGACGAGCTGAACGCATGCCTGAAGAATTCGGCTCTCTGGAGACATGTGAAGAAAATTACACTGTCGGCCAATATGCGTGTGCTTTTACTTGGACATGTTTCTGCACAAACATTTGCCAAGCAACTTTTGGATATGGGCGACGGCAAACTTCTGGTTGATCCTGCAACACAGGAGATATCGTTC
The DNA here is from genome assembly GCA_034769895.1 of Magicicada septendecula. Classification (NCBI taxonomy): domain Eukaryota; kingdom Metazoa; phylum Arthropoda; class Insecta; order Hemiptera; family Cicadidae; genus Magicicada; species Magicicada septendecula. Next base: position 951,352,560 of record CM068367.1, read on the forward strand.
CCACCGAACTTCTGTCATCAATTGAAGATCTTGAAAAGAAGGTTTTCCCGAACATCGCCAACAACTTCAGGAATCACGATTGGCTTTGCGAGCGAGCTATCTTAGCTCCAAAAAATGATGACGTCAATCGAATCAATAATAAGATTCAATTGAAAATTCCTGGTGCGGTTACGGAATACAAATCCATTGACACAGTTACAGAAGAGGATCAAGCTGTTAATTATCCAGTCGAATTTCTCAATTCATTGGAGCCTCCTGGAATGCCACCGCACATATTGACCTTGAAAGTTGGCTCACCAATACTGCTCCTTCGGAATCTGAACACGCCAAAGTTGTGCAATGGAACCAGACTTTCCGTGAAAAAACTGATGCCTAATGTGATTGAAGCAACAATAATTAACGGCAAATGTAAAGGAGAAGATGTGCTGATTCCGCGCATTCCAATGATTCCCACTGATTTGCCCTTCACATTCAAACGACTACACTTTCCTGTGCGTCTTGCTTTCGCGATGACAATCAACAAAGCTCAAGGGCAGTCGCTGCGCGTCAGCTATATGTTGCTTGCTCCAGAGTAGGAAATCCAGAAACTCTGTACATCTATACACCAAATCAGAAAACCAAAAATATTGTTTATCCACTTGCGTTACGCTAGATGTTAGTATTAGTTTCAATTATTTTAAGTTGGTTCAATTATATAGCGAATGGAATAGTCAAAAATATTGTTCATTCACGTGAATTATTCATAACAAATTTATATAGTTGATCGTCTATGTATACCAATAAAAATAATGGAATTTCATCAGTATGAGTCATCTTTCATTTTTCCACATTTTTACACAACGCATTATAGATTCTAGATTACATACAGACCATCCATTTTTATATAAATAAAGATACACAGGCAGGAAAACGTCAGCCGGGTTCTGCTAGTATTAAATAAATCCACAAATTAAGCTTTTAAAAAAAATAATTAATATTTCAGTTGCAGAAAAAAAATGACAAAATATTTAGCATTAAAATCTCAATCATTAATAATTTAATAATTAAAAATCATAGATGATTTTATTTTAATCATTGAATTATATTAACATTATTTTTAATTACAGCAGGTAATTAAATATTGTTTGTCTATTGCATTTTTCAGTTCACAGTACTGACTAGTGATATTGTACTGTGCCTGCAGGGCGATGTAGTATTAAATGACTTAATAGAACAGAAAATAATTAGTCTACTCTATTGATTACTTTTATAATTTACAAGTTGACGTGAAAAAATAATTGGAAGCTGGAGATACAACTGAGGATTTTACGTTGTGCAGGCAAAGACGTTCTAATATTTAAGATTATCTAACAGAAAATAGAATTTTTGAATCTAAATTCTTTTAGTTAAGGTGAATTATAAAATCTAATGAATTTTAAATAGAATAAATTTTACCTCTTGTTTTCTTCAAAATGAGAGTATTTAACGCGAATTTTTTACTTTTACGTACTTCGAAAAATTTACTATTAAATTTTAATTGTTGTAGGCCTAATTGTTAACAATAAATTCTCTGTTCCTAAGCAATTGAACGAAACTAATGAATTTATTTATTTTAATTCAAATTTTCAACGATTACAGACGTATCCCGTTGGTGTTTCTGCAAATAAATCCATCTCGTGGAATGTTTACCTATTGTGAAATACTCGAGGTACACGTGGTTTTTTGCTGTTTTGATTGCTACGATTAGGGCACGGGCATCACGCTCACACTCACCGTTTGGCGCGCACGGCTTGCATTGACCCCAACACGTACTCTGGTACGCGCAAGCATGTGTCGCCCACGCGTACATACAGACTCGCACCGCACCACTTGAACCGACATGTCCCGCGTTGCAGTCTGCGTGTTGTGGTTCAGTGCAAGCGCGCGCGGCTTGCATTTACTCCAGCACGTACTCTGGCACGCGCGCGCGCATGCTTTGTTGTTTTGATCGTGGTACTCAGAGTAGTAAAACTTTCCAACCTGAGTATTTTCACATTGGGCAAATACAACCAGGGTTGAATTTATTTCAGATAAACTAAACATCAAAACACATTACTATGCAGTAACATATCCTCAAACGAATGTATGAATGAGTAGCAGAGCTTTAACTGTGTAGTACAGAATGAGTGCCTAAGGCTGCTATAATGTAAAAATTAGTGTAGACATAGCAGACATGAAAAGTAGAGTAGTTTGTGCTAAACACTTTCGGGCGTTTTTACACTAAATCTACACATTTTGATCATCTTTCATTAAACTGGCTATGTAGTACTGTAATGATTGTACTCAATGTGGTCGACCAACCTTGAATAGGTGCGCACCTACTGACGAGTACACAGTGCAAAGGATTGTTAACCGATGACAACCTACGAGTGATATTTTATGATCTGATGTTGAAGCATATGCTTTGAAACGCGTCATCTATAGTCTACCTTACGACTGGGGGGTTGGTAGTCTTGAAACTTTCCCGCAGACTCGCAGTTCTCTAATAATTTTGCCAAGTCCGTGATTTTACTGAGTTGCTGGTATAATTGCGCATCTTTGATACCATAGCTATAGTGTCCAGCCAATTGTCTCACCAAGCACTCTTCTGGGATTGGCGGTATTAATTTTCGAGCTAAACATATTTTTCCCAGGAAATATGATGTTGGGGACTGCTCCCTCACGATTCTCCACCAGAGAGACGCTTCACCGTTCAAGAGCCGTCCGATCCACCGGGTATTCTCCTCACCATAATACGTTTCCTGAATTTCACGTAACTCCTTCAAGAACTCCATTGGGAAATTATCCTCCCCGTCGAAAGTGGCTTCCTTATTTACTATTGCTGTATTCGTGGCTACAGCCGGTCTTTGTTCGATTTCCTCTAGCCTACGTTGTACTCGTTGCTGATTCTCGCGAACCGTTTTAGGTTGTTGGCGATCTCATCGAGTTTTCGCCCCTTTTCTGTAGAGACTTCGTTTATCTTCTCTTCCGTACTTCGGTTAGCTTCTTTTATACACCTTACTTGCAATTCAATCCCGTCGATCTGTAGTTTATTTTGATGTTGATTGTTGATTATGGCTTCTTGCCATTCCTTCCGGTCCCTCTCGCGAGTTTCTTTGTTTTCTTTCGCCTGTTTCTTTATTTCTCTGCTTAATTCCTTAATTCCGCTTTCGTTCTTCTTCTGCACTTCTTATAACTTTTCTGACTGTCTTTGTAGTTCATTACCCACCTGGTGGATTTGTCCTTGTAAATCTACTCTCATTAACTCTACTTTTTCGTCTAATTTCTCGGCGAGTTGTTTACCTATTTCTTCATTATATTTTTTTCGTTTCTTCAATTGTTTCGTCTATGTGCTTTTTTAATTTCTTCATTCTGTTGTCTTTGTTTTTCATCTCTTTCTTCATTCTGTTGTCTTTGTTTTTCATCTCTTCCTTCATTCTTCTTTTCCGATTCTTCAAACTTTTGTTTTATGAATGACATTAACATTTGGAAATTGACTTCAGATGACTGGGGTCCCCGGGCGCCATTCTCTTCACTCGTTGTAGAGCTCTCTTCATTCACTACATTTCTATCCTCAGACTGCTCCATCCCCATCTGATTGTTAATTTCGAATACCACGGAATTTTCTTCCCCTGTCGCCATTTTTGCCTTTCGTCGGGTTATCATTCAGATACTTATCGACAAATAACAATAATAACGTTCTTATTCTACAGTACTAACATTTACTTATTTAACTTATCTCTAACCACTATCTGTCACTGCCCTAGCCTAATTTCTGTAATTAAGCCGTGCGGTGCGGCGCCAATTTTATACTTATTGCTTTTACAGCTTTTTTTATTACTTAATGCCCCACGTTGTTGTGGTGCCAATTTTATAACTATTACGAGTTATATCCGTTTACGCCCAGCGGTGGACGCCAATTTTATAACTGTATGCTGTGCCCCAAGTTCTGGAGCGCCAAATTTATAACTTTAATTTTTGCTGCTTATTTTATTTAGCATAAATTAATTGACATATTTTAATTTATGTGTATTTTCTCTTATCTCAGGGTTTATAAAATAAAATGCAGACTTCTTCTTATAAATAGTTCTTCGATTTATTACAATTAGTTATGGTTGATTATCATATTTATCATTGACACATGAATTATGCAATTTATAATCAAAATATAAACATATTCATTTTCATGAATCTTATTTCATTACTCATATGTATAGCTCTAATAATTTAAATATTGTAATTCTTATTCAAAGACAAAAACTTTTAACAATAATTCTCTTAAATTTTAAATACTATGACATAGTTAATTACTGACCTGGATTCATTTAAAATCGGTGCTCATAAATAAATTTAATTTCCATAGTTTCCTAATATGATTTAATTTTGTTTTTAAGTAAAAATTTTATCTTAATCCTTTAATTAATTCTTATGAGTTCTTTAAGTGAACAGACAGTGGACCTAATACTAATTATGGCATGAAAAATTTACTTGTGGTATGTATCCAAATCTGGTAGAGGTTCATATGGTGTTGTTAGCATGTTGATCGTCTGGCGTAACTGCGATAATTCCCTCTGGATTAGCAGATTGTAACGTGGTCTCCCGTGGAGTCACACAAGACACAGCACAGCACCAAACTTCACTCACTCGGAATTAGTTCGCGTTAATTGTTATTATAGTTATTCGCTTCCACAGGCATTATTGATTATTATTTATCAACTGCGTTATGGTTTGAACTACTGTTATTTACGAGTTTAGTTCGTCTCGTAATGTTACTCGATGATAAAGTTATTGTTGCGTATTTGTAAAACTAAATTACAGCGTTATTTAATTATCATTCGTGTTGTACTAATTCACTTGTATGTCATTAATAAAATTACAGTTCTTTTACCGAAATTGTTTTAGTACGAACTTACTTTTCTAACCATCGTACCGAGTTGCTCTAAGTCCAATACCTATGGAATCTCGGTCGCGGACTTACACTCCCGTTTCCGTCAAAATTTTTAGTTAAACTCCTTGAGCGCGCTTTTCTCGCGTCCCTATATCGAATTCCGTATTTCTCCCACTTAATTCTGATTTTTCTTACGCTGTTTTCTAATTGGTTCTACTTTACGACTCTTCAGATCTAGAGACTACCTATTTTTCCGAAAGAACCTCTCTGATAGGCTTTTGGATTCCCACCAGATTCCTTCCCTAGGTCACTACACTGAGGTCGTTGTCGCTGCTAGATACTTAGCAATAAATTCTTGCCTGTCACTTTTTTGGAGTATACAAAGCAACCCTTAACTTTCTCGTCAAAGTATTGTTTTCGTGCACTTGGTTGTTCTAATGGCATCAACTATTGTTACTTAAAGGCCTCACCAAACTTCCTTTGTATGTCCGTTTCTTTGTCTCTGTTTCCATCAACACATCTTCCTTGAGTTCGGACATTACCCCGAGCTTTCTGTCTTCTCACTAAGGTCGAAGTCCTGTCGCTGACCGTTTGAGTCTTTCAATAATATATACCCTTTTTTGTTTCGCTATATGCAGCTGGCGTGTATACGTATTTTAGTCTATTGTTAATACATACAGCTGCTCTTCAAATGAGTTCGTTTACGTTTGTACAATTTTTTCTAAGGACTTGAGGTAGTTGTCAAAATTTAACGTTTCTTAGTATGGAGAGCGATGAACTCTGCCTGCTTGCCGTGAGCGCGTGGGGGCTGTTATATGATTTTATTGCCTGTCAATCACTCAGCGTTTCACACAACAATTCCCTGTTACGGCACTTAATGATACATCACTACTCAAAGTAAGAAATTTTTTTAAAATTTCTGATTTTGGCGTTATATACTTTTAGACTTCCGCGGAAATAAGTTACTTTATTTCTCCTTGACTGGCACACACACACACACACACACACACATGTGTATGTTCTAGTAACAGTAGATGCGTGAAGTAGAGGAATTCATACTGTCCTACCTGGCTGCTAAAACGTAAAGAACCCTACATGAATATTATTTGTACCTACGATATAAGGAATATGCGTAATTGTGATTTGAGTGTGTTGGAGAAGGGAAACTTTATGTGTTTTTAATAGGGGGAAGAGGAGAGAGAGATAGAAGAGATGTGGAGATTAGAACATATTTTTCGTGTGCGTGTGTGTATGCGTGTGCACGCGGGCTTGTGTATCTTGCTGTGTGTCTCTGACACTAATTACGGAAAGTTGAAATGTACTTTGTTGGAAAGGTTGAGGAAAGGGTACATACGAGGTGAACTCAGAATCCACAACGTTGTGAATGTAAAGATCTCGTAAGGCAAGACAAAAGGCATTTGTGAAGCGAATGGCAGTGGGACGTATTAGTTAAGCGTCTCCGCGAAGTCTAGGTCACCGAGAAACATTAAAAGACTCTTCAGGTAACCTTTGGAACAGAAAAATCCAAATCGCCTAAGCTCTAAATCCATTTAATACAGTACTCTTTATTGCTTTGTACATTTGGTAAGCGCTGTAGAGCAGACTCTATTTTTCCACATTCCATTTGTCTTGGGTTATACCGCAGGAATCACTAACTAAATAAAGCAAAAGAGAACAGACAACAAATGCCGGTCGTAAAAAACGTGAAGAATGTTTTGTTTTTGTGCGACTTACAATGGTGTGGTGTCGGAAGAAATACTTGACATTTCAGTTTTTGGTTAATTAAAAAGAACGATTTAGTAAGAATTTTTTGATAGACAAATCAATCGACTAACAGCGACTGAAAAAATTAATTGTCCACAAATTTTAATTGACGGCTTCCTTAGGAAAGAAAGAGAAAGAAAAAGCGAACACAGCAGCAGAACTTCCGAGAATTTTTTACAAACGCTCACGCAAAGTTGCTGAACTGAGAAACAATTATTGGCGATAGTTAATTAAAGTCGGACAACGACTCGGTGTCATTCAGATTAATCAACAACGCACTACTCAATGAGGTCTGCTAACTTAACGACATATTCTGTTCGCTAATGTTGATTTAAAAAATCAGCGAAAGACATGAATGCCATGCAATTTTTGAATGAGTCAACGGTATCAAGGCCGCTTAAAATATCGATTTTCTTCGAAACTCGATACAAGCTATAAATAAATAAGTAACAATTTATGCCTACAATTACATTAATACAATAAAGCAATAAAGTAGTAGTAGTAGTAGTAGTAGTAGTAGTAGTAGTAGTAGTAGTAGTAGTAGTAGTAGTAGTAGTAGTAGTAGTAGCAGCAGCAGCAGTAATAGTAGTAGCAGCAGCAGCAGCAGCGGCAGCAGCAGTAGTAGTAGTAGTAGTAGTAGTAGTAGTAGTAGTAGTAGTAGTAGTAGTAGTATCATACTACTACTTTTTCACATCGTAATATATCGATACAATCGCTTATTAAAAACATCGAAAATGTACTGCAGGAACGGATAAAGGTACAGTTCCGATACCACTAAATAGCATTTATTTATTTAATTTTTACTATGGTAATTGATTCTAGTCTCCATGGTGTTGTTGACATCTTTAAACACGTCAACAAAAGGGCATAATTAAAAGGGCCTAAATAGTGCGAACGAGGCAGAATATCAAATTCCAAGTTAAACGGTGTTTTTTGCTTTGTGTCAAAGGTTGTCTGTGCAAAATTTGGTGGCAATCAGTGTAACGGTGTGGATTTGTATTCAATACAAATAACAGACTTTGAGTTATATATATATATATATATATATATATATATATATTATAACGGAACCAAATATTAACTATTTGGGGTTATATGTTTACCGCATGCTGAAAGCATATTTAAATAAAAGCAACAATCAAAACTCCATTTGAATGTAGGGCATTGAAAATAATGCTGTGTAAAGCAACGCACACGTGGTCATTATGTAATCAGTTCGCTGTACAAGGAAGCGACCACACCCAAACTGTTAATTATTAATATCTCGGAAACTAATAAATAAAGGCGAAATCTAACATAGCCAAAATGTTTGCCGATATATTAATAATGACGTGTGCAAATTTGATGCAATATAATTAACAAATGAAAGAGTTAATTAAAATAATTGAATAACTTCTGTAAAAATAGAGTTACAGTAAAGAGATTTTACTATGTCATAAAGATAATAATTTCTGACAGATTGTATATTTTAGATTTCACACAACTTGATTTGCAACCAAGTTATTGCAAAATTAAATAAGTACAGGATATCCGTGCGACAAATTGGTTCCGCCGAATAATTATGTTAGATAATAATTCTATTCTCCGTCTGTGGGAACCAGACTTCATTCTCACGGACTAAGGGAATTCTAAATTTTATGTGGTAGGGAGAGTGTTTCGACCAATGAAATCATTTCATGCAGCCCCGGCCAGTGCGGTGTTTTATGGTTGGAAAATCACTCTTCTGTCAGTACTCACGAAGTTAAGACGTAGTCCTTCGATCGTCTAGTAGCCAAAGTGGTGAAGATCAACAAGAAGACTCTACGTGGTCAACACACACGCAATTACGAACACACTAAGTACAGATCATCTGTATAGCTCGTAATTGTTGCGTAAAGGCTAGATACTCTTCAGGACATCAACCAAGCTTATTGTGTACTACCAGTTAGTCATAAGCACGCAAGAGATCCACCCGACTTCAAGACCAGACTTCAAGAATACAGCAGAGAGGCCGTCTAATTTATTGGTGAACAGCTGACGAGCAGAGCGACACCCGAACGAAGCACACACACACACACGCTGACGTGCAACGTGCGAATCGACGAGGGACAGGAAGCACTTCCAGCAGACAGCAGTAGACGTTAAAATATTCACAAACAGCAAGGAAGCAGAGTGTTGCCGAATTTTGAACTCCACGACCGAATCCAGCAGTTCTAAGCAGATTACTTTCTCTAACCAAGGACTCGAATCGACGAGGGACAAATCGGAACGACATCCTCTTCAGAAACAGGAAAGCAAAATCTATTTATTTATTTTTCAGATCAAATTTTCTATTTTTCAATTGAAACATTGTAATTCAAATAATTCAGGTGCCAAACAAAAAGCAAAGACTCTAGTAATTAAAAAGTAAATTCGTTGTGATAATCTGTATAGCAGTTTAAGGTTTTAGTAAGTTATAGTTAAGAAATAGAAGTAGTATAAAAGCGCTATACAAATCTTAACTGACAATCTAATCTTAGATCATACTGCAGTAGATCAGAAGTAGAATCACTAGAAATGAAATAACGTGAACTAGACTGTCACGTCTAATTTATTTTAATTAATTATTCTAATTAATTTCAGAATTTTATATTTTGTTTCATGAACACTTAGATTCAAATTAATTAAATTCAAATCAATTGATAAAGTCAAATTTAAATTGCAATTAACTCGCAAAAGAACGAGTTCAGTTTCTTTCAACCATTAATCAATCGAAAAACATCGATTCATTGTATAGACTATAAGAAAATTCATAAGATTATAACCATTCTATTCTTGTGTGTTGTTGGTGTAATAAACAACGTTTTATTACCCCATATAACAGTGTTTTATTGTTGTACGATAAAGCCTACCAGTCTCACAAAACTCTCCCCCTTTAAAGTAACCCATTATGTGTGTTGTTGTAATAATTTGAGATTACTAGCTTGCGAACTTCAAATCCAAAATCCACACGCCCTAGTCGGAAGAATCTGCAAGATCAGACAGCAGGTGGGTACTCACACACCACATTTCATTACAATAACGCATAGAAGTGTAGTTATAATATATACATATAGTATTTAAAATTTATATTTATATTACCTCAAGATGTTCTTTTCTTTGAAAAAACATCAGGAAAAGAACATCTTGAGGTAATATAAATATTAATTTTAAATACTTTATATATATCAAGAAACGAACTGTAGCAGAAAGTGATTGAATATATATATATATATATATATATATATATATATTATAATAAAAAGAAATGTGATGTGTATGCCTTCTTCAAAAGCCTCTCGTTGGAGTCGTCAATTTATAATAAACAGAAATGTGTATGTGTGTTGTATATTGTTCGTGTTGTTATATGTCGGGCGTTACACTCCGCGCACTTTGTGATACTTACTGATGACTGGATCCTCTGCGATGATGTCGTTCTGCAAAAACAACTTAAACTACTATTGTATGTGGGCGCCACTTGGAATCTTTTGTTCCAAGAAATTGTTATTAAAATTAAAATTTTGATTTCTTAGTAGTTAGTTTAATTCTATGAAAAAATATGAACAAGACAGTTTGAGTTTGAAAAAATAACGTATGTTTTAATGAGTCTTAAAAAATCGTCTGAAGGACTAACATTAGTAAAAAAAATAAGATTGCAGAGTTACAAAAAATTATTATTGACAAGTTTTTTCTCCAATTAAGTATCTGCTAACAAATATTTTATTTTACTCAGTTGAAAAGCGTGAGTTTAGTGTATGAAAAATCATTATACTCAGGACGTGACTCCTTTGAACTACCAAGACAGATCAATAAGATGCTTTACAAAAATTAAGTGATTTGAAGGTGTGTGGCATGTGTAGTACAACTGTGTGACAAATGTTACCAGGTAAAAATGACTTTAACTTTGAACAACTCACGTTCCGATGGGTAATTATTTCTCGCACTGGACACTTCTCTCGGGTACGTTTTCAATCTCGCCTCTTCGTGTTGACGTTCCTTGTGCACTGATATTATTTAAAAGTCAAAATACGGTTTTTTAAAACTCCGCACTTTCGGATACAAGTTTCGCAGTGAATTTACGCTTTGAATAGTGCCGGCGACAATCAGCTGTCCGCGTGGTTTCTCTATTAGCCGCCACAGCGCTGATCTCCTCTCACAGTTGATGAATAGGCTTTGTGCACGTAACGTTATTGAGATTTTTGTCAAAGTCAGTTTGTCTTAGCGAATACAGCAGAATTGATTCTCTATTAACATTTTGGTCCTCTCCAGGACCGCTGATATTGTGGCTGCGTGCGTTCTATTAAATGTGTCGTGTTGCTGCTCTATTTCAGCAACACATTGGCGTATACTCTTGTAGAGGTTAAGTCAGTCTTTTGTCAATGTACGGGAAAAGCCTTTCTGCGTTCTCACGTTCTTCGGTTTCGTCTCGGGTGTGATGATCAGTTTCGTGGGTGATGTGTCTCTTCTGGATTCAAAGCATAAAGTGTTTTCTGGTCGAATTTCGCCTTCCTTTTATACTCTGTAAGGCTCATTGTTTTAACTTTTTGACATGAACTTCCGGTGTATTTGTGTCAAAATTCCTATAGAACGTTCGAGAATAATCAAATGGAACATCATGGAACAAATTTGACTTCCGTAGAAGCTTTAGAACAAAAATTTCTTATTCTTCACACTAAGGATATTACAAACATTATTCTGGTATTTGTCAAACAATTTTACATAACTACTTACAATCTGCATGCCATTAGTATATTTGGATTCTCTGCTTTCAACTGAATCTAATGATACTAATTACGATTGGGTTTGAATAAATTAACTCTAATAAAATAACATAAAATACAACTCTTACCTTGGAATGTTTATATAAAAATTCAATTTTCTGGTTATAAAATTGTTGTGAAGTTGTTTGGTTTCTTCTACAACATTAATACATAATATTATCATCTTTCTATAACAAAATAAATAAAGTTTAACACATATAATATATAAATAAGTTTAGTTTTACATGGTCCATGCCTATGGCCTAAGTTGTTGTCACTGTTAAAATACAATAATTAGTCTTTTTCCTTATTATATATGGGGTTTTCGAGTATACACTGAGAGTTTATTATATTGTCTATCTTTTGTGATACCTGGTTTATCCTGATACATATTATTTTTATTATAAGCTTACTCAGCATCATATTGGTTTGCATAAGTGATTCATTTTCTTGGTGTGACAAATTCCACTCTCATAAGTCAAATTCTTTAAGAATTAAGTTTATTTTCAACTGAGTATGTTTGTTATTATAGTACACTATAGTATTGTACCTTTTTCTTTTATTTTTGCTAATATTTTGCAATCATTTTGTCAAATATGACTGTTTTTTGTGATGGTTCCTTGGCTTCAGCCATATATGGTATAGGTAAATAGTTTCCTAACTCGACTATTAAAGTGTTTAAATTAGTCAAATATATTAGTATAGTCACATTATATTGTATTTCAACTTTCTAATGCAATTTGGTTGCATTTTGTCAACCTTAAATTCATAAATATTACAATATTATAGGTCTACTACATGTTTTCAGTTAATACTGTTTTTGGCTATTTTAACTGATTTTTATTCACTTTACAGCTTTCTTTATTTAAGATAATTTGTTCATCTTTGTCTACTCGACAATTACATATAGTTTTTATTTCAATTCTATAATAATTAATTTTTACATGAAATCTGAGTGATTGGACTCGGCTCCTAAACATATATTTTTTGTCATAACATTTATATATTTTTTATTTTAACTTAGATCCTTTCTAATAATGTATTCAAATCATTTAATACATTTATTTTATTTACATTACATAGTATAATAATGGATCTTGTCCATTAATTCACAATAAATAATTTTTTATACCCTATTCAGAGTTACATTACTTAATAATTAATGACCTCCTTTCGGTTGTTTCTGATATTATTTGTCTCTATTATAGTATATTATTGGTTTTACACTGTTCTTCACTTAAATAATATATATGAGGTTTGAGTCTTAGTCATAGTCTGGTCGTTTTTTCATGTTAATGATATTAATTATTAGACAATATTACAAAATTTTTAGGATTACTTGGGTTCGATACTGTTCACCTCACCTCCCTCTTATGATAAATTGCTATGCAAATAATTTCCTTTATGGAACGTTCTGTGAACGTTGTGTGTATATATATATATATATATTGCAACAGTACAAACAGTAACGATACTGTGCATTGCCCAAATAAAAAAATAAATAAATTTGAATAAATAAACATGCTTCAGATTGCATAAGCTGGATGGTAGTAAAAATAGGGAGCGCAGAATTCATGCATGGACACACCTGTCGCTAGCGTTGTGTACGCGCGTATTTAGTTGGTGTGTGTGAAACCTGTCCGTTCCTGAAATGTAACCAACCCTTTTCAAGTAGAATAGTTGTATGTTTATTTTAATTATAAGAAAACTATGTATGATAGGATAAAACAAAAGACACCAAAGTGTGTAGAGATTATAGATAAATAAAGTGTTAAAAAACCGTACAGACGTGACGAAAAGTGCAATTACTGTACGTAAAAAATGAATAACTCTTTTTGTGAGTTCCATAAAGAAGTGCAATTTACGTATAGTAATCATATAAAAATTAGTAATCGATTGAGCATCGAGTGATGTGAAACAAACTTTGTAATTCGCGAAAATAGTGAATTGAACCAGAGTGGGGGTAGTGACGCTTCGACAGAATCTGACAAGTTAAAAATTGTTCAGACAGGAATTTTTGCACGACCTGACTATAAATACCAGGTCGCGCTAATAAAGTTTCTTCTTCTCGATTCAACCATTGCCGTAGGAGGCTATGTCAGTCGACGACGCAAATTCACAATTATCGTAAGAGTCACAGGACCAACTAGATGTCCAGCCAGAGCTGCAGAATACATAAGGACACACCGGCAGCATATGACGTGAGACGAGACGACTATTAATCAGCACATACAGAGAACACGACCAGAGGACCAGAAGGACACGGAGGACACGACCAGAGGACCAAAAGGAGGACGCACAGATGAATAACCACGTCAAACGAGGTGATATAAAACCTCTTCGTATTGTTTAAATTAGCAGCCATCCTTACTATTTCTTTTATGAATTTGCTAACTGCTATAATTTTTATTGTTCGACTAAGCTTTTCGTCATCACTGACATCTTCAGGTCTTAAACAACGATAAGACCTGAAGATGTCAGTGATGACGAAAAGCTTAGTCGAACAATAAAAATTATAGCAGTTAGAAAATTCATAAAAAAAATAGTGATATAAAACCATTGTAATTATAGACATTTGAAAGACACTAATTAAAGTTTGAATGAAAGACATTCAACCAGTATTAAAAAAAATAAATGATACATAAATGTAAAAGCAGTATAAAAATTAGAATAATATTTCTTGTATCAAATTTAGTAATTAGTAACGTAAATGATAAGAGAAGTAAGTAATTTTTGAATTAATGTAATTAGTAAAGTCTTTGATGATAAAGGAAAATGCATATGCAGTAGAAATTTAAAACAAAGTAATATAAAAGAAATTTGAATATAAATAAATTCATTTTTGAAGATAATGAATCAGCAATTGCAAAAACATGAGCACACCATGAGTAAGCCTAGAGCAAAATAAATATTTTAAAGAAATTAAAATTAGATAATAAGAGTTGTGTATAACTTATGTATGTAATGTGTTAGCAATAAGTTATGTACGAAACTTCGTACAAACGATTTAATAATGAGTCATTGTTTAATATCCGATATGAAAGATTTTGTTTAAATAAATAAATAATGGAACAATTTTAAACTTAAATGACGTATCATCTTCTTATTACGATTACACCCATGAATTCAATACACAATAAATTATATTGAATTTGTTACGTTATACAATATACAATATTAAAATACATTTAAATTGGTTAACTTGTCTTGTTATAATATATATATATATTTAAATTGGTTAACTTGTCTTGTTATTATATATATATATATTACATTTAATATTTATTGTAATACGGAAGGCTGAGGATGGGTACAAGATGGTAGGCCTACCCGAAACATGTTCCTAATAAGGAAAAAAAGGCATATCTTGAAGTAAATTTATTTATAAATATTAAATGTATTATATACATCAAGAAACGGACTGTAGCAGAAAGTGATTGAATATATATATATATATATATATATTGCAACAGATCAAATTTTGTTATACTAATAAGGATATAGTGTAATAGTGGGTAAGTGCGCGCATACGAGTAAGAGCGTATGTGTAAAAGTAAGTGTTCAAAAATAACGTTGTAATATATATAGGCCTATAGATTAATCTGCTTACCTTTATGTGTGTCCTCAAATTAGACACTACAGTCAGCGAAGTTTAACATATTTGACCTTGGGCACACACATCAAGTACTTAAAAGTTAAATTAAGACCGTCTACTATCTCAGTATGTTAAAAAAATTTAGAATTTCTAGCCAATGTGACGATGCTATAATATAAAATATAATAAATAGATATGCTGTAGATATAATATAAAAATAATAAATGATACGGATAATAAATTCGTGGTAAAACAAAAATACCGGTACGTAACAAAAAACAAATCTATTTACAAAACAATCAACAAAAAACTGTAGAAACACAACATAAAAATTACCACTACGCTGACTGCACAAATATAAAAATTACAAGCACATGAGAACGGACAGTGAACGATAAATTGATGGATTTATGACGCGCTCGCTTAGCAGTTGATAAATGTTGCCGGTTCGTGTCACCAAATGAACACTTGCAATTTTCAGCACGTGTAAAGCAATTTCGTTTTAGATCTCAGCCTGTTATTAAAACGTACGTTAGCAACACTGTTTCCCATTATTTTAGATGTCAAACTGAAGTTATTTGTTGTATATTTCTCTGGTGTAGTTATGCAAATAATTCAACAAAAGACAGAAAACTATCCTTGCCACCTGGACGTTGACAACAAAGAGACAAAGGAGACCTAACAGTGCCATTGGGGGGGGGGACCAGTCCATTGTCTGCTAAAGGATTAGGAATACTAGAACAAACTTTCTCCAGAATTGAATTCAACAAATATTTTGGCTACTGTACCACTTGGGAAGAAAAAAGATTAATGATTAAAGTTAAACATTTTAAAATTCAACAATTAATTTAATCGTTAATTTTTTTAATCGTTAATCCCAAGTCTGAGTACGTCTCAACAGCAGACAATTGCAGGACGACTACTAAAAGACGAGATAGGCTTATATAAATTTTATTTGTAACAGACAGACAGAGAGAGAGAGAGAGAGAGAGAGAGAGAGAGAGAGAGAGAGAGAGAGAGAGAGAGAGAGAGAAATCCGTGGTAAGCAAAACATAGATTACTAACAAACCTTGCACGCGAGTTTTGGTTACTATTCAAAATAATATTCATACGTTGGCTGCACTAACACACACAACAATTCTCTTCTCGCATCTCAAAGCGACTCCCACCACATCACCATCCCTTCTGACCATAAACGTTTTGCACATTCCCGTGCCCTTAGCTTTCAATTTTGCTGTAGGCTAATTCTGTTTCTATTGCTGTATTTCTTTCTGCGTTGCTATGACAGTGTGTAAAATTTTAAACGATAACTAATAAATAAATTAATTAATTAGTACCCAATGCATGGAAGTAAAAATAACTATCATTTCTCATTTCAAAAGACTTTACTACATACATACTTACTTAATATGAAACTATTCAAATAGCCCTTAGGAGTAATTATCCTCGACCTTCGTAGGCGTCTTTGGCGTCCATTTCATGATTTTCCACCTAATTGGTGTAACAGAACTTCAAACTCTTCTCGCTTGGAAAATATATTTCCACTATACGACAACTAAGGAACGATGTTTTTTTGTTGATTTGAATTACTGCAGCTTTCATTTTGTTTGTTTGGTGTTGAGGTAGCGTGCTTCCAGGTGAGGTATGATACTGCGAATAATTTCTGTGCACCTCCTGCAGCTGTTCCGTACTCGTAGATAGTATGATATATTATGATGTATTAAGTTATAGCGTGACACATATTACGTTGTGTTGTTGTTTTCTTTTGTTGGGTGCCGTGACAGTAGATAAAACTACAGTTTAGAGGAAAATGATTAAATAAATACTAATATATTAAAATAAATAAAAACCGGTGTTTATTAAGAATGATGTTACTATAAAAAAAATGTAAGGATTTATTTAATGTTAAACTATCTAAAAAGCACTTCTGATATTTACCGTGTTGGTGTTTAACCATGTGAAATTATCTCATCTAATTAACTCGTATTAATTAAATAATGTCTTTAAAATGTCTTTAAATAATGAAATACAATAATATTATTAATTAATTTTGAACTCGTAACATGTTAAAAACGTTAAACAATGCTGTGACGTATATAAGAAATTATATTTATTGAAATGTTTAACGTTTGTTTATTTCTATAGCAGGAAACTCGAGCAGCCAGTAGCTGTGCCCGTTAACATTCGCCGACTGTGTAAGTTACTCACTCATTCACTCATTTATGATTGAAGCATTAACAATACTAAGAAGTGAAATAACACCGGTGCTGCTAAAAGCAATGCTTTTACAGTTGGGAGAAAAATCTAACTAAAATAATAGATAATCCTATAGCCAGTTATGTCAGACGTTTACTGACTAAAAACATTTTGTTGGTACCTGGGATCTTCTGTGTTAGACATTCATTTACAGGCCTCATCCGGCCTGGTGTATGGCTTCATATACTCACTAATATAGCAAAAATGGATTTTCTCCTTCCACCTTATTTCTTTCCATATGTTATTCATCAATTTTCTAACAGTTTTCGATGGCTCACAGCTGCTTGTGATGGTAATAATTAACATGACGTGGACAGCGTCCCCTGTCTTTATATCTCCCCCTGGAACCGTGAGAGAACGTCTTTGTTGTATGCAGATAGATGTAGAAGTCGTTAGTCTACTATTTCTACTATGTATGTATGTGTAGAACACAATTTCTATTATTAGTGTCTTCAAAATGACGTTTCTTACTATTGACGATAATCACCATTTTCATAGTAAAATCAATAAAGTTATGTTTAAAATAAAATAAAATAATTATACTGTTTCACTACTGAATTTAGACGTTACAGTTAATCCGTCTATTCTTTCAAAAATTCTTTACTTTTGAACATTTGAACTTGAAGCACATATAATTTACAACAAGAAATTGTAGCGTTTGCATTTTAGTTGTGGTCAATATAAATAATTGAACTCAATGTAAGGTTTTGGTATAATGATGAGAGGTAGTGGGTAACTCAAGAAACGACGAAGAGAGGTAAAGACGACGAACTCAAGAAACAGGGTTCAGTTAAATCTTCGCTGAAGACATGGACATGTAATACTAAGAGGAGGAAGCTTCAACTTTGAATAAAATACGAAGAACATAAAAATGGTACACATTTTATGTAGCCCGTACAATTGTTGGAAGGCAGCACTGCTGCCGTTTATTATTGCATACTTTATTTAAGGCGAAAACAGTATAACAGAAAGTTAATAAAATGAACAAGTGGCTGACACAATTAAATTTTGCTCGCATTAATAACATTTGTTTGCTCACAAAAACTCCAGATTAACACATTACTTTATAGTACACGATCTGAAGCGCGCTCGTTTTGTACACCAAGAGTCAGGCGCGTTTGTTACACGAAATCTTGGGACAAACTGTCCACTACGCTGTTCAAGGATACTTTGTTATAGAGTTCATTTGAATTTTATGTTCAAAAAGGTTATGGAAACCTGACGGGGCCATAGCATCAGACTACCTGTCTTCGGTTTACAAGGTGTGCGGCGGTCAATTGGTCCTTTCCGAGAGTTTATGCAAGGTGCACGCGGCAGTCAGTTTTGGTCGCTCTAAACCAGATGTGAAAAGAAAAGATGGACGCTGTTTTATAATTTCTTATGTTATTACTTTTGTGGTTGCATATAAACTAATAAAGCTCAGAACTTAATATATACACTGTGGTTAGATTAAACAGTTAGCAATTTGACCTTTGGAAGCGCTAATATGGATTTATTCGAAGTTATACATTAAAACACACACTTTTGTTATACATTCCTTATACACATACGCATATTCCTTATACTTCTAAGTCTTTCGTGGCTTCCGTCTTTTTCTTCTTTTAGGAGGGGTCCATTCTAGTTCTTTAGCCACCTATCATTGCACATCCCATACCATCTTAATCTGTTTGCATGAATTGTGTCATTTATATCGATACATATAGTCATTTTCCATGATTTCTGCATTCTTAACCCTATCCTGCTGTGTAAGTTTACAGCATCTTCCACAGTATCTAATTTTCATAGCTCTCTATCTTTTCCTCATATGTTCTGTAGTTTCCCACACCTACACTTCAGCTAAATATGTTACAAAACATTCTAATATTGCTTTGTATTTTTTAATTTTTGTGCCCATAAGGTGGATTTCAGTGTCTCTTCACTTGTGTCCCTTGTTTTATACGATTTTTATTTCTGCTACACGTGTGACGTCGTTTGTAACCATGAAAATAAAGATCTTTTCATCATTGATAGCTATTCCCGTATTGCGACAGGTGCGTCTCCAATGTTCTAAAGCTGAATTCAAGTACATCTTAAATAAAGTGGGTGCTGTATTATAACCTAGTGCAATTCCTTGGTGAGTGAAAATTCATCAGATAGTCTTGACCATATTTTATGGTAATAGTAATGTTGCTCTATAGCTTCAACAGCTCTAAAATGTACAGCATTGACACCAATTTTTAATAACAACGATATAGCTTATTCAGTGGAACACTGTCAAATGCCTTCTTGTGGTCTATAAGTGGGTGTCTACATTTTTTGTCATTCTTTTTTCAAGAAGTTGTCTCAATGTGATCAATAAATCGATAATCTATGCAAGAGTGGCCTCGCACGAAACCCATATCCTCATATTGGCTTTCAATTCTTGCTTTAAAAAATTTTCCATATAACCTTGAGATGGAATTGGTTACACTTGCTCTTCTGTAATTCGATAGTATCTTTCTGCTGCCTTTTTTGGAGGCTGGGAATACACGCAGTCTTCCATTCAAGAGTGAGCTGTTCATCTTTTAAAAAGTAACTGAAGACATATTCCAAAAGGTCCAAAAGTAAGTGTGTCCCATTTTTAAAGAGCTTATACGCAGTCACTTTTTCATGGTTTTTAGAGCATTCTAAAACCAGGAACCATTCTCGATAACAGGAATTTTGTCTTCCTCAGACAACGATACATCAGACAGATAAATCTTTTGATTTATTTAATACATATGATAATTTAATTTAATTTCTAAATTTATGTTATTATTTAATAAAATGGAAACTATTTCATATTTATTCCATTAACCGCTCTCAGGGCGAAGTAAGTAGAGAAATTTACAGCGAAGTGTTCTTTAGTGTTTTGTGTGACATATCTACAATCTGATTAAAATTATTTTCGACCTACCAGACTGCCACGGGTTAAGTGTGTTAAGTTAAGTCGCTGCCACTCAGCGACAAATAATAACGTAGAATATAAATACTGGCATATTAAGGTAAAGTGTGGACTTTTTTGCGACAGCCACTGCTATCCTCAGTGACAGTTGTTTACGTACTGTAATCCCAAACGTGAATGCTTATGTATATTAGTAGAAAGACCACGATTTTTTGTGACTATAACTCAACACACAATGTAACGAATAAGATAAAAATATTTAGATGCCAAAAGGCATCCGTGTATGCCGTTTAAGTAGCGTGTGCATCAATCAATTCTTATTTTTATATGTGTTTCACTTTAATTAAAATTTTAATGTTTGACGATCACGTATGGGGGATATATAGGGTATGTCTGAACATGGATTCGAAACGCGTGACAAAGCTACCAGAAGAAGTCACAAGACGGAAGTGAAATAAGAGAAACTATTAGTTTATAAAATTTTGTCTCTCACGCACCTTGTATAGACCCCAAGAGTTGCCTTCGCGCGCACCTTGTTTAGACCATAAAGATGCCTCCGCGCGCACCTTGTATAGACCTTTTTGAGGTTGTAAAGTGACCCTTTCTAATTCCTACGACCGCCACGCACACGTTGTATACACCCACCTGCCTACTACTCTAACAACCTTCGAAAGAGTCGCCTATTGTTTAAAACAGTCGCATATTTAAGTAAAACCCCAACCAACGTGGTCCCGTCTAGTTTCTTAAAGGCCATTTCATTTATTCGGTGCACAGAGTCTTGTCAACATCATGTTATCTTGAAGCGTGGAGCACTGAAACTACAGTATTTAATCCACGTCAGGTTTCCATACCCTGATTAAAATTCTGTTAATAGGTATTTCATCATTTAAAATTACTTGGTGGTAGACGCATAGCCAGTGGTGTTGGATGAGATCCGTTTGCTGCTCCTAAACAACTGTTTTGTTTCTGACAAAAGCCAAAACACGCACTCGTGGGTTGTAGTGTGTGTGCGCGCGCGCGTGTGCATGTTTGGGTTTGAAATAGAGTGAGGGGCTGTGTGTTATTACACATACTTATTTATAGTATGTTTTTCTCATTAGCTGGTCTCTTATTAGGAGGATTTGAAGTTGTTTCATATCTAGGAAAGAAATACTCCGTGAATAATAATCCGTATTCACATCACATTCGCAAAGTAATAAATACGAAATTGGCAAAACGTAGATGTGAATATCATTTAAGAAGGATAAATAACATTTATATATTATTTTCACGTACGAAGTTGGATGTCTTCAGTGGGTGGAATTGCATTAGTAGTTGCCTAATTACACGAAGTTTACAGGAGACGTTACGACATAACTAACTGCACACTTAGATCATATTTCAGCGGTAGTGTTTCCTGTCTCAAGTAATCATCTACGCGTTCACTAGTTTATCGTCATTTACATGGTCGTCGTCTTTTAAACTCTTAATAAGGTGGGAATTTAAATTAAATTACAGCGTTTATTAGGAGAACAAAAATTAATATAAATTTTTCAGCTGCAAAGTAAATTCTAAAAATTCTTGCATGTTTCGCTGTAACCTATTAAAATAAAGCACATGAACTCCTCCGTCTATGGCTTGAGTGAAACGGAATGTTGGCATGCCAAACACACGAATTCCACACATGGAAACAAATGACGTCACATACGATTGTTATTAGGTACTGCAATTGCTATTAGTCTGGTTAGTAAATCATTTTTTATTTCTTATAATGTTCCCTGAATGTTTACTCGTACATGAACTCAATGTAAAAAAATAAATGAAAGAAAGCTATAATTGACTTTTCCCGATTGAAGATCAGGTGAATGCAATGAAAATAAACATTTCATCCGGTAAAAAAAAAAAGTTACACATTTTTTGATTAACAATTTTAGGTCTATTGTCTCTATTGTCTTCCATATGTCGGCTAACAGCAACAAGACAGAAATCGTTTTAATCATCCCTATGTGACATGGACATGCATGTGTCACGCACGCACATCAAATGACTATAAGAGCGAAATGTTTTTCGTTGTTTGAAACCAAATAATGTTTTTATTTTGTAGTACGAAACGGCTACCCGTAAACTGACTGGTAGTATGAACATCTATTAACATAGAAACTGCTTTTCGCTGGCATGCACGACTAATCAGATTATGTATTAGTGGGATCACGACTAAATATTAGTTATTAGTTGAATTATTCGTGCAAAAAGAAGTATTACATAATTGTGAGGTCTCAACATGGATATAAAATACACAATTTTAATAGTTACATCTTCTTAATTTTACAGTCTAATAGATATTTTAATAATTTACATCAAATTACCCATGACATTAATTAGCGTGTGATAATTTTTCTTAAACTTCATTTCGGGATTTAAATAAATTGTAAATTATACCCGTATTTGCAATACTAATTCATTATATGAATTCAAATAATTTCTAATTACTTGAACTTTGGTAAAAATATCTCGGTTTCATTTCAAATACATTATAACCTCAAGTAACCTTCAGGCCTGCAGAAGAAGGTGACGGCTCTTAGAAGTAGACTATAGGAAGACTATTAACGTTAAATACACAGGTTCTCAGCGGGCGGGCTGCGACCCGGACAGGACTGCACAACACTGTATGCAGGCTGATAAATATATATATATATATATATATATATATAACACTACGTCTGCGTACGTTACTGTGCATTGTCGTAATTAGTTTAACCTTCCGTCTGGCGAGGCTGATCTGATTGATACTCGTCTTACGTTTTTTTGTTCCATTTGTCTCTGACATCACCTGTCTCTCAGTAGCTTAACATATTTCTACCCTTTATCTGTCAACAGCGTTTAGTATGCCAACAGCTATTGCAAAGTGAAGATAGTGTCTGTTTGTTCAATTTGATACACTGCGCCTGTGCGTGTTATATTTTTAAAGGTTTACAATTGTCTTGTTAAATCATTTTGATTAGTCAATTTTTCATATTTCTACTCATATTGATTCACTGTTTCAGTCTAAAACAATTTATGTTTGTATTTCTGGAAAATGTGTTGTTTTGGCATCTAGTTTGTATGAGGATAAATCAATAGATACTGATACTGGAGATAAGCAGAAGCTGTCTGTGACAACATTTTACAATAGAACGAAAGGGGGAGTGGACACTACTGACAAATTATGTACATCATATAATGTAGCAAGAAATGTACGCTGTTGGCCAATGGTCATATTTTTTGCAATGATAAACATGAGTGGTATCAACGCACAAGTTATTTATTTCGGAAATGGTCATGATGTTAGAATAAAAGTGTTTCTGAAGACATTATAACTCATGAATTAGTTCTGCCCCAAATCATTTGAAGGGGTACAAACATTTCTAGAATACACAAAAATCTGCAAGATAGTCTAAAACGTTGCAGACCAGAAGGCAATGAAGAAAACCAAGATGATAGCAATGATATTGAGCGAAAAAGAAAGGTGTCAGACATGCACAACAAAGCGACGATTAACAAAGTATAATTATGTGAAATGCAAAAAACCTGTTTGTTTGATACATATAGAATGCTACTGCATTGATTGTGCTAAATTCTTCCTAGTTTATCAGAGCATGTTTCTGATGAGGAGAGTAACGAATGATACAACTTTCTTAGTTTTCGTGGCAACTAAATTTTTTTACAAAGTACTTTTTTCTGTCTATTTGTAAATTTCAAGTTATGTATTCATGTAATATCTTAGTTTTTGTGAATGTTGAACTGTTTCATAAATATTTTTTCAGTAAATTTATACATTTCAGATTATATGTTCATTAAAATGTAAGAAATAAAATATTACTTTCAGTTTGCAAATATTACATTGGTTTCTATTTTTTTTTCAATTCACATACATATTTAAGATATTATATTCATTATAATATCAAAAATCAAATACTATTTTGCAATATTGCTAAAAAAGAAAATATAAAGCAGTCAATCAGTATGATTATCAATTTGATACACCGCGCCTGCTGTCGTGCTGTAAGGGACCGCGCCTGACGGAAGGTTAAAAGAAACTGCTAAATTAGAATAAATAATTATTATTGTCAATATCTGTATTGAAGCTGTAACCAGGGAACGCGAACGCAGGTCGGTACATGCAGATCACGCCACACACACAGCTAAGATTGAGTACAGTGTATTTTATGTGTGTGTGTGCGCGCGCGCGCGCGCGTCTGTAAGCCAGTTGAATCCGGCGTGGCGTCACCCCTGAATAAGTGTGAGTTAAATAACTAATTTATTTAAATTTTGTTAAGTGCGCGGAAGTTATGACGAACAAATTACGCCACGTTATTAATAATATAAAGACGCACACATGTGCAAAAGATAGTGCGCAACAAACAATGCATTTACATGCAGTATAAATAAAAGTGAATAATAATTAGAATAATTAAAATATGAAAAACTATTAATACGCAATTATACATAAGAAAATTACCAATCGTTTGAACATCGTGTAATAACCAAAAGACTTCGCATGTTGCGAATAAAGTTAAAATAAGTACAAAAAATAAACGAATCTGTAAAGGGACGCCAAGCAAACTGTGACAATCCAAATCGTGTACAGAATTGTCGAAACATGATTTCTGCGCCCGACAGTATAAATAAACGAGGATCGCCAGCCTCGCGCTCAGTCTACTAGAACCCTTCTGCAGCCGAAGGCTATGTCCAGCAGCGTATCACCAAGGTCGATACCCCAGCGGTATAGAAGAGCCATCGGGACTGGACCAGGAGGATCAGACGACGGATTCCAGGAGCACCAGAGGAAAACGGAGGATCGACGCTGGACAAGGACACAAGACTCAGGATCATAACGAGGAGTACCAGAGTATCACCTCATCAATAATAACGTGACACAAAACAATATTACCCGTCAACATGGTTCATGAACAACATGTAAAAAGAAAGAATATAAAAAAAATAAAAAGAGACTATGAGAAACTCTATATACTAATTTTTGTAAATATTAATAATTGTAAATTTTATATTGTTAAATTAGAGTAAGAGAATGTACAATTTTATAACGATTAAAATGATACAAATAACACATAGAGTCATTTACAAAGAAATAATGACGTCATAACATAACTTGCAAAATTTTAATTATTTTTTAAAAATATAATATTTTATTGATATTTTATTAATTTGATAGTTGATTGATAATTCTTTTATATTTGATTGATATTTACGTACACAAAGTAAAGTACTGATTAAAATAAATTATTTAAAATAAATGTATTTTATAAAAAGAATATCTGAGAAAGTCGAGAGGACATTTTACATCATATAAACTTATATTTAGTCATGTTTATGTTTACATGTAAATTTATATTTGTGTTTGAAATTTATGAATATTTAGGCTAAGTATATTTGTATAGTTACAATAATTATGTGTATGCTGAGCACACATAAAAGAGGAAAACACATTATGCTAATAATACTGATGAATTTTAGTTCTTAATTTGAAATTTTTATTTAATAAAAATTTAAATCATTTTCCATATTCAATATGATAAGAAGAGTTATTATTAAAAAAAAAACCTTTACAGCTTTTCTCGGTATATTATATATATGTACAAACAAACAATGGTTACCGCCAATAAGAAGGTAGAATTCGAAAGTCTCTTAAATTACGTTGGACGGTAGGGCGGAAGGGGTTGTAGAAGTCAGCAGCTGTAGCTGTGTCGTTTGTGGCACCTGTTGTATATTCCATACTACGCGGTTAAACTTAAAAATGTGATTCCACTCGTAATCTAAAGTCTAATTGTCGTATTCAACCATGTGTTTTTTTTTTACTTTAAAAGCTTAAAATACTTACGTGTAATAGTTCACATAGTAAATTT
Source organism: Magicicada septendecula (assembly GCA_034769895.1). Classification (NCBI taxonomy): domain Eukaryota; kingdom Metazoa; phylum Arthropoda; class Insecta; order Hemiptera; family Cicadidae; genus Magicicada; species Magicicada septendecula. The sequence goes on from CM068367.1 coordinate 951,378,601, forward strand.
CTCTTACAGATGCCATGCAAGACAGGTGACATATTGTAATTATTATTAGGGTATGAAGAATAAAAACACAAGCAAGGTATTCCAAGGAACACAAATATGCACTAAGCAGACTAACTGGGATTTATTTGAACACATTATCAATGAGAATATCTACTCGACTATCAATTTTCGCATTACACATTCCAGAGACATTGAAGTAGCCGTTCAATACTTTACTAAACTACAGGATGCTGCATGGCAAGCTACACCAGAAAGAAGAAAAGTTTTACCTGATTATCATAATATACCTCTGCACATCAAACAACTTATTCAAGAAAAACGACAAGCTCGCGGTAAGTGGCAACGAAACAATAGTATAACGAAACCCCAGTATAAAACAATTCTCAATAGGCTCACCCATAGAATTCGCGCAGCTATGCAAGAGGCCAGAAACGCATCGTTTGAACACTACGTAACATGTTTAACACCCCATGATCATTCAATATGGAAGGCGACAAAAAAAATCAAACGACCGGTAATCCCAGTATCTCCCATTCGTAAACCTGACGGCAGTTGGGCTCGAGCAAATGAAGATAAGGTGAATGTGTTCGCAGATCACCTTTCCCAGGTTTTCACCCCAACCTCGTCAGCAATTGATGACTCAAAAATTCTAACTTACCTTGATGCTCCCTGCCAATTATCCCCTCCAATCAAAGCGTTTGCATTCTCTGAACTTCTCAGGGAGATAAAACGTTCCAAGACACATAAAGTCCCCGGTTATGATTTCATAGTTGGAGAAGTTCTGAAACATCTTCCCAAGAAAGCGTTAGTACTACTTACAACTATTTACAACAGTATGCTCAGACTGTGCTACTTTCCAATCCAATCGAAATTTGCCCAAATTATCATGGTCGCAAAATCTGGCAAACCCTCTACTGATCCTACATCTTACAGGCCAATAAGCCTTCTTCCACCCTTGTCAAAAATATTTGAACGACTTCTCCTGACCAGACTAAAACAAATAGTGCCCTTTAGGTATTTGATTCCTGAACACCAATTTGGTTTCAGAGAAAAATATTCTACAGTGCAGCAATGCCACAGAATAGTGAACAAAATTAGGGATACCCTGGAAAAGAAGACGATGTGCGCAGCTGTCTTCCTGGATATTCAGCAGGCTTTTGATAAAGTCTGGCATGAGGGTCTTCTGTACAAGCTGAAGAAACAACTTCCTGATCAACTATATTTACTGCTGAAATCATATGTGCAAGATAGACACTTCCAAATCAAAATCGAAGACACTGTGTCAGTAATATCTCCTATAAAGTCGGGAGTGCCTCAGGGCAGCGTTCTGGGGCCATACTTATATCTTATATTTACTGCTGACCTACCTGTGACAGACTACACTACCACCGCCACCTTCGCTGATGATACCGTTATCCTCGCAGTAGATTCCAACCCGGAACGAGCCTCTGAGAAACTGCAAAGCCATCTTTACCTCCTGCAAGATTGGTTCCAGCGGTGGAGGATCCGAGTTAATTCTACAAAATCCACTCAAATAACCTTCACCATGAAACGTAGCTCTTGTCTACAAGTCACCATAAACGATGCCCCCATACCTATACAATCAGAAATTAAATACCTGGGGCTGCATTTGGACGACAAATTAACATTGAAAGCCCACATTCAGGCTAAGAAACAACAACTCAACTTAAAAGCTAGACAAATGTACTGGCTCATAGGTAGAAAATCTCAACTATCTCTCGCAAACAAAGTCATAATATATAAAGCTGTGCTCAGACCAATCTGGACTTACGGTATAGAATTGTGGGGCTGCTCTAAACCTTCCAACACAAAGATTCTGCGGACAGTTCAGTCAAAAATCTTGCGCTGAATAACGAATGCTCCCTGGTTCATCTCTAATTATACTCTTCACAAAGACCTCAACACTCCATACATTTCTGATGTCATCAAGATGCACGCTGCTAAGTACAGGAACCGCAACATAGGACACAGCAATAACCTGATCAACGAGCTCCTCAATCCATCACTGGATGTAAGAAGGCTGAAGAGACAATGGCCAGATGACCTGACCCGGTGAACGTGGTAATCATCGCTGGATGGTTCCCACCTTAAGTGACGACTTATACATCACTTTTACTTATTACTCTGTGAAATGAGTAGATTGTAAAACTGCATTATAATAAATTAAAAAAAAAAAAAAGTAACGTCGCCTGAGGGAGAAAATGTGTGGCCACTCCATAATAGACCAAAGCAAAATTAAGGATACAGCACTAACGAACAGTATTCTGGACAAGGAAGAGAGAAAGCTAGGATATGAGAGAAGGTGTCAACCTAATTTGCCGTAATAAAAAATATAAGAATAGAAACATTTATTACTAGTTTCACAGACATACGTTTATTTTATATAATAAAATGAACGAGTCAAATAACAATTGAGAGTTTGTTATTAATATAATCGAATAGACCTATTTGTGAACAAATACTGATAATTTTATTTTTGATAAAAGTTACAGTAAATTTGTTTAACTGAGACAACCACATTTAATGTTGTAACGTCACAAAACGTTCCATAAAGAAAATAAGTGCAAAAGTAAATTATCATAAGAAGAAGGTGAAATGAACAGTATCGAACCCAAGTAATCCAAAAAATTTAGTAATATTGTCCAATAGTTAATATCAATAATATGTAAAAACGACGAAGACTTTGACCAAGACTCAAACCCCATATATTGTTTAAGTGAAGAATAGAATAAAACTGATATTGTATAATAAGAGAAACAAATAATCTCAGAAATGACCAAAATGAGGTCATGAAATGTTAGAAATGTAACTCTGAATAGAGCATAAAAACCAATTTATTGTGAAATAATAGACAAGATCTATTCCAATACTTTATAATATATATATATATAAAATAGATGTATCAAATGATTTAAACACATCATTAAAAAGGATATAAATTAAAATAAAAAGATGTAATTTTGTAACAGAAAATCAAAGTTTTAGAGTTGAGACCAATCACTCAGATGTATGTAAAAATTAATTATTATAAAATTAAGAAAAAACTAGATGCTAATGTCAATTAGACAAAGACAAACAAAATACTACAAATAGAGAAATCTGTAAATTGATTAGAAGTCAATGAAAATAACCAAAAACTGTATTAAACTGAAAACATGTAGTGAACATGTAAAATTGTATAATTTATGACTTTAAAGTTATCAAAATGCAACAAACTTGCATTTCAAAGTTGAACCACAATATAAAGTAACTATACCTACAAATATGACCACCTAAAACACTTTAACAGTCAAGTTATAAAACTAGTTACATAGACCATACTAGGCTGAGCCCAAAAAACAGTCACAAAATTTGTCATATTTGACAGATTAATTGTTTAATATTAGAAAGAATATAGAAAAAGATATAATTCTATAATGTACAGTGGAAAAATACTTGCTCAATTGAAGACAAGCTTAATTCATAGAGAATTTTTAAATATAAAATTGAAATTTGTCACACACATGAAATAGCTCATCTGTACAAAGACAGTGAGATGCTAATTGAGATTACAATAAAATTAAAATGTATTACGAAAAACCAGGTATTCCCAAAGATAAACAATGTAACAAACTCTAAGTGAATACCCGAAAAATCTCAGAAATAATACCAGAAAAGACAAAATATAATAAATAACAGTGACAAGAAAAGTAGGCCATATGTTATGCCTACAGAAAAATGAAATTAATTATATGTTATGTGCATTAATATTTGTTTGTTTTGTTATGTACAACTAATTATGTTATTTGTTAATGTTATAGTAAGAGCCGAGGAACTTAATAACATTTTAATAATAAGAAAACTAGAATTTTGTATAAATACTGCAAGGTAAGGATATGTATTTTATGTTAATTTATTAGATTTAATTTATTTAAAACTAATCATGAATGGTATCATTTTAATCAGTTAAAGGCAGAGAATCTAAAAATAATAATGACATACAGAATAATTTCAGTAAAATCCTTTAGTATGAAGAAAAAGAAGTTTTTGTTCTAAAGCTTCTACGGAAGTCGAATTTGTTCCATGATGTTCTATTTGCATATTCTCGAACGTTCCAGAAGAAAATTTTACTAAAAAATACCGGAAGTCATGAATAAAAATTAAAACAATGCACCTTACAAAGAGTATATAAGCGAGACCAAAATCGACACAAGAGGACTTTATGCTTTGAAACCACGAGAGACACTTCACACACGAATTCGAACATCTAATCCAAGGCGAACTCGAAGAAGAGGAATCCAACCCGAAAACTCAAGAAAGGCTTTTCTCCGAACCAGACGAAAGACATACTTAACCTGAAAAGGAGTATATCGCTAAATCGCTAACGTGCATGTTGAATAGAGCAACAGCACGCCAATTCTAATAGAACGTACACAGCCAAATATCCAGCGGCCCTGAAAGGACCGATTTTAATAGAGAAAAATCAAATTTTGCTGGTATTAGCGACATAAACAGACTTTGACAAAACCCCCAAACAAATTACTTAACGCAAGCCTACATTGACTCGTAGCTAGCGCTGAGACGGCAGTATAGCGAGGTCACGGAACGCAGTCAGCTGTTTTTCGCCGGCAACGATTTAAAGCATAGAAACAGTACGATTTTTATTTAAAATTTGAGCGGAGTTTTCAAATCGTAATTTAACTTTTAAATAGTTACAAGTGAGTGAGGAAACGTAAATACGAAGAGGCGCAAGATTGGAGTAGTCCCCAAAACAGTGTCCAGTGAAGGAAATACTTACCCACCGGAACGTGAGTTGTCCAAAATTAAAATCCTTTTATCTGATATCTTTGTCACACAATTGTACTACATATATCAAACACTTTCAATTCACACGAATTTTGTAAAGCATCCCACTGATTTGTCTTGATAGTTCAAAGGAGTCACGTCCTGAGTCTAAAGTTTTTTCAAAGATTAAATTCATTCGATTCAACTGAGCAATAATATAATTATTAGCCGATAATTAATAAAATCTTGTTAATTATTTTTGTAACTCTGCAATTTTACATAATTTACTGTTAGTCCTTCAGACGATTTTTATGAAAGAAAAGTCGTTAAACATATGTTATTTGTAACTCAAATTGTCTTGTTTCCATTTTTTTTCTATAACTAATTTAACAAAAAAAAAATCAATTTTAAATAATAATAATTTCTTGGACTAAATATCCAAGTGGCGCCCACACACACATATTAGCATAAGTTGTATTTGCAGGACTACATCTACGAAGAGGAAAAGACAATTAGTAAGTATAAGTGCGCGGAGTGTAACACCCGACAAGACACATCTCATACGTTATAAATTGACGAATGCAACTTGAGACGAAAAATAACACCCGACATCACATTATAATCGTTATAAATTGGCAACCCAACTAGTGAGGCTTGAAAGGAAAGGAACAAGCCCGGAAACTATCAACAAATCAAGATGCCACAACCAAAAGGAAAGAAGGGGAAGAAAAACATAGAACCCGAATCAAGTGTGGAAGATGGGGAGGCAGTCCAAGTTGAGGAGATAGAAATCGTGCCGCCCACACCAGAAATTGAAAAACCCATACAAACAGGAGATGAACCACAGGAACAAGCGGGAGAAAGACCCATATAAATGGGAGACCAAACAGATAAACCCACACAAAAAAGGGATGAAACAGAGAAACCCGAACCAGAAAAAGCAACAGGGAGCGTCGACATGAATGCAATAATAATGATGCTCCAAAGAATGGAAGAGACAATAAACAAAAATACTAATAACAGTATAGGATCGTCCAATGAAAAAACGGAGAAAAAATCTGAGACGTTAATAGTATCGCTAAGGGAGGATAATAATAAAAATAGACAGGAAGATAGGGAGGATAATAATAAAAATAGACAGGAAGATAAGGAGGAATTAGATAAAAAGATAGAATCTTTAAGGGAATATATAACTAATAAAATCAATGGTCATGGAAAAAAGCGGGAGGTATTTCAGGAGGAAAATAAAAAAGTATAGAGTCCCTGAAAATGGAAATCAGTGCAAATTATGAGACGGTAAACCAAAAAATCGACGATAGTAAAGTCGACAGTGACAGAAGTGTCGAAACAATGGTAAAACAATTAAAAAGATTGCAGGAAAGAAATGATACCCGTTTTGAAACCATGGAGGAACGAACTGAAGAAACGAAACAAAATGTTCAAACTCTCGATAATAAAGTCAGGCAAAACCAGGACGAAATTATGAAGGAGGTAGGAGAAGTCCGGAAAGACGTTAGCGAAAGAATACAAAGAACGTATGATATAGCTAATAGGTTAGACGAACAAATAAGAACCAATAAAAATAATATACCGGAAATTGATCAAAGAGAGAAAAACCTGCAGGAGAGGTTAGAAGCGCTAAGGGACACACCGATCTTGAGTACCCATACGTGTCATAGCAAAAATAGGGAGGTAATTAATTTTCAAAATTATCGCCGGAACCCTATGGAATTTTTAGAAAGGATGGAAGAGTTCATAGAGAGAAATAGGGAAACAAGATGGGACAGAATACGGGAAATGTTAGATGAAACATTTCGGAATACAAGGGATAATTGGTGGATAGCAATACGACCCGAGATAACAAACCTGAATGAATTCAAAGGCCAATTCAAGGAAAAATATTGGTCAGAAACGGCACAAAACAAGGTAAGAATGGATATATTTTACGGGAAATACGACGCATCTAAGGGACAATCCCCAACATCATATTTCCTGGGAAAAATATGTTTAGCTCGAAAATTAATACCAACTATCCCAGAAGATTGCTTGGTAAGACAATTGGCTGGACACTATAGCTATGGTATTAAAGACGCGCAATTATACCAGCAACTCAGTAAAATCACTGACTTAGCGAAGTTATTAGAGAACTGCGAGTCTGCGGGAAAGTTCCAAGACTACCAACCCCCCAGTCGTAAGGTAGACTATTACAATAGTAACAACGGGCAAAATCGGAATGGAAGCGGAAATGGTAGTAGTTTCAATCCGAACAACCATAATAATAACATCCCAGTAAATAACCGCAATAACAATAATCAGAGCCCAAATAACCGTAACAATCCGGGACCAAATCGAAATAATTACCCAGAAAATAACTATTATAGAAATAGCTATCAAGGAAATAATTATTGGTGCAACAATTATAGAGGAAATAATTATAACCAAGGAAATAATTATTGGAACGGAGGCAATCAAGGGGGAGGTGATAGAAGGAATCAGGAGTACAGAACCCAGGTAAACTATGCGGTGGCCGATAGCCAACGACCGTACCAACTTAATTTACCAACTTATGTGTATTACCCACAGCAAACACAAATAGGTAATCAAAATAATGCAACAAATAGCAGACCTATTAGTGGTAACCCAGAGATCAGACAGGAACCACAGACAAGTCAGCAACCCAATGTTCCGGGAGACCGGGCAAATGAGACGAACACTCATTTAAACTAGACGCAGCAGTGAAAAAGGAGGACAGCCCTTCACTGATCCAATATTATGGGGTAACTGGACGGAAAAATAGACATGACAAAGACGGGACAGTGACATTGAGAACAAATAATTATCTCAAAGATATTAGGGAGGAATTGTTAGAAGAGAGATAATATAATTGACAATAATAATAATGGGAATAATGGAATAGTACAGATTAAGGCAGATATAAATGGAATAGATGCAACATTACTAATTGATACAGGATCGAACGTATCGTTAATAGACAGTGTGGAGTTAGAAAGAATTAAACAGAATAGTAATCTACCCATACCCACTCTGCCTATAAATAATATTATACTAGTCGGAGCGACGGGGAGGCAGAATAAGTCTATAAAAAAGCAGGTGTCATTAGAGATGACCAGTAATGGTATAACGTTGCCAATAGGACTATTAGTAGCGAACAATTTACCCATGAATATTCTAATAGGATGTGATATACTTAGGCCATATAAAGCGATAATAAATTTAGACAGCAAGGTAATAACGCTAAAGACGAAAGAGGGAATTTGGACCACTAAGTTAATTAATACCCAAGGAAATAGTACAAGTAATGCACATTATCAGGCCATTGTAAGTCATTATTATTGTGCCGATCGACCACTAAACATGCCCTTATATCAGGAGGATAACCCAGAATTATGGTTAGAGAAATTGGAAGAAATAAGGGAATTCCAAAGGACAAAAACAAAGGGTCAGATTAGCGAAGCACAGGCCGAACGATTGATTACAATGTATCGACATATCTTTTCAAATGCTCCGGGCAAGGTCAAAAATTATCAATGCACCATCAAATTAAAAACCTCTGTAGAGTTCAATAAAAAGTCATATCCGATTGCTTACTCACTAAAGAATGAAGTTAGGGTGGAACTGAACAGGATGATAGAGGACGACATAATTGAATATAGTCATTCGCCCTATACTAGCCCAATCATAGCTGTGCCAAAAAAGAATGGACAGGTGCGAATATGCCTCGATGCTAGGGAGATTAACAAGATGATTGTTAACGACCGCACATCCCCTGGGGAGATAGAAGAAATACTAAAAAAGTTTCACGGGACAAAATATATAAGTTCATGGGATACAGTATGCGGCTACTGGCAGGTAGAACTCCACCCAGATAGTAGGAAATATATGGCATTCATATTTGAAGGCAGAAACTATCAATTCAAGCGATTACCCTTTGGTTTAATTAATTCAGTGGCGATATTTGTAAAAATAATGGACAGGATATTGGGACAGGACGTGCTGAAATTTACGACAGTATACGTCGACTATTTACTGGTAACTTCAGGTAATTGGGATGACCATTGCAATAGGGTTGAACAGGTGTTAGAGAAGCTATCCGAGAATAATATTACCCTCAAATTAGATAAGTCCCAGTTTATTGCAAACGAGGTAAAATTTTTAGGTTTTAATTTAACCGAGCAAGGGATTACTCCATCCAAAGAGAAAGTAGAGGCAATACAGAAGTTCCCCACCCCAAAAAACAGGAAACAGCTTCAATCATTTTTAGGAATCGGTAATTATTACAGGAAGTTTCGGTCCAATTATTCGGAACAAACTCCCAGGTTTCAAAAGCAGTTATCAGCAAAAGACAAATGGACTTGGGGACCAGAGCAAGATGGAGTGCTCAATCTAATAAAGGAGAAATTTTTAGAAGCGGTTATGTTACATCACCCCGACTTTACGAAGCCATTTTATCTAAACTGCGATGCCAGTAATGTAAGTTTAGGTGCTGCCTTATATCAGGAAGATCGGGATGGAAACCATTTAGTGATTAGCTTCGCCAGCCGCGTGCTGAACAGATGCGAACGAAACTACAATACCACTGAAAAAGAGTTATTGAGTGTAGTTTTCGCATGCGGTAAATTTCGAATATATATATTAGGATACCCCATCACGGTTAGGAGTGATCACAAGTCTATCTAGTTTTTAAAACATTGCAAGCTAAATCATGGGAGGCTGAATAGACGGGTTTTGGCCCTACAGGCATATAATATCACATGGCAGTATATACCAGGCAAGCAAAACATAGCAACCGACGTCCTATCCCGCATCAATTTACAAAACCAGACATTTGACGGCGAAAAAGAACAAATAGCGAAGCAATCAATCAATCAAACAATCATATCATTAAAAGAAGGGAGGATTTGAAAAATATTTTAAAAGATGTGAAGGCACAACAAGAGGCTGACCCAAAATTAGGAAATATTAGGAAAAGGGTACTGGAAGGCGATGAAGTTGTAGATAAATATTACTGTATACACGATGATACTTTGTTTATAAGGAACACCCCACACCAAGAGAACTGGAAGTTAGTAATCCCACCAGGGATATAAAGGCCACTAATTATTCATTATCACGATAGATACGGACACATGGGTGCCCTCAAGGTAAGGAAAGCGTTGGAAGAACAGGTATACATCAAAGGGATTAATAAAAAGGTGCAACAGGCGGTACAGTCATGTGAGATTTGTCAGAAGGTAAAATGTAATAACGAGAGAAAGGAAGGGGTTATGATACCCATAACATCCACCGAAAAATTAGAAAAGGTATTTCTTGATATCTGTGGACCATTTCCACGCAGCGGTGGAAGGCACAGGTATAAATTCATCGTAATTATTTTTGACCATTTCAGCAAATATACTAAGCTTTATCCGATAACTAGGGCTACGACAAAGAAAATTATAGAAATTATAATAGAAAGGTATATAATGGAAGTAGGCAAGCCACATTCTATAATTACAGACCACGGTACCCAATTTAAAGGAAAGGTATGGAAAGAGAATCTTATAGAACACGGAATAAAAACGTATAAGACATCCGTGTATAATCCAAATAGTAATCCAGCCGAGAGAGTGTTGAGGGAAGTAGGACGGTTGTTGAGGACCTACTGCCATGATGAACAGAAGAGATGGCAAGAATACTTAGCGTCAACAGCGGACTTTCTCAATCTATCCTATCATAATACAATAGAGGAGTCACCGTACACATTTATGTTCGAAAGACCCCCACCCCGGGAAATAAAGGAGATTATTAGTTTTTCCAGCGAACCTGAATATCAATTTGAAGGAACCAAATTTTATAATAGAATATTAGAAAAAACGGAACAACAACGAAAAAAATATGTTCAGTCCCAACCAAAGGATATTAAGTATAAAGTAGGAGAAAAGGTGTTAATCCGGAATAGAGAAGTGCCCAGCACTATACAAGGTATAACTAAAAAATTATTACTTTTATATACAGGACCTTTTATAATTACGAAAGATATAGAAAACAATACATACGAGGTAACAGACACTATCAATAATAAAATAAAGGGTACATATAATCAGGCGTCGTTAAGAAGGTATTATGAATCAAAAATAGAAGTCAACGTACATTTACCAACTTACCCGTACATATAGAAGGAGACAAGGAAAGGAGGAAAAGACATAATTTACTATGTTATTCAAATTAATTAAATAAAATATTGAACAATCAAATAACAATTAATATTACTAAGGAGGAGAAATACTGTCATATAATTGATACTAAAAGGAAACGATAATTGAAAAAAAAAAAAAAAAAAAGGAAACAGTGTATTACATAAGGAGGTGATGATGAAGTTATAAATATAACTAATTTATTATTGACATCGAATAATTTAAAAGATAATTTTACCTGCGGAGAACAATATATTGATATAATTGAGAAATAATCAGAACAGATTAAGAAAGAGAATTTATGTGTAGGAGCCTATGATCTTTGAATATTGTATTTTAAATGAATTTTATTATTATTATTATTTGTTGCGAAGGTGCAATTTATAAGTACGTCTTATATATTTTCTGGACAGAGATGTGTTTCCTCTGATTTCAGTGGTTATAGTTAGAGAACGGCGGAGAATGGATTGCCAATGGGGCCCCTCTGACTCCGAACCAGCTATAAATGTTAGGGAATTGTTAGGGAGTTATAATGTACCAAAGATTAAATAATTAACAACAAGGTAAAGGAAAGGTGCAGGAGACATGGTAAGGATTGAGACATGGATAATGAGATGGATTAATATATTAAAGGAGTAGTTCAGGAATCTAATTATAATATAAAAGAAAGAAATAATAATGAAGCTAATAAAAGTTTTATAAAAAATGATAATTTCATCAAAACTGAAGAAATGTTTTTCCTAAATTATCAATTTTAACGAGAAGGCATATGTAATGTCACAAAACGTTCCATAAAGAAAATAAGTGCAAAAGTAAATTATCATAAGAAGAAGGTGAAATGAACAGTATCGAACCCAAGTAATCCAAAAAATTTAGTAATATTGTCCAATAGTTAATATCAATAATATGTAAAAACGACGAAGACTTTGACCAAGACTCAAACCCCATATATTGTTTAAGTGAAGAATAGAATAAAACTGATATTGTACAATAAGAGAAACAAATAATCTCAGAAATGACCAAAATGAGGTCATGAAATGTTAGAAATGTAACTCTGAATAGAGCATAAAAACCAATTTATTGTGAAATAATAGACAAGATCTATTCCAATACTTTATAATATATATATAAAATAGATGTATCAAATGATTTAAACACATCATTAAAAAGGATATAAATTAAAATAAAAAGATGTAATTTTGTAACAGAAAATCAAAGTTTTAGAGTTGAGACCAATCACTCAGATGTATGTAAAAATTAATTATTATAAAATTAAGAAAAAACTAGATGCTAATGTCAATTAGACAAAGACAAACAAAATACTACAAATAGAGAAATCTGTAAATTGATTAGAAGTCAATGAAAATAACAAAAACAGTATTAAATTGAAAACATGTAGTGAACATGTAAAATTGTATAATTTATGACTTTAAAGTTTTCAAAATGCAACAAACTTGCATTTCGAAGTTGAACCACAATATAAAGTAACTATACCTACAAATATGACCACCTAAAACACTTTAACAGTCAAGTTATAAAATTAGTTACATAAACCATACTAGGCTGAGCCCAAAAAACAGTCACAAAATTTGTCATATTTGACAGATTAATTGTTTAATATTAGAAAGAATATAGAAAAAGATATAATTCTATAATGTACAGTGGAAAAATACTTGCTCAATTGAAGACAAGCTTAATTCATAGAGAATTTTTAAATATAAAATTGAAATTTGTCACACACATGAAATAGCTCATCTGTACAAAGACAGTGAGATGCTAATTGAGATTACAATAAAATTAAAATGTATTACGAAAAACCAGGTATTCCCAAAGGTAAACAATGTAACAAACTCTAAGTGAATACCCGAAAAATCCCAGAAATAATACCAGAAAAGACAAAATATAATAAATAACAGTGACAAGAAAAGTAGGCCATATGTTATGCCTACAGAAAAATGAAATTAATTATATGTTATGTGCATTAATATTTGTTTGTTTTGTTATGTACAACTAATTATGTTATTTGTTAATGTTATAGTAAGAGCCGAGGAACTTAATAACATTTTAATAATAAGAAAACTAGAATTTTGTATAAATACTACAAGGTAAGGATATGTATTTTATGTTAATTTATTAGATTTAATTTATTTAAAACTAATCATGAATGTTATCATTTTAATCAGTTAAAGGCAGAGAATCTAAAAATAATAATGACATACAGAATAATTTCAGTAAAATCCTTTAGTATGAAGAAAAAGAAGTTTTTGTTCTAAAGCTTCTACGGAAGTCGAATTTGTTCCATGATGTTCTATTTGCATATTATCGAACGTTCCAGAAGAAAATTTTACTAAAAAATACCGGAAGTCATGAATAAAAATTAAAACAATGCACTTTACAAAGATTATATAAGCGAGACCAAAATCGACCCAAAAACACTTTATGCTTTAAAACCACGAGAGACACTTCACACACGAATTCGAACATCTAATCCAAGGCGAACTCGAAGAAGAGGAATCCAACCCGAAAACTCAAGAAAGGCTTTTCCCCGTACCAGACGAAAGACATACTTAACCTGAAAAGGAGTATATCGCTAAATCGCTAACGTGCATGTTGAATAGAGCAACAGCACGCCAATTCTAATAGAACGTACACAGCCAAATATCCAGCGGCCCTGAAAGGACCGATTTTAATAGAGAAAAATCAAATTTTGCTGGTATTAGCGACATAAACAGACTTTGACAAAACCCCCAAACAAATTACTTAACTCAAGCCTACATTGACTCGTAGCTAGCGCTGAGACGGCAGTATAGCGAGGTCGCGGAACGCAGTCAGCTGTTTTTCGCCGGCAACGAGTTAAAGCATAGAAACAGTACGATTTTTATTTAAAAATTGAGCGGAGTTTTGAAATCGTAATTTGACTTTTAAATAGTTACAAGTGAGTGAGGAAACGTAAATACGAAGAGGCGCAAGATTGGAGTCGTCCCCAAGAACAGTGTCCAGTGAAGGAAATACTTACCCACCGGAACGTGAGTTGTCCAAAATTAAAATCCTTTTACCTGGTATCTTTGTCACACAATTGTACTACATATATCAAACACTTTCAATTCACACGAATTTTGTAAAGCATCCCACTGATTTGTCTTGATAATTCAAAGGAGTCACGTCTTGAGTCTAAAGTTTTTTCAAAGATTAAATTCATGCGATTCAACTGAGCAATAATATAATTATTAGCCGATAATTAATAAAATCTTGTCAATAATTTTTGTAAGTCTGTAATTTTACATAATTTTACTGTTAGTCCTTCAGACGATTTTTATGAAAGAAAAGTCATTAAACATATGTTAATTGCAACTCAAATTGTCTTGTTTACATTTTTTTCTATAACTAATTTAACAACAACAAAAAATCAATTTTAAATAATAATAATTTCTTGGACTAAATACCCAAGTGGCGCCCACACACACATATTAGCATAAGTTGTATTTGCAGGACCACATCTACAAAGAGAAAAAGACAATTAGTAAGTATAAGTACGCGGAGTGTAACACCCGACAAGACACATCTCATATGTTATAAATTGACGAATCCAACGTGAGACGAAAAATAACACCCGACATCACTTCTCTTTGTTTTAATGTATATCTGAGTATCTGATCGAACCAGTGCTAAATTTGTGTTCATTATTTTAAAGTGGTGAAATTTAATCGCCACTCAAAATATTTTCAGGATAGTGAGTTTTAATATAGTCGAATAATTAAATGTCAGAGAATTGTCAGAGTTAGATGTTGTTATAAATACTTGATTAAAAGTTGGAATATTAAATAATAACCATTCTTAAATTAATATAAACACCTATTATGTACAGTTCGCAACAAATTATAACAGTTACTTAGTTAATATTAGGCACACACATTAAATTATCACTTGTTGCATAAAACGTGTTGCAATTAAATACCCAGTCCCGCCTGTGAAGACATTGCCACTAATTACCCCACTCTAATCTTATTCAAGCCCCCCCCCCAACTTTTTGTTTTTTACTGCCTTTGTGCCTTTACACCGCCATGAAGTTACACAATGACGTAACTCCAGGGTAGGCGCCACATCTGTTTATTCAGTTTTTCTACAATTTTCACTCTAGATAATTTACAAGCTTACAAAATTCATATATATATGCTTATTTGTAATAGTCAAGACTGAAATGTTCTGCTTAGTTACAATTGTTTATGCTAAAATAGCCACCGGTATGTGATGAATTATAAACAGTATGCTCCACTTGGTGTTTTATTACCATGGTCGGCTCTTGGGTTTTGGGGGTGCTTTAGGAGGCAGAGGCTTCCAAAAAGGGCCTTGGGGATTATTGAATACCCTCGTACAAGTGGAATGTTATATAATTAATGTTTATTTAATTAAGTTGAAATAAGGCCTGTAAACCTGTTTTAATTCCAAAGTACTCACTGTTTCAGGTCGACAACTTGATTATTTTTAATAAAATCAAGTCCCGCAAACTCCGAGCCAGCTTCCATTGCCTCGAAAGTTTCTCCTATACCTCTTACGTGTGTTCCATGACAACATGTTCAGGATATAGTACTTTAAACATGGAGTTTAGAGGAAAGCAACATTTAAGCAACATTACAAGTCTGGTAAATTCGTAGAGTTGGGGTGGTTAACGAGAGGACACACAGTAGGCCTATATGTTAGTGGAGGAATCTTATCTACGACAGCGATTCCATTTTAATTATGTAAAATCTTGGAGATATTTAAAAATTTTTTAACAGTGTGAGGAAGTTTAGTAGGGATGCATATCTTTGATGCAAAAAATTACAGTTGTATCTAATAAGACAGGTGAATGTTGCAGTACATATTTAGAAAATCGCCATCAATATATTCTACAAGGATTAAACCAAATTTGGTTTGTTCCAGTTTCGAGCAGATAGACTAAAACTGGTCACGCCCACGATTCTTCGGATGTCCCACACCTCGTCGTTCATTCTGCTTATAATTCAATAGCGGCAGTCATCTATTCCGTTAAGATATTTTAACCGATGTTGGGTAGTCCTAACGTGTAAACGCATAATATTCAGTTCCTGCCGTATCTTTGCATTTCTTCTACAATATTCAAGAGTATACTCTGCCACGTGTCTGAAAAATCTCACTTTGGCCGCTTGAATATGGTTAGTATGGGAAGTCCAGTTATCAGATCCTCAGAGAAGGCTGGGAAGGACCATCAGCAAAAGAAGAAAGCGCTATGGAGAATCATACATGACTTCCATTTTCTAAAATTTATATTTAAAATCATTTTCGAAATGAAATATTTCCATAGAAACTACTTCTTTCTTCAGAAGATGGCAGTCGATGGCACTGCCGAAACGTATGGTTTTGTAGAAAACATTGGACCACGGCCAAACAGGCCGGGGAGGAATTTTAACAACAAATTACTTCTTTGTTGCCGATAACGTAGTACACATATAAAAATTCTCCCCTCCCCCTTCAACTATCATTTTAATTTATAGAAAATTACCCCCTCACCCTTCAAATACCATATTCATTTATAGATAGGCTATTTCATCTACCTTTCTACAGCGGATTGTTATGACCTTTTTGTCAGAATACTTTATTTATCAAAATTAAGTACTTTACTCTTGTTAAAACATAAAACGTTGGTCGTAAACTACCCCTTCCCCTGAACCGAACTTCACCAAAATCAATAAGCCTTGAGTCCTCTACAACTCAGGCAAATATGCAAAAAATTATGTGATTCTGTTTGCATTTTGCGGCAGTTAGCGTTTGGCATAGAAAAAATTCTACACACACACACACACACACACACACACACACACACACACACACACACACACACACACACACACACACACACACACACACACACACACACACACACACACACACACATTTCGGAAAATGACTTTTCATCATGTTTTGAGGGTAGCACAATCTGAACACTTGTCTCCTTATCTCAAACACGATTTTTTTCGCCATCACCATATTTCCATTTCCTTATGGAGCATGAAGTAAAAATGTAAATAGTTAGATTTCTCCAATTTCTGGCAGCCACAAAGTGTGAAATCTGCTTTTTCGTATTTCTGTATTTACTGTAGGGCTAAAGAAAGTGCCATCACGAGAGTTCATCTATTTTATTCTCTCATCGTGGAAAAATTTAATCGTTAGCTGTATCAATATATCATTGGAATATACCGTACAACCTCACAGGAACTAATAACATATACAAATTCGATGTGCATTTATATAAATCAATAATT
Source organism: Magicicada septendecula (assembly GCA_034769895.1). Lineage (NCBI taxonomy): Eukaryota > Metazoa > Arthropoda > Insecta > Hemiptera > Cicadidae > Magicicada > Magicicada septendecula. The sequence goes on from CM068367.1 coordinate 951,395,858, forward strand.
TCTATGCTAATTTTTATACTATGAGTACCTCCCCAAAAAAGAAAACTGTAGAGAAACAGGTATGTTATCATGGATAATTGCTTCTCAGTTTTGTATTTTGCTTATAACTTGTATCAACAACTAAACATCTGCACACTAAGCATCTATACATCAAACACCAATACACTGCAAACAATACATCTCCAAACTATACACTGAGTAGTATACTGAGTAGTATAACAGTAGTATAACATTATAACAGTTAAAAAGGAATTTCGTATGATTCGGAGCTACGGAAATCAGATTTCTAAGCACTCTGTCTAAGATTGGCGGGCCTTAGTAACAACGCGAACAGACATGACTCCCCCCCTACCGTGCAGATAATCTGAGCACGTGACTGACTGGGTTTTGTCTGGTGGTGCCGTGGTGTGCGCTGTATCCTAGAGGGCGTAACTGGGCATTGGTATACTAATGAGAAGAAGTGATGATGATGGCACTGAAACTCCCACTAACTGTGATGTCACCTTGAAGTATCAAATCCTGGTAGCGACAATACTGTTTCTGTCTCTGAAACCTCACCAACAAGAACATTATCGCTCAAACTGAAAGATGTCAAACAAATACGTTTTATTATTACAGGCAGGTAGGACACACACACACACACACACACACACACACACACACACACACACACACACACACACACACACACACACACACACACACACACACACACACACACACACACACACACACACACACACACACACACACACACACACACACACACCAATATAAAAATAACATACTCATACCATCGTCATCATAAGCACTTGTATGCCTACAGATCAATGAATGTCTCCTATCCCGATTCAGCGACTTTATTCCTGCACAATTCTTGTCCCGTTCGCTGAAGCGCAGTACTGAATCAGATCATTCCTGCACCTGAAAAAACGACCGCGTTAAACGACTCTTTATTGAGACCTCGTCATGGCGACTGTTTCTTGTTCTTCAATCTAGCAAACTCTGGGACCATATTCTATCTACTTGTTAGTCAAACGTCCTGTCCTCCTACATTTACTGTTTTCAATTCTGTAAATGATATAAACTGTCCACTCCGCTTGGGTACCCATTTAATTATTGTTTTACTGTATCTCCTACTTATTCCTAAGACACTCCTTTCCATGCCTTTCTGTATAAACGGCGGGTTTGTATCAGACTTGTGTTCATCGTCTACGTTCCTGACTAACAAGTCACTACACTCTGCAGCCGTTCTGATTTCTGATTTGAAAACAGAAGAGAAAGACATCTTGTTATTTCTCCAATGTGTTCAGTTCCCGACTTCTATCAAGAAAATAGAAAATTAACGTACCACTGTCAAGCATCGTTGGATTCTCGGATATAAATGTTTCATAAAATGATATATCTGATTTATTTATAAGGTTACATTATGTCTCAGTGAAGTTAAAGTAAACGTTTATTTTTTTGCAAATTACGTCTACACAATTCGTTCAGCGTATACATGTTTCTGGATAATTCCACGAATCTGAATCGATTACTTGTTTATTTACATTGCTCGCAAAGAGTAAACAGAAATGTTTTCATATCGTTACTGTAAATCTAGTTCGACTAAATTGAAGGTATTGTTTGTTGTTAATGCACTGTAGCTCGACTTTAGCCTGAGAGAACTTTAGCATAAATACCTTCATATTCCCGGTTATCGAACTTTTGACGTTTTCCAATTTTATTAAACATCTTTGGGCAGATTCGTGCACAAAGAAAACTAATTAAGTAATATTTGTTTAATTAAGCGCGTTGAGCATTGTATGAACAGTATTAAATATTCTGCCAATTCCACTCGATGATTTACGTAATTGGAAGTAGTTTCCGGTACAGTTATGTCGTCTAAAATTTACTTTGTTTTGAATCGATAGTTAACATATTGTTGTCTAACGGACTGTAGTCCGTAAATAATATACCGACGCGTGGGTAGGATTGGCAATCGTCTATCATGTTAACACGTCTAGATAATACGTTTCGGTGAAATGCAGTCTAGTGACCTGCGTATCAATTTTACCCACTCGGTTGCGGCTCGATGTACCTGCAGATATCAGTGTTCAGTGAATCGTATGACAAATAGCTGCAAATCATTCTATGACACGATAACTGGACAATTTCACCCTTCTCATTAAAACACATGTACAATACCGTTGGCGTGTTGAAGAACATTCAATTTGACATACACATCGAGCTGGCAAGCAAACAGAATGTAAGAAAACCATCGAGTAATATGAAAAACCGATTATTTCATTAAGCAGTTATCAAATTTGCAAACAAACCCTACTCCTGTTTACAATTTATGAAAACAAATTTTCTTCAAATAGAATAAATATTTGCTAAAAGCCGTAAATGCTAGTAGTGACTACACATTTATATTTTGAACTTCTAAATAAGTATGACGAGACTAGTATAAATAGCTAAAAAAAACTAGATCGCCAAAAGCATGAAATGTACAATTTTTAAAGAAATAAGTAAAAATAAAATTATATATGATTGCCCAAAGCCATGAATTGAAAGAATAATAAGCAGTTTTATTTTACAAAAATAAAAATAATTACAAAAAGTACTATAATTACTGTTTTATTTATAATTCTTGTTTCACTTTACATGATTTGTAAATAAAAAAATATTTTGAAAATCTTAACACATACAAGTCTCAAACATATACATGAAATATGCATTTTCATTAACAATGATAGACTCATTAAAAACGTAGGGGACAAAAGCAGCTGTTTGTGAAGTTATATTTTTCATTTCAACCGAAACCGTCCTGTGACAGTCATCCAAATAAACTTTACGAATTTTCCACAGGATTTTATAACCGTATCTTTTGGTTTCTAAGCGAACGCTGTAGTTTTCCAATTAAATATCTTTTACAAGTAGAATTAAAGGGTAAAAGTCTACTTTGATTCATTGCTAATAAGAAATGTTTGCAACATATTCTTATACAAAGTGAATAAAAATGGTAAGTACTGGTTTTTAGAATTCCTTTCTCTGGGCAATTAGTTACATTTAGAAGCATTACATGAATAATGAGTAGGGAACAAATTTTTAGTTAAATAGATATTTTTATGTCATTAAATATTTTTCAAATTTACGTTAACAATTAAATATTTTTCATAAATATTTTTCATTTTAAATATTTTTCATAATTCAATATTTTTAACATTTCAATGCAATGTGTGGATTTTTCACTATATTGTGTTTAATTCTAGTGTGCACACCTGCAAGCCAAAGCAGAAATAGAAGAAAAGTTTTTTCCCGTAGTAACCTCCACGTACCGTACACAGTGTTGTATAATAATGGTGTAACTTCTATCTGGTTCACTTTTGCAAGAGAATGACTCATTTTGTATTAGTTTATTCGGGTCAAGTGTTTGTCGTTCTTATGAAAACCTGGCATTTCCTAGTACTGTATTTTGTACTTTTGCTAAAGTAACTGTGTTGCCAAACTAAACACTATTGATAGGTATTCTCGCTGTAGCTATTAAAAATTGACGTAGTTTTAAGCTTAACTGGCCCTTAGTAGGGACATAAAATGTATGTTTGCTTTCCTATTACTACAGAAAGATCAAGTAACACAACTGGATTACTCTTGGAAATTGTTGTAAACACTGCTGTAGTCACAATGAATGGTGGGAGACGACTGTTCATTTTTCAAGCGTTAAACCAGCTAACTACCTAATTTGTTGTCTTTGTATATCGGTTTTCGTATTACCGATGTCACTCTGAGTGCCGAAATTAAAGTTTAGTGAAAGTGACCGGTTACAGCAGTATGTTAAAGAATGTAGAGTATATTCAGCTCACATGAAAAATACTAGACTGCCAGCCTTGTGGAAAATACATAAAAGCGTATCAACGATCGCAAGTTACGCAGCATCTTTCGGGAAACAAACATATCGCTACGGCTTTAGTTTCTAGTTAAAAACAATTGCTTTTAGGTGAATCAGGATCTCCCCCTCCTCACATTCGGGACCTATGAAATGTTGTGGATTGTATTCTGATTTGTGCATAGTTATTATTTCAGCAGACATTACTCTACACAAAGTAAACAATCAAAACATCCAGTACTTAGAAATTTTGTCGTGAAGTATACGAACTTAGATCCTCCGGATGAGTCTTCTTTGAGGTAACCCTTCCTGACTACTATAAAAAAATTAGAAATTATAAGAGCTTTTTGTGAAAATGAGAAAGTATGGGTAAGCCTTAATGAAACTACGGTCTCCACAGAAAGAAAAGTGGGAAATGTAGTTATTGGTGTGCTTAAAAATGATGAAATAAGTTAGTTTTCAAACTTTCATTTTTGATTTCTTTAAAAAAAATGTCAGTAGCAAATCACATTACAGTCGCTAATTTGTTCAGTGGAAGTATGCATTTGTTTTGGACAAAGGGTATTAAATTCGAAATGCATTGTTTTTTATTACCGAAGCATACCGATGCAGCGTCGTATATGAAGAAACCAGCGGACGCTCTTTGTATGAGGTATCCGAAATCGATACATGTTACTTGTGTTGTGCATGCTCTACGCAGAATGGGTGAGACTATCAGATCCTTGTATTTTATCCTTGTACGATGTGGATATATTGGTATCAAATGGAAAGGAAGTATTCGTTAAATTTACTGCGAGTTGATTCTTTGAAAACAAAAATTCTAAACTTCCCATTACTACCAGCACCCATTGTCACTCGCTGGGGAACTTTACTTTGTGTAGTGTTATATTATGCAGATAATTCTGAGTGTCAAATAAAATGTTGATGAATTGGACAAAGATGATGCTTTATGAATATAGATCCTTCAAAGACTATTAAAAGGCAATAGTGTATGAAATTGAATGCCATATATTTCTACTAATTTGAGTTTCTTGTACGGTTCGATAAAAAACTCGAAAAAACAAACCTCTTAACAGAAACTGTTAATGAAATACTTTTTTTTTTTTAAATAAAACTCAATTCTCTCACAGTATCAACATTGTAAACTTTAGAATATAAATTAAAATTTGTGTTGGATATGAAACTGTTAAGAAAACTTACCCAGCAAGTAGGCCTAGATATTGAACGCCTAAGTGTAAGTGAAGTTACTCTTTTAAAGTATGCCAGACTGACTTCATGTAACTCAGAACGGCCGTTTTCTCAATATCGGGCTTTGTTCCGTGATAAACGGCATATATTTATAACGGGCAATTTGGAGATGGTGCTTATTGTGCACTGCAACTCCAATGAATTATCAAGATGGAACTAACGAATTGACAAGACTTGATGAGTACTTATAAACATCTTTCCTGTTACAAATTGACGGATTATATTAAATTATAAGAAAATATTTTTACCCTATTAACAAATATATTTGTTTTGTTTTTTAACACATAAAAAGTAAAGTTTTTCAGTTTTTCAGTGCAATTTTTACATAAAAGTATTTTCAGTTTTTTGTGGCATCTAAAAATTTGTTGAATAATAAAGAGTAATTTGTGTAGGCTATTAATGCCGAGTAATAGAATCCGTTTTCAAATGATTTTTGTACGTGACATATCAACCTTAAATTTTCTTCATCTCTTAAGGGCTATCAGATTTAACGGTATGTGACTTAATATAGTTACGTCGTAGTTGTTTTCACAGCAGTCTCTTGTTTATTCTGTAACGCAGTACATTCAATAATTATTTTGAGACTCAAACGGGGAAACTTCCGATGTTGTAAGCAGACTTCACAATAAACGGAGCAGGTTTAGTTTCTCCTTTATGCTATAGATTTAATACATAGACCTATGTACACGAAACACGCACTTGGGCTTGTTTGACACAGATTATTCACATTTGAATCGGCTGCAGTTTTTATATTATTAGAACCATGCAATGTTTCATAAGTACTCTTCGCGACAGTATCAAATGATTTTTTCACTAGTAATAATAGTCAGGGTTGGCTTTTTTTTTTTTTTTTTTGGAAATGTATACTCATTTATGTAAATACACAATTACATTCGTATTTCATGAATGTACGATGCTGTATTCAGTGGTTTATGCTAAATTTATAATATTTAAGAAGATATAGGCTTTGTCATATATATTTTTTTTAAATATGCCTTTCAGTTGTTGTACGGTAGCGCGATGATTTCGTTTTCTAGGTTGGCTAATCTGCTTTAGACTTCGCCTCAATATTTGCGTGTTTGCACTTTGCACAGTGCGTAGCTAGCTTCCTCGGCGCTCGGTTCGCCGAATCTTTCGTTGTCAATTAGTGTCGACATTAAATGTAGGCTTTAGGCCCTTATATTCTCGCTTATGGCCGACTAGGCCCGCTTCATGATTATCTAAATTCATAATACTTCGCAGCATGCAGTATTAGCCAACCTCATTTCAAATTAATACAGCTGTAATGTAACTAATTCAGATATTAAAATTATTCGTATACAGTCCACTTCTTGTCATTTTCTTCCTGCAGAATCAATGCATTTATTACATATCATTTCAACTACTATGGAAGACCAGCCGACAGAATATTTAACTCAAGAAGCATACATTTAGCCCACTTGGGCCCAATTTATTGACTCTTCTTGTCCACACTTGCTGGATCATTATTTTCATTCAACAGTTTCGGTCCACATGGACCGGATGTCAACCATTTTTTGGTCCACCGTGCCTGGATTCTAATCAACATTTTTTAGTCCTCACGGTGCGCATCATCCATTTTTTGGTCACTCCGGACCTGGATTTCCATTTAATATTTTTTACATCTGTTTCTGGCCATCACGGGCGGATTGGCACGTCAGCTAATGCGACCGTGGCGTGATTTGCGTCGCCGTTTCGCTCGTCATCTTCGGACAACGTAGTAGCAAGTTCCTGCCGGCTGCAGTGCTTACTCAAAGTGGTCATCTCTGCCAGCTGTTCACCATCTTCACCAAGGAGCCGACTCTGCGGGACGTCGCCAACGAGGTACCACCAACAACAGTAAAAAGGTGCGTAAAATGTCTGAAGAAGGCCTCAAGGTGCTGACCAGAAAGAGAGGCGGATTAAAGTCCGCGATAGTGCGGATACAATCCGCGGTAAATTCATTTGACATAAATCAAAGTACAAAACATTTTCTAACTGTAAGACTGGAAAGTCTCAAAAGCTTGGCCTCGAAGTACGACGAGGTACAGTCTGAGATAGAGCTTATCAGTAAAGACACGAGCGTTGCTCAGGCAGACCGAGTTGAGGTTGAAGAAATGATATACAACTTCTTGACATTTTACAACTTCTTGACACTTTTAATACTCAGACTGTGCCTCCCGTATTATCGACGCCTATGCATTTAAAGCCGATAAGTTTGCCCTGCTTCTCAGGCAACATACTTGAGTGGCAACATTTTTATTCAATTTTCAATGATCTAGTGCATTCAAAATCCGATTTAACACCAGTGCAAAAACTGCATTATTTGCATTCCTCTGTGAAGTGTGAACCTTTAGATTTAATTAAATCATTACCCATTTGTCAAGAAAATTATGTAATAGCGTTGAACTTGCTGTCCGAAAGGTATAACAACCCATTTATATTAGCCAAATACTATGTACAAAACCTACTTCAGGTTAAGTCCACAATAAAGGACTCAGTCCAAAGCTTGGCGGAGTTTACGAATACAATAACGTCTTCCGTTAATTCACTGGCGGCAATGAAGCTGTCAGTGAATTCATTTGAATTTATTACCATACAGTTGCTCTCCACCAAACTTGACTCTATTACTTTAAAACTTTGGAAGGAGTCAATAGACCCTGACAACTTGCCTAGTTTTCAAGACTTTACGCATTTTTTAAACTTGCGCAGACAGCTTTTAGAAAATATAATGCCTATTGAACCCGGACAGCAATTCAACAAACTTAGCGTAAAACCCAACAATAAATTTGAGAAATGTAGCTTAAGAAATACTGCTGGCAGCAATACATTTAAGAGCTATCACGCAGCGGCAAAGCATTATTCATGCGTGTGTTGTAAATCTGACCACCCGCTTTACATGTGTAATAATTTTCGTATATTAAGTGCCGCTGAGCGGGGGCAATTGGTTGCAAATCATAAATGTTGTATCAACTGCCTTAGAGCAGGTCATCTGATAGCTAACTGTAAGAGTAAACAGGTCTGTAAAATTTGTTCAAAGGGACACCACACATTGCTGCACGCAAATTACGTGCCGAAATCAACAGCTGCCAGCAGCAATTATTGCTCATTTAAATTACAATGCAAAAACAATGTTCTTTTATACACAGCGGTTGTATATGTCGTTGATCAGGCTGGCAACAGGCATAAAGCTAGAGCGCTTCTAGACGCCGGTTCCCAGATCAATTTCTGTACGAAATCATTTGCGAAAAGGTTACACCTTAAACTAACCAGATCTACTATTCCAATCACAGGAATAAACAACACAGCGTGTTGCGCTACTGACATTGCTTCTATACGTATTATTTCTCGCTTTCAGAGACATAGTTTCGAGGCGAAATGTGCCGTCTTATCTAACTTAACTCACAATCTGCCTTCAATCTCGTTTGATATCAACCGGTTCCACATTCCAAATAAAATTTTTCTCGCCGACCCAGATTTTAATATATCTTCACAGATCGACATACTATTAGGGGCACAATTTTATCTGGATTTAATATTAGCCAATAAATACACACGCGGACCCAATTTCCCTATCATTCAGGAAACAAAACTGGGTTACATTCTGGCTGGCAATCTGCCCAAGCACTGCCACACCGAGGGTCCTGCTGTTTCGTTCCTGGCAAGGAACAATGACAGTCAAATTCTGCAATCTCTCGAGAGATTTTGGGAGGCAGAAACAATCCCTGACGATACCCCTGATAGCGAGTCGGCTTGCGAAGAGCATTTCGTGCGCTCTACTCAGCGCAACCACGAGGGTAGATTTATAGTGTCGCTCCCATTCAAGTCTGATAATCCCCACTTGGGGGAATCTTACACAAGTGCCGAATCAAGATTCTTAGGCTTAGAGCGTCGATTTAGGCGCGATCCTACGCTCGCTCGCGACTACGCGGACTTTATCAGGGAATACATGGATCTTGGGCACATGACACTCATCGATCATGGCGCTATCAATTTAGGAGCGTCAAATATTTACTACTTGCCTCACCATGCCGTGTTTAAACAGTCTAGCTTGACCACCAAACTGCGCGTTGTTTTTGATGGTTCGTCCAAGACTACTAATGGCCTTTCGTTAAATGACATATTATTAGTAGGCCCCAATGTTCAGCAAGATCTTTTCTCTATTCTGTTGCGTTTTCGCATACATAAGTATGTCCTTATTGCCGACATCGAAAAGATGTATCGTCAGATTCGCGTAGCTGAAGGGGATTGTCACTATCAGCGCATATTGTGGCGTGACTCTCCCCTCGAACCACTTAAACATTTCGCGCTGCGAACAGTAACCTACGGCACGGCTAGCGCCTCCTTTTTGGCCACTCGGTGCCTTCTACAAATTGCTAGAGACAATCAGACTTCCTTTCCCCAAGCGGCTTTAGCCATAACCAACGATTTTTATGTCGACGATCTACTTACCGGTTCGGACACTATCCCCGATCTAACCAAGCTGAAATCCGATCTAGGTGCGTTACTTGGTCAATATGGTTTCACGTTGCACAAATGGGCATCAAATGAACCCACAGCGGTCGCAAATCATCACAACCTTTCACGACCCCTAAATAAACAGGACAATGTGCGTACCCTGGGCATTCTTTGGAACAACACTGCCGATTCATTTTTGTTTGATATCAAACTATCTCCGGTTGATCCTAGCATATCCAAGAGAAAGATTCTTTCAATTATTGCTGGAATATATGATCCTCTTGGTTTAATCGGACCAGTTGTCTTTTTGTATAAACATTTCATGCAGCGACTGTGGCTTTGTAAGCTTGGTTGGGATGAACCGATTTCCGGTCACTCACTTTCGGATTGGCATTCTTTGTGTAGCAAATTGATTCTGATTGGTAAAATAGTGGTCCCGCGATCCATTCGTTGCATTTATGAGGCGGTTGCAGTTCAGTTGCATGGTTTTTCGGATGCTTCTGAGAGAGGGTTTGGCTGTTGCATATATATCCGAGTCATTTACCAAGATTCTACTGCTTCCTGTCTCCTCTTGTGCTCTAAATCTCGCGTGGCTCCCCTACGCCAGGTGTCATTACCTCGCATCGAGCTCTGCGCTTGCTTGTTATTATCGCGACTCGTATCTAAGGTTATTCCTGCTCTTTATTCGTTTATTGATAATGTACATTTGTATTCTGATTCTATGGTGGCCCTTTACTGGATTCATGCGCAATCTACGCGTTGGAAAACATACGTCGCTAATCGAGTTGCTGAAATTCAGCGTCGTACGCAAACTTATACCTGGCATCACATTGATTCGCGACGCAATCCTGCTGACATTATATCTAGGGGGTGTTTCCCTGACGTTTTGCGCGATTGCTCGCTTTGGTGGCACGGTCCTAGCTGTCTGTCTCAATCGTCAGAGTCCAATCCCTTCCCATCCTTCGTACCGGCCACTCAGTCGTCCTCTGAAGTCACCGCGGAAGAGAAAACTACACATAACCGGTCGCTAATGTCTACCCTGGCTGTTGACTTATCGTTGGACTTTTCCTCGTTGCACCGGCTGACACGTGTATACGCTTACTGTTTTCGTTTCATCAGAAACATTAGGCACTCATCTGCGGACAAACTTTCGGGCGATCTGACCCCTGTAGAAATTCATCAGTCTCTCAATTTCTTCATAAAACAATCTCAGTCGATCCACTTCCCAACCGAAATTGGTTGTCTTCGGAACGGATCTTCTGTTTCCGTTAGGAGCAAGTTGGCTTCTCTCGACCCGTTTCTTGACGACTCTGGAGTGATACGCGTGGGCGGACGATTGCAGCATTCCCAGTTACCCTACTATTCGAAACATCCAATTGTATTACCCCCATCGGCGCATTTTACACGCCTTATCATCGAACGTGAACACATTCGTTTACTTCACGCTGGTGCTCAACTCGTGCATCATTCACTGCGTCAGCGTTGGTGGATTGTTAATGCCCAGCTAGCCGTCCGTTCCATTATTCGTAAGTGTCTCAAGTGTATCAGGTTTAGTGCCACACAGCAGGTTCAGAGACTTGGTATTCTGCCATTCCCTAGAGTCACTCCTTCAAGGCCGTTTCTATTTTGCGCGGTTGATTATGGTGGTCCCTTCATGATTCGTCATGGCGGGCAGAAGTCTAGAACTCTTACTAAGGCATACGTATCTTTGTTTGTTTGCTCAGCGACTAGGGCTATTCACTTGGAATTGGTGTCTGACCTTACGGCCAGCGCATTTATAGCTGCTTTACGTCGTTTCATGGCACGTCGGGGTATACCCAGTCAGCTGTACTCCGACAATGGTACAAACTTCAGGAAGGCCCGCACCATCTTACATGACATTTACAACTTTTGGCACAATAAGGATGCCATCTCCTCGATTAAGTCATTCACATCCTCTCAGGGGATATCATGGTCATTTATTCCGCCCTCCTCACCTCATTTCGGTGGCCTATGGGAGAGCGGCATAAAGAGTTTGAAATTTCATCTGCGCCGCGTAGTAGGCAAATCTATACTAAACTTCGAAGAGTTCACGACCGTTTTGTCTCAGATAGAGGCATGTCTGAACTCTCGACCTTTATTTGCTATCTCATCGGATGTTAACGACCCGGTGCCACTTACACCGGGCCATTTTTTGATTTGCGCGCCCTTAACAGCGATTCCGGACCCAGACCTTTCTCACGTTCCTGTTTCTCGTCTTGGACGCTGGCAACTCCTTCAGAGGTTTGTCCAGGGCATTTGGAAGGCGTGGTCTCGCGATTATTTGCACCAGTTGCAACAGCGTCACAAGTGGAAGTTTGCCAAAGATAATGTTTCCATTGGTGACTTAGTTCTGGTTATTGAGGATAACTTGCCTCCATTAGCCTGGAAATTTGGCGTAATCATCGCCACATTTCCCGGCCCAGATAACTTGGTTCGTGTCGTGGACATTCGCACACCTACGGGTGTTTTGCGGAGACCCATACATAAATTATGTCTGTTGCCAGCGCGAGACGAGATTTGACATTATGATTACTTAGCACAATGCTACTTTATTCAGCCATTGGCTTACTACTTATTACGACCATTTGGTCAACACAATCGTGATGAATCATCACAATATTTTTCTTGTCAATTTTGCGTCATTGCACGCTTCTAATTATCACAGTTTTGGTGGTATCTTAATGTTTGTATTGTATGTTAATTTGTGTGGCATACTATGTCTTACACATTTTCATTCGATGTTATGGGGTATATTGCATGTTTTGGTGGTCTCATTTATAAAATGTTATTACATAATATTTGCATGTCTTGCCGCTAAGCAATCATGCATTCATTTCTTTATATTGTTGCTGATAGTAGTATATGTCTGTATGCGCCAGGACACAAAAAAACAGGCATGTATGCGCTAGGACACCCGAACCCGGAAGTATGCGCTGGGACACCCGCAAACATGTATGTATGCGCTAGGACACGACAGTCGTGTCCTAGGTCATACATAGTATGTTCTGGGGGACACTCGTGTCCACTGACCTAGTAAAAAATGTAAATATAAACAGACGGCGTTTGTTGACACGCGTAAACTTTGATGTACACATAAACATTCCGAGTTCGTTGACGTGTTTTTTTTTCCTTTTTACAGTGTAGATAGCGTCGTCTTTACCTAAATATATTACATTTTATTTGTAATGATTGTCATTCTATAGTAAACCATACACTCGTGTCCACTGACCTAGTAAAAAATGTAAATATAAACAGACGGCGTTTGTTGACACGCGTAAACTTTGATGTACACATAAACATTCCGAGTTCGTTGACGTGTTTTTTTCCTTTTTACAGTGTAGATAGCGTCGTCTTTACCTAAATATATTACATTTTATTTGTAATGATTGTCATTCTATAGTAAACCATACACTCGTGTCCACTGACCTAGTAAAAAATGTAAATATAAACAGACGGCGTTTGTTGACACGCGTAAACTTTGATGTACACATAAACATTCCGAGTTCGTTGACGTGTTTTTTTCCTTTTTACAGTGTAGATAGCGTCGTCTTTACCTAAATATATTACATTTTATTTGTAATGATTGTCATTCTATAGTAAACCATGACCTTGAAACACACTGACCTAGTAAAAATGTAAATATAAACAGACGGTCGTGCAACTCGTCTTTACCTAAATATAAGATACCGATAACCTTTTTAGTTGTCGTACTATACAAAGTAATCTCTGATAATTAAGGTCATAGATGTAAACAGTTTTTAATTAGTTGTTGTACTTTGAATAATGAGCATCAGACAAGCGATAAGTAGTGAATTACATAAACAAGCGAGAAGGAATTTTCCTACACGCAATGTCGAACTAAAAGGTATTCACGATTTGTATCAAGCTGACCTTGTAGAAATGATTTCTTTTTCAAAGTTGAATAAAGGTTATAAATATATACTAACAGTGATAAATTGTTTTAGTAAATTTGCATTTGCAGTTCCGTTAAAATCAAAAACCTCACACGACATTGTAAAAGCTCTAAGACCTATATTACATGTAAACAAAATGAAACATTTGCAAACTGATAAAGGAAAAGAATTTTACAGTTTACCGATTCAGCAATTATTTAATCATTATAATATAAATCATTATTCAACTTATTCAGATAAAAAAGCCTCTATTATTGAACGTTTTAATCGTACTTTAAAAAACCATATGTGGAAGTGGTTTACTACCAGTGGAAAGTATACATGGATCGAAGTACTTCCTCAGTTATTGAAAAAATATAATAATACTGTACATAGAACTATAAGTATGAAACCTAAAGATGTTAATATAAATAATGAGAAAAGGGTATTAACACAAATAAATAAAAAACGAATACCTGTTAATAAGAAACCTGCAAAATATAAAGTTGGGGATAGAGTGAGAATTAGTAAATACAAACAAATTTTTACCAAGGGTTATTTACCAAATTGGACAAATGAAATATTTACAATTCATAATATTAAACAAACAGTACCTAGAACATATATTTTAAAAGATGATACAGGAACCGTATTAGATGGCGGATTTTACGAACAAGAAATTAGTAAAACAAAATACGACAATATATTTTTAATTGAAAAAATATTAAAACGTAAAGGTAATAAATTACTTGTTCAGTGGTTAGGATACGATAAGTCGCATAACAGTTGGATTGATAAAAACCAAATCATTTGAATTATTTTTTTCAATCATGAAAATAGTACAGCAAACAAAAAAAATACGTATTTGTAATTTTGATAAATCTATGGAGAAAAAAGAAAGAGTATCACACTTTCATCAGTCTTTAAAGGGTATTTACCTAACATTAAAATATTATTATCTCCAAAATATGAACCAAAAACGTGATCAATATCATGATTACTGTCATCAAAAAATTTACGCATATAGTGTCTTATTAACGGACCTTTAAACCATATATCGATAAAAGGTTCAATTGATTGTCGTCCTTCTGATGTTGACATTAATTCATCAACCGTGGGTAAGGTTTCATACGTTATTTCTTCTTCACGCGGCAATGGTAACGGCGTTTCTACTGTTCGTTTGTTCGATATCGGGATGTTTTCGGCCTCTTCTGAAAACCTTTTGTTTTGTAAACGCGACTGAATATCGTCCATTTCAACATCTAATTGTTGTTCTTCTTTTTTAATCAATGACGAATTTGTTTTCTTTTGTACTAACTTTTGTAACGGAGTGATAATAGGTTTCAACGATTTTTCTGCAAACTGTTCTTCATCAATAACATTTTGTGTCAGAGTCTGATGTTTCTTTCGAATATTTTTTCTTATTTTTTTAATTTCATTAACGAGCTTCTCTTGCTTGTCAAGGGAACGTGACTTCTTCGATGACATATTGATAAGTAATAAAAAAAATTTCGATTACAAATTAGTAATATAGATATCAAAATCAAAACGATAACGACCGCCACAATTCATATCACTTTCTTTATCTATAACAAAAAAAACCTTTTTACGTCTTGTCCATGCTTTAGAACAAAGTTCTTTAAACATTTCAAATGTCATATCAGTATTAACATGATCTCTGTATATATGTTTTAAATTTAGTTCGTCTTGTTGAAAAATAATTATTAAATTCGCGTTATCACGAATTAAGTGTTTCGGAATTCGAACATACGTTTGACATATATAAATAACATTATTATTTTTATGTCTACATATTGTAAAATGATTTCTTATATTATCTTGTTGTTCACATGCTACATCATCAAATATAATAACTGAATTTTGTTCAGTATCATCAGGATGAATGACTTGATCATTTTCTGAAAATTTATAGTATTGTATTGATGGTATACCTGACAAAACTGTTTCTAAAAATTTGTACTTTGACTGATACAACGATTTTGAAAAAACATAAACGTTCTCAAAACATAAACCATTAGGACTGAACAAAAGATTAAGCATTAGGTTTGTTTTACCTGTATTACTTGGCCCAATGATAAGAGACCTGACATTATTTGGTAACAACTCGCTATGTATTACAATTAATAATGTTATGTACAAAGGTACACCTGGTTTGTACGATCTTATTTTTATGAAAAACCCCAATGCATATGTATATTCTCAAGAAGATTTAGACGAATATTCGCGTATAATAAGTGAAACCGCGGCATATTTAAGTTTAAAGACAAACAGAGTTAAAAGCAGTACTAGTTACAAATATAAAAATATAATTAAGCCTATTATTAATAAGCTTTTACAATCATCCACATCAAAAGTTAGAAGTAGCCGATTGCATAGTGATACAGAAGGTCGCGGTTTGTTAAATTTCAGTAACAGTAAGCCAGTTTTTGTGTACTGGAATAATGTAAATGAATTATGCGATAGATTAAAATTATTGATTGTTTCACAAAGTGCAGGTCATTCGGGTCATGAAAATGAAATATTATCAATTATTGAAGAGCTACAGGAGGCCGGTATAATAAAAGAAGATGCAGTAACGTTTGAAGCGATATTTTCAAAATGAGTGTCGATAAATTCGGACACTATAGTGGTGATCTAGTGGCTAGTTCCAACGTTCAGCGTGGACCGCCTGGAGAAGGATTTAAATTAACTGACGACGGAAATTTTAATATAAGTAATAAACGATTATGTAATGTGGGCGATCCAAAATTGGATGATGATGCCGTAAATGTAAAATATATGAGAACAAATTCGATTACTTTAACAAATACAGACGATTGTTACGATGTTAAAATGAAAAAAGTTATTAATTTAGCCGATCCTGACGAACCTTGTGATGCTGTAAATAAAAATTATTTAGAAAATGTTACTAAATTATATTTAGATGATAGAATACCTATTAAGCTGAACAACAGTCCAGTGTATTCATTCAAGAATAATCGTGTGGCTCAAATCGCATCACCTGTTTATAAATTTGATGCTGTTAATAAACTCTATGTTGATAATAAATTACCTGATGAAAATACACAAACTAATTGTTGTGATTTCAAGCAAAAAAGGTTAATTAATGTAGCAAATCCTATTAATTTGCTTGATGCTATAAATAAACAGACTTTATTAACAAACATAAATAATACAAAAGATGAATGCAAACAATATATAGATGATAAAATATATTATTCACGAAGTGAAGAGGAAAATAGTATAGATTTTAATGGAAGCAGATTGACTAATGTTGCTGATTCTAAAGATGATACAGACGTTATAAACCAAAAGACTTTAACAAGAGTTATGAATGCATTTAAATTAGATCTAGAAGACTATAAAGTTGACAGTAGCTTAGTTAGAATATTATACAAATTATATAAGGAGTGCACTAAAGACAATCCTGTTAAAACTATAAACGAATTTCGCATTGTATATATAATACAAAGTTTATATGAAGCGTCATAAATGCATCTGTATCCAAACAAGATAGAAGGTGGTGGTCTGGTGAGTAATATTCTTGGAAATGTTATAAACAAGTCAATTGATTTATTACCTGTTGAACTTCATTTACCCGGTTATCAGTATTGTGGACCCGGTACAAATTTAGCGAAACGATTACACAGAGGTGATCCAGGAATTAATAAGCTTGACGCTGCTTGTAAACAACACGATATTATATATTCAAAGTATTCAGATTCTATAAATCGCGCTAAGGCTGATAAGGAATTAGCTGAAAGAGCTTGGGAACGTGTTAAATCAAGTGACGCATCGTTCGGGGAGAAAGCTGCAGCGTGGTCAGTAACTAACATAATGAAAGCTAAAAGTAAATTTGGTGGGGGAATAAAAAAGAAAAAAAAAACTATGTCCAACACAGTTTATAATTATTTGAAACGTTTTGCTGGTAAAAGTGGAAAAGGTTTATATTTGACACCGTATAAAAAAACAGGAGGAGGTCTAAAAAAAAAAAAAAAGAAAAGAAAAACGAAACAACGACGGCGAAAATAATAAAGAGTATTCCTATACGTCCGCTTTCAATTCAAGATTTACTACTGTATGTTAAACAATTAAAGATTCCTAATTTCAGAGGAGTGTTTATGCGTGATACATTACCGTTACACACTGGAATTTGGCAAAATGAAACCGGAATAGTTAATTTAGATAATAGTTATGGCCATGGTACTCACTGGGTATGTTATATTAAACGTAAAAATAAAGTTAATTATTTTGATAGTTTTGGTAATTTAAGACCGCCTATCGAACTAATTAATTACTTTTATTCATCAAGTCAACGATCTATTGAAATCGTTTATAATTATACACGAAGACAAAATATGGATGCAGTCAACTGCGGTCATTTGTGTTTACAGTTTCTCAGTAATAATGTTTTGTCTAAGCGGTAAAGGATCCGTATTAACATGTGATATTTTTCCACCTATCGAGTTAAGTGATGAAAAATGGGAACTAGGATTAATTGACTTTATGACATATCATTCAATACCTAATATAGAGGAAGGAATTAACAATGTATTATATTATGGTAGTGATAAGAAAATAGTATTGCCTACTGGTTCTTATGAAATTTCAGATATCGCAACGTTTATAAACGATTACTTAATTCAACATGATGAAAATGTAAAAATAATTATAAAGGCGAATAATAATACATTAAAAAGTGAAATTTATTCTAACGTTCAAATTGATTTTAGTAAACCCGATTCGTTAGCAACCATATTAGGATTTGAAACATGCATAATAAATCCAAATAAATGGTACAGTTCAACCTTACCGATAAGTATTGTTCGAGTAGAGAGCATCCGATTGATTACTAATTTAATTAATGGTTCGTTTAACAACGGAATTCCAGATCACATAATACACGAATTCTATCCTAGTGTTCCGCCAGGTTTTAAAATTGTTGAAAAACCGACTAACGTGATATATTTACCAGTAAACACATCTAGGATACATAATATTGTAGTAAGACTAGAAGATCAACAAGGAAGATTGATTAATTTTCGAAACGAAATAATAACGTTACGTTTGTATTTGAGAAAACAATAATAATGGGTCTTATTTTTTATTACGGAATCAATAAAACAACTGCAAATAAGCCAATTATAAGTAGTGAAGATATGAATATCGACCGGTTAACACCACAAAACCTGAAATTTCTACAGTCATTGGGATTAACAGTAATAAAGGATTATTTAAACAAAAAATGAATCTTAATATTCAAAACGTAAACGCTAGCATTCTAAACATTATAGAGGATCTTGTGTATACAGATGACTCGATAGTAGGATTAGCTTATCACACTCATCTACCGTACACTTCTACTACGTTCAATAATAATGACGAAATTAGAATTCCAATTAATCAACAAGATGTGTACACATTACCGTGTGAAAGTTACCTTCATATAAAAATAGAATACACTAATAATAACGGTATACATGATCAAACTTTAAAATTATGTTCAAATGCTTTAGCATTTTTGTTTGATGAAATTAGATACGAAATAAATGGATCAGAAATCGATAGAGTTAAAAATGTTGGAATAACATCAACAATTAAGAATATGTTAACAATTAAACCACATGAAATTAACACTTTAGAAAATAGTGGATGGGCTTCAGATTTAATAAGTCATATGGCACCATCATCGAAAGATATTAGCTTCTGTATCCCATTAAAAAGGTTGTTCGGATTTGCTGAAGATTTTAAAAAGATTTTGTTAAATATAAAGCAAGAATTAGTTTTAATTAGAGCGTCCACTGATAATAATGCAATAATTTTACCTGAATCAGTAAACACATACAAATTAAAAATAAAATATATATCATGGAGAATTCCGTATGTTTATGTTAATGACGTAGTAAAGGTAGATTTACTGAAGATAATACAAATTGATCGACCTTTATTAATGCCGTTTCGAAAATGGGAACTTTACGAGTATCCGTCTGTGCCAAAAGCAAACAAACTTACTTGGACTGTTAAAACGTCATCACAATCAGATAAACCTCGTTACGTTATTGTAGGTTTTCAGACTGACAGAAAAAATAATGGACACAAAAACCCAGCACATTTTGATCTTGCTTCATTTTATAATGTAAAGTTATATTTAAATTCAGAATACTATCCGTACGATAATTTTAATGGTGAAACGTCGATTCTACATGAGTATTATTCAATATTTCAGTCCTCGTATTATTACAAAAGTGAAAATGCGCCAATGATAAATCGTTCAAACTTTCTAACGTATACACCTTTTTGTGTAATTGATTGTTCAAAACAAAATGAATCATTAAAAACTGGTTCAATAGACATCCGTCTGGATATTGAAACGTCAACAGACATACCGGAAATAACTACTATCTACTGTCTCATTTTTTACGATACAATTATGCAATATACGCCTTTATCTGGTACTGTAAGAAAAGTATTCAAAATATAATTACGTAGATAAAAAGTGTATGAGTTCTGCTGTTGCACGCAATGGAATACGTTATCGATTTTCAAGGTTTTCGCGATGATGGAAACAATTTCATTTTTAAAGAACTTTGTATTCAGTGTATACAAGATAACAAATTTTCTGGTGCTAGTGATCAGTATTTGTTTTTACCACCATTTAGTTACAAACATTTGTCAGAGAAGAAAAAAAACGTTAATAAATGGATTGAAAACAAGTGTCTTGGACTTAGCTGGAAGTGCGGTCTTCAAGATTATAATGATCTACAGTTTATATTAAATAAATATATAAACGGTAAATGTATTTATGTTAAAGGATCAGAAAAAAAAGTAGCATTAGAAAAAGAATTTAATTGTTATGTAAAAATATTAGATATGGAAACACTCGATTGTCCATCCTTAAAAGTGTTAAAACAGCAGTCTTCATATTCTATTCACTGTCCTTTCAAACATAATTCATATTATTGTGCTTTAAATAATGTACATCATTTAACTAAGTGGATTATCGAATACTGGAACAAGAAATTGAAAGCCAAAAATATTGGGACTGTATGATTGCTTAACTGTATAATTTGTATTAACGTAGTTGATCTTTTGATCTCCTATTTACGCGTGCGTACTGAGAACGTGACATTACTACGCTGATAAAACTGATATCAGTTCTGCTGTTGCACGCAATGGAATATGTTATCGACTTTCAAAGTTTTCGCGATGATGGAAATAATTATATTATTAAAGAACTGTGCGTGCAACCTATAGTAAACACTAAATTCGCTGATGTTTGTAATCAATACTTATTCTTACCTCCATTCGATTACAAACATCTATCAGAAAAGAAAAAAAAAGTTAATGACTGGATTAACAATAATTATCTGGGACTTAGTTGGAATTGTGGATTAACAGAATATAGTGAACTTCCAGTAATATTAAATTCATATATATATATGGAAAGTGCATTTATATAAAAGGACGTGAAAAAAAAATAGCTTTACAGAAAGAATTGAACTGTCATGTAAAAATAGTGGATATTGAATCACTCAAGTGTCCGTCTCTAAGCGTCTTGAAGAAGCAGTCTTTAAATAGTATACGTTGTCCATATGATCACTCTTCAACAAACTGTGCATTAAGTAACGTGTTTTATATTACTAAATGGATAATTCAATATTGGAACTGTTTGTGTGATGAACATGATGAAGAAACTAAAAGAATAAATTGTTGGGACTGTATGATTACTTAACTTTTTATTGTAATTATATGTAAAATAAAGGTTTTTTTAAAAAAAATAAAAATTTTAAAACATTTTAATTTTTTGATTTATTAATACTAAAAAACATATATTCAAAACATATAGTCTATATTACAATTATAATTTTTACAGTTTACCATTCTATACAACAACATACATACATGCATACATACATACATACATACATACATATATACATATATACATACATACCATTCATAAATAATACATTTAGTTACATACTAAAAAACATACATACTTTTTTTATACCAGCATTTTTTATTAATTTACATACAAAACATTGTTTTAATTGTGTAATTGTGTATAGATTACATACTACAACAAATACAAAGTGAATACCAACAAAATACATACAACAAAAATTTGAAATTTTCTTTTTTTATAGGAAACTTTGTTTTGATTTTTTTACATACAAAATAGAAGATTTTAAACATTTTAGTTACATACTAAAAAACATACATACTTTTTTATACCAGCATTTTTTTTTTATTAATTTACATACAAAAAATTGTTGTAATTGTGTATAAGTTACATACTACAACAAATATAAAATATCAACATATTTTACATACAAAAAATTTGAAAATTTCTTTTTTATAGGAAAAATTTTTTTTTTTATCTTAACCGAAATATTAAGATCAGTTTTTTATAAAAATCTGAAACATATGAGCCAGGTTGTGATGATGAATTATCATCTGTTCTTATTCGACAGCATTTTTCTTACAATTTGTCGTTTTTTTTTTAAACGGTAGATTTTTTATCCATAATCTGTAGGAATATATTTAAAACAAAAATATTCATTTTTTGAAAATTTCTTTTTTTTTATCTTAACCAAAAACATTAAGATTAGTTTTTATAAGTTTGTTTTTTAATATTTTTTATCTTAGCCAATTCGCGTGATTTTGATAATACAATTTTATGCAATTGCATATAAGTGGAATCTTTACTTTGCAATAAAAATTGACTTCTATAGGCAGCTTTAGTCCATCTGTCTTTCTTATTTATTCCTTTTAAATCGTTAACATCAGTTATATCAATTTTTATTAAGTAACGACCCTTTTCTCCGGGTGTTGTTAAAGTTTTTGTTGAATCATCTTTTTTAAAAGAAATATACTGATCATACAATTCATCAGTTTTTTCGTTTTTAGATGTATAACGTTTAACTGATTTAAATAATCTTTTAAATTCAACATCACCATCGTCATCATCATCGTCATTATTAACAATGTCAATGTTCATCTGATCTTCTTCTTCTTCTTCTTCTTCTTCTTCTTCTTCTTCTTCTTCTTCTTCATCTTCAAATCTATACATCATTTTGTTTTTTATAATAGAATTGATTATAGAAAATGTTGTTCTTAATATATTTTTTTCTTTAAAATGAACAATATTTGTATTCAAATAGTTATATATTTCTTCAATATCGAATAAATAATTATTTAAAAGCATCAAGTCTTTTTGTGATTTAACAATTGTAGTTTCGAGAGCAAATTTTATTTTTTTGGTTACATCTCGTAATTGAATATATAGAGAAAAAACATTAACATTATCTATTGAGATAATGTCTGGTTGAATTTTTTTCATCATATCTTCCCACTGACCGTAGGAAGATAGACCCAGATAATAAATTAATTTTAAAATGTCTTCTAACGACAAACATTCTTCATGATGAAGACCTCCTTCATGTTGTGCATCCATTACAATGATTTAAGATTTAAGTTGTCAAAATCTATAACATACAAAAATAATTTTTCGTTACATTACTAATTTATAACTGGTAACTAAGAATTGTTATACACATTATTTATATATGTTAAACTAAACAAAGACAAATTAAATAAAAAGACCCTCTTCATGCTGAGCATCCATTACAATGATAAGATTTTAAATTATCAAAATCTATAACATACAAAAATAAATTTTCGTTAAATTGCTTATAACAAACACAAATTAATTTTTTGTATACTTTATAATAATATATTTAAAATAACATAGGAAGAACACATATTTTACAGGTAACCAAGAATTACTGTACATGTTCTTGTGTAGAACATAACAAAAAATAAAAATAATAATATTACCTTAATGACGATCGCAGACTGTAGTAGCTGGTATGTTTCTGGATGCTGAATCACAATTTTCAATCGGTTTATATACACAGAAAATGCATTATCAGTTTCACACCTTCTCAATACGTGTAAGTAGAAGATTAAAAGATCAAGTAAATAATTTGTTTACCGACAACAACAAAAATACGAGATCAAGAGGTTAAGTAATTACCGATTATTCAGTATCAGTCACATCGCATTTTATTGACAACAGTTTAAAAAAAATTTAAACAACAGCACGGTATTGGTTAAAAATACATTGTTTACTCTTTTCCTGTTATCGGTCGGTTGACAGTATAAATAGCCATACAATAAAAAACAATTTATAGCAATAGATTGGTTTTTAACCAGCATAGGTCTCAATACATCGGATCTTTACAAAAATGTAAGTATAATCATAGATAACCTATCTTTCTATTGTAATTTACATTAGTAAAATAACTAAGAATATTATTCGTTTATAACAAATACATATTCCACACAAAAAGAACACGCTAACAAAAAAATATATGAACAATTATTTAAAAAGAACACGCTAACAAAAAAATATATGAACAATTATTTTTTATAAAATATGGAACTGATATGAATATTTTTTGTACAAAATTGTAAGTATAATCGTAGATAACCTCTCTTTCTATTGTAATTTACATTAGTAAAATTACTAAGAATATTATTCGTTTTATAACAAATACATATTCCACACAAAAAGAACACGCCAACAAAAAAATATATGAACAATTATTTTTTATAAATATGGAACTGATATGAATATTTTTTGTTTTAAATATATTCCTACAGATTATGGATAAAAATCTACCGTTTAAAAAACGACAAATTGTAAGAAATGCTGTCGAACAAGAACAGATGATAGATAATTCATCATCACAACCTGGCTCATCATACGAACCTTCAACACAACCCGATCAATCGCGTGTACCAAATTTGGGTCAGTTACCTGGTTCATCGCACAGCAGACATCAAGATTTTAATAACGAAAACGATCCACAACCTGGTCCATCACATGTTTCAGATTTGGGTGGATTACACAGACAAACATGGTCAACACCACTATCATCTCCAGCATCATCATCATCGTCTTCATCATCAATACCAAATTTTAGATTAAAATCAAAGATATTGCGGAAAGTATTCGCCCGTAAACACAGACAAACACGGTCAACACCACTATCATCTCTATCATCATCATCATCATCATCAATACCAAATTTTAGATTAAAATCTATTAGATTACAACAAATTGTTGAATCCAATAGCTTTATTGAAATAGAGAATGCCTTTAAAGGTAATTTAAAAACATATTTTTACAAAAATACAAGTAATAATTATAAGGATATTTGCTTGCTGTTAGTTTATATTAAAATAAATATAGTTACAATTTTAAGTAATATTATTTCAATGTTTGGTCCGATAAAATTTAACATTATAGTTGAATGTACATATATAAAACCCGTTATTAATGAAACACAAGACAGAGCCTTTAAAACAAAAAATATTCCGATTATAGAAAACGATAATGTTAACATAATAGTTAACAATGCGATTAAAGAAATTTGTTATGATGAAGACGTATATATGGGTAAAGGTTCCGGATGGAGTCTTCACCGTATAGACGGAATTTTATTACGTATAAATCGATTTAAACCATTAAGAGGAGCTTCATATATTGAACTTCCAAAATTTTTACAAATTAAAAAATGTATAATAAATCCTAAAAATAAAGATAATTATTGTTTTAAATGGGCAATCCTCTCTCGTTATGTAACTGGACCTCACATTGAACGTGTTAATTTTCGTTATTTTGTTTTAGAAAATAAGTTTGATTTTAGACATATAGACTTTCCTACACCTTTAAACCAAATTTCTCGTTTCGAAAAAAATAATAACGTTTCTATTAACATTTATTCTATTGATGAAAAGAAATCAATTTTTCCTCTTAAAGTGTGTAAGGAAGAAAAGAATAATCATTTTGACCTTTTAGTACTAAATATGTCGAATAATGCTAATTATCATTATTGTTATATAAAGAATTTTTCCCAGTTAATAAGATCACAGTTAACAAAACATACAGAAAAAATTGAAATATGTAAACGTTGTTTGTCGTTTTTTACTAAAAAGTCAAAACAATTGAAAAATCATAATAGATATTGCGGAAAGTATTCGCCCGTAAAAATAGTATTACCAACTACTGATAACAACATATTACAATTTAATAAATTTCATTATCAATATAGAGTTCCTATTGTAGTATATGCAGATTTCGAATGTATTTTGAAACCTGTTAGTACTTGTTTGCCCAACCCCGAAAACAAATTTACTGCAATTAATGAATTTCATATTCCAATGAGTTTTTGCGTATATTTTGTTATAGATAGCAATATCCCTGAAAGTATAAGAAACCAATTGCCTTCGGAACCGTACTTATATCGTGGTAAAAATGCTGCGGAAAAATTTATGACATATTTAGTTGAAAAAATTAATTTAATCGGTTTACTTATTAAACGAAATATGCCTTTACATATGACTCGAGATGATAAAATGAAATTTAAATCGGTCACACATTGCGAGATGTGTAATAAGGAATTTACATTATTATATCCTAAAGTTCGAGATCATTGTCATTTAACTGGTCAATTTCGTTCAACATTATGTAATACGTGTAACTTGAAACGACAACAACAGAAATTTGTACCTGTTTTCATACATGGTAGTTCTAATTATGATTCGCATTTTATAGTGCGTCAATTGGGTTATGATATAAAAAATATTCATGTAATTCCTAATACTAGAGAAAAGTATATTTCTTTTGCAAAAAAGACACGTTCGGGTTTTAATATTAGATTTATTGACACTTATCGTTTTATGAATTATCCGTTGGCTGAGCTTAGTAATAATCTGCCTAAGGATAAATTTTTTCATACTGGAAAATTTTTTTCTGCAAATAGTATGCCACTAGTTACCAGAAAAGGTGTGTACCCTTATGAATATACGAATTCCTGGAAAAAATTGGAAGAACGTAGATTACCACCAAAAGAATGTTTTTATAGTTCACTAAATGATTCAGAAATTGGAAATACTGATTATGAACATGCTTGTAAAGTTTGGAATCATTTTAATGTACAAACACTTGGAGAGTATAGCGATCTATATTTAAAAATTGATGTTTTAATATTATGTGATATTTTTGAAAATTTTAGATCTCTTTGTATGCAATCTTATAAACTAGACTGTGCACACTACTTTACAGTACCAGGTTTTGCTTTTGATGCGATGTTAAGTTATACAAAAATTAAACTAGAATTATTAACTGATTACGAAATGTACCTCTTATGTGAAAATGGGGTACGGGGGGGCTGAGTATTTGCATAAAAAAAGAATCTGTTGCTAATAATAAATATATTCCAGAAACGTTTGATGTAACTAACCCAATTAAATATTTAACTTATTTAGACGCGAATAATCTGTACGGTTGGGCAATGAATAAATGTATGCCATATGCTGGTTTTACTTGGAAGGATCCTAACGATCCTAATTTTAATATATTAGATATTGCAGACGATTCTCCTGTTGGTTATATTTTAGAAGTAGACGTCGAGTATCCACATCACTTACATAATCATCATAGCGATTTACCGTTTTTACCAGTTAATGAATGTGTTAAAGGAACAAAACAACAAAAATTGTTAACAACATTAGAAAATAAAGAAAAATATATATGTCATTACATTAATTTAAAACAAGCTATTAAACACGGTATAAAAGTTATAAAAATTCATCGTATTTTAGAATTTTTGCAGAGCCCTTGGTTAAAAACGTACATTGATTTAAATACAGAAAAACGAAAACAAGCTAAAAATGATTTTGAAAAAGATTTTTTTAAATTATTAAACAACTCAGTGTTCGGTAAATGTATGGAGAACGTTAGGAAAAGAATTAACCTTAAACTTGTAAGTGATGAGAAAAAATTATTAAATTTAATTACACAACCGGTATTTAAAGACAGAATAATTTATAATAAATCTTTATGTGCGGTATTATCGGATAAAAAACATTTATTTTTAGATAAACCAATATATATCGGATTAAGCGTATTAGAAATAAGTAAAACATTAATGTATGATTTTCATTATGATATAATGAAGAAAAAATACGGTGAAAAAATTTCCCTCTTGTATACAGATACAGATAGCCTTTTTTACGAAATTCATACAGAAGATTTTTATAAAGGTATATTAGAACCGGATTTAGTTACACACTTTGATACGTCAGATTATTCACCCAATCATCCCTGTTATTCAATTGAAAATAAAAAAATTATCGGTAAATTTAAAGATGAATGTTCGGGTGTACCAATTAAAGAATTTATCGGCTTACGCTCTAAATTATATACATTTAAAACGGTAGATAACAAAGTTATAAAAAGAGCAAAAGGAATTAAAAAAAACGTTATCAGCAAACATATAAGCTTTGAAGATTTTAAAAAGTGCGTCTATTCTAAAACTATAAATAATTATAGAATGATGAAATTATTCCGATCAAAAAAACATTTAGTTGAAACAATTACGTGTAACAAATTAGCTTTAAGTAATTTAGACAATAAAAGAATCCTTTGTGATAATAAAATAGATACACTACCGTACGGTCATTATTCATTAGCGTAATGATAAAACAAGTTTTTTAAAACAAAATAACGTTTTTTATTTTGTAAATAAAAGTGAATTTTACCTATCTGATAAAAATCAATCTTTTTGCTATCACATGTTAATTAATATGTATGTAACATATTTTTTTAGAATCTTTTTATGTACATGTATTTTTAATACCTGAATTAACGTTTTATTATATTGTAAAACTGTTTTGTCAAGTACCCGAATTAGCGTAATGATGAAACAAGTTTTTAAAACACAATAACATTTTTATTTTTTAAAAAAGTGAGTTTTACCTATCTAGTAAAAATCAAACTCTTGCTATCACATTGATATGTAACATATTTTTTTTTTAGATTCTTTTTATGTACATGTATTATATTGTAAACTGTTTTGTTATATTTTTTTAGAATCTTTTTATGTACATGTATTTTTAATACCTGAATTAACATTTATTATATTGTAAAACTGTTTGTCAAGTACCTGAATAATAAAATATTCATTAGCGTAATGATAAAACAAAATTTTTAAAAACACAATAACATTTTATTTTGTAAATAAAGTGAGTTTACCTATCTAGTAAAAATCAATCTCTTGCTAGTTTTACCTATCTAGTAAAAATCAAACTCTTGCTATCACATTGATATGTAACATTTTTTTTTTTAGAATCTTTTTATGTACATGTATTATATTGTAAACTGTTTTGTTATATTTTTTTTAGAATCTTTTTATGTACATGTATTTTTAATACCTGAATTAACATTTATTATATTGTAAAAATGTTTGTCAAGTACCTGAATAATAAAATATTCATTAGCGTAATGATAAAACAAATTTTTAAAAACACAATAACATTTTATTTTTGTAAATAAAGTGAGTTTACCTATCTAGTAAAAATCAATCTCTTGCTATCACATGTTAATTGATATGTAACATATTTTTTTTTAGAATCTTTTTATGTACATGTATTATATTGTAAACTGTTTTGTTAAGTATCCGAATAATAAAAATGATCTGTAACATATTTTTATGTATGTGTATGTTTTTAATACCTGAACAAAAAAAATGATTTATTGTCATTTTTAAGATCCGTAACATTCTCATTTTTATTTTTTATACATAATATATATTTAATTACACAAAAATTCTAATATACAATAGTGTCTTGGAGTACTTACCGTTATATAAAAGTCACTTGAATCGTTCATCGAGAAGCTTAATGATGTCACCACAATGTGTAGATACATAACAACAAACACATGTGTCCGGCCCATCCACAGTAGATTCATGTGCCCATGGACATTCAAGAAAATGTATAAACGCCTCACCGCTTTGTCCTCTACGTTCCGGTGTAATCTCTTTCAGTCCGTCTGAATTATAAAATTCCAACACTTTACGACACTTTAGAAGTACCAACAATATATCTCGCATAAATTCAATCTCTACTTTTGTTTTATTCATGACGAATCTATCAAACATAGGATGAAATAAGACATCTTGCAGTGTTAAATTCTTCATTTTGACTGAACTATCAAAAATGGAGTATTTTTTAAGACGACGCTATAGGTCAGTGTATTCGAGGGTCATGTTCACGTTGATTACAACGTTATCACAAGAACGTATACGTGTCAACAAAAAAACGCCGTCTGTATATGTTTATATGTTTTTAATAGGTCAGTGTTAATCTTGAGGTCATGTTTACATTGATTAAAAAGGTTCAATGGACTTATCTGCTGTACTCTTTATCAATGACGGTTTCGTTAGTAAATTTTTTTAACTACCGACATATTTAACTAGGATGTTACTTTCAGAATTCACGTTGGAACACTAATAAACCAACTCCTAACGTGTATTATATAAACGTTATTATCGGCTAACATATCTAAAAACAAATTCATGTTAAAACGTGAAAAATAAAAAAGTATAAATAATGAATAAATAAATGTAATTATTTATTTTTAAAAATAAAAAAAGTATGAATTAACTAGGGATTGAACAATTGATACTTACCTTACGTACAATTGTTTACTATAGAATGACAATCGTTACATATAAAATGTAATAAGGTTAAACAAATATCTAAAAAAAACACATCAACTCTGTTTTTTATAAATTTTATTTTCACTTTAATATATTAACAAAATTAGCAACACACTTTTTTGATCTGATATAGTCTTCATATTTATAAGATATATAACGCACAGTTTTACATGTCGGATACAAAAGTTTGTGCATAAATTGAATATGCGTAATAGTATTAAAACATATAGTTTTAAAACCGCATTTAGAACAAACAATATTATCCGAATCATCAACAAATCTTTGATTTTTAAAAAAGTCTTCAATACATTTTCCACTTTTGTCACTTAATGAAACCATCTTTTATGACTCCGTGTAATTTAACAAGTAAACAATTTGGAGATGCCTTAGCGTGTTCAAACCATGGATCGTCTGTGTCTTGCCAATCGTGAAGTATAACTTTACAGTCTATGCACATTACATCGTCGTCCACTCCAGTATACAAAAAACCTGCCGATACTAAATTATCAACTCGTGGTAAACGTTTAGGCCAACAGCAAAATGTTAACTTCATGATTTCTTCAGTTTCTGATATACATTTTTTCGCATTCATTATATCATCAATATGTAATAATATACTGTATAGTGCATAATTATTATATTTATCATATATATAACATACCATTTTACATTCTGAATTAAAAAGTTTGTGCATAAATTGAATATGCGAAATAGATAAAGATCCTCTTGTTTTAAATCCACACTCACGACACACAATACTGTCTAAATCACCATTAAAAATAAATCCTGCTTCTTCAAAAAAATCTTGCAATAACTTACAGGGGTTCAATTTTTCGCACAACTTCGCCATTTTTGACATTGCGTCCAACTTGTTGAGCCTCTACTAACTAACTACTTCCAACGGAGAGTTTTGTATTCTTCTTCAAAATCAATATCGATTATTAATTGGTTTCGATGTTTTTCTAACCTTTGTAATATATCGTCATAGAAGCAAATCGTTGGGGATTGTATCTTGATAATTTGTTCATTTTCAATTATAGTAACATTTGATTCAGAAAATTCATTATTTACAAAATAACATAAATCATTAAACGTTGAATCAGTAGATTCTATGCAATATATACACCAATTGAAAGCATGAATATTTCCTTTCTCCATGTTAACCGCTTCACGTATTCTTCACAACTATACGTTCAAATCATTATGCTCTTGGAAACTGAACTTTTATTCTTGTTCATCAACATTACTATCGATTATTATTTGATATCGATTGGTCTTTCTTTTGAATTATCAATTGTAATATTAATTCTTTTAATTTGTATAGTACATCATCATTTACACATTTCAATCCGAATATCGATAGATTATTTTTTTCTGTTCTAACTAACTCACCCGTAAATTCATTAAAGACATACACACTATTGTTCTTAAAAAAGTATAAATTACCATCAGAAAATCTAAATGATGAATCGATCTTAGGCGGTATTCCAGGAAATGTTTCAGATATATAACCCCATGATTTAGTAGTGAACGTACACTCATTGACTTCTCTATAATAATTATCATCATGAAATATATAAGTTTTACCTGTATAACTGTTGAATACCGCATGTAAATTATCCGGTTGTATGTTAAATAAAGATTGGATATGCTTCGGATAACCATGACTTAATTTAAGACTCATTAAATCGAACATGAATACCAAAGAATCTATAAACATAACTATCTCACCAGATGGTCGTTGATATACAGCTAAAATTTTTGTGAAGTTCTTTGGAAGAAACGTTAACCAATGTTCTATTATGAGCGGTTTGGTATATATCATTTCTGCCGGATTTATTATCCACAACCATTTTTTATATAACATATATAATCGTTTATCAGCAATTAAAAATAAATTAATATTTTTAAAATTACAAAGATCGATTTTATTTGTATCTATAGGATGCTCGTTTTGTATTTTTGGTACCGAAGAAGATGGCGACTCCGGTATGAAAGATATTATAGAAGTGTTATCTGCCTTACCATATAAATTTTGAATGGCTAAAACATCATCATCACCTAACTCTATTTTACCGTTTTAATAAGCATACATTACAGAATCTGATACATCTGAATGTGATAAACCTATAACATGACCGATTTCATGTATTAACGTTGCATACAAACTTGTGTGGCCAAGAGGAACAACGTTATCAGTCGAATATGACCACTTTTCGTCTTCATCAATATGAATTTCTCGCCTTGAATTATTATAATCAGGAAAATATGCATGTGCTAATGTTCCACCTTTACCGTCAAACGTTCTCGTACATTGCCACGATTCTTTTTGCATCATATGTTTCAATCGTTTATTAGAAATTAAAATATCTGTATTTACTCTATCATGTTTAAAACGTATACCAGACTTTTCCTCCCATACTGCAAAAGCTTGTTTAGTCAATTCTAACACCTCTTGATTCGCTAAATAATAATGCCACGTTACTTCAGGCTTGTTCCATTTAAAACTGGATACTCGATAATCAAAAATAATATCACTATTACCGCATCTAGGTTTTAACATTAAATTTATAGTTTCATTATTTAATTTACCATCAGTAGGTAATTTATAGTATTCTTGAAATATAAGTAACGCATTAGTAATATCTGATTCATTTACCGCTTGCAACGAAGATTCATCATCTGTTTGAAGATAACCATATTCATATAAATATTGCTTAACTTTATCCACTTCAATCTGTGTTGTATTATCGGCTAAAGAATTTATTAGTAATATTTGAACAATTACTATATATAGTAAATTTTTAACTACCGACATGTTATTAACTAGGATGTTACTTTCAGAATTCACGTTGGAACACTAATAAACCAACTGCAAACGTGTATTATATAAACGTTATTATCGGTTAACATATCTAAAAACAAATTCATGTTAAAACGTGAAAATAAAAAAGTATAAAAATAATGAATAAATATATTAAAAAAAAAAAAAAAAAGTATGAATTAACTAGGGATTGAACAATTGATACTTACCTTACATATAATCTATTATTAGAATAATACAGTTGCACGTTACCGACTAAGCTAATTCATATCTTATCTGTATACCAAGACAATCGTTACATATAAAATTTAATATATTTAGGGTATAGACGACGCTATCTACACTGTAAAAAGGAAAAAAAACAGTTTACACGTCCACGTCAAAGAACTCGGAATGTTTATGTGTACATCAAAGTTTACGCGTGTCAACAAACGCCGTCTGTTTATATTTACATTTGTACTAGGTCAGTGTGTTTCAAGGTCACGGTTTACTATAGAATAACAATCGTTAAAGACACGAGTGTCCCGACTGTCAAAATGTAATATATTTAGGTAAAGACGACGCTATCTACACTGTAAAAAGGAAAAAAAAACACGTCAACGAACTCGGAATGTTTATGTGTACATCAAAGTTTACGCGTGTCAACAAACGCCGTCTGTTTATATTTACATTTTTTACTAGGTCAGTGGACACGAGTGTCCCCCAGAACATACTATGTATGACCTAGGACACGACTGTCCTGTCCTAGCGCATACATACATGTTTGCGGGTGTCCCAGCGCATACTTCCGGGTTCGGGTGTCCTAGCGCATACATGCCTGTTTTTTTGTGTCCTGGCGCATACAGACATATACTACTGCTGATAAATATGTACTATTCTGTGAATGTCTTTAAATTGTTAAATTGTTTCTGTAATTTCAGTATTATATTGTTATTTGACATTGCAATTATTTATCTTGTAATTATTCTATTTATCTTGTAATTATTTAAATTATTGTTACTATATTCGCATAAATTATGTCTATGCAAAAAACTATTGTTAGCGTCTGCCGTATGTAACTGCCACGTCTAGGTTTATTGTATATTGTATGTACTATATATTTGATTCATTTTGCAATTAAGCATGCACAATTCTCTTACTTAAAATTATGACATACATGTCATATCTGGGGCTCGCATTCAGCATCTAGCTTGTTCATAAGTTATTATATTGTAAATTCCTGAAACATCAGGAATAGCATGTCTAGGTCAATACATGCCGCCCTGCTGAATATACAATAGAACATGTAACTACAACATGTTCAACAACAATTTTGTTCATGTAATGAACTCTCTGTACAGGTCTACGGGCCTCAATTAATTTTAAAGTAGCCGTCTATGACTTGCATAGGGCTACCAGCGATCGGTCCATCATATGATGAGCTTCCGATCATGCATTAAACATTGTATAATTATGTATTTTTCTTTCATGTTTTATAATGTTATAGACTGCACACACTTGTGTCAGTAATATTGTCAACCAGACTTTATTCATGTATGAAACAGCTGTTCGCCAACCTTGGCCTACAACCGCCTGTCTCTAGGCTTATCTTATGCATGCTTATCTCTAAACTAGTGACGGACTGCCGTTATCTAATCTCATAACTCAAGGTTCAACTCAGCCTTGAAGCTAACCATCGTTAGTAAGAACTGTACTCTTTTAAATTAAATTGTAAATGTATTATAATTTATTAAAAAATGTGTTAAAAAAATCTTTTTGATTTTTGACGGGCAGCTTATGTACGGTAGCGCGATGATTTCGTTTTCTAGGTTGGCTAATCTGCTTTAGACTTCGCCTCAATATTTGCGTGTTTGTACTTTGCACAGTGCGTAGCTAGCTTCCTCGGCGCTCGGTTCGCCGAATCTTTCGTTGTCAATTAGTGTCGACATTAAATGTAGGCTTTAGGCCCTTATATTCTCGCTTATGGCCGACTAGGCCCGCTTCATGATTATCTAAATTCATAATACTTCGCAGCATGCAGTATTAGCCAACCTCATTTCAAATTAATACAGCTGTAATGTAACTAATTCAGATATTAAAATTATTCGTATACAGTCCACTTCTTGTCATTTTCTTCCTGCAGAATCAATGCATTTAATACATATCATTTCAACTACTATGGAAGACCAGCCGACAGAATATTTAACTCAAGAAGCATACATTTAGCCCACTTGGGCCCAATTTATTGACTCTTCTTGTCCACACTTGCTGGATCATTATTTTCATTCAACAGTTTCGGTCCACATGGACCGGATATCAACCAGTTGTGAAAGAGCTCCAACTATAATCGTCTGATATAAGATTACATAGTAACCTATAAAGTTACGCAGGCACAAATAGGGATAAAATGCGGTTATCTATCTCTTGAACAGCGTGTCAGGAATATTGTTACGACGGTCTCCTGATCGTCGTATGGTACGGTGGAAAACAAAATACAAGACGCAAATGAAGTCACTTTAGCTTTAATTATCATAGTTAACAGTTTGTAAGCAACAAGTTATTCAACAAGATTATACTCATATAATAATTCAAGTAAATCTGTCCACACAAATAATAATGCAAATTATAAAGAATTCCGCCCTATAATTACTTTTCACTAATACACCACTTTATACGCACTGTCTAAATCGCCTCTTAAACTGAAACTAAGCGGCAGTTGTCGTTGTTTAAATAGAAAGCAGTGTTCCTAAATAATCCATAATACGCATCAGCACTACTTGAAAACACTAGAGTGTAATTGCTTGCGGCCTTGAACACAGTGCGCGCAGACCGGTGAAGTCTGGAACACCATCGGCTGTTGACTTGTGAGAAGTGTTACGTAATTGTCTTTCATCTCAAAGTAGCAGCAATATGCACGCGCGCGCGCGCGCACACACACACATTACAGCTGGGCTCTGCTTGGATAGCCTAGAAACATGTATAATGTTCTGTAATGGCGTAACAATATTAATGCAGACTGCATTCCTGAAGTTGAAAATTAAAAATATCACTAACAAAACTTACCATCTATTTTCTTGATGACATAACAGATAAACGCACGCGTGATGGCGACACAACGGCGATGGTGGTTTCAAATACTGTGCAGATGTTTTGGAATTAAAACATAACTGTACAGGGATAGCAGGTATACACTGTGATAAACTGTCGTTAGTACATACATCGTCCAGTACTGGACGCATAGTGAGGTGACTCACGCGGCAATTAGCTGCTGTCGAGCCCGGGCATACTGGACGCACAGTGAGGTGACTCACGCGGCAATTAGCTGCTGTCGAGCCCGGGCATACTGGACGCACAGTGAGGTGACTCACGCGACAATTAGCTGCTGTCGAGCCCGGGCATACTGGACGCACAGTGAGGTGACTCACGCGGCAATTAGCTGCTGTCGAGCCCGGGCATACTGGACGCACAGTGAGGTGACTCACGCGGCAATTAGCTGCTGTCGAGCCCGGGCAGAAGTATTACAGTGGTGGAGAGGCTGCAGGTAGGCAAAGGGTCCACACGCCAACCACCGTCATACAGAGCATAGTGTTTGGCAGTATTGGAGTTTATAATTAGTATATAGACGCTGAATTGTTTACGTCATCCCAAGTAATGGTACCCAGTAAATTAAATTTCTGTAACGTCGAATCGGTACCGAGGATTATTAATACACGAATCTTATTAAGAAATAACTCTAATATTTCTCTTCATTATTGTTGGATACTTTAATTAAATTAAAACAAGTAAACAACTTTACTCTAGAAATATTATAGGTAAATTCCAGTTTTAATTAACTTCGTCGGAAAAAAATTTAAAATCGACTTTAAATTGATGCCTAATGTTGAAAAGGCTAATGATTAAAACCCGATTACTAAATTGTTTTTAGAATAACAAAAATTAAAGCAGACATAGTAACAAACAGAGAGGCCGATGGCTCAAACAAATCTATGGTGTAGCCTCTGTTCATTGATTTGCAATTTATAAAGCAATTTGTAAACAAATTTATTCGCATTGATTCTTATGTTGATTAGTGATTTGACACATATTATATAGGCTATATATATATATATATAGACTTAGCGCCGCATAATTTCTTCATCACACCCCAATTTTTACCCAGGGTATTTAAAACAAATTTGACGAACTTGTATAAGTACATTTTTAGGTGATGAAGTTATTTTGCCCAAGTTATGGTGTGTCAGCGTACGAAAAACTTATACAAATTTTTATACATCGTATTTTTGCTGTACGCTGAAGCCAGACAACCAGTTCGATATATACAAATGTATATAATGAAATATGGGTAGTTAGTCGGCCATATTGGCATTCGTAATAATTATTCTATAAAATTTGTAACATGTGTAAAAAAGACAGACACTACAGAGGGAAGTGTGTTTTTATTCTGTTTAGTTGGTATAACGAAATATTGCGACCTGCCATATTTATTCTGTTTAGTCGTCGCTGTGCGGTAATTCGTTTTCGTTTGTTAACGTGTGTGGGACAGAATTTTGTTATTCGTATGAAGTGTTTGTGATTGCAAGTCGAAGTAAAAATATGTTGGAGGCGCTAGGAATAATAATGAAAGGTAAGATGATCATTTATTTAGTGTATGTTGTCCGTTGTTTGTAGGAAATTAGCTGTGTTAGGTTATATATGAATGTCTCGATTACTTTGGGTCTGTAACACTAGGCCTACCGGTTGTTATAGACCCAACTATACATAATATCGCTGTGTTCTGTCCAAAATTTAATAATGGAGCAAATTAGCATTCTAATTTAATTAATACAATATACCTAGGCTAACACCATGCGTTCGTATGGGAGTAAAAACTTAATTTTTTGTCTCCGTAAATAGGTTCGACCGCCGTTTAAAATTATTTTTCTCGTGTTTATATAACATAGAAGAATATAATAAAAATATATCAGCGCAATATCAGCATTGATGAGAATCTTCATAATTACCCAAGGGGTAATTAACTCATTTTTTAAAAAAAAGTCCCTGTAAGGCACTGACTGCAATTTAATTGAATAATGTTTCTTTATTATAGATACTCCTGTAAGTCTGACAATTACTACTCTAGCCTACCTATATTTGTGTAATGTATCCAGTTTGTAAGTCATTTTATTCGTAAAATGTCGTCCTACCTAACACAAGATGATAGGCCTTACCATAATATATTTAATTTGAACTCTGCTCGTATTTAACTAGTTACATATTTTATTTAATTCTTCAGTCCAGCTATATTACTCTAAATATACTTTCAAATTCAGCATTTTTCAGAGAAACGTAATTACTTGATAAGATATGACAACGGTAGAAAGTTAAGTTTAATTTGAAGACCTAATATAACAAAATTTATAATATAGGCATAATATGTGTACTATATCCTTACTGAAGCAAACTGTTGTAATTGTTTGTACACATAGTTACTTTCATACCATTGAGTCCATTAAATTGTAATATATTTGTCATAAAAATTTTGTTTTAACACAGCTCTGCTTTAAAAATTAAGGGCTAACATTTGTCAGGTAAAAGAAAAATTGAAAAGAGAATTTGACCTGTGACTTCTTTAATTTTTGACTTAAACATGCATTTTAATCTCGATTAAATTTTTTAATAAAATTGTGCTGTTTTTAAATTTTATAATATTAACTTGCAGACAGAAAAGGTTTTGCTGGTGACTAAAGAAAGCATCGTTCTTTTATCTTATGTAAAATTTATTATTGCATGCAAGTCTGATTAAAGCTCACTAAACTAAAATTATCACTGCTTACAGCAGCAGGTTCTTAAACCCGATAATTGATGTAGGCCTATAGTGTTATTTTTATTTAATTTCTTATTATCTGTATTTATAATCTGTAACTTAATGTATTTATATTGTTTAACCTCCTAAATGATACTCAACTAATATCACATGAAATTTAAAAAAATTAGTATCTTAATATTCTAAAATATTTTATGGGGTGTGTTATACTTAATAGTAGATCTAAATGATACAGAGTATGGATGAATTATCCGTAATGTATTTGCTAGTTATAATACCGTTATAATCAGGATTATATTATTCAATGTTAATCATTTGAACAGTTTTTGTTTTTCGAGTTTGTATGATTATATTAGAAATCTTTTTCAGGAATCTTCAGTGCAGGGATGTAACCAAGCAATAGTGACTTGAGTTCATTTAAATTAAAATAGATTACTATAAAATAACTACTAGATTATGCTGTAAATTTAATTTTTTTTAGAAATTTACACAAAATCCATTAACTTTTTGTAAATTCATAGTGCTAACCTACAAATATTGTGCTAGCTTAAGAAAATAAATTATTCTCTTAATTATTAGCTTAATATTATTATAATTATTAACTTAGTGAAAAATTATGTATGAGTTTTGTAATGATCTTTCAGGTTTCTCCTGAACTTTCCAGAATTGACTGGGAAAAAATGACTATTATTGCACCATCAGTAGTATCGACAGCAGATGGTATTGATGTGGAAAACATATGAAGTGGAGAAGGTAATATAATCAAAGCAATTTAGCCTATAGATAATTAAAAATTTTTTTTTTCTGTTTGTGAATTTTGTAACATTAGCATATTTGATTTAATGTTTGTTTCATATGTAGTGTTAGGTTTACCTAAATTATCTTTACTTGACAAACTAGACTTGTATAGGTACTTTAAATCAATTAAGAAAATCAGCTTTGAATGTAGCACAATTAATTCATACCATATTTCATTAATGTTTTGTTTTCAAAGCATTTTTTTGTTTGAGTGTTAGCCTATTTAATTTGTGTTATGGCAAAGTTAATTTTCTGCATCAGGAATGTCCTATTTCATTGAGCAAGCTTTATAGGAGATTTTGAAGTTTGTGATAAAATAGCCATTAATGATTGTTTTGTCTTGT
The DNA here is from genome assembly GCA_034769895.1 of Magicicada septendecula. Lineage (NCBI taxonomy): Eukaryota > Metazoa > Arthropoda > Insecta > Hemiptera > Cicadidae > Magicicada > Magicicada septendecula. The sequence continues at coordinate 951,435,686 of CM068367.1, forward strand.
TAATGACAACAATATAAAGTTATTAACAGTCCCATTTACATTTTAAATGAGAAAATTTAGTAACATAGTAGTTGGAATCATTTTTAATTAGTATATGTGTCAATGCTTTCAAATCAGGGGCTTCCTTTGGAAAGTATAATCATATGATAATTTTAAGATAAGTATTGTTAGAAGCTCTAAATAAGTTTGTTTATATTATTTTTTATATAAAGAGTTTTGGAAGCTGCTGGAAAACAAAAGTTCTTAATAAAGTACATAATTAGTTTAATAACATTATTTCCCATAAAATTGCAATTATTTCATTTAGTAATTTGCACTTTTGTTGATACTGGCAATGATAATTATTTTTCTCTGTTAGCTAAAATTCTTTCTTTGTTACAGAGTCCATTGTTGTAGAAGCTCTTATATCGCCAGATGATTGTGCAAATTTATAAGTTTGGAGGTAAATTTCTCCTTATAGAACTGCTGTATTCTTATATAGTTATCTCTCTCTGACCTCTATTTTGCACTATGAGGTGTACACTTATTTCCATTCTTATTTGGTATTCTTTTATCTCTTTCTACTATTATTTAGTTACAATAGTTTAATCATAGTAGTCTCTTTATAATTGGTTTACTGTTTTTAGTACACTGGTCTGTCCCTTAGTGTATATCATTGACTAACATTACTTACATGTGGTGTCACATGACAGGTGTTCTTAATTACGATTATAATACATTATGTCCTTTCTTATAATATTCTTATACTATTACAATAGTGGCATTACACCTTACTTGTGGTATAGACATTAACCTTTTACTTCTATTTGGTATTATAAAGTGGTTTTGTTCACGTTTTACTTAGTGAATCCCCTTTTGGTCGGTTTTGGTTCACTTTATTTACTTAAATTCTTATTTAAAATCCATTTTGGGTATCTTATATTGGTACCTGTAGAAAGCTTATCAGTTATTCTTGGTTTAAGGCACAAAACATTTTGGTTTAGGTAGGCTTTTCCTACTGATAGATGTGAATTTAGGTGAAATTTGTACCAACAATGTGTATGTTAGGTTATACAAATTTACATTCTTTTAACATTATTTTCTCAAGTTTGGTTTTATTAATGATAACTAATAACTCTTTAGTTATTGCCTTTTCTTATCTTATATGATTGTTTGACTATTTGAGTAATATTTGTTATTATTATGAGACAATTTTAATACTTCTTTATGTTACATGGGTGCTATGCATAACATGTTACTATGCTTTTATTCACAGCTTCTATTCAGTTAACAGTATAGTTACTTTCATTCTTTTATAACATATCTTGTCCTATACATTTATAATATTATCTGTTGTATATTGGTCATCTCAGTTAGTCAGTTCTTGTCCATCTCTTCAATCTGTAAGTTGTTCAGTCATTGCATATACGGGTAAGATGTTCTATAGTTGACTGGCTCTTGGAATCTATATTTTATGCCATGGTTGTTAGGTGTCTTTCTCGTAGTATGTTTCTTCCTTGTCTTCATTGGTTCCTTACTGACCGAAAACTATTGGGTTGTTGGTTCCTGTGGTACAATCATTGTTCGGTGCATCTTCTTTTTCTTATAATGTTATTTCACTTGTTAGTTACCATTAGTTTTATTAACTCTTATTGTTGTGAGTTTATTCTTGGTGATGAGTAGTTCATGTAGTTTCATGCTTGGCCTTTTAGAAGAAACACTTGGTTTGTCTCTTTCACTCAATTATTGACATGTGTTAATATTTTGGGTTACTGAAATATTTGGGCTCATATGTCTCGTTAAAATATTAACTGGTTGCAGGCATATAAACTTATACACTGTTGTGAGAATTGTACAAAAGTACCTTTAAGCTAATTTCAAAACACAACATTTCAGAATTAATCACATTTTTTTCACTTTATAGGCTATGTCACACCAAAAGGAAATGTACAGGTCACTTTCAACAACAGTTGACAACAGCTGACTGAATATTATCCGATGACAAAATACTAAACAGATGGGAGATAGTCACACCAACCAACCATTTTGTATATAGTCTTTAAAATGAGATTTTTTTGCTTGTACACGGAAAACCTGGATCACTGTATTAAGATATATATTTTAGATATGTAGGTCAATTTATTAATTTTGAGCTATTAATTTAGCTAGTGCTAAGCTTTAAAACACAGTTATTTGTATGAAAGAAAAGTACAATTTTGTAGGCCAAGTAATAAATTCAACTATGATTCTGAAAAATTGTCACGGGTAGCAAAATAAAAATAATAATAATTCACCGATCTGAATGACGTTTTACAGAATCGTGATAAACATAAAATTACTTTTGATAGTGATCCCATGCTCATCCCAAGTTGAAACTTTCAGAATATGTAGAGGAAAACAATATCTTTCACATATATTTTTTTGAGAATTTTAAAAATACAGTTTTTCAAAACTCAGTAAATGCAATAATGATGTGTTTATAAAAAATATGTATATTTTCAACTAATTATGTTTTATATCATATGAAAGCCCTTTAAAAGAGCTTTCAAATGAACTCGATGTCATTGTTCTAGCTTAATTAGAACACAAGTTGTGAACAAATCAATATTGTTGCGCAAGTCAAAAATTTTATTTTTTTTTCATTTTTGAGCACCCATTACTCAGTAACCTTTCGTCAGAAAAATGTGAAAAAATTGATTTGTGTTACTATTTATGAATACTACATGCATACTTAATTTCAAATAAATCTAAGAGGGTCAGGTTGTAGCACTTGTTGATTTGACACGGAATATCTCTTAAATGTAACTTGAGGTTTTCATTTTGTTGTAAACATACCAGTCTAGTTTTTCTATTTATAGTTTATGCTATTTTTTTTTTAATAATTTGAACTAATTGAACCCCTAATCAATCCTACACTCCCTCGCAGAAAAAACTATATTTAGTTCATTTATATTGTCATCTGAGTTTAGTTATGTTTGATCTATTAAATAAAATGTTTATTTCATCACAGGTGTTTTCACTTTTTGTAATTATGTTCTTGTAAATAAATATTCTATGTACTTTATTAATGTAATCTTATAGTTACTGATAAAGTAACAAAGCCCAAATGTCTGTGTGGTATTTTTGTTGTAATAATATTTGTCTGATATGTATTATTTTTGCAATGTTTTTATGTATCTTCTCTGAAGAAATAATTTGTTCATTATCCTTAATATTTATTAATTATTGATACCTTAGAATTGAAACTGTTTTGTATAAATTTTGTAATAAAAATCAATGTACTTGTAAGTCATTTTTTATCAATAACCTATTGAAAATAACACATTCCTTGTGCAATGCAAGTAGGCCTACCAAATACCTACCAAAAATGTATATCCCCAATTTTTGATAGAATATTTGATTTTTGTTGCCATCAGAATTTTACTTTGATTTTACTTTCATGTTCCATAAGGAAATGGAAGTATGGTGATGGCAAAAAAAATCGTGTTAGAGATTTTTGCAGATTCTGATTATACTACCCTCAAAACATGAAAAAAAATAATTTTTCGAAAAGTGTCTGTGTGTCTGTCTAGATTTTTTATGGCAAACGATAAGAGCCGCAAATTCAAACAGAATCAAATAATTTTTTGCATACAGCCCTGAATTGTAGAGTATTCAAGACCTATTGTTTTTTGTGAAGATCGTTTAAGATAAAGGGGTAGTTTACCTGCAATATTTTATGTTGTAACAAGAGAAATTTTTTCATGAAGAACGATAACTGACGTAAATTCAAACAGAATCAGATATTTTTTTACATATGTGCCCGAGTTATAGAGGACTCAAGGCCTATTGATTTTGGTGAAGATCGGTTACGGGGAAAGGGTAGTTTAACTGAAACATTTTTTTGTTGTAACGTAATAGTTTACCTGATAATTTTTTGTATATATGTACTACGTTATTGACAACAAAGAAGCAGTTTGTTTTTAAAATTCCTTCCCGGCCTGTTTGGCCGTACACCAATGTTTTCTGCAAAACCAGACGTTTCGCCAGTGCCATCGACTTCCATCATCAGTGAAAATCAAGTGCGATAACGTGAGGTGGTATACGTTAGTGCCCACAGTAAGTGGCTGAAGCAGTAAGTAGAAAGAAGTAGTTTCAATGGAAATATTTCATTTCGAAAATTATTTTAAATATAAATCTTAGAACATGGAAGTCGTGTATGATTCTCCATACCAATATTTTGTTCTTAAGTGTGCTATTAAGTATTAGGAATCTTCTCCATGTCAAGGTATAGGATTACAGCCGGTTTTGCCTTCACTGAAGGCATCTCTTTTCCTTGCCCTACCTATATCTCGTCTTCCCTGAGGTCTGTATCTTATTACTTGTTTAGGTAGTCCCATGTTTTCCATTCTCTTGATATCCTGCCTCTATTTTATTTGTCCTTCCCTTATTCTGCCGGCTGTAGAATATACATTTTACTTGGTTCTTATATTTTCATTTCATATTTGATATCTAAGGGTTTGTATTATGAATACTCGACACAATTTTTTTCTTGTTAGATTCGAAGTTTTAAGTAATTTTCTCTTAAAAAGTGTGTATGGACATTTTAGCAGGACGAGATTGTCTGTTTTATTATTATTCTTAACGTTTTGGTTTTTATTATTAATTTTTGGTTTATTGATTTATTCTACCCAATTCAATCTATTATTGAATCCGATATGAATAAATCGGTTTACTTACTCTTTGACGTCGTTTATTAATTTTGTTTAAATAGTTTAAAATGTTTTTTGTTCCATTTCATGAGTTCGATTCTGAAGAAGTTGCGTTGACTCTTCTATTATTAGCTGCGGTGAGTTGCTCTGTACTTTCATGTATAGACACTAACATAAACACAACATGTACATGATACTTACTATTATACTAACATTAATAGTTAATAACATTTTATTATGGCCTATTCATACTGCATTGGTCATTGTCACTTCTGATAGTGTCCTTTTTCTTCATCTTGTGGTTTTATTACCTTAACTATAGTTTGTTAAGTGAGTTTACTATACTTTAGGAAGTTACCTTTTTATATGGGTTGTAATCCTATCAAATTATTCTCATTATTGCTTGAATATCTCTTATCATTGTTGTGATAGCACTGTTATTATTGTGCAGTAATTCATTCTGCATTTATACTGAAAATTGCTTTGGTTTAAAGTAACCAAGATTACTTGCATCTAGCTGTCAACATGGTTTATTTATTATTATTGTTATTATTAGTATTTGGGTGGCTATAATCCTTGAATTTACTTATTCGAATAGTATTCTGCCTCATTCAATGTTGTTGGTTTAGTTCGTACTCTTTTATGATAAGTTTACAAGATAATTTTGTTCATCATGCATCCATTCTATGGCAAGCATATAGTTATAATATACAACAATGGATTATTGTCGGTTTTGTGTTTCTGTATTACATTTGATTTATTTGACTTTATGTAGTACTGGTATATCTATTGGTTATTATTAGATTACATTTTGTTTATCTTTTACAGTCTTTACTATTGGTAATTAGTGGTTATTTCTAATATCAATTCCACTTTACAATTGGTCATTGGTGTTTTGGACATAGCCCCCTTTTCATGTCTACACATAATTTAGCTAAGAACTTATTATTATTCATTCTCTTTGTTACTTTTTATGTTCAATAATTCATTCTTATTGATTATTGTTTGTATTACATTGTCAAGGAAGGTATTCACTTAATAAGTTTTGGTCAGTGTCAATTTGTTTTGCAGCTTAGGGGTTTAAATCATGTTGTTTATTCCATTTATTCTTTCTTCTTTTATAATAATTCTTTTATTGCCACATGTTAGTTCATTATAATTCATGTTATCTCCCTTTTTTGTGTTTGATCTGGATATTTTCTTCTTCTCTTCACCGATTCCTTCCTCCCTCTTAATAAGTTTCTTCATGGCGTTGTTTTCACTGGTTTCCTTCTCACGGTTAATAGGTTTCTTCTTGATTTTGTCTTTAATGGGTTTCCTTCTCACTGTTTGATCTATTGGGTAATTATGTATGTCGTCTCGTCGTTAGTCTTGCTTTGTCTTCTTTAGTTGCACATTTACTGGTAATTCCTTCTTCATTTTAATTCACTTGGTTTTGGCTTATGATACTTCCTTTTTTATCCATGATCGTATGCTTGACCTTGTAGGTATTCTTAATTGTAGTGGCTTTCAACTTATTTGTGGTACGCTGGTGTTGGTAGTGTTATATGTACCATTACAACATACAAAAATTTGACAGATATTTTTGTCGCAAAAAACTTTTATGATATATTGTGTATAAATACACATATAAAGGTATTTTTGCCACAAAAAACGTTTATGATATATTGTGTATAAATACACATATAAAGGTATACAATACATTTGATTTGTTTAACAGTCGTTATAAGACAGTATTACCATATAGGGGAGAGCAGAGAGACATAAGTTGATACTTTGTACTTCTTCAAGTGTCCCTTAGTCGCAGCACCTCTGCAACTGTATAACGTTTTTGTTATAGCTTGTAGTACATGCTCCTCCAGTCTGATTATAGCAGTGTACAGTAAAATGAGTCTTTGTTCCCTTTTGTATTTTAGAACGTGTAAAGCAACCTTTTTGTCACTAATTTGCTATGGGTGTTTACAGCTACGTACTTTGTTGGATCCATGGTAAGTGTACAATTGAATCATACTAATACAAAAGCAATGTGGCAACATGAGGGCAAGTTATGTTTCTCTATAACTTTTAAAAGAAAATTAATTCATAACCTAACAGATCTCAGAATTAATTATGTGTCAGTTACTTGTGATCCTATAATGAAGATTACGTGTTTATTAAATCCTAAAAAACTAAAATTTTTAAAATGATAATAGTAATAATGGCTCCTTTTTATGCCGCCTAGGAAATTTAGGAGGTAGAATAGGTTGCCTAAAGTGAGTGTTCGACACACGCACTAAAGGTAGAGTGGCCAGCAGCACTACACTTCAGCCACTAATTTTAAAATTAAAGGTGTACCTTCAATTTCACCAGAAGGAAAGTGGTATGTTGGTACAATGTAAGTAAAACATTTTGTTCTGTTTTCTTTTTTTCATATTTGGTTCAAACGTACAAGTGAAAAACTTTCTGGGGCGATGTAGCTCACAAACCCTACAAAGACTCAGCGTTTTCCACAACTTGTATTTAGGAAAGAACAAAAAGAAAAATCAGATTTCTGTGTTATGATCTGCACTATTCTGTTAATTATTATGGTTTGTACCCTAAGAATATTCGTATGTTAGCCTCCGAATACGTGTTTGCAAATAATGTCGATTTTCAGGTGAACTGGGCCGGTAAAAGATTGTTTTACTGGCTTCATGCAGCGACATTCAAGGTTGTCTTTTAGAGAGGCTGAAGCAACAAGTTTTGCAATAGCATTTAGTTTTAATAAACATAACATAAAACTTTCTTCAATATTGGAATTCTGTGATAAGTCGCCTTCATTTTTATTGTCACAATATTTGGAATGTGAAGGAAACCAGGCAGCATAACAACAGTGCACTGTCCTAACAAAGTTGTCAGTTTGAAGGGAAATAAACAAGTCAGCAGGGTTACCCCTTTGGAAAAGGGTGAAACCAGTGGTATTTTCATAGATGGCAGCTGGAAACCACCACTTATCGTTATATCCACAGAGTGTTATGTAGATATCACTTTGATTATTTATGGACCAGCAGGTTGTATTGGAGTAGCACATCCATCAAGATAAATTACAGCCTTTCTTTTTTTACTATTTATGAAACAGTTTATACCTCATACCCGTTACAATCTGACTTCAGCCATTAGACAAGTGTTTATATGGCCTGTTTCGGTGCAGCCGCTGAGAGCTGGATGACAATAAACCCAGGTAAAACCATGACATACCTGGGCTAGCAAAAGATACTCTTTCAAAGGCAGCTACACCATCTAACTGACAGCAGGTTTTAGTTCAACTGGAATTTGGCCATTAAATGAAAATATATTCAGTATCGAAGAGTTTCTGTGTTCACCTGTAATTGACAGAGAGATAGGCGACAAAAGTAATTATGAAGGAAGATTAACACCAACAAAAGACTGTCAAGAGACCACAGTAGCCGGACCTCCCACGTCGGGAATAAACGAGACATCTGCTAATACCTTATCACAATTGACACCAGAATAAATTCGCCCTTATCCGAAAGCGACTGCAAAAATAAAATAAAAATGCGCCAAGAAGAAAAAGTCAAGTATTCTCACTGACTCCTATTAAAAAAGCAATTCGTATTGAAGAGGAGGCATGACAAAAGAAAGAGGGATCAAAACGGAAACTATTCATGAACGGTAAAACGAAGGCGATTTGTGGACTGTATAGAAACGGTCAATCAAACTCTCCAAGACTTAAGAAATTTTAACAAATTAGTGGGTAGCGTAACATTTGTTATTTCAGAGGATTCTCGCTAGAGATTACCGGTAACTGCAAGAGGAACCCGCGCTGATATTGTCTCAGTGTGTTTAAAGTCCTCGGCGATGTGGAATGCTATTCAGACTAAATTTGCAAAGCAATATGAGAGCCCATTTAGGAGGAGGAGGAGATGGTGATTTTTCTACAAACTACTGCACCTCGGTGACGGTAGTGTTCCTAATGACGATAGCTTCACAGAAATTGACGAAAAACTGGGACATAGTAAATAGTACAACACTGTATTAATTGCTAAATTCTGTGCAAAACGTCAAGTGTTTACTTGATAAAAATTACAAGTGGTTATTCCCAAAGAATCGAATCTGTGAAGGAAAATAATGATACAAGTTTGGAAAAATTTTCTGGGGATAATAAAAAGTCCGAAGAATCTATTAACACCGTATTTAATATTGAAAATATAGTGTACTATCTCCAAGAATTTTTGAATTCTTTAAATCAATCTTGCATTCCGCCACAAAGGTTCATTCTAAAGGTTGGCACTCCAACAATGTTGTTGAAAAATTTACATCCTCCGAACGTTTGCATAATACAAAATGCAGGTGACACGGGAATTTCTGTGTCAACTAGGTAATAGCGTTATTATCGACTCAAAAGCCCTCTTCACACACACATTCGAATCAGTAGGCTACTGGTTGTTAGCATTACCTGTTTAAGCCTACCTGGTGTAATTACCAACTTATAAATTGTAACATTCTTTACTTTAGTACACACTTGAAGGAAATTAACAGTTTCGAAATTACATCCGTTCCATTTACATAATTTTCATTAAACCTACTTAATATGTAGTAGTGGACGATAAGCTTTTCCAGGTTTTACTAGTACTTGACCTACAACGGTCTGATCTCCTACACTCAGTGCCTCTGTCTTTAATGATCACTGCTTTTTTTTACATAATAATTTTCCCATTCCTGCATAGAATTTACCTGCTCGTACAGAAGGCAACATAATTTAGTGAATCCAAGCTGCAATCGAAGTAAAACTACGTTACTTTCACATCTCCGTAGGTATGCCACGAATATCCGTCATACTGAATTCTGCTCAATAAAAGTTTCATACTATCACATGACTCCGACATGTAAGCAGTAAGTTATAAACTGAAGGGATTGGTGAATTATTAAAAATGGAGTAAAATCAATAGGTTAAAAAAAGTTCGTAGAAGTCTTGAGAGGAGGGAACGTTAGAAAACTGTTTATGTTATGAATGCTTAAGCCTACAAATCGTGATAGTTATTATTATTATTATTATTATTATTATATTATTACTATAAAACAACGTTTGTATTATTTTAATACAGACAGGAGTGAATACAGCCTTCGAATGAATTAGTAGTACGAACGCGTCAGCCTGCCAACACACATTAGATCTGTATATTTGAGTCGTCAAAACAGTAGTAATTTTTGTAAACATAGACTGTTGTGTCATTACGACATTAAGAATGTTGTTGGCGTGAATTTAATGCGACAGATTTTTTTATATCTGCCCATGTTTCTCTCTTTCAGTCCTCTCACTCACTCACTCACTCACTCACTCTCTCTTCTTCTATTATTTTTTCAGCTAGCAACTTTTTTACTTCCATGTTTCGTAAGGAATGGAAGTATGGTTATCGCGAAAAACATCGTGTTCGAGATAAGGGCAGATTCTGATTGTACTACCCTCAAAACATGAAGAAAAATTATTTTCTTTCTTCAAATTCCTTACCACGGCTATTGTTCTCAACATTGGGTGCAAGGTATAATTACTTTCTGTCTGTAGAACATCTATTCAGTCTTGTTTGTGATTCTCTTTAGCAAACAGTAGGTGTGAATATTGTGTTTACAATGGCACAGAATCCGAGAATGAAGTTATGGAATTATTGATGAAGAGTAGTGACGAGGAAGACAACATTTTCTCAGACAAAGATATGGATGCTCCCGGGCCTTCTCATAATCGTTCAACACCACGTGCAGCTTCATCAGAAAATGAAACATCAGCAGGAGAAGATGATGATGGAGAAGGAGAAGAAGAAGAAGAGGTAAGAAATCTTCAGAAGCGAAAAAGAATTTACGATTGGTCGGCCAACAGTCCTGCGACAAAACGTCACTCTTTTGATAAAGATAAAGCAGTTAGCGGATTACGAATTAGTTTCGAAGACACGGCAACTCACTTAGATTTTTTAAAATATTTTTCCCCTTAGAACTTATTTCTGTCATTTGCACAGAATTAAATAATTATTACAAATTTGTTACCGCAAAATTGACATTAATATCCCGATTGTCCCGATGGAAAGATATAGAGCCTGCAGAATTTAATTTCTTCTTGGCGTGTTCACTGCTGATGCCAAGAGTAAACAAATTAGAAATAGACGAATATTGGGCAAAGGATTTGCTATTACTGACGCCGATATTTCCCCAAATTATGTCTAGGGACCGATTCAAACTAATTCTGCGACTTTTACATTTTTGTGACAATTCTACCCCTACTCAAGATAGCCTTGTAAAAATACGGCTTATTGTCGAACACACAAGAAAAAATTTAGAGAGGCCTTAAATCCATTTGAAAATTTAGTAATTGACGAAAGTTTGTTGCTATTCAAGCGGGCGCACCTCAGATACGGCCTGTCCGCAAGCCTCCGGTATAGAAATACTTTTGGAATTTTGTCATCCCTCTCTCAGGTAGCAAAAGGCCTAGTGTCCGCAAATCTCCGGAAATAGCTTGTGTTCGCAAATCTCCGTGTCCGCATCTCTCCGGTATTCGTTTAGATAACCTCGGTATGATACTGTCGGGTTCGTTCGCCTCACTGCAGCTACATACACTTCTTCGTCTATATATTCTTAAACTGTAGGGTATTGTGCGTCCTGTTAAAATAGAAACAGTGCTCCGTTTGAAAGGACAGGCAAGAAGATCAAATTCTTTGGAAGTATTTTTGGTCGTTAGAAATCTAATACCAAAGATTGTTTGTCGTAGACTAACAAAAATAGAGTGGGCATAAAGTGAATGGAAGAAGCAAAACGGTACAGAAGAGATACAGCGATACTCTCTAGAGTGTCTTTCCAGAACTCGTGTCACCCCGGTCTATAGTAATCACTGACTGTTCGAGAGGGATCAGGTAGTTTATAAATGGAAACTTCAGCCACTTTCTTGCACATAAAAATGTATAATAATAGTAGGCCAGAAAATCATAGGAGTCCAAACACAAAACTTTGAATGCCTGGGATCATAGTCAAAGAGAGACATCCGGAAAAGAATACCGTACATATAAAGATCGGATAATACTTCAAAGGATCGGTGTCACAACATTCAAGACCTACGTAAATAAAGATGAATTGTAAATATTTCACGATCCAGCAAGGAATTACTTTTTGATATAATGAAGCCAATTAAAAAGAGTTATTTCTCCTATTTATCCTTAACGATTACATAATAATTAAACATATAAAAGTATTAAAAAGTTAAAATAAAAATTAAATAAGAAACGTGAGATGACAGTCATATGTACATATGCCTCTCCAAGGTAGTGTGGTGTGCGTGTTTGTTTAATCATTCATTGTGTTCGTATAGACTACACATTCAAACTTGAGTAATCTGTTTGTAGCAGTGTAACATTTCAACAAACACTTAAAGAGGTGCGCTTTGGGTGCAGTCGCAGAAGGACCTGCCGTGCTAACTTAATGAAAATAAAAGGAAATTAATAGTGAGGTAGTCATGTTTAATTAAAGGTAGTAGTGAGGTTTGTCCCTATTAGTGAGGTAGATGGGGAAAATTGACAGAGAAAGAGTGAGGGGGAGAAGAGAGACGGGGGAGAGAGAATTACGAATTTTTAATTATTCTCATTCATACCGAATATCATTTGTAAGAATATAGTTATGCAGTTATTGGTATACAGTAGTACCGAAGCAACATGTTTCAAGTTGACTCCCATCCGTTGGAAATTTATTCACCATTCTGATTAATAAAAATTTCTACAAGTACCAATAATATAAATAACAACCTGCAGAAGCAGAAGAGTTTATATCTTACAGAGTTGAAGAGTTGTAATGTTACATTAATTATATTTTTGCTTTTCGTATATCACAGTGAGCAGTAATCTAATTTTTTTGAAATAATACGTGAAGGCTTATATATTAAGAATTAATTTTTTTTTATAGTTTCCGTAACTTGCTTGTAAAATAATTAGGTATCCAAAAGGTAAGTTACATATTTTAATAGCAACTTATAAGTTCCTCATCCTCGGTTTTTTCCTTTCTTCAAAATGTACCACTTCTTAATTGCGAATAAATTATTTAACGTAATAATCGTTTCACCAAAGGCTGTTTGGATCCTGTTAATAAAACTCTTGAGTCTGCTGCACATAATCCTCGCTTTTGGTTCATGTTTCGTTAACTTTCTACATTACAATAAGTTTAATTATTTTCAAGTTCCTTATAAGTAGCCAACTGTAGTAAACATCATGTACTTTGACCTCTCTCTCACTCTCTCTCTCTTTCTTTCTGTTACTCTTGTTCTTCTCAATAACTGTATCTCAGGAAGTCTGAACGTAACAGGTTCTTAAGTAAACTTCATATGACTTAACGTGCAAAATCTTAAACATCATTTGGGCTTCAGTTATGTTATAATTTTGTAAGAAAGCTATACAAAATACTTTTTACACTGCTTCTGTATACGAAACTAGGTGCAGGTATGTAATCAAATTTTTAAGTAGGCCTATTCATTCTAACACTGTTACAGTTTCTTGAAAACGCCGTATGTAAACAAACATTAAAACTTAGTAATAAGGTTTATCAAACTACTATTTTTCTTGGACGCATTAACGCAAATCAGTAATCTAGAGACCAATTTTATATTGAAAAATCGATGTCTAATAAACGGAATTTGATATGCAAAAATCCATCGGTTAAGAAAATAAAGTAAACTTGGTTAGTAACAAATAATTTTGGCAAAAATTTTTAATTTGATATAGGCTATAATTGATTCCAATTTTATTACAATCTGAGAAATGAAGACAAATAGATTTTCATAAACGTTGGTCTAGTAACAAAAAAAGTTTCATTCTTAAGCGCACAATATTATAATTTCCCTTTCATCCCGGAAAAAAGACTGTATTAAGCTACTATCATACTTGTCTAGTCTACACTATTTAATGGGTATATTATAGGTTTCACAAAAATTGATTATCTTACATATATAACGATTCATAATATGTCGTCATATCTGAGCCTTAATTGAAAGGGACAGACTGTGCGCTGCGCCGTAAGCTACACAGAGATCGTATAATAAGCAACTATCTCACTCTAACTTCCTCACAGTGAAACTCGCGGGCGGATGATTTTAGACGAATTTTATTCAATTCATTTTTGCAGTTCAACCTGCAATAACTTCAAAACCAATAAATATACAGCAATTCTGAAAACTGCATTGTGTTCAGTAATTAAATCTCTATAAGTAGCCAAAATCTCAATTAATATAATTAACAATTACAGAAGATACACAGAAGAAGAACGTGTTTTTTTAGACGTTTCTATTGGTTTAGCATTTGCATTTGTACACTGTACACTTTAAAATACAAAAAGTAAAATTGGTTAAAAAGTTTTACTTACAGTACGCCTACATCAGTTTTTGAAAAAGTTTGTGATTCGGCTGCTTCATACAATGAACACGTTTTTTGGAAACCATGAAGCCAAAGTGAGTCGACCTAACGCCGCTGCCCCAGACTCAGTTGCCCCAAATAAAGTATTTCAATTGTAAAAACTTAAATATTCAAAAATAGTGAACCATATCGCAGAATGACGTAAGTGTAGTGATGAAAAAGTGGTGATCAGCCAAAACATCAAGAGTAGTATCTTTACATCCCTAACCATTCGCTAACCAAAATTGCAAAAATTAGTTTGGAGATACGTCCGGATATGGGAGGTTCCGGATATCACAGGTCCGGATGTGACAGGTTGTACTGTATTTACCTTATAACAATTCCCCCTAAATAAAAGGGAAATCCCCAAATTCATATTTCGAAGCCACCTGTTGTAGATAAAACGGTATTTATCTTGGATACATACGTTTAATCTCATACAAACGTTTTTATGTGTGTTCCCATCAGCACCGACACACCTGTACAGGCTTCTCCATATTTTTCTACACCTGTCCAAATATGACTATACTGATTACAATAGTAATTTCTTCTACGGTTTGTTTATGACCATAAGATATGTCTTTATAGTTCCTTTTAAATACCATTATTTTCTGCTCATTCGTACAAAACTTTTAATTGTTGAATGTGCCAATTCTGATAATCTTTGCCAAACCCAAATTTTAATGTTATACGGCGTCACCTTATTATGTAGCAAACAAAATTAGAACAAATCACTGTTATTTTAGCAGTAGCTTTTTTAAGGAGCCCAGAGTAGGCCTACTAGTAGGCCTATACCTACCCGACACACACACATTTGAAGGATCAGTATTTTGTCTTGGAGTTTACTCTCCCAGCTGAGATACCCATGTTTTTAGGGACCAGGAACTCGCATTTGAACTTCTATCATCAGCTACATAATGTAAATCCTAGATAAATGTACAAGCCTATGCTCTAAAAGCCTAAGCTATGGTACCCACAATCATCTACGTTTTACTAAAATAATGGTTGCAAGTTAAATTTTTTGATTCATGTTGATGCTTTTGTCTCGAAGAAACCAGGTAAATTAATCTGCTTTTCGTATCCGGCCGACGATGGTGTGCTCCCACTTACGAACAGTGGCACTTGCAACTCGTTTCACTTGCGAACACTCAAGTAGATAAGACACGTAATTAATTTTTGATACGTGAGAGTACCTCCCACTTGCGAACACACACAACGATGTATGTACATCCACCCTGTATTGTGTTTATGTTTTTATAATTCGTTAAATGTATTTTTTGTTACCAACTACGTTTACCAAGTTACAATTTTTATAAAACGCACACACACACACACACACACACACACACACACACACACACACACACACACACACACACACACACACACACACACACACACACACACACACACACACACACACACACACTTGCATAGCCGCTCCCTCACTCTCTCTCTCTCTCTCTCTCTCTCTCTCACTCTCTCTCTCTCTCTCTCTAAATTAAAAAGGAAGGTTATTTTTTATTTATTTTTATTAGTCAACTTGTAGAATGGACGACGTGATCTTGAGAAACATCCCAACTTCAGAATCTTTTTCATATCTTTTAGTTTATCCAATTCAGTATACTTTTTCGTCCTTTTCATAGCTTAAAAATTTCACTCCATCGTTACATCGTGTTCTGAATAGATTTCTCTGCCTCAGATTATAAACATTTGATAATGTTTTTTATTCTTGGATGTGGTCTTCCAACGTGGCTGTTTAGTTTCTGATGCGTGCTTGTACGGTATTATTCATTGTATGACGTCGGAAGTAGCAGTTCCGTAACTCCTGTGGCACTAATCATTGTCTAGCTATTGTTCTACGAAACAATTAAAGAATTAATCGAGTTTCTCTTCCTCTGGAACTTGACCATGGATATACTGCCAGCCACATTCTACATCTTTTCGAAGGAAAGCAAGTATAGCACACATTAGGATTTTTGTGCTCCCTAAGTCATTTGAATGTGTATACTCGTGCAAAGTGACTACTACAGCTTTTGAATTTTCCATTCATGAAAAATTACTTTTAATCTTTCAAACTCTCTTTTCTATTGATTTAACCAAAAATCGGGAGCTTAGCTTGCACAACGTCTTCGCCCGGACGGAAACTACTCTCGTCAATTTTCAAACCGGGACAATTGACAAACTGGCCGGGACCCCGGGATCAGGTCGTCAAACCGGGACAATCCCGGTCAAACCGGGACGTATGGTAAGCCTATTTATACATGTATTTATCGGTTTTCAATATTGATGTGAGCATTGTACTGTAGAATTAGGAAGCGATTGTATTGAACGAATCACGATTATCAAATGATATACGGTATTCCTTTTAGTTCAACAATTCCGTCATCTCGTCTCCGGTACTTTGGAAAACCATTGTTATTTTCAATAGTTTAACGTAAAATGTTGCTCGGTTATTATGTGTACATATTCCATCAATCATGCAAGGAACATTAGGATTACGAGCTCTACAAGATCCATGTATCATTCAAGATAACAATTTTATGAATCCTTGGAAAACTGACTGGGTCAGGTATTTCTCCGCACAAAACTTAGGATAAGCAAGAGGTAGTGTATTAACTTTTTAAATTGTATATTATTATTATTTTTATTATGTTTTTACTATAAAATATTCATATTATTTTAATATGATTTTCTGGAACACGTTTGGTGGAAACGTAAAACCGGCCAGCTGATAAATAAGAGTTTGCGAGTTCAGACGTAGATGTGTATATATGTGTCAGCCAAAACAGTGTTTTGTAAACGTACACGTCTGTCATTACAACATTAAGAATGTTATTTGACCTTGAGTAGGTACTCATGTTGACGGGAATGAGAAATCTTGTCTCTGTGCTGGAGACCTGTGGTGTTAGCGCTGAATAGACACAACACATATCACTGTACATAGCAGTGGCTGACGTATATTAACCATTTCTGAGTTCGAGATACCACAACTCAGATTAAACTGTGCACAATGTTTGTAGAAAATACGGACGTGTGTGACGTAGACGCCAGTTTGCAAAATGCATAATCGTTCCCGCCAGAAATGTAATCACGTTTCTCGTTTATCTTGTCTCAGCCAAATAAACATTACTATGCGTTTACCATGTTCCAGTGTCCACCTTATTTCATAAACACTTGAGAAATTTTATTGTTTCTTACAGAGGCAACCTTAGAGGTGTCCGGCAGGTGTAAATGTACATAACCTCCTTGGCTCATTCTTTAATAAAAAATAAGGGAAAGAAATAGAACGAATAAGGAGAGAGAGAGAGAGAGAGAGAGAGAGAGAGAGAGAGAGAGAGAGAGAGAGAGAGAGAGCAAGAAAGTGAGACAGAGGTACACAGACAGAGAGGAGCTGTTTCGTTAATCAGGGTAAAATTATATGCAAATTTTGAGAAGGACCGGTGTCCTAGGCCAATGAAAACTTAGCTAAAAACATTAAAAATACGAAATATATACAGTGTACACAAAATCTGAGGTGTACAAAACATATAAAAGGCATGTCATAAGATTTATTTAACAAAAGAAATAATCGGAGTGGGCGAATGGTAGGAATAAATATGTAATTTAAACAATCCCTTTTAATAATAAATGGTTTTATAATAATTATGTTCAATACATATAGGCCTAAGTGTGTAAAACGAATTACCTACAAGAGTTTTAAAGATTAATGAAGATTTAATTAATTCCCTACAAGAGTTAATGAAGATTTGTCTTAAATTTTTTCAGAGTTACATAATTATTATTTGTTAAAATATACATATATTTTATTCAGAAAATATTAGATATTTGTATTTAATCTTTTATTTTATTTTATTTTTATTTTACCGAGAATAGTTACTATTTATAGAAAACCGTAGCAAAAAATATTTGTAATAAAAGTCTATCTGTACCGTATTCATACTTTTACCAGTACAGGTACAACCTGTCATATCCGGACTAATATGGCGACCGGCCGATCCGGATATGGAAAAATCCGGATATCACAAGGTCATTTATAAATACCGTATTTTCTCGCATAATTAACGCACTTTTTTGACGAAAAATACCGGCGAAAATTTCGGGTGCGTAAATTATTCAAGGATTTCAGATATACCAAAATTTCATTTGAAATTTATTGACATTTAAAAGATACATTAAATATACTGTATTATACACAAAATCAGTTCAACTCATTGAAGTTATCATCGGGGTATATTATAAAGATTCATAGTATGTCGTCATATCTGAGCGTTAGTTGAAAGGGACACTGTGCGCTGCGCCGTACGCTAGACAGAGAGCGTATAATAAGCAACTATCTCACTCTAACTTCGTCAGTGAAGCTCGCGGGCGGATGAGTGAATTTTATTCAATTCATTTTTGCAGTTCAACCTGCGATAACTTCAAAACCAATAAATATACAGCAATTCTGAAAACTGCATTGTGTTCAGTAATTAAATCTCTATAAGTAGTCAAAATCTCAATTAATATAATTAACAATTACAGAAGATACACAGAAGAAGAACGTGTTTTTTGAGTAGTATCTTTACATCCCTAACCATTTCGATAACCAAAATTGCAAAAATTAGTTTGGAGATACGTCAGGATATGGGAAGTTCCGGATATCACAGGTCCGGATGTGACAGGTTGTACTGTACTTTTTAACTACATATTATACTAATGTACAATGAAGATATACTTATTATATCTTTATTTAGTATATAGTTATTTACGTGTCAAGAAAAGAACGTGTGAATAAAGTGATCACAACATTTTATACCTTATATGTTTTCTGTCATTGAATGATTAACCCACTTTTTAATAACAGCGTTGAAAAATAGTTGATTACGTATTTCAAAGATTATTTTTACTACGGTACTGAAATTAAAAATAACTAAGATCGTATACAGGAATTAAACGTAGGCGACTGGAAGCAGTAATTGTATAAACAGCCGAGACACACCACCTGCTAATATTGCAGGAATTGCTTACGTTCAGTAGACTTGGCAACGTTGTGACCTTCGTGACTTTATATACATTTTGTGGCAAAACTGTGCATATTTTACATCACTAAAAGCTAAACCGATATCCGTGATAAAATGGTAATGCATTTTTTTACACGTGTGAGTCGTTTGTAACGATTATGTTAACAGGGTGATTATTATTCAACTTTTTTCAACAAACTATCTTGAAACGGATATATATTTTTACGGTTTTTTATGCTGATTACGAATATGTAAGAATAAAATGACTAAGCTTACTCGTAACTTTTATATATGGGGTCTCAAAAAGATCAACTTCTCTGGTCAGAACTTGCATGTTTAGCTAATGATGGATAAACGTGATTATATATATATGTGTGTGTATATATATGTATATATATATATTCCCTTCTTAGTCTTTTCATATGAAATAAATTATACTTTTTATAAAAAATTGCTTTAAATGTGTTGCTTTATCTATAATATAAATAATAATAATAATAATGTGTCTCAAATAGTTGTAATGCTATTGACGTTTCTTTACAGATTCGGGCAACCAAAGAGTTATAACCAATTTAATGATGTTAATAACGAGTCTGCATAACTCATAATTTACCCTCGATGGCCTGTGAGTAAATTGTCATACCGTTTCTAGAATCAAGCACTGTGGGTGATTTCCCACACCGAACAAAGGTAGGATAAGGAAATGACATCGCAAGAAAGGACCTGAGTAAATTGCCATACCACGGCTTACGATAACTACCTAGGACTACTGGTATATATGGTTTGGGTTAATGTCGATCACTTTTCTATGTTAGAGTGTCCTCTCTTGTTCAAAAGAGTTGTCACTGATGACCTTTTACGCTACAAACGTTTAGGCTGGTCGCTGCAGTCGTAAAGCGGTATTACAATAACAACTCTATCCTGCTAAAAAGTTCATTTCAGTCTAATACTCCACATAGTTTTCATAAAGAAAGCATCAAAACTGATGACGACATAGTAATCATCGCGAAAACTTCAAAAATTAGCATTTTAAAACGCTAATTATTTGAAAGGCCATTGCTGTTTGTATAGTTGTTTTGCACTATGTTTGAAATCTGATAGGTGTTAATAAAGGTATGTATGTTATTGAAAATGTTTTAATAACATAATCAAAGACAAAATCATAATAAATCATTTTCCTAGATAAATAGTATATCAAATATAAAACCCACGGTATTACAGTTGTAGATAAAACCGTGATATAAATATAGTTACATATAAAACTATATGAAAAAATAGTTATGTAGAAAAATAATCGTCAATAAAATAATACGTATGAACATCAGAGATATCACAATTATATAGGCCTACATACGAACAAAATTATATAAAATATACAGTTATCATCTGGATGATATCTTTGGGGGTTGTTTATGTACAGGCTACTTAAACAATTGATAATTTAATATATATTTGCACTGTATTTTGAATAATTTGTCTACTCGTCAGGTACACACAAATAACAAAATACTACAAATATTACTGTATTTAACAAAAAAAAGCTATAAGAAACAAAATCTAAAAATATATATAAATAGTTCCAACTTCTCCACTAAAGTAACAATTAAAAATACTTTGAAGCACACATAAAAATTTTCTCTGTTTATTTTTAATTTGTGTAAGATTTGTTTTCTTTCTTATAACCATTTTATTTTTATAATCTCTTTATTATCTGTACACGAAGTATATTATATCCTACTGAAAATGCTCGTAATTTCTTTAAGCATGCATAAGTAAATAGTTATACAATGTAAAATTCTGCTAAATTAATATGTCAAAATGGAAAGATATCTTACATATCACAGTGTAATATAAAAACATAAATTAATTGAAATTTTAAAAAGCAAATCGTACAAATTATTTAAGCTGTCGTAGAAGTTCGCCGTAAACTCCCATATTTCATGACACCTACACCAAGATTGGCTCTATTTACAATGCTTGCAACTAGTAGGTGGTGAACAAGTCGACTCATGTGTAAGTATACAATAACCTTTCCTTATACGTGCGTTCATAAATCGTCCCGGTACAGTTTGTGAAAGGCCGCAGGCTGTTCAGTACACCAAAGCATACATGAGCACTTTGTAGCTGCGCCTTCGATGTGCAGTTTTTTTCTTACTGATTCCGTTTATAGTCAACATCTATCGATTTTAGTGAAGTGTTAAAGCTGTATGTTTCATTTCCCCAGGCAGTTGGTTCACAGAACGCCTACTATTTATATTGCACTAGTCCGCTTTTAAACTGCCACGTTTACCGCATTTATTCAGTCCTTTCAACCCTTTAGCCCCTCTTTGGATGGCTCCGACACTTTTAACTTTTCAATAGGATTCCATATTTTATAACTGCATTTTTGCCGTTCTATACAATTAATAAAAGTACGGAACTTTAAATTTGGGGCATTTTATTCAAACTGAACCCGTTAGGCCTTTACACAAATATTACACGTTACTTTTATTTATATAGAGGTTTAAACAAGTACAATGAGCTGAAAATTATCTTGGAAATTTTATAATTCACACAGAATTCAAAAAATGATAAAAGTATAAATAATTTAGGACAATTAAAAATTATAAATGTTTTACGCATTGTAAGACAATTTTTTCTAGTAAGTAAGTAACCAGAAACATTATTTTAAAATTCATTACATACGATACATAAATTATTAAATACGTAAAAAGAGGAAGTAATAAAACTGGACATAAAGTCCATTATAAACCCTCTATCACAATAAACCTAACCAGTAACATTGGAGACGATGTTTTCCTTGCAGAAGGTAAGAAGACTTTGAAAAAGTATTGAATGATACAGTAGAAGTAGTACCAGAACAACTTATCTCATAAATCAACGAAGCAAAACTAAAGTTTTAGAAACCAAGGTATGAACTCTTTAAGTATTAACACTGTGAGAGGCAGCGTACACTAAGTGAATGAATTCAGCTATTTGTGTAATAGAATCACAACGGGTGGACAGAGCAGACAAAACATGAAAAAAAGACTAAAACAAAGTAAAAAGTTTTCTCAAAAAGAAAATTTCCTGTTGTTAAATATTAAATCAGGAATCAGGAAGAAATTACTTTCAATATTTTGGAGCAGCGAGTTACACGGATGCGTAACGTCGACAACAGGGAAACTGACAAACCAACAATAAAAGCAGTTTATGGTTTCATGGAAGAATGTTAAAAATTAAGTGGCAAACATAATAACGTACGCATGAGCATTCTTGAAATAATGGGAGAGAGGAGAAGGCAATGGAGAGTTATGAAAGGACACAAGACAAGTTGGTGAGGCACTGATTGAGACGCCCAGATTCACTGACGTTGGTGGCGGAGGGTGTAGTAAAGTGGAAAATACGCAGAAGAAGTCAGAGACCGGAGTAACTATCGTTGATTGTTGGGGATACAGAACGTTATATATATTTTGAGACGAAGAGAGGTCCGCATCAAATCAGTCAGGTGACTGACGACACATAGAAACAGTATGATATCGAGCAGATGAAAAATATAAATAACAAATTATAAATGAACAGACGGATATGTAGAAAGTTGCATTAATTTAAATAACTCTAAAGGAACTTTGCATGTAAATTTAACTAATGTATTATTAAATTTTTTAATAATCTAATGAGTATATAAAAATTCCTGTCTTAAAAAGTTTGATAAATTAGATTCATGCATTGAATATATGAATTCTAAATAAACTAAAATTAAACCGATGAGACTACAAACTTTTGTAATTAAATTTTAAAGAATCTACCCCCATGTTATGTGTAGGCCTATCGGCATGGAAATAACATAATTGTATAATTATAACTGAATGATTATAATTATATAATTGTATTTTATATAAATTATAATTATATTTTGTAACTAAATTTACGCAAGTGAATTCGAGATTGAATTATGATGTAGGTAATAAATACAGGGACAGATAAATATTCTAGCAACAAGTATTGTTTCAAGCGATGAATAAACGATTGAACACACACAAACACACACACACACATACACACACAAACACAGACACACACACAGATATGTGTGAAAAAAATGTAAAAAGTTTAAAAAATATCATAAATTAAGTGAAAAAGTGATGTTCATAAAATTTACAATTAAATGTTTTGTAATATTTTACTTGGCTGTTTGGCTAAGGTTCTGTATCATCTAGACTGGGCAATGATAAGAATAAAAGAAGGGTAATAATTTAATATTATTCAGAAGTAAAAGAGCAATAATCCTACCTTTATTTGATTTGATGACTTTTTTTCCTTCCTAAATAGATACTACACTTTTTCCATGATTAATTTAATCAGAAAGCACGTACAAATTAATTTAATTTGTATGCAAATTAATTTAATTTGTATGTAGTACGTACTCTGAAATTGTAAAAAAATTGATGTTGGTCTGTAAATTAAGTAAGATATTTACTCAAGTAAGTAAATAAGTACAGTAAATTATAATATTCAGAACAAAATATTTATATTATTAAAGCAATTTATATAATAAAATTTAAGTCATGATACTTGAATCACATTTTTCAAGAGGGTACGGGTTTGCAAGTGGACAAAGTTTTATTTATAGATCTTGTATAGGCCTATACAACAGTGCCGCGTGGAGGAGACGTAAACGCTACTAGAGTTGTAACTTGGCACAGGATAATACTGTGCGTAACTGTCAGCGGTGGTATTAATCAGTGTAGCACTGTCATTGTACACAGCGTGTAGATGCTCTGCAGTAACCACAGAAACTCAGTCACAAGTACTGTATATTAACCGTAACTTATATGTGATATTACGACGGTATATGCGAGCGTTTAGCGTTACCTCACCATAAATGCACATGCGTTGTGTTTGTGTGCGCGCTTAAAGATGGAGTAATTGCTATAAATTATAATATTTTCAGAAGTAAAACAAATTTTACGACTAACAAAAAGTTATGAGTTTTAACAATTTGATTCTGTTTATGTGGAATTTTAAAATACTTAATGGTCAACATTCCTTTATAAAAAAATGTTTTACATGTTTTATATGTTTTAAAAAAACCATATTTTATTTTTTTAAATGTGGTTAAGCTCTGTATTTGCAACTAACAGGTGCAGCTTCGTTGGTGATTTTGTTTTTATTAAATACAGCATATAGGCCTACTGGAGACAGAACACTTGCTGTTGTGACCGCTATGCGTAACATTATATGCTATTTAATAAGTGTATATAGAAAATTACATATTACTTCAGACATTATGAACTCCAACACAGCAGTAGAGAAGTATATTTTTACTAAAATACGAGTGGAAGCCGTTTGTCCTATTCTGCGTTCTGTTATCATCTCCATAATTTGACATTTAACTGTCTTTTAGAGCCCACAGTTCAGCTGCCAGTCTGGTCTGTGTGTGCTCCCGACACATATTGTTACCAGTAGTGCTGTCGGTTCATCCAAATGTGCATCTTGGCGTCTTGTCGTCCTGTTGACGGTCAGTTTTTGCTCCCTCTCTCCAATGGGATGCTAATTGTAGACGAATTTTAGCTTCAGATTTAGGTTAAATTTCCATAGCCATCTAGCGTGTTAAAGTTCCATTTAACGGAAACCATAAGAAAATTAATCCGTTACTATCACCTCCCATGAAACTACAAATCTAGAGTGTTGTTAGATACTCAACTTGCTGGACTGGACTGACGTCAATGTGTGTGTATGTGTGTGTTTTGAACAGTGGCAAATGCAGTATTTGTTGTGTAAGTCACCGAAATTAGTCAATTTTTTCAATCGTCAGACACTTCTATCGACTTTTGACTTTCAGTCAATAGACAGTATTGTGAAAAGGTAAAAGTGTCAATAATGTCTGTTACTTCTGTTACCAAGAAATTGTAAATTCTTAATTTTGGAAAATTATTGAGATTATGTGTGTTGCTCATTGTAATCGCTTTTACAGGTTTCAGTGTGGAAGAGCAACGTTACGACTAATGTCGGACGTAAGGTCTCCTTAATTTGAAATCAAGGAGAGAATTCAAGTTACGACGGACTTATAAAAATTTATTCCGAGTTGTATTGATATAAGTTAGAACAAATTGATATTAACGACCGGCAGTACACCAAAGAGCGTTTTTTTCTTTACGATTTTTCTGTTCTTAAACTTAGTAAATTCATAAAAATAAACCAGCTTTACTAACAAGTCGCATGATTATTTGACAATATGTTAAATTGAGTCATACTAATATAGCAAATTCACTGAGTATCCTAACAAGTAAGCTACATGTTGTAGCGTTACACATATATATACCATTGGCGAAGTGTAAGTAATAAAAATTTTGTCAATTAAGTTATAATGTAAATAGATAAGATAAATATAAAGTTAAGTAAAGTTTGTAATAAATATAAGGGAGTGGTGCAGGCGCCTATTTGCCGACACCCCGGCAAACAGAAGATACTGAACGGAAACGGTGCCGACCATAAAACTATAAATGCATTGTGTTCGCGATACAGCAAAAAACTTAACATTACCGTTAGAAAGTAGTGTTAACGCCCTTAGCTAAACAAAGGAATTCACCCACCCTAACGGCTGATTTTAGAAAGCGTAGCGTCATTTTTTTTAAGTAACGGAAAAACGCGGTAGAAGTCGATCGCCCAAACTATGTACCAATCACCGAAAGCGTCACTACTGAGCGGGAACTAACGGAGTCTCAGAAATGGATGATTTCAAACTAAGCGCTGAAAACTTTAAGCATAAGCCAATTGGAAAAACAGACAGACATCAGTGTAGAGGGAGGAAATCTGTCAGCACATAAAAAGAACGGGCAACAGCGAAAAAAGGAAGTTTTCGATAACAACCAGACGTGGAGTCCATGTCACTCCCAACGAAGAAATATCGGTTGAAAGTTTGAGTGTAAAGACGGTAAACGAATATAAGTGTATGAAGAACGGGCGGAGAAACGCGAAAGTCAGTATCGGAAGTATAATTATGTTATGTGCGCGGAATTGTGAGTTAACCAGTCAATTTGTAACCTGTGCGCGTCGACTAGTAAATTAGCGCGAAGCGAGTGATGTGTCAATCTCCCAGATACAAATTTAAGTGATTGTGAAATTCAGTGCACCCAGCAGAAGAACCGCTATCGGAATTATACAGAACAAGTAAATTTATAAATCATTGTCCATTAGTTATCAATCCAATGAAACAAACTTAGTTGGCTGACTCAAATGCTCATTTCATTCTAAAACAACCCACAAATCGTTCAGAGTTAAATAAAAATTATAACAATGCATTTATATGTAATATGAGAGGTACTGGTGTGAGTAGTAGTAGAGATAAATTTAATAGAGATTGAAATATTAATATGACAAGTTCAAAATATGAATTGATGATAACGATAAATCAACTGCTAGAATGTGAGTTGAATGATATAATTAATTTGTTTGATTTAGTGAGTTAAGTAGATATACAGTTATACAGTAATAAAAAAGTTGATGATATAACGATACATATGTGTAAATTAAGAGGTACAATATTGTGGGCATGTACCAATGTATAACTTTTACCAAGTAGTAGAATAAACCAACGGAAGTACTCCATATAAGAAATATTGAAGGATGTTTTTTATCAAGTATAAATATTAAATGTATGTAAGAATGAAGACCAATTCTTAAGAAGTATTGAAGGATGTTTTTAATCAATGATGAATCTTAAATGTATGTACTATTATTCAATCAATATAAGTCCTTTTAAGTCTGAACGATCTGAGTTATTATTTATATAACCCCCTGAGATTGAGTCCATCTCTGGTGCCCAAGAATTTAATAAAACCACAATAAAAAATATTTAATATTGTCGCCAACAAAGTGGTATAAGTATAAAAAAAAACCTTTAATATTGGCGCATCCAAACGTGGTGCACGATAAGAAACCTTTAATATTGGCGCCCAACGTGGGGCACGATAAGAAACCTTTAATATTGGCGCCCAACTTGGGGCTTAAACTAAACTCCAAAAGTTTAAAAGTGTTAAGCCTGGTAGAATGAAATGAGCAGACACTAAAAAATAAGAAATGTATATGTAAGTAGATTTAGTAATTAATGATAACAAGGAGTAGAAGTAAGATATTAAACAAAAATAATCAAACAACTCAACCAATTAACAATCAACTAAAAATGGCTAGCGGTGGAAGTGAGAATAATATTAACGAAGTAGAGTTTAAAGTAAACAATCAGATGGGGGAGACGGGTATATTTGAAGAATTAACAAATAACGGGAACCAGCCGATTTCTTCAGAGGCGAGGGGACCAGATGAAGAAGACGCAAGTACTGATGTCCCATCACCACAAACACAATTAGATATAGCAGCAATGCTACAGCAATTATCCAAACAAATGGCGGAAAATCAGCAAGTATCCAAACAAATGGCGGAAAATATGAAACAGTTAAAGAGAGACATTCAGGAAGACAGTATACAATTAAAGAGAGAGATTAAAGAGAACAACACCCGATTAGAACAAAACATTAAACAACAGTTAGACGAACATAAGAGGCAGATAGAGCAACAAGTTGAAGAGATGAGACAGGAAAACAAACAGTTAACTAATAAAATGCGAGCCGAAGCGAGAGAAGTAGTACAAGAGGAAATGGAAACATTCCAAAATCAGGTAAAGGAGCAATTGGAAAGGAGTGATCAAGTTATTAAGCAGAACTATGCCGAGGCCACACTAGAAATTAAGGCTATCCATAAGAAAATAGTCGATAACAGTCGAAAGAATAAAGAACAAATAAACATATGTAAAGACGACATTAACCGTGAGTTGACAGGAGTCAAAGAAACAAATGAGGAGCAGATAAAGAAATTAACGGAAAGATATGATAATAATTTCACAGAGGTAGACGGCAAGTTAACGAAGATAAAGGACGACGTGCGAGCACGCCTGGCTCAAGTTGGAGTGATACCAACGCACCGTGGGATAGCGGCAGAACACCTAAAGAATGTGATGTTTGATGGAGTAGGGGAATACCCTATG
Organism: Magicicada septendecula; assembly: GCA_034769895.1. Lineage (NCBI taxonomy): Eukaryota > Metazoa > Arthropoda > Insecta > Hemiptera > Cicadidae > Magicicada > Magicicada septendecula. The sequence continues at coordinate 951,463,773 of CM068367.1, forward strand.
GAGTTTCTAAAGGAACTAGAAGAAATTCGTACGGAGTATTACCCAGGTGAAGGTATTAATTGGGTCACGAGGAACCTTGAACGGGAAGCGGTTATATGGTGGAAGTTGGTAAAGAATGAGATCACAACATTTCAGCAGTTCCAAGATGTATTCATATCTAAAGTATAACATCTTTACTTGCGTTATAACATAGGGAACCCGTATTAATTGGTTCTGCCAATTATACAGGCTGCCTTCGTTGTAACAAGCTGAAAATTAATCAAATCACTAAAACAATTAATATACAAGGAACTTGGGGGGGGGTAGTCTGCTGATTTATGCACTCAATTTAGTATTGTACTAAAGATGACATCTCTTTATTTATGTCTATTTGATTATGCATAACATATCAACTTTTAACTTACAGTGAAAATCGTAATGGGTTTTCTACATTAAGATTTATAATACAGTTAGCGCTTTTTACCTCGGATCCGAGTTTCTATATATTACTTAGGAATTTAAAGTTTACTCTACTCCATTAATGAATTACTTTATTACTCTTTATACCATTTGAGGAATGGTTTCATTTAGTAGTGCAATGTTTCAACGCTACATCACACTTGTTACTTTACAACTTAAGGTTACTGAAGTTACTTGTTACAACATTTATTCTTAAACTTTAGAGATTGTCATTTTAAAGTCTTTTAGTTTACAATTACTTCTATTTCAAATGATACATATCCACGGAAGACAAGCCTCCGCGTCACCTCTTAGTTAAGGGTTTTAGTCCTAGTCCTCCACGCGTGATTCTTCGGTCTTCTCTCTCTCTCTAGTGGGTTGTCATCGTGGTAGTCTTTCTGGTGAAGGTCCTCGGACTTTACTAATGTTGATTCGGATGTTACGGTGTCATGAAGTCGTCCTGTTTCTCGGTGGTATTGTAAATACAGTTGAGGTCTTCGTCTTCACATTTTACAGTTATGCACATCACATTTGGTAATAGTACGGTTGTATCTGAATTTACATATACAACACTAAAATAACTTTAACTATATTTCATACTGGGAGATGTCACCTTACGCACTTAATTTTCTACATTACTTTTTCTGTTACACACTACATTCTCGTTGTATAACTCTTCACACGGTTATTTGAAACTAATAACCACATTTAACAAAATGTACATATTTTGTACAGCGCTCTGCTTTGAGCTGCTTACTGGTTGAACGACGCATCATCTCTGCTCTGCAACTATGTAGGAAGGGTCAGTTAATCGCGCGGAGGTTACGCGTCGCAGCGAAACAGTTCCACATTTCTCCTTTATTTAAATGGTTAAAGTTTGACTTTTTAATTATTCAGAGATATTCTTAATTACAAACGTTATTAAAGTACACTACTGTGGTCTTGTTTAATTATTTAAATAATGTCAAATTTACAAGTATTATTAGTTTGTTTAGGGGTCGGAATTCAAGTTAATTCCGGTTAGCGCATGTCTATGCTGGGTTAATTAACAAGGTTTACCCTATCTGTACACTCGTATTCCTTTTTATTTTATTATTAAAACTCTTTATTAAATATTATTATAATTTTATGATAGCGATAAAATTTAGTTTAATTGTGCGATTTTATTAAAATTTAAAATTTCTCAGCCTTTACATTACCTATTTATTAATTACTATATTTTTAATTAATGAAATCGTCACAAAAGGTTGGAATCAGTTAGTTCAGGAGGCGGTAAGTGACCGGCTGGAATACGGCAAATATAGTACAGATAGCGGACTAAGTATGATTCAGTATATGGAAAAATGTATTTTACAGAACCGTCAATTAATTCCGCCGATTTCAGATAAGCACTTAATTCGGAAAATCGCACGACATTATAGCCACGACATAACGGTAGCAACACTTACGACAGGTGTAAGTAATATTACAGAATTTAAATATTTATTGATGGAGTTTACAGCCATGCGTAACGATACTAGGGACCGGGTGTTTAACCATAATGACACACCCAAATACGACAACAGAGACAGGGCAGTCAACCAGAATGACGCGCAGAGATCTAGACGTGAAACGAACGACAAAGGAAACCGCACGTGGCAGGGTAGAAGGTTTGAACGACCGGCAGAGTACGACAATAACACCCCAGCACAAACTCAAGGGCGTCAGAACAATGAACCAACCCGATGGGACGGTAAGCCGATAATGTATAGGCAAAAATATGAACCACAATTCCAGGCAATTGCAAGCACAAGCGGAACGCAAGGTCAAGCACATGCGACCGATTCAAAGATAACGAGTTCAAAAAACTGAGTGACTCAATTAGTAGGCATAAGTTAGATGTAGAGTAGATATAGAAATATTAATACGACTTTTATAGACATAGGGGAAGAGTTACTTAGAGAAGAAGACGAAATGCAATTTAACCAAAAATGTAAGTGTCCAGAATTAGAAATTTATTTAAACGGAATTCCAGTAATCGCACTTATTGACACAGGGAGCCAGATTAGCGCTGTGTCGGAAGAGTGGTTTAATAATAATAAAAATAAAATGGGAAAAATAAATTTGTTGAAAATGTCTAACACGGTAATTAAAGGGGCTATTGGTAAAAAATCTAAGCAAATAACGAAACAAGCCATGGTAGAAATGAAAATAGGCCAGTGTACAATCGACGGTATTTTCATCATAGTACCGGAACTAATAAGGGATTGTATTTTGGGCATTGAAATTCTGAATGAAAGCGAATGTGTTATTAACCTACCACAAAACCGCATAACATTCAATAACAACACCAGTCAGCAAAGAATACCTGTGGATGCAGAAATACTAACAATTAAGATCAATGAAGACGAGCAAAAAACGCTGAAACTAATCGAAGAAAAACTGACTGAAGTCAACGGGATAACGACACAAACCAAGCAAAAGTTAGAGGACATTTTAATGGAGTATCGCTGTATATGTAAAGAAAGACCAGGACGGATTAAAGGATATCAGCATAAGTTCATCGTAACAGACACCACACTGTACTGCTCAAGGGGGTGGCCTATCCCACTCAAGTATCAAAATGCGGTGGATCAAGAAATTAGGACAATGGAGGAATATCAAGTCATCGAGCGAGCTGCCAGCCCATACATCAACCCGATAGTAACTGTTATAAAAAAGGACCAGACTGTGAGGTTATGTTTAGATGCACGTAAGATTAACTCAGCCACCATACCCGATTATGAAGGGGCCGTGTCAATTAATGAAGTTTTGGCAAGTTGTAATAATATTAAGGTTATGAGCAGCATTGATTTAACGAAGAGTTTCTGGCAAGTCCCCTTAACAGAAGAATGTCGTGATTACACCGGGTTTTTGTATAAAGGGCAATGCTACAGATATACGGTTACTCCTTTTGGCCTAAAAACGAGCCTGGCAAGCCTTACTCGTGGGTTGGACAAAGTACTAACGGAGGAAGTAAAGAAATTTACAATTATCTATGTTGACGATTGTTTGTGCGTGTCTAGCAGCGTCGAACAACACCTAATCCATCTGAGGTTATTAATGAAGAATTTAAAGAAGGCAAACCTCACCGTAAATCTCAAGAAATCACAGTTCTTCCGAGAAAAAATCGACTACCTCGGATATGAATTATCTACAAGCGATATCAGCGCATCACATGAGGAGGTTGCGGCTATAATGAAGTTTCCACGTCCGAAGAACCCGAAACAGTTGAAAGGTTTCCTAGGGCTGACAACTTTTATAACAAGTTTACAAGCCGTTATGCAGAGGCGACGCAACCACTTCTACGACTACTGAAGAAGGGGAGTAAGTTTCAATGGACCGAAGAATTAGACAGACAGTTCAGCGAAGTGAAAAATTTATTTGTAGACACTGTAATGCTTCATCACCCAGAACCTTATCAAAAGATTCTATTTGCAGACCGATGCCAGCAAGTATGCGCTAGGCGGCCAATTGTATCAAATTGATGACGACAACGAAATAGGGGTGATCGCATTTACGAGTCCGGTATTCCGAGGAGCCGAACTCAACTATTTCACAACCGAATTGGAGCTATTGAGCGTGGTGCACTGTCTCTAGAAGTTCAGGACATATGTATTAGGACGACCACTGACCGTCATCACAGACAATAAAGCTCTAACTTTCATGAAGAAATGTCAGTTGACTAATTCAAGAATGACACGCTGGATCCTAGCCATTCAGGAGTATGACTTTGACATCGTATATTGTAAAGGTAGTGAAAATATAGTAGCCGATGTACTTAGCAGGTATCCAGAAGATTTACAAGATCACGCAACCATGGACACTAATGAAGAATTAGAAATTAACAATATAAATATCACTTTGAGCAAATTACTTAAAAAACAATTACTAAATATAGGACATCACCAACGAAACGACGAGAGACTCAATAAAATTATAAATGAACTGAACAATGACCCGAACAGTAACTTACACGACATTTACACATGGTATAACAATAAATTGTATCGTAGAGAATGGAGAACTTGGAAACTAATAATCACCACAGAAATAAGTGAGAGGTTAATAGAAGAAATCCACACAAGTTACGGTCACATCGGGATGAAAAGAACATATCAGTTATTTAAAGAACACTTCACAGGAAACAAGGTGTATAAATTCACAAAACACATGATAAAGACGTGCGGAAATGCCAGAAGAATAAAGATCATCATAAAAAGGGTACTGGCGAAACCAAACCAATGCTACCCCAATCTAAAGGAGAAATGGTCAGCATGGATTATTATGGGCCACTTCCCACATCAACGAGTGGAGTTAAATATTTACTTATTATTGTTGACAACTTTACTAAATATGTGAAATTGTACCCCATGAAGAAAGCAACGACAGCAATAACCATCAACAAATTAAAACAGTATATTTTCGAAGTAGGAAAGCCTAAGACCATACTTACGGATAATGGGACACAGTTCACGAGTAAATCATGGACCGAGAATTTAGAGAAACTGGGAATACGACCCAAATATACGGCTATAAGAAATCCATGTACTAACCTATCGGAGAGAGTGAACCGACAACTAGGAAATTTGTTTAGAATTCTTGTTGGGGGTCACCATGCAAAATGGGCGAAATACATTCGGCTGGTGGAGGAGTGCATCAAAGGGACATATCACCATAACATCGAGATGACGCCGCACCAGGCGCAATGGAGCAAAAAACAAAAAGAGTATGGGAAAGGTTTATTGACAAGGAATTAATGAAAACCGAAGGTGGAGTGAACCAGCGTGAGATATATCGTAGGATAAAAGAAAAGGGAGAGAAGAGAGCGAAGAAACACAACGAAGAGGTACAACTCGTCAAGTTCAACATCGGTGACAAAGTGTTAGTCAAAACTAACCCGCTATCAGACTTGAGTAATAAGATAACCGCCAAGTTTTGTGAACTTTATGAGGGCCCATACGTAGTAAAGGAGTTAAAGGAAGGGGCGACCTATGTACTAGCCAATCCCAACAACACAGAGTCAATAAGGGGAGTTTTTATTACCCGACAATTAAAACCACTTTATAATTAATCAAAAAAAAAAGAGAAAAATTTAAACCTAAACTAACATATGTAATTGTCAATAGTTGAATGTAAATAGTTAGTTAGAAAAATGTAGTGTGTATAACAATGTAGTAGAATTGTAAGAGAATATTAGATATAACATACATAACTGTGAACAAATAATTCTAAAGAAAAGGTTGAATGAAATAGTGTAGATGTAGTGTAGATGACCGACAAGGGGGAACAAACTAGACAACCCAGTGAAAGTGACAGTATGGGGGTGTTGCCGATTCCAGGCAGAGTGGAAAGTAGGTCACAGACCGAAATGTAAACAAACAGTATGGTAGCACATTCAGAGGCGTAGAAATTGATTTACCAAAGATTGTATAAACAAACTTATGGGTAAATCAATTTGGGGACAATGTAGCGTTACACATATATATACCATTGGCGAAGTGTAAGTAATAAAAATTTTGTCAATTAAATTATAATGTAAATAGATAAGATAAATATAAAGTTAAGTAAAGTTTGTAATAAATATAAGGGAGTGGTGCAGGCGCCTGTTTGCCGACACCCCGGCAAACAGAAGATACAATAATGAACGGAAACGGTGCCGACCATAAAACTATAAATGCATTGTGTTCGCGATACAGCAAAAAACTTAACCATTACCGTTAGAAAGTAGTGTTAACGCCCTTAGCTAAACAAAGGAATTCACCCACCCTAACGGCTGATTTTAGAAAGCGAAGCGTCATTTTTTTTAAGTAACGGAAAAACGCGGTAGAAGTCGATCGCCCAAACTATGTACCAATCACCGAAAGCGTCACTACTGAGCGGGAACTAACGGAGTCTCAGAAATGGATGATTTCAAACTAAGCGCTGAAAACTTTAAGCATAAGCCAATTGGAAAAACAGACAGACATCAGTGTAGAGGGAGGAAATCTGTCAGCACATAAAAAGAACGGGCAACAGCGAAAAAAGGAAGTTTTCGATAACAACCAGACGTGGAGTCCATGTCACTCCCAACGAAGAAATATCGGTTGAAAGTTTGAGTGTAAAGACGGTAAACGAATATAAGTGTATGAAGAACGGACGGAGAAACGCGAAAGTCAGTATCGGAAGTATAATTATGTTATGTGCGCGGAATTGTGAGTTAACCAGTCAATTTGTAACCTGTGCGCGTCGACTAGTAAATTAGCGCGAAGCGAGTGATGTGTCAATCTCCCAGATACAAGTTTAAGTGATTGTGAAATTCAGTGCACCCAGCAGAAGAACCGCTATCGGAATTATACAGAACAAGTAAATTTATAAATCATTGTCCATTAGTTATCAATCCAATGAAACAAACTTAGTTGTCTGACTCAAATTCTCATTTCATTCTAAAACAACCCACAAATCGTTCAGAGTTAAATAAAAATTATAACAATGCATTTATATGTAATATGAGAGGTACTGGTGTGAGTAGTAGTAGAGATAAATTTAATAGAGATTGAAATATTAATATGACAAGTTCAAAATATGAATTGATGATAACGATAAATCAACTGCTAGAATGTGAGTTGAATGATATAATTAATTTGTTTGATTTAGTGAGTTAAGTAGATATACAGTTATACAGTAATAAAAATGTTGATGATATAACGATACATATGTGTAAATTAAGAGGTACAATATTGTGGGCACGTACCAATGTATAACTTATACGAAGTAGTAGAATAAACCAACGGAACTACTCCATATAAGAAATATTGAAGGATGTTTTTTATCAATTATAAATATTAAATATATGTAAGAATGAAGACTAATTCTTAAGAAATATTGAAGGATGTTTTTAATCAATGATGAATCTTAAATATATGTACTATTATTCAATCAATATAAGTCCTTTTAAGTCTGAACGATCTGAGTTATTATTCATATAACCCCCTGAGATTGAGTCCATGTCTGGCGCCCAAGAATTTAATAAAACCACAATAAAAAATATTTAATATTTTCGCCAACAAAGTGGTATAAGTATAAAAAAAAACCTTTAATATTGGCGCATCCAAACGTGGTGCACGATAAGAAACCTTTAATAATGTTGAGTGACGAAACGTTCGTATAAGCAATGTATACAATTTACATTAGGCGAAAATGATATTTGTAATTACTGTACTTATTGAAATAATGTAACGTGAAATAACAAATAACGTGGAAATAACTCTGTACTCTCTGCATGAAGAATAGTGATCACTGAGTAATCTACATCGTCATGTTGTAAATCTATAACTTACAGCACCAATGCTGTCAGCACAGTATCAGAGTGGTAACAAAGAATACAATAGGAATATAACACTAGTTCAGTATCCCAGTCCAACTCACCAACACAGTGACAACTGAAGGCTGTAAGCATTCTGTTATTTGTTATTTACACTCGTGACGGCAAGGATTCTGTACAGCAACATGGGTTTGTTGCCGGGTAGTCATGCCACTTCATCACGTGAAAGTGAATGTAATTTTATTATCGTAGATTTGTTTGTGGAACCTTCTAGCGATAATAATTTTACTAATAAGAATTATAAGTTACGTAATATATTTATAACATAAACAATCCCGTGATTAACATGATATCAAATACAAAAACATGCACACGATACCCAAAACAATAATAATTGTACGGTAGTATCTTGATTACATGGGTGTAGAAAACGAAAACTTTTACTGGGAGCCTTTACGTTCCACAAAATAAGAAAATAAATGCATAAACAAGATGCACTTTCATGAAGACACATTATTAAATAAGTGGAACAGCATTAGTTAATTAATACAAATCGGGATTCAATGTTTTACTTACAGATAAACAGTTCACCAATGAAAAACATAAATAATAGTTCTAAAAAACGGGTACAATCCATTCGGTGGTTAATCGATGTTACCTGCTACCTGGGTAAAAGTAAACTTTTTTAGCATCATCATTAAACCGATTTTTTTATGTCTCATTAAACCGAGGAAATTACATTGTCTGGTAAATTTCTTGAGGAATAAAATAGAATGTTAATGGTTCATGATTAAAAACAATGTTTTACCACTAAAACTGTCCGTGTTTTGAATTACCAAATTATATGCAGAATAATCTAACATTAACACACATGTATTAGTGAAACAAATACGAAATGAAATAAATAAAATACATTTGTGTCTATTATAATGTTTGAGACCACTACAATTGTTGTGACATGTAGATAAAATGTTCAAGAGAGACTTACTGGTTTTAGAAATTAGAGTGAGGATCACATAGTCAACACATTAGTGCAGTAAACATTCCGTATCCCTATATTTTTCACTACTTTCCAACGTATTCTACATGATTGGACACCAATATGATAATAAATAAATTGCTCAAACGTAGAATACCAAAGTTATGACAACTGGAGAACATAGTGATTGCAGATACTTTGTATCACTTGTTAAATAATGATGCAAACTAGCATAATCTGTAAATCTGTGCGTTGCCAGGAGGATATTATTAAGCCTATGAAATAGGCAACTTCCGTGACAGACCTGTACGAGTCACTATAGCTTGTTGACTCGTCTGAACAACGAAATTTTGAATGGTCTGGAGATTTCTACGCTTTCAAGAGGGTAGTCGATTGTTCTACCGGCATCTAGATGAGTCTTGTAGCACTCCCACATGACGGAGGCGACCTGGCTACGTATAAATAATAGTAGTGTTTCCGAAGCGACCATCCACTAGATTAAATTCCGACCGTCCGAGTTACTTGACAGTGATATATTGTTAAGTGTTAATTGTTAATTATTGTGTGGTGCGAGCAATTGTAATTGATGGCTTTTATTATTGCTGCGATATTGTACGTTCGACAACTTTAAACTAGCAAAAGTACTGGATATAGTCATTGTTTACGAAACTGCCATTACAACTGTGATTAACGACTTCTCTGTGTTCAATTATTTATTGCAATGTTATACTATGACGATCTTCGTGATGGAGTATCTCTAGGAATCTGTAGGGGACGAAATCATGAAAAGTTTCTTCTAAAAGCTTGGCAAAATCTTCCCCCAATCTTGATTTTCTCTATTGAGAACAAATTATAATTGATGTTTGACTATGTTAGTTTATTTATATCTTCTCAAATGCCATTGAAGGATAACAAATATTCTACTTCAAAAAACGTTGATATCTATAGGAAGAGGATACATTTCTTAGAAATAAAGATACATTTTTTTCCTGTATTTGTTCACCTTCATATTTTCTCCCCAAAGGTACCCCCTTAGATTCGCCTCTGAATCTAATAAATAAGCTTGATATTATAATAATCTGTAGATCCATAAAAAAATAAAAAATAACTTTTCCTCTTTTGAGATCTTGCTTCATTTTTCCAAATAATCTAAACGAATTCACACGTTAAGCGAATAAAGAAAAGATTCAATCAATTACATATCTAAGAAAAAACTACAATTACTAAATAGTTTCCGAAGTCACAGAACACAAGTAAGATCCCACATCTGTTTCATTCCACTTTTGGAAATCGAGACAAGGGATGTAAAGACAGCTACACCAGTGCTAAACGGTTTATTCGCGCTTTCTTGCTACTGACCGCTTTTCAAGGAAATCGAAACGAAAAACGAGACGAAATTCTTACTTTTACTGTAGAATTTTGGTAGCTACGTACCAAGAAAAGAGTCGCGTAAATATATCCCACAGACACTAATATTTCGGCTAACTATTGTTAATTAAATATTCATAGAAGTGAAATACGTCTCCCCCTCTTTCAGTGAAGAAAGTGGAGTATAGTAAATAAAAACCGACGAACTTTACTGTGTGCTCGGAGTGTACGGACAACCGGTAGCAGTTCACTGGCTAAACTCATTCTCTGTGGCGGGTAGTGCGTGAATCTTTGGGAGGTCGGGCCTCAAAAGGGTAAGAGCCCAAACAAACTACCGCGCTCATCTGTCGGATCTCCGGTTATCGACTTCTAGATACTACGCACGGCTTCCTGTAGTCTTATGGGTTCAGTGATTGGTGGTCTTGCTAACGTATGTTTAATGTTAATAGCTTTTAAAATAATAGTTAGCATTTTAAAACTTATTTAACAGTCAGACACAGTAAAGTAGACCTACTTTATATTATGAGCATGACACGACTCACAGTATTGCTTAGTGTTGTCACTTGGTAACAAATGAACAGAAAGGAGGAATTAATATAAATTGCTTACTCTTGAGTAAAAGACAGACGACGGGACTGTTACTCACACAACTAATTTCATTTAACTGTTTAGATTTTCCTTAATATGTAACAGCCTGGAACCACTCTCAGTTTCTAGACGTATTTTACAGTTTCGTATGTAACAGTAAAGGTCATTCTTTATGGCGTAGTAATTACAGTTATATTATGCACGTATTCGTACAAACTTCCTATTACAAACGTTTTAATTAAATTCATATATATATATATATATATATATATATATATATATATATATATATATATATAGACATGTTCCGGGTTCAAAATCCTCCCTCACTCCTCTCAAGCTTTCTCCCTTTCATGCAGCCAAATAATGAAAACCTCAACAATCCTTATGATGTTTGAGAAACGTTTCACCATGCTCTCCAAAATCCTGCCTCTGTCCATTTTAAATAAATGTACTCTCTCTATTTCAAAGGTCATAGTGCTTTTGTTTTACAGTAGATAATAATTCTGCGCAAAAACAAAATTTGAGTAGCACAAACTAAAAGGAATGTTTAAAAAAAAAAAATTATATATTATCAAATATTGCAATAAAAATAAGGAAATCCGGCTGAAGTTACTTATGTTTGGTGCATCGCGATATATGCATGTAAGGATACGGAACCTGGATAATAGGGAGAGCCCATAGATGGAAAATAGAAGCAACTGAAACACGTTGCTATAGGAGAATTAAAACTAAATTTGGTAGATAGAGAAACACACTAGCGAGATCTGGAAAGGTGAAATGTCTACAGATCAAATTTAACCGCATAATGTCTAAATAATAAACATACATTTTTAGACATTCAAATTTTAAACCAGTAAAGTAAATAAAAAGTACACAAAAAGTCACAAAATGAATCTGCTGTAAAATATCAATATATATAAACGCAATAATAACTAAGTCAATAAAGACAAAACAAAATGATAGGCCTAATAGTTTAAATTTTAAATATTATTAAAATAGATTAAAAAATAATTATTTAAGATTTCAATATAACCGTCAAAACATTTTACTGAGCAAAAAAATTATAACAATTCAAATACTGAATCGAAATACAGATCGATTAATGTTTGTAATAAACAGCTGAGAATTATGACCGTTGTACGGAACGTGCGTAACATATTGTTACGACGGTCTACTCGATCGTCGTAGGTACAGTGGAAACAAAATAAGTACAAGACACCAATTAAGTCACTAATCACCAGCTTTAATTTTTACGGTAAAACAGTTCGTAATTAACAACACAGTCTACTACAACAAATCAAATAAAAATTGTTCACACGCAATAAAATGTCACTAATATTAAACACAATTTTTTTACAATTAGCCTATACCGCCCGATTATAAAACGCAACACTTCACTAATAACCACTTGAACTTACACAGTAATCTCGCCTGATTATAACTCTCGAACCGCTCTGTAAATATATCGCTGCTATACTGACTACTAAGGCCGCTGCCGCCAAGTATTTTCAACGTTCACAGACCAGGAAGTTCCTAATTGCGTCTTAGCGTCCGTATGAACTACGTAATTAACTGCGGCCTTGACACAGTCAGCACGGCTGGCGGCATCGAGAAGATTCTCGCAAATGCGTCTACAGTCACGTATGCCACACACATTAGAGCGAGATTCTTCTGGCACATTCGGCAAACACGTAGATTGTTCTGTGATGTCGTAACACTATGTAATCAAAAAAAATTTGCTTGCGGAAGGAATTTATCATTTTTCTTATACAAAACACACACACAAGCGAATTTCTTGCAGTTTCACTATATTGATTGATGACTCGTTGGGCACTTGGTGAAACATATTACTACTAAGGTTTTAAATACATACAAACACTTGGTAAGTTTCAAACTTTTATTATTTACCTCTGACAATGTTTCAGTCTATTAAGCTATTCTCAAAGAGATCATAGAAACAACTAAACAAAGAAAGTGAGGGTGGTGAACATGTGTTAAGAGTGTGACAAGGACATGTGTGTGTGGGTTGTGTATGTTGGACGGGGTGGAGAAGCGGTCAAATGGGGTAGGGAAGGTCAAGTGTCTGTACAAACGCTAAATAGGAAGCAAATTCTAAACATTAACTAAACTAAATATCAACTTTTAATAAAGGGGATACACAAAATTTAGTTTGTTCCTTAGTTAAATTTTTTATTGCTTTTCTAATTTCTAGAATTACTAATAAATCAATTTTTATACTTTTTTGTATGTTGTGCGGTAGTGTTAAGTTTTTTATATATATGACATGATTTTGTTGTAAATGATCTGTATTGGCTGTATTAATTACAATTGCTTTCTTATGTTCAGAAATGCGATATTTCTGAGAACGGCCACATTGTCCGATATAAATAGCATCGTATTCTGCACAGTGTATTTTATAAACTCCATTTTCTCTAGTATGTTTTATTTACAGAAAACTCTGTAATACAGAGTAATCTGTACCTTCAATGCTACCAGCTACAACCTGAAGCGCCAAAATTGTAAGCACAATATCAAAGTGGTTACAATGAATACATTACTCAACAAACTGGCCGTCTAAAGAGAGAGAAAGCATGTGATTTTGTAATTTACATTTATTTTTCAAAATATTTTAAAATTAAATTATGTTACATTTAAGTTACATTTATTAGGTTACGTATATGTTACATTTATTATTTTCAAAATATTTTAGATTTCACATTAATATAGCTTGAGCGTTTTGATATTTGTGAACATGCAGATAGTGTTCTAGCATGTCACTATCATTCTGACGCTTTAGGATATAAAATATTTTTAGTTTTTCCCTCTTGTGCACATGTGCACATATGTACAAATGCTAAGATGAGCCTACCCTTGAACAGGTCACACACAGCTGGCCATGTGAGAAGCATGCACATTCTAAATTGATTCCGGCTACCCTAAGGGACTGCCCTTGCTCATTGTTTACTATCATCGAATGCAAACCTAATGGAGAATGCAGCCGCTTAAAATCGAAGGTAATATCGCTTGGTATTAATTGAATACGTGGAATAAAGTCATCTTCTCGTTTGGCATACCCTGTTATGACTTTTCTTAACTTCAATTACTTTCTTCTATTATGGGCGTGAGGGTCTTAACACATAGCCTCGAACCATGGCACGTTTTTGGTGGCTCGATGTTACGTAAAAATATTATTGGCGTTCCAACTTTTAAAGTCAGGATGTGACTCCAGGGGGGCTCCAAAGAATTGAGGAATTCAGTGGGATAAAACACAGCTTGCTCGTTGTCTGTGACTGTAAAGTCATCGCAGAGACGGAAAGTCGGTCCTGTATTCGGTTATTAATGTTATTCACGCTGTAGTTCTTGGGGGCTAAAATGGCACGCTCACAAAGCTATTGATGGTTTTTAAAATAGGTTGCAATGTCTGGGAAAACTGTATCAACAATATCTTGAACAGATTGAACAAATCTTCCGGGAAAGAAATTAAGCCAGTTATTGAGTCCGATGGTTTAGGAAGATGCAGAATTTTCTAGAGGCAAAGAGACAAGTGGGGGAAGAGACCCGAATTCTCGTGAAAGGCCTACACGAACGGACGGAGTTGTAGCGGGTGGAGGTAGAGGGCAAGTGTGCTCGACATAGGATGGTAATAGGGAGAAAGGCAGAAAGGCAGAAAGAGACAGAGATAGAGATGCCAAAGCAATATAGGCGCAAGGCGGCACTTGTAAGCAACCTAACCTAATCTTATATCGGCCAATCTGGAAGAAATATACGTCAACGCGTCCGCGAACACGAATTGGCAGTAGCAAAACAAGAAGATAACACATTCGTAACGAAGCACGCCAAGGAAACAAGACACACTTTTGATTTCAAAAACACAAAATTAATATTGGCACGTACCAACTATAAGAAAGTCAGACAGTACCGAGAAGCCATTGAAATATACCGGATGCGAGGGAGAGCGGTCAACGACAGAAACGAATATAAAGAACTTAGAAATTCCTACCTGACAGTTCACAAATTAACAAACAACATATGGCCACAACACACTCACCTCAACGCCCTAACCCTCCCACGGCAAAAATCACAAAGGAAGCAAGATATACAACGCGCAGGGTAGTAAAATCAACATCAGTACGCCTTGAAAATGTTTCGGGATTACGGAACGAAACGTCGGCAATATAAGCATTACATACACGGATGTACCCAAAAACCTGCTACAACACACACACACACACACACACACACACACACACACACACACACACACACACACACACACACACACACACACACACACATATAAATGCAACCTTCCTTTGTGGTGTATTTTGAAATCATTTTCTTACTTGTTATTACTACTACGCCTCCGCGACAATGATTATAGAAAATTATATTTCAGTGTTGATTTCCAAACAGGATTCCATTTTATTACAGGCCTCTAGTAGCTATCATTTATATGTTATTGTATTTTTATAGATAATGTAGATGATTTTCCGTTTGATGAATCGAGTACCGTAAATGCCTAAAAGAAATTTACAGGAGGATTCCACGTAGTAACGGTAAATCTTGTTAGTCATTCTCCCAATCATTCTTATACCTGCTCTTTAATGTATTGTTTCTATTTACGATTCAAGTTCTGTCTCTAAATTTAGTTTTCATTATCGATTTTAGTTTCACTTATTTATAAGTTTCTTATTTTAACTTCTTCATTTTAGTAGACCCAGGTTTTGAATAGTTATAATTTATTATAAAAGCGTATAATTAAAATTATTTTTTCCCTACAAAATATAAATAAAGTTTATTAATTTACGTTTTTATTATATCTTTCTCAACTTGTAGACAGGAGCTTCAGAACACTGTTAGTGCATTGGTAATATATTAATTATTAAAGTAAATGTTATGTAACTAACTAACCTGTAAGCTAACCACAGTTCCACATTAACAAATAAAGTGAAATAAATAAAAATATTAAAACAAACAAGAACTAATTAAATTTTCGTATAAATTGATCCAGTTAATTAAAATACCCTTGCTAAGTAGAAAGTCATTGGTATAGTTTAAGCACATATTATTATTTGACACACTACGCGAGTCTGTGTGTAGGCCTATAGCCTTTGCGTTTAGGCGCGCGTTTGTATCTAATTAGCCGGAGTATCCTAGTGCCGGAGTTGATTCAATAATCACAGGCTGAGAGACTAGCTACTTATATATCCTTAAATCGATAATGTTGAAGCAGGTGTCTCATGTAGACGGGGACTGTGAAATATCCATGGTGGATTTGCATACTAATATTATTCTCTTAACAAATTTGCTTTCTGTAACATGCAACGAAGTGTCTGTTATCCTAAAAACGTTTATTGTTTGTTTTACCCGGTTTTCGTTTTAAAACTTTGGTTTTGTTTTTCACTTATGATATGTAATATAATTATTTAGTTATAGTGAAACATATAAACGCCGCTTACATTTTAAATATAACTAGCCTATTTAAAAATCCTGTAGAACATCTTTTTTTCCAGTAGGCTACTTACATACATCCATCTCAAAAGCTGTATAAGGTTCCTTGCGAATACATTCAACATACGAGCTTTATTTACTTCCGTGTGTAAGTTATTAAACTGTTTTACGTTACAACATGTGTTTAAATATATCAGTAGAATGTCTAGGAGTTTAACAGACCTACAAAAATATCTCATCTTTCTTTGGGCGTATATGTATAACTACTACATATCTTTAGCTAACATACTACTAACACACTACAATACTTTAATTGTAGGTGTCAATCAAAAACTGACTATCTAGTTATTGCACATTAATAATTTATTGGTAATGTGTTGATTTAATGATAACAATCTTAATGGACAGCAATCAACAAAATTTCAAAATTTATCCTTGATACGTAATATTAATATAATTATACATAATATTATTCTGTTAATTCATATTAGCAGTGATAATTACAGTAAACTAACAATATTTACTGACAGTTAATACTTACTTATGAGAAAATTCTAATAAAAGATGTAGGTCTATTTTACTATTTTACAGTGAATTAATGTGACTTCATTTTCTGGGCACTTATTTATCTAAATTAAGTGCTTTACTCTTATTAAAACACAAAACAATGAAAGTAAACTACCCCTCCCGCTTAAACGAACAACCCCATTTTTTGATATTTACATTTTTGTTGAGTAATAGTTTCATTATGTGTAATTACTAAGGTAAACCTTAAGTGACTGCGATACAGTAAGTCCTGTGACTTTTTGCCGCCAGTATGTCATAAACAACAACGTAGACGTTATTCACAATACGCTAATAAGTAATGAAATCCATTTCCATCTGAGCGGATATGTAAATAAACAAACCTTTCGGTACTGAAAGCCAAATAACCGTCGAGAAATGCTTCGAGAACCATTCCACACTGCTAAACTTACTGTATGGTGTACAGTAGCTTATTTTTTAATAATCAGTCCTCACTTCTTTGAGGATGAGAATGGGAATTCCATTACTGTCACATCAGAGTAATGTGTCCAAATGATTAACCAATTTTTGTTTCCCCAAGTAGCAGAAAAGTCTGAAATCACGCCAAACAGCATGGGGAGCAATCAGCCATAGGGCTAGACGATCAACGGATGTAGTTTAACGAGTTACCTTCAGGAGTAGCAACATTCCGTGGCCCGCGAGACTACCAGCGTGCCATTTATTCTACTGGGGATATTTTGAGAGTAAGGTGTACAATGATCCACCCCTATGAAACATCGAAACACTCACAGTTGGTGTAATTTCTGTTCACATGTTACAGCGTGTAATGGAAAACGTAAAAACTGGACTTCAAAAGTGTCTGATTTGAAACTGTTTCCACATTCGGGGCGTAGTGTTCAAAATTTGTAGTTTCTGCGTTTAGTTAAATGGTATTATGTATACTTTCAATTTAGTGTAAATGTTAATATCCTTCTTCTTCTTCTTCAATGGAGCTACAACCCATTACTGAGTCAAGGCCTCCTTTTATAGTCTCCGCCAGTTATCCCGGTCAAGTGCAGCTGCTCTCCAGTTCCGGGTCCCAAGGATATGGCGCGCATCATAATTCACACCGTCTTCCCAATGTAGTTTGGGTCTACCAGCTACATTGATATGTTCTGTGAGTGCCTTTCTCAATATTTCACTCTCCCCCATTCTGATCACATGTCCAGTTCACTTGAGTCTACCAAGTTTTACAGTATAACTTTCACACTCTCTGGTTCGTTCAGAAGAGTGTTCAGTTCTTGGTTAGCCCTTTCCTGCATTCACCTCCCACACATATTGAACCAAAAGTATTGCGGCGGATTTTGCGTTCATGAACCAGCAGGCTTGACTCAGACTTTCTCGAAATGGTCCAGGTCTCTGAACCATATGTGAGAACTGGGCGGATCAGTGTTTTATACAGACGCTCCTGGCAATTGTTCTGCTCTGAAACAGGGCTCTGAGACCAAAGAAGCATGTATTAGCTGAGGTGATTCTTCGCTTTATTTCTTCTGTCGTTTCCTCATCGGAGTTAACATGGCATCCTAAAGAAAGAAAGTTGTTGACTTCTTCGAAGGAATATACGCCAATTTGGACGTGCTCCCCTTCTCTAGTTTCTTGTCCTGTGACCATGTATATTTTGTCTTGCTTTCGTTTATTATGAGACCCAGCCTCCTTGCGGGACCTTCAGGAGCAAGAAAAGCTTCAGTGACTGATCGAAGGGACCTCTCGATTATATCTAGGTTATCGGCATATACTAGGACCTGCACCAACCTGTTGAATACAGTCACGGAGGAATCTATTTCAGCATGTCTCATAGTTTTTTCTAAGACAAAAATGTAGAGGAGGCAAGCAAGAGCATCGCCTTTGAGGACTCCCTTTCCATAGTCAAAATCTCCTGATAAGCCATTCTGGATCCTCACCATGACCTTCACTATTAGCATTGTCATCCTACACAATCTTGTTAATTTCTTTTGTATGCGTAGTTCTTCAAGAGCAGTGTAAAGTTCTTGTTTATCAATGATAACGTATGCATTTCTGAAATCTATGAAGAGGTGATGGGTTTGAAGCTTATGTTCTCTACTTTTCTCCAGAATTTGTCGGAGTGTGAAAACTTGGTCTATTGTCGATTTCCCTCTTCTAAATCCGCATTGATATCGACCAGTCACCTGATCAGCATGTGGAATCAGTTTTTGGTACAATATATGGGACATTATTTTATACGCCACAGGGAGAACAGAAATGCCTCGGTCATTGTTATAGTCTAGTTGATTCCCCTTTTTATAAACCGGACTTATAACTGTCTTCTGCCAAGCTGTTGGCAATTTCTCCTTTATCCATATATCAATCATATGGTCTTGAAGGGTTTTAACCAGCTCTGGGCCACCGTTTTTGAAAAGTTATGCAGGAAGATCATCAGAACCGGGAGCTTTGTTGTTTTCAAGTCTTTCTATTGCCGCTATCACATCA
This sequence comes from Magicicada septendecula, assembly GCA_034769895.1. Lineage (NCBI taxonomy): Eukaryota > Metazoa > Arthropoda > Insecta > Hemiptera > Cicadidae > Magicicada > Magicicada septendecula. The sequence goes on from CM068367.1 coordinate 951,482,933, forward strand.
TCTTCATCAGGAGGCTCAATGTGTTCGTGTTCCTCTAGGTCAGGTGGTACATAGTTGCCCGGCTCGATATTCTTAGAAAGAAGAGCTTCAAAGTGCTTGCGCCACCTTTCGAGGATCTTCCTCTTTTCTGTAAGTAGAGTGCCGTCAGTGTCACGACAAGCTGTCGTCCTGGGCTTGAAGGGTTCCCTACCTTAGTTTACTTTTGTAAAATTTTCTGATTTCATTGGCTTAAGATCTTGGATCTCTACCAGCTGATGATTCTTCCAATGACGCTGTGGACCTGATTCAGACATATTTTTACATCACAGGTATGTATGTACGCTTTCTAAACTGATCCACGGTATTTCTTTAAGTAACAAGTATGTATTGCACTTTCTAAACTGATGCATTTTAAGTGGCAGTTATGTATGTACGCTTCTCAAACTGATGCACGCCATTTCATTAAGTGGCAGGTAAGTATTGCACGCTTTCTAACAAAGTTTTCTGACCAATACACGACACATGTTATAAACATACAGCACCTTTTACTAAATAAGTAAGTTTAGTTTCTTCTTGGTGAATTGAAAGATTGAAAAAACAAAATATAATTTAAAAAAGACAAACATAATAAACATAAAACAAATTAAATTTAAAAAACACCATAAAGGTGGCGAAGTTTCAGAAATGATTTTTCGTACAATCAGTTTAAAAAAATCCTCAAAAAATGTTTATTAAATAAGATATTGAAGTTTGTGGAACCTAATGTATCTTGCGTATAGAGAAATAACGCTATTTACAATAATTACGAATGCTCCATATATTAATCATAAAGAGTGAAGTCCTAATGGCTGGTAATTCCTATCGTTAAAAATGGTTAAATAATAAATTACACGTATTATTAAAAGAAAAGGTAAGCTCGAATTAAAATCAGACATAGTATCTTGTTTTGTAAAATGAATAGCTGCAAAGAATTTAATCGTTCAATTAAAACAATAAGCCTTGGTAAGTTACAAGGAAGGTAAATTAGAAAATTAGAAACGTAATTAGGGTTGTGATTATGGAATAGGCCTGCATGCGTTCTAAGAAGGTTAGGCTTACTACAACTGAGTGAGTTATGAATTTGGGTACTACAAAGAGTACCTACAAAGTAGTTACTACAAACAGTAATGAATTTGGGTGCAATTCAAATAGAATTCTTTGAGTCACAATGTCACAACGAAAGTTATAACGTAATTATTATGACACATGTTCATGGTTGAGTAGCATACACGTTGCCATTTTAGCAACTACAGAGCAGTGGAATTTGCAATGTTATGTGCTTTTATAATCTAGTCGTTTTCTGAAACAGATGACTTAGTTACTGGAACGCAGCGAAAGTCTTGTATTTTAGTGAAGACGGAGACGGAAAATATCTCGTCGTATAATAAACTTACAGCGTACCTATCATAAACACGCATAATGTAACGTAACGTAACGCATGCCTAACGAAAACATTTTTAACTTGTTGTACCTGTTATTGTACCTATTATTGTCTGTGAAAACGGCATGAACAGTGAAGATATTATTGCAATGAAATGTGATTGGTATTTTAATACGTACATGTTAATTATTCGAAAAATATGAATAGTATCGTATTGTAAACAGGTGAAAAGATCGTCTCCTTTGCTATTGTTGTGTGTGTATGTTTTCTTATTCTTCGTCAGACAAAAGGGTGTTTCGAAAATAACGATAGATTCATAACAAGGCTGTACTACGTACTCACAAAAAGTTACTTTTACTCTTTACTGTTTTAGTACAGATTGAAACAACAGAGGAAACGTACCGACCTGATAATTGCAACGTTGTGCGGAGATTTGACAACACGGTATGTGTGTGAGATTGGTTTATTTCAAACTGACTTCTCCGGTAGCAAGTAGTACAAATACATGTATAACATTTACGAATTAATTTAGCAACACACGCCATAAATAAGGACACTGTCTTCCAGATGTCAATAACATAATACAAACAAATACATACATACAAAGGCATTGTTATCAATGCTTAGAGTTATGAACATATAGGCAGATGAGCGTGTTGAGCGCCCCCCTCACACACACACACACACACACACACACAGAAATAATGCTCCAAAGAAATTTGAATCTATCTAAACACATGACACCACTTTTAAATACTAATTACTGTTCATAAAATAAATTTATCCACTCGACCCATTGACAAGACCACAACTAACTGGCAGCATTCAGCCAAATTTTTATCAACTGACAGCAGAACCAAACCAGTACTTGTTATTGACTACGTTTTCCTGTGTATTGATTTCTAAACGTTTCGAGTGATCTGTTTTAATGACTTTCTGAAACATGTAGGCTAGCTACATCTGTTTGCAAGTGGCTCTATGTGCCTGGCGCATAATAGAACAGGATCTACCTTACCATTAAGAAGAGTCACTAAGCAAGTAACTCTAATCAGCTTCAAACGTATTCAATAGTATATTTCGAATCCAGTGGCGTATCTACAATTTGGTCTTGGAGGGGGTCTGGTCAAGTCGGCTTCATAAAAAAAAAAATAAAAAATAAGTGAAGACTAATCAATATTCCTATCTTTACAGTAGTTGAAAAACGTGTGATAACATCCAAATATCAATCCCATTAAAAGTAAATGGTAATAATACAATAAAAATGCGTGTTATTGCAAATATCCTTTAGAAGATACTTATTAACTGTATTGATTTTCCTATATTTCATACTTCAAACGTATACGCAGATGGTGTATAATAAACTTGGTTGTACTCTTAAAAAAGACTTACTATATTAGTGTACACAGCTGAAAAAATAGTAAAATAGCCTCAAAATTAAAAGACATTTCTACCCTATGATGTGGAGGGTCCGGTCTGATTCGTCCTCCTCCGTAAATATAGCCCTTTTTTGAATAATATTTCTAAGTTTTGATTGGGATGAATCTTGGGTGCGGAATAAGTATAGATTGTTGTATAAACTAATATGCGGTTGAAGATGATTTAAATATTATTCTCTTCTTCTGCAGGCCAATTTCGTACAATATTAAAGCAGCAGTAGGCCTACACGAGGAAAGCAAAAATTTGGTGTTATTGTCACTGGATGCTAGATATAGTCCAAATCACTGATAAATGCCAGTGACAGGCAGTAAGTATTTTAAATAACAATAATTTTGGGTAATATGAATCCAGATGTGCCCGAGTCAAGACATGTTTATGTGGAAATTCTACCCATGGCCCTTGTGTCGAAACGATGCATGCATTAACTTCGGTGGTCAATGCTTATCTAGGTCACGCAACTGTCCTGTTCATAAACAAGAGGTAGACATTCAAGGAATAACAAATTTAAAGAAAATCAACTACCTCGGAGCTAAAAGAATTGTTAACCATGCAAACCTGAGCAAAGTTAGCTATGCGCAGGCTATAAAGTCTACTCCAGCAATGAAGTCACATAGTGAAAGAGATAATGCCGGCAGTTTCGCGTTTCATTGAGTGATTCTTAGAAAAATATATAAGAAATCGTAATCAAGTGTAGTAGTATCCAGCGTAAGTGCAATGAATACAAGCGTGTCTACTACAAGACCCTCAACCCGCCAAGAAAGGCAGGATCAAACAATGTGCCCTTCCGACTGCAGTCACCTCCAGTGGCAGCAAGACGGGGAGAGGGTAACGGTCGTCCATCGCCCCTACCTCTCAGATACACCAGGGAGGACTTTCTGAAAATGAAAGCGGAGACAAGATATGTCTCCAAGAGATGACCTTCCGATCGGAGTTCAGTTCTATTGCCGGTGCCAATGATCTCACCGACCACGGTGACCTGTCAGAGCTCAGCAATCTTCAAGAGAAGAAGAAGAAAAGCTGGCCTAAGGTGGAGCCAAGAAAGGACGCGCGGTCTTTGGCAACTAATTTTGTCACAACCAGCCTAAGGAGCATACTTCATTAGAATTCATTGGTTACTCTTTGCGTTATTATGAACGGAAGATGCTACTAACCAGGTATAGACCGATGTGCAAATCATCGCTAACTGCGGTTAAACGTGTCCCCCATATGACTTGGGAAGCAGACAAGAAAGACTTATTGCGCCTGCCCATCCCACCAGTGCTATCCGAAATGGGTTATGGACGCGCGGTGTACTCTTCAGCCAGGAGGTCGTGAAAAAGCTAGATCCTATACACATTCTAGAGTGCGCTATGTCATAGGGGAATTACACACTATCCCAGCACAGAGTTTATACTGAGAAGCAGTAATGACGTCATTACATCTTCGAGTTGCTGAGTTACGTGGCTAAAATTTTAGCACTACCGAGCATCGTAAACCACGTGATGATTGCGAGCAACAGACTTGCGAGGATATAAAACCGCCGTTGTTAGTTTACTCGACCATGTGGCATCTATGCGCTCGAAATAGGCCAGCGCTACAACATCAAGATACCGACGGCCCAAGCGCACGTTCCCTACAACGTGCCTCTCTGGCTGCGTCGCGAACGAAATTGCCGGCTGCATTTCGCCAGTAGAAGAACACAATTGTGCCTCCCAATTGACCTGAAACTGGTTTTTAGATCAATCCTGGAAGAATACGTCGAAGAACGTACAATTGTATCCCACTGATGGCTCGAAGACGGAGAGCGAAGTGGGTAGCGCGTTTGGCATCGAGGGCGCCTCCCGTTCGTGGACACTGCCCAAAGCGGCTAGTGTACACACCGCCGACATGTATGCGGTGTGGCAGGCTCGTCGATTCTATGAACACCGAGGTAAGAGAAAATGCTTTATTCACTGAGTTTTCTAACTGCCTTGGACAATGCGAGCACAGTGGATCCTTTATTGGCACTATGCCTTGCTTTAGACTACGAATTGGGCACACCAAATTGATGTCCTCTTACCTAATACAAGGATAAGAACGATACGTCTGCACTTGTGGTGGAGCATTTACAGTGAACCATATAAGAGAAGACTGTAGTGCTCTTGCTGATCTCAGACAAAGAACACAGTAAAATGTAACCTGAAACGAAACGAACATTTAGCGATAGAACATAGAACCCTGACCTTCCTAAAAACAGCAAGTTTACTGTATCGGTTCTGAAAAGATTGTTTGCAAAAAGATTGTATTTGTTGCTTAATTTAATTTTTGTATCTAAGACATTTTCGTTGAGTATCGTAACTATAATGTAGGTGAGAACCGACCGTATAGTTGAGCAACACACCTGGTCGACGTTGTCGAGCTAAAAGTCTTAGTTGCCGAGCCCTTAAAACATAAAACAGAAGAAAAAGAAGAAGAAGAAGAAGAAGAAGAAGAAGAAGTTGAAGAAGAAGAAGAAGAAGAAGAAGAAGAAGAAGAAGAAGAAGAAGAAGAAGACAAACATAAAACATAAAACATAAAACATAAAACATAAAACATAAAACATAAAACATAAAACATAAAACATAAAACATAAACATAAAACATAAAACATAAAACATAAAACATAAAACAAAACAAAACAAAACAAAAAACATAAAACATAAAACATAAAACATAAAACATAAAACATAAAACATAAAACATAAAACATAACATAAAACAAAACATAAAACATAAAACATAAAACATAAAACATAAAACACCAACAACAACGATAACAATAACAATAACAATAACGATAACGATAACAACAACAACAATAACAACGCAACGAAGGTACGTTTACAACTATCTTTTGAGAAGACAGAGTAGATGACCCTGGGCACCAAAGGATACAACCTATGAAAGACAATGAAGACCAAATATTGTGATATCGTAAGCACCCAAAATTCAAGTGCCTAGGTAAGGTTCTAACCCCGAAAATCGATTAAAAAATGTTTGAAGAAAGGGAATGAATTATGTAGATAGGGTTTACACTGTACCAGGAGACTTACAAAACCAAATAACTATACTATCAAGCCAAATTCAGACAGTATAATACAGTAAAAAAAAAACGGAATACTTAAAAGTGGTAGAAAGAATAAGTAAAGGAGTCACGGAAGTAGGTAAAAAGGAAAGGAATTAAATAAGGAGAATTTTGGGACCAAGAAATTTATCAGCAAATAAGTTAACATTTTATATGAGACCGAACCAACAATTGTGTGAAAATTTTGAGATACCTCGATTACGATAAAGTAAAGACGAATGACTTTCAATGGTCGCCTTAAAAGAATGGAGACAGAGTAAATAGCAAGCTAGATCTCACTTTCCAGGAGAATAGAAAGACAGATATACTATGGCTGAAAGAAATCCACCAGGATCTAGAAAATTGCGGAATCGGGAAGAAAATATAGGAAACAGAGAAGTGTTTGGAAGGAAACTTGCGGAGGGGAAGTACTTGACCGAGGAGAAACAAAAGAGTGTTATCGGGAGAAGAACGAGTAAGAGCAAGTCAGAGAATGAATGAACACTGTCGACGGAGAAAATGGAGTTTGTGTAATCGCAGCCCATAGTTAGTTAAAGCGAAAAAGAAATGGAAAGGAGGACTAATAATAACTAATAACAACAACGTCAACAACAACAAACACAACATCAATGATAATAATAATAATAATAGTGTACCTGGCAAATTCACAGCGGTGATTCATGATTCATCACCGCGAACAGCTGCTGGCGAAAGTTCACAGCGTACCGGTATCCTGTACCGGTATAAGTGATGGTTTATGTGCTGGTTCCAGAAGTTTATTGGTTTTCGTCTCGTAATTACGAAACACGAGTCTACTGTTAAAAAAGTGTTAAATTGTTAAAATATATTTTTAGTATTACTTAATTAACATTATTAGAATACCTTAATAAATAGGTTAGTCTAACTCCTAGCATACACATGATTATAATTCTACCAGTTTTAAACTCATTTTACATAAATTCTTTGTTATTTTTAAATGAAAATATAATTGAAAACTAAAAAGATAGATGATTTGATATTTCAAAATTTCATACAAATAATTTATTCATGTGAAACGAAATATATTTATTAAACTATAATAATAAGTATTATTATTTATGTATATATGATATAATAAAATTATTAACATTATTTGTGTTATGTTTTAAAGTATTTGAAACCGATTTGAAACAACAAATTATTTTGTGTACGTTAAAATATATTCTGTGACCTCCTTAACAGCAAAATCAGAATTCCAGACTTTGGCTCAGAACATTGAGTTACTTTTCAATTTCTTAATAAATAGCAATTAATCTAAGCGAAAAATCTAAATATTAAACAGTTAATCAGGTATTAAATGTTATTTACGTAGAATTTTAACATTACTGCCTTTCAAATACATGCCGTATTGGAAGACAGGGATGTATGTAACTAAAGTAAAGTATTTCTTCTATATACGGTCTGAATCACGGAAAGGTCCAGATCATAACAATCAATTTTTGCTGTGTAAATTTGTTACAGAGTATTTACTATTTGTTTTATTTAATACTACGGTTTGCATACTCAATTTACCCTATCTTCTTTTCTGCGATCTGGCTCAGAATATTTCCGAACGGAATCCTCAATTGGACACGTGACGTGACGAACTCCTTAAAAATGTTTTAGTAAAAAATCATTTAACGTATAATATTGAAAAATATGTTTTATAGAAACAAAAAAATGTGAACTTAACTTCTCTTGTATAATTAAATCCAATTAACTAACCTTATAATCGCAAAAAAATCTTGTAAAACTTATTGTTTAATTTCACAAATCTTACCTAATAAGTGTCAATATGTTTTCTTTCAGTTCAGGCAGCACTGATTAAACGTTATTTCAAAACATTAAAAAATGGAATATTAGTGAATAAAATTACACTTACATGTGGACAACGGATGTGTTGCAAAATGCTTACTTCTAGCACATGCAAAGCTTCCAACATATTGTGCAAAATTTATCAATGTTGCATGCATAATTTGTTTCTTAACAATTAAGTGTTAAACAGGTATTGAATAGGTATTAATCTTCTTCTGTAAATAAAATTAATGAACCTTGTGATTGTTTTCAATTAGGAAATGAGCAGATTGGGATTAAAATTATCCATTGTTCAACATTTGGTGTATTAAAAATGTATCGTTGAAAAGCTATGGTTTATCTAGTAACAACACTGTTATTCGGTTCAACACGCATATTTTTATTACTTTTAACACCAAAGGTTTTGCCCATGCTAAAATGAGGCACCCTAGTGATGATAAAAACAATGTTGTTGTTATTATTAACGAAAACCACGAATGTCTATGACTTATCTACTAAGTGAATTGTAGACATAACATTTTAAGCCCAAGTCTGCGCAAATAGACTGAAATTTTTTGCTAAAATTTTGCATTGACAAAAATAAACTCAATGTGCGCTAGCACTTTTAAATGTGAAAACACGTGTTCAGTAATTATCTGATTTAGATTAACGTTTACTAAGTAATCTGTTAATGTATTACGTTATAAATTGTGTCAATTAGACACTAAAAAAAATGTAGGGCTACTTAATTTTTTTTAAACCTAATGAGCTGACGTTATATATTTTGCAAAATTCAAATTAAATGGGATTGTAAACATAATAACAATTTTTGTGCACAGCAAACGTTGTGTACGTTATGAACGAAAAACGTAGCTCTACACAAGGCGGTATAATGGCACGGCTTCACTAGTACAGCAAACGTTGTGTACGTTATGTACGAAAAACGTAGCTCTACACAAGGCGGTCTAATGGCACGGCTTCACTAGTACAGCAAACGTTGTGTACGTTATGTACGGAAAACGTAGCTCTACACAAGGTGGTCTAATGGCACGGCTTCACTAGTACAGCAAACGTTGTGTACGTTATGTACGAAATACGTAGCCCTACACAAGGCTGTGTAATGGCACGGCTTCACTAGTACAGCAAACGTTGTGTACGTTATGTACTAAAAACGTAGCTCTACACAAGGCGGTCTAATGGCACGGCTTCACTAGTACAGCAAACGTTGTGTACGTTATGTACGAAAAACGTAGCTCTACACAAGGCGGTCTAATGGCACGGCTTCACTAGTACAGCAAACGTTGTGTACGTTATGTACGAAAAACGTAGCTCTACAGAAGGCGGTCTAATGGCACGGCTTCACTAGTACAGCAAACGTTGTGTACGTTATGTACGAAAAACGTAGCTCTACACAAGGCGGTCTAATGGCACGGCTTCACTAGTACAGCAAACGTTGTGTACGTTATGTACGAAAAACGTAGCTGTACACAAGGCGGTCTAATGGCACGGCTTCACTAGTACAGCAAACGTTGTGTACGTTATGTACGAAAAACGTAGCTGTACACAAGGCGGTCTAATGACACGGCTTCACTAGTACAGCAACCGTTGTGTACGTTATGTACGCAAAACGTAGCTCTACACAAGGCGGTCTAATGGCACGGCTTCACTAGTACAGCAAACGTTGTGTACGTTATGTACGAAATACGTAGCTCTACACAAGGCGGTCTAATGGCACGGCTTCACTAGTACAGCAAACGTTGTGTACGTTATGTACTAAAAACGTAGCTCTACACAAGGCGGTCTAATGGCACGGCTTCACTAGTACAGCAAACGTTGTGTACGTTATGTACGAAAAACGTAGCTCTACACAAGGCGGTCTAATGGCACGGCTTCACTAGTACAGCAAACGTTGTGTACGTTATGTACGAAAAACGGAGCTGTACACAAGGCGGTCTAATGGCACGGCTTCACTAGTACAGCAAACGTTGTGTACGTTATGTACGGAAAACGTAGCTCTACACAAGGCGGTCTAATGGCACGGCTTCACTAGTACAGCAAACGTTGTGTACGTTATGTACGAAATACGTAGCTCTACACAAGGCTGTGTAATGGCACGGCTTCACTAGTACAGCAAACGTTGTGTACGTTATGTACTAAAATGTAGCTCTACACAAGGCGGTCTAATGGCACGGCTTCACTAGTACAGCAAACGTTGTGTACGTTATGTACGAAAAACGTAGCTCCACACAAGGCGGTCTAATGGCACGGCTTCACTAGTACAGCAAACGTTGTGTACGTTATGTACGAAAAACGTAGCTCTACACAAGGCGGTCTAATGGCACGGCTTGACTAGTACAGCAAACGTTGTTTACGTTATGTACGGAAAACGTAGCTCTACACAAGGCGGTCTAATGGCACGGCTTCACTAGTACAGCAAACGTTGTGTACGTTATGTACGAAATACGTAGCTCTACACAAAGCTGTGTAATGGCACGGCTTCACTAGTGCAGCAAACGTTGTGTACGTTATGTACTAAAAACGTAGCTCTACACAAGGCGGTCTAATGGCACGACTTCACTAGTACAGCAAACGTTGTGTACGCTATGTACGAAAAACGTAGCTCTACACAAGGCGGTCTAATGGCACGGCTTCACTAGTACAACAAACGTTGTGTACGTTATGTACGGAAAACGTAGCTCTACACAAGGCGGTCTAATGGCACGGCTTCTCTAGTACAGCAAACGTTGTGTACGTTATGTACGAAATACGTAGCTCTACACAAGGCTGTGTAATGGCACGGCTTCACTAGTACAGCAAACGTTGTGCACGTGATGTACGAAATACGTAGCTCTACACAAGGCGGTCTAATGGCACGGCTTCACTAGTACAGCAAACGTTGTGTACGTTATGTACTAAAAACGTAGCTCTACACAAGGCGGTCTAATGGCACGGCTTCACTAGTACAGCAAACGTTGTGTACGTTATGTACGAAAAACGTAGCTCTACACAAGGCGGTCTAATGGCACGGCTTCACTAGTACAGCAAACGTTGTGTACGTTATGTACGGAAAACGTAGCTCTACACAAGGCGGTCTAATGGCACGGCTTCACTAGTACAGCAAACGTTGTGTACGTTATGTACGAAATACGTAGCTCTACACAAGGCGGTCTAATGGCACGGCTTCACTAGTACAGCAAACGTTGTATACGTTATGTACTAAAAACGTAGCTCTACACAAGGCGGTCTAATGGCACGGCTTCACTAGTACAGCAAACGTTGTGTACGTTATGTACTAAAAACGTAGCTCTACACAAGGCGGTCTAATGGCACGGCTTCACTAGTACAGCAAACGTTGTGTACGTTATGTACGAAAAACGTAGCTCTACACAAGGCGGTCTAATGGCACGGCTTCACTAGTACAGCAAACGTTGTGTACGTTATGTACGAAAAACGTAGCTCTACACAAGGCGGTCTATTGGCACGGCTTCACTAGTACAGCAAACGTTGTGTACGTTATGTACGAAAAACGTAGCTCTGCAGAAGGCGGTCTAATGGCACGGCTTCACTAGTACAGCAAACGTTGTGTACGTTATGTACGAAAAACGTAGCTGTACACAAGGCGGTCTAATGGCACGGCTTCACTAGTAGAGCAAACGTTGTGTACGTTATGTACGAAAAACGTAGCTCTACACAAGGCGGTCTAATGGCACGGCTTCACTAGTACAGCAAACGTTGTGTACGTTATGTACGAAAAACGTAGCTGTACACAAGGCGGTCTAATGACACGGCTTCACTAGTACAGCAAACGTTGTGTACGTTATGTACGCAAAACGTAGCTCTACACAAGGCGGTCTAATGGCACGGCTTCACTAGTACAGCAATCGTTGTGTACGTTATGTACGAAATAATTACTCTACACAAGGCTGTGTAATGGCACGGCTTCACTAGTACAGCAAACGTTGTGTACGTTATGTACTAAAAACATAGCTCTACACAAGGCGGTCTAATGGCACGGCTTCACTAGTACAGCAAACGTTGTGTACGTTATGTACGAAAAACGTAGCTCTACACAAGGCGGTCTAATGGCACGGCTTCACTAGTACAGCAAACGTTGTGTACGTTATGTACGAAAAACGGAGCTGTACACAAGGCGGTCTAATGGCACGGCTTCACTAGTACAGCAAACGTTGTGTACGTTATGTACGGAAAACGTAGCTCTACACAAGGCGGTCTAATGGCACGGCTTCACTAGTACAGCAAACGTTGTGTACGTTATGTACGAAATACGTAGCTCTACACAAGGCGGTCTAATGGCACGGCTTCACTAGTACAGCAAACGTTGTTTACGTTATGTACGGAAAACGTAGCTCTACACAAGGCGGTCTAATGGCACGGCTTCACTAGTACAGCAAACGTTGTGTACGTTATGTACGAAATACGTAGCTCTACACAAGGCTGTGTAATGGCACGGCTTCACTAGTGCAGCAAACGTTGTGTACGTTATGTACTAAAAACGTAGCTCTACACAAGGCGGTCTAATGGCACGACTTCACTAGTACAGCAAACGTTGTGTACGCTATGTACGAAAAACGTAGCTCTACACAAGGCGGTCTAATGGCACGGCTTCACTAGTACAGCAAACGTTGTGTACGTTATGTACGGAAAACGTAGCTCTACACAAGGCGGTCTAATGGCACGGCTTCTCTAGTACAGCAAACGTTGTGTACGTTATGTACGAAATACGTAGCTCTACACAAGGCTGTGTAATGGCACGGCTTCACTAGTACAGCAAACGTTGTGCACGTGATGTACGAAATACGTAGCTCTACACAAGGCGGTCTAATGGCACGGCTTCACTAGTACAGCAAACGTTGTGTACGTTATGTACTAAAAACGTAGCTCTACACAAGGCGGTCTAATGGCACGGCTTCACTAGTACAGCAAACGTTGTGTACGTTATGTACGAAAAACGTAGCTCTACACAAGGCGGTCTAATGGCACGGCTTCACTAGTACAGCAAACGTTGTGTACGTTATGTACGGAAAACGTAGCTCTACACAAGGCGGTCTAATGGCACGGCTTCACTAGTACAGCAAACGTTGTGTACGTTATGTACGAAATACGTAGCTCTACACAAGGCGGTCTAATGGCACGGCTTCACTAGTACAGCAAACGTTGTATACATTATGTACTAAAAACGTAGCTCTACACAAGGCGGTCTAATGGCACGGCTTCACTAGTACAGCAAACGTTGTGTACGTTATGTACTAAAAACGTAGCTCTACACAAGGCGGTCTAATGGCACGGCTTCACTAGTACAGCAAACGTTGTGTACGTTATGTACGAAAAACGTAGCTCTACACAAGGCGGTCTAATGGCACGGCTTCACTAGTACAGCAAACGTTGTGTACGTTATGTACGAAAAACGTAGCTCTACACAAGGCGGTCTATTGGCACGGCTTCACTAGTACAGCAAACGTTGTGTACGTTATGTACGAAAAACGTAGCTCTGCAGAAGGCGGTCTAATGGCACGGCTTCACTAGTACAGCAAACGTTGTGTACGTTATGTACGAAAAACGTAGCTGTACACAAGGCGGTCTAATGGCACGGCTTCACTAGTAGAGCAAACGTTGTGTACGTTATGTACGAAAAACGTAGCTCTACACAAGGCGGTCTAATGGCACGGCTTCACTAGTACAGCAAACGTTGTGTACGTTATGTACGAAAAACGTAGCTGTACACAAGGCGGTCTAATGACACGGCTTCACTAGTACAGCAAACGTTGTGTACGTTATGTACGCAAAACGTAGCTCTACACAAGACGGTCTAATGGCACGGCTTCACTAGTACAGCAATCGTTGTGTACGTTATGTACGAAATACGTAACTCTACACAAGGCTGTGTAATGGCACGGCTTCACTAGTACAGCAAACGTTGTGTACGTTATGTACTAAAAACATAGCTCTACACAAGGCGGTCTAATGGCACGGCTTCACTAGTACAGCAAACGTTGTGTACGTTATGTACGAAAAACGTAGCTCTACACAAGGCGGTCTAATGGCACGGCTTCACTAGTACAGCAAACGTTGTGTACGTTATGTACGAAAAACGGAGCTGTACACAAGGCGGTCTAATGGCACGGCTTCACTAGTACAGCAAACGTTGTGTACGTTATGTACGGAAAACGTAGCTCTACACAAGGCGGTCTAATGGCACGGCTTCACTAGTACAGCAAACGTTGTGTACGTTATGTACGAAATACGTAGCTCTACACAAGGTTGTGTAATGGCACGGCTTCACTAGTACAGCAAACGTTGTGTACGTTATGTACTAAAATGTAGCTCTACACAAGGCGGTCTAATGGCACGGCTTCACTAGTACAGCAAACGTTGTGTACGTTATGTACGAAAAACGTAGCTTCACACAAGGCGGTCTAATGGCACGGCTTCACTAGGACAGCAAACGTTGTGTACGTTATGTACGAAAAACCTAGCTCTACACAAGGCGGTCTAATGGCACGGCTTCACTAGTACAGCAAACGTTGTGTACGTTATATACGAAAAACATAGCTATACACAAGGCGGTCTAATGGCACAGCTTTACTAGTACAGCAAACGTTATGTACGTTATGTACGAAAAACGTAGCTCTACACAAGGCGGTCTAATGGCACGGCTTCACTAGTACAGCAAACGTTGTGTACGTTATGTACGAAAAATTTAGCTCTACACAAGGCGGTCTAATGGCACGGCTTCTCTAGTACAGCAAACGTTGTGTACGTTATGTACGAAAAACGTAGCTCTACACAAGGCGGTCTAATGGCACGGCTTCACTAGTACAACAAACGTTGTGTACGTTATGTACGAAATACGTAGCTCTACACAAGGCTGTGTAATGGCACGGCTTCACTAGTACAGCAAACGTTGTGTACGTTATGTACTAAAATGTAGCTCTACACAAGGCGGTCTAATGGCACGGCTTCACTAGTACAGCAAACATTGTGTACGTTATGTACAACATGGCCGACTCGAGCTCGGCGACTCTAAGTAGCAAAAACTAAGGTTGGGGAAAAGGGTCATTTAATCCCACGCACGAACACGGCAACTCTCTCCTCAGGTAGCAGAAGCAAAGGGTTAGGGTCATCTAAGGCCGAGTCTCTGATGCAACCTTGAGTCATCGCAATGCAGGCAGGAGACAATACCGATGGATTTTCCAAGTCTTGCTGGAATGCATTAGTCGCTGTGGGGAGGCGTTTACAGGTCAGTCGGGTGGGTGACACCTAATAGTTAACACTTATGCTAGCATAAATTGTGTCAATTTTCTAAGCGTGCTGTTAAAGTGATATTTATTTTATTTAGTTATTTATTTATTAAATATTGAGAAATGGAAGAGAAGCATGTGTTACAGACTATTTTTAGTGAGCGCGGTAATGTTCACCTCATGTTCAATAATTTTAAATTCAAGCTCTATCGCTTTGTTAAAGGGAGAGAAGAACGTGGATGGAGGTGCTGTGGGAGAAACTCTAAGTGTAGTGTTAATCTTTTTACTGTAGATAGTGAAAACTTATTGTCACGCCTAGAAGGTATTCACGATCATGACCCATTTCAAGAAAAATATATAAATATGAAATCAATTTGAAACTCAATCAAAAGGAGTGGTGAAAGCTTAGATGAAAGACCATCTAAGCTTATTCGGAAGGAAATAGGTGACAGTCCGTCAACCCTAGACACACTAACGAAACACGATGTCAGATTGATTAGAAACAATATAACTCATGCTAGGTTAAAGAGCCTGCCAAAACTACCTAAATCTGCAACTGATCTCCAGTTGGCTTTAAATCAAATGGACATAACAACCACAAAAGAAGACAATTTTCTTCTAAAAAATGACAGAGAAAAAGGTTTTGTAGTTTTTTCAACAGATTCGAATCCAAAATATCTATGTGAACAGGAAACGTTTCTGATGGATGGCACTTTTGAGTATGCGCCAAAGCATTTTCAGCAGATATTTACTATCCACAGTTATGCGGGGGGTTCTAATATTCCACTTGTATTCAGCCTGCTGAAAGACAAAAAGAAAGACGCATATTTCAATATTTTGGAGTTTCTAAAAAATCAATGCAAGAAGAGGAAACTTATTTTTAAACCAAATACTATAGTTATAGATTTTGAAATATCAATACATGAAAGCATAAAGGCGGCGTTTCCAGAAATCAAGATCGTTGGCTGTGGATTTCATCTGGCTCAAGCCTGGTAAGTTCAACTACTAAATTTTAATACTTTTAATACTTTTCTACGGGATTAAAGTTTTAAAATTTACGCTATGTTCAAGGGAGTAGCAACAGTTTTGCACGTTCATTTTTTGGATTCAACATTTCTGTGAACACCCCTGTTGTTATAATTTTTTTATGAACATGTAATTAAAACATGTTTTACTCATGGTGTTTTCTGCCATGAACAGACTAACACGGATCCAACGAAGAAGCAACCCGTTTTATAGTTATTGAGATCCAAATATATTTACTATAAACCTGGCCGCCATTTCGTTTAGGTTAAGGGATATCTTAAATCTAGCTTAAAAATATTTATGATATATCTGGGTCTTTAAAATGATACATTACTTGACTGCTTTTGAGAATTTCTTTTTTGTAAAAATTATAATTTTGAGTGAAAAACAAATCTTTAAATATTGATTGAAATCTAAATATTGATTGAAAGTTGGAGTTCCTCTATCTTCAACGTGGTAAGGTATGGGAAAAAGATGGGGGAAATAAATTTATTTCATTATGATGTGTAACATTTTAATATGACATGCATAGAATTTAGAAAATTATCAATTTATCTGAAGATTATGTTATTTTACCTAAATTTCAAAGTAATTATTATAAAATACAAACGCATAAAAATAACTGGTGTAATGGACACCGGTAGCATAATGGCCCGGCAAGCCAGAGACATTTATTTTTCTCGACAAAATTATTGAAAAATATCCTTTGCCGAATTTCATCAAAATCGGTCGATTAGTTCCTGAGATCTAGTCCGGAATGACGGACGGTCGGAGGATGGACGGACAGATCTTCATCACTGAGATTAAAAAAAAAAAAGATTTTGTTTAAAATTAAATTTTATTGCATGTAACTATTGCTATTTAATACAAATATATAACTATTGCTATTTAATACAAATATATAACTATTGCTATGTAATTCAAATGAAAATAATAAAAATCAATCTTCTACTTGATTTGTACAACCATCTACACGTTGGTAAGTGTTTGGATGCAAAATTTAATTAAAAATTTAAAAAAAATTAATTTGTCACCATTGAAATACATTTTAATCTTGGATGACTTTCTAAAGCTAGTATAATTTATTACAACATACACAGGCGCGTGAACACACACACACACACACACACACAAACACATACCGTGCTTGTAATGTACGTGCATCATCACCGCTACATTATACACAACTCTACCGCAACAATATGTTGTATAGTTTAAGTTTTGTGAGTGAAAATAAAAGGTCAGTTGGAAGAGAATCAAGTTTGGGTGTGAGCTCGGAAACTGAGAAAAATGTATAGAGCTTAGATGCAGGGCTACTAGCCGCTTGACAGGGGAAGTGGTTGTAATGCTGTAACATCTTTTACTTTTACAGTTGGTAAGTATCCGCTAACACCTCAGCTTACTGGGGTTTCTACTAAACATTCTAAACTTTATAATAAAATTTGTATACTCTTTTCAATTTTACCGTTTTAACATATTGCTAATTAAACATATGTGAAAAGAATGGACGTACCAGAAACATATTCACTAAAAGACGCTCATAAACTTTATTTACACTTTTTTTACGATTGGCCTTTTTCTTAAAAAATATAATGATTAAATTTAGTATAATATTTGCATAAAAATTCGCAGTGTTTTATGAAGCTTGAATACAATAGTACCATAAATATAGCACTAGAAATTACCTCTAACATAATTAAATATTTATCAGGAGAATTTGCTTAAGCCTATTTACAAAAATACTTCCGATGTCTCAAGAATGAAAAAATGCAATCGCTAGTTTCATGAGATAACAAATCATGGATTTTTAAACAGCAAGACAAAATTAGAGCTGGTTATTAAAAAAATCGTAGAACTAGTAAAATAAGTTTCTTTTTACATTATCTTTATGAAAAGAAACTTTACGATAGTGGCTTTTGGAAGACATCGTTTACAAAATACAAAACTATACAATTACACTAATTAAAGTGTACATTGATCTTGAAGAAATAACTTTAAATTATTATGTTTTATTAGGTTAATTTGAAACAGTTTTTTCAAACAATTTTTATTAACGGCTTCCGGTCGTATCGCCTTCTTCAGTGTTTAGTATTCCCTGTTTCACGCGCGCTCATTGTGTGCATAGGGGTATTGATTTGTGTATGTTAGAATTATAATAAATTTATCTATATATTAATACGTGAAGAGAAAATTTTGTACCCCTTTTTAAGCATATTGCGCGCACGGAGGAGTGTGAGATTTGGCCTAGTTAAAGTTTATACGGAGAAGGAGTGCAGAAAGCTAAAATTTATATATAATATGTGTTACAAATACATTAAATTAAATAAAATAAAAGATTCATTTGCACTTGAAAATTCATTTAAACTTTTTCAAACAATGGTAATTGTTAAAAATAAAATAATTTTGTTGCCAGGCAATAAAATTATAATTTTTTCATTTTAGTGCACGTTCATACTGCCAATGTCAAACACATAATAGTCTGTCGTGAAACAGTCGCACAGAGTAGAGATTGTCGCCAAAGAATTTTAAAATGTTGCCAACAAATAATTACTGACAGATTGACTGAATGAGCTGTGAATTTTGTGTGATTTCAAATGTTCCTTTTTCAATAGTCTGTGGAGTGTATGTCAAGGCAAAAAAGCGTTTATTTTATATTTTGTATATTAGATATCTGTGTTTTATATATTAATGTGCAGTTGAAAGTGAAATGCAGCTTGCTTAATATACACCTGTTGCAAAAGGAAAATTTTGTAGCAGCAATTTGAATTGACTTACTCTCGTCTAATTATTATTGGAGGTTTCAAAAAAGTGAGTACATTTTATTATTTTTAAATTAAACCCTGTCTAATCTTAGTTTCAGTAATTTCATTACATGTTTTTTTTTTACATTCAGATATTCGCACCTACTTCCATTATGCCTCGACATAGAACATTGACGGGTCGGAGTGAGAGACAAAGAAGAAGGAATATATATTCGCGTGAAAGTCAAAATGATAATAGACCAAATGCAAATTTAAATAGTGTAAATAGTATAACATTGACGGGTCGGAGTGAGAGACAAAGAAGAAGGAATATATATTCGCGTGAAAGTCAAAATGATAATAGACCACATGCAAATTTAAATAGTGTAAATAGTATACAAAATGATGAAATTATTTTGAGGGATACATTTAAATGCGCACTGAATGTCATTCCAAGAAATTTTAATACTTTTGATTGTGGATTAATGCATTTACAATGCAAAACATTTCGAATCTGAGGTTACTTTAGGTGAAAGGACTGCATTCACTTCATGTTGTCATAAGGGTAAAGCAATATTACCGGCCTTAAGTCGAAATGAATACTTTAAATCATTGTATGATGGACTTACTTCAAATGAACCTTCAATAAAAAGAAAGTCAAAAAATTATTTTGAAAACATTTGTAAATACAATCCATCATTTGCTATGGTTAGCTCAGAAGCTAAAATTTCGGATACAGTTACGCGTGGAGTGTATCATTTTAAAATACATGATGTTTTTTATCACAGATCAGGTCCAATGACTGCTGGATATGGTCGCTCACCATGTTATGCGCAATTATATTTTTATGATGTTGACACTGCTGTCAATTATAGATTACGTGAACACTATAATCAAACATGCAATAACAATATAATGCGCGAAATCTCTCTTGAATTGGAACGCATTAATCCTTTCGTTCGGTCATTCATTGCAATGAAAGATCATTGTCAGAGAGTTGAAAATCAAAATAAAGAAATTTGTATGCTCATTAAAGTAAATCGTGATTTAGATCTACGCCGTTATACTGATGCAGTTCAAACTGATGTAGCAGTAATATTTAGTCCAGTTGATGGTGAGCCACCCTTTGAAC
Organism: Magicicada septendecula; assembly: GCA_034769895.1. Classification (NCBI taxonomy): domain Eukaryota; kingdom Metazoa; phylum Arthropoda; class Insecta; order Hemiptera; family Cicadidae; genus Magicicada; species Magicicada septendecula. The sequence goes on from CM068367.1 coordinate 951,502,800, forward strand.
GAAATATGGTTTCGTTTTCAAAAGTTAATGGTACCATTAAAAATATCTCTGTTTTGGATTCATCATTGGACCCTTTAGCGTATCCATTACTTTTTCCAAATGGTGATACCGGGTGGCATATCAATATTTCTCATAATGTACCAACTACATCTAATTCAAAAGCGCCCAGAAATAAATTAACCATGCTTCAGTATGCAGCCTATCGACTTGCAATTAGAGAAGATTTTAGCATGTTGCACCATTCACAAAAATTATTTCTGCAGTGGATAGTTGATATGTATGTGAGAATAGAGGGCACAAGGTTACATTTCATTCGACAAAATCAAACAAGTCTTAGGTCTGAAGTTTACAACAATTTAACAGATTATTTAGAATTGAACCCCAATGCCAATAATGTTGGCCGTAGAGTAATTTTACCATCTTCATTCAATGGATCTCCAAGAAATATGTATCAGAATTATTTAGATGCAATGTCAATTGTACAACATTTCGGAAAGCCTTCTTTGTTTATTACAATGACTTGCAATCCAAGGTGGCCTGAAATAGTTAGCAATATTGGTGTAGGTGAGTCAGCTAATTTTCGACCTGATATTGTTGTGCGTGTATTCAAGTCCAAACTGAAAGCATTAATTGAGGGCCTTACACTAAAAAAAATCTTCGGTAAAGTTGAAGCACTCATTTATACAATTGAGTTTCAAAAGAGAGGATTGCCTCATGCTCACATTTTACTCTCTTTAAATGAGCAAGATAAACTTGTTAACGCTACCGATATTGATAAAGTTGTATCTGCGGAGATTCCTTACATTCAAACACATCCTACATTACATGAATATGTTGTAAAACACATGATGCATGGTCCATGCGGTGTACTTAATCCAAATTCTGTATGTATGAGAGATGGAAAATGCACAAAAGATTATCCAAAACGATTTAATGAATTTACATGTGAATCATTAAATGGATATCCATTATACAGAAGGCGTGATAATGGTATTAATGCTGAAGTTCGCGGTAGTTGCCTCGACAATCGTTATGTTGTACCATACAATCCGTATTTACTTGCCAAATTTAATTGCCATATAAATGTTGAAGTATGCACTACAGTCAAAAGTGTTAAATAAGGTAGGGGGTCCAAATATCGCCCATTTAAGATTTTCCGTCAGAAAAAGAAATTTTTTTCCGTCAGAAAGAACTTGTAAATAGCTTAAATTATACTTTAATATCTATACTTCTTATAAGAAAGCTTAAAGGTGTCGTAATTAAAAATTATATATATTATTTTTTTATTATTATTAAAAGACTCCATTTATCGCTTTTTGTAAAACCGTTCCTAATATCGCCCACTGTAGGTAATTAATATGAAACACATTAAAAATCAGATTTTGAAGGTGAAATTAAACAGTCAATGATACTGAAATAATAATATGTAATTTTACATTTAAAATAAACTTGAAATAGTACATTAACCCTTTATTTACAACTCAGAACAATTCAGACAAATGTACTTTAAAAGTTTTTTGTTCCTTTTGTCGCATTTTTCATGGCTCCACACAAAACAGTTTGTACACTGAATCCACTGTTCACCGTGACGGTCCATAGAAAACATACCGAGGCATATTGAACATTCAGTGTCATCATTGTCAGTGCTATCTTCGTCATCGGTTGACACATATTCCGGTTCCTCATCTTCGGAAGAGGTTATGGAAGGCGACTGCGATCTCTTCTTTTCTTCTTGGTTATTTTAGCGGCTTTGTCTTTACCGAAAACCAGCTTACGTTTTGTGATTGTCTCATTTTTCTTCAGCAATGACTGAATAATCTTTTCTTTGTGTGGAGTGCTGGTGACTACTAGAGCTGACCCTCTACGGCCGTCAGATGTGGAAGGCGCGTTTAGTTCAGGAACTGGCACAATGTCGCTGGGAGAGACACTAATCTGTTCCCGCGATTCCGTTACCACTATTTCTTCAGAGAAAGTTGTAGATTCCATTACCTTAAGTGACTCATTTGCTGACTGAAGAAAATCAGCTTCTTCAAAGACATTTGGGTTGTATGGCAGGATACCAGTTGCCTTAAACCCGCTCATGGCATTTTTCATTGTCGCTACCCTGATGTACGCAATTCCTAATATTTCGGATATTTGAAAAGCTGTGGCGATGCGCCCAGGATGATTACTCAACCAATTTTTAATTTCTTGGGAATAAAAAGTTTTGAATGGCTTCATAAATGCAACGTCTAACGGTTGCATATGGTCAGTTGAGTGGGGTGGAAGGCACACAATAGAGACCCCATGTTCCCACGCTAAATCTATCACGTCGATATTCCTTGTGTGCGAATAGTGACCATCGAGTATGAGGACAACTGGATCTTCCTTACTTGGTTTTGTAAAAGAAATAAAATGTTGGAGCCATTGCGTGAATAGATCTGTTTGAATCCAACCTGATGGGTGGCACGTTGCGATGGTGCCGGGAGGTGCACCATTTAAAAGTTCCGCTTTCATTCTTTTCCTCGGAAACACTAACATTGGAGGTACATATGCACCAGCAGCTGACACGGAAATAACTACTGTCACCAGGGAACCTCGTTCTGCTGATGATAGTTTGTGTACTTGTTGCTTACCCTTAAGGGAAATAATTTTTTGGCTGTTGTGTTGGACTGCTGTTATACCGGTCTCGTCTACATTATACAAGCGAGCAGCAGAAAATTTTATTTTTACCAGTTCAGGTTTCAAAAGGCTAAAAAATACAGATACATTTTCAGGAGTGAATCCACGAATTCTTGACATTGACAATGCTTGAGTTTTCCTAATTGACAATTGTGGATGCCGTTTTAAAAATAACCGTAACCACTTTCTGCCTGCTGTTTTCTTATCTATCGAAAATGTATGTTTTATATTATTTCTAATCGCCAGTTGAAATGCCATACGTTTTAAATCTTTCATGGTTAAACCGTAGAAGGACTTCTCCATTATTAAACAATAATTAACTAACTGACCTTCTATGTCAGGGGCCAAGACCGGTTTCCTCCCTAAGGGTACATTAATTACATTTTCTAAATCAGAAGAATCTTTTTTTACATAATCTTTCAATGTAGACCTGGGAACATTATAAATTTTAGAGGCCTTCAAAAGTCCCATTTCTTTATTTTTCACTGAATTTACAGCTTTCCGCATTGAATCCTTATTCCACTTCTTTCGACTTGTCATCTGTAAACAAAAAACGAAAGTTTGTTGAGCTCCTAATATCGCCCAGTAGGCCTACCGGGAGATATTAGGAACATGCTAGTGGGCGATATTAGGAGCACGTGTACATAGCAATATGGCGGCTCTCTAAGCGAAAACGGCTGCATTCACAGAGGTTAATTCATGTTCATTTTAATGCTTGGTAATTACTTAATAAACACTATAAATATAAAATACCTAATTACACGGTAACCTATTTTATTCATAACACAAATAGTTGTTGTTTTTAACTCACCAAGCTTGAAAATAATAAATTCCTTCGTTGAAAAAAACTGTTAAACGAACCACTCCGAAACATTCACTGTTGGCTACTGAGCAAGTCTGGCGAAACCAGACAGCTTTGTCACACAGATAGCAGCACTGTATGGACAGAATCTCTTGTAGGCGATATTAGGAGCGTATGCGATATTTGGCCCCCCCACCTTACATTTATAAATACGTGTATAAAGGCTATGACAGTGCATCTGTTGAATTAGATTCAGAGAGAAATGAACCAGGTCAAGAAATACAAATTGATGAAGTTAAAAATTTTTTAAATGGCCGTTATGTCGGATCAACTGAAGCTGTATGGCGCATCTATGAATTACCAATGCATTTTCAATCACATGCCATCGTTAGACTTGACATTCACTTACCGCGTAGACAGAATGTTTACTTTCGAGAAGGGCAAGAACGTCAAGCAATTGAAAATGCAAGACAAACAAAATTATTAGCATTTTTTGAATTGAATCGATCAGATCCATCAGCGCATGAATATAAGTATATTGAAATTCCTTTGCATTATGTGTGGGAAGATTCCCGAAAAAAATGGAAGAAGAGAAGGCGTGGAGGTGATAAAATCATTACACGCATATATGTAGTATCACCAAAAGACATCGAACTTTTCCATTTACGATTGCTTTTATTCCATGTCTGTGGTCCAAAATCATTTGAGGATGTTAGAACATACAATGGAATTATACACACTTCTTTTGTTGAAGCGTGCCATGCTCGCGGCATTGCTTCAAATGATAATGAATGGCGCGAATGTTTAAATGAAGCAAAAGAATTACATTCACCCAAACAAATGCGAAATTTATTTGGTTACATTTGTGCATTAAATGTGCCAGCCAATGCATTGGCGTTATGGAATGAATTTAAAGTATATGTTAGTGAAGATTTTTTGAGAGATTACAACGCAGAAGTATCCTTTAACACAGCTCTATTAGAAATTGAAGATATTTTGAATGTTCATAATTTGTCATGTCAAGAACTTGGTTTACCAGTTCCCACGTATTCGCAGAGAACAGACGAAGCAAATGCTATTGATCCAATAGAACAAGAGTTTCTGTTTTCTGAGCATTATGAAACTGCAAATATTGAACAGCGTAATCTAATTGATCGTGTGATTCGTGACGTTTTTCACCATGATACTGGATCTAATGTTTTTTGTTTAACCTCTCATGCAGGTTGTGGAAAACTTTCACACAAACAACAATCATTCACAAATTAAATTCGCTTAATCTTAGTTGCATTGCAACAGCGTTCAGTGGCATAGCTTCAACTCTATTACTTGGAGGTAGAACTTTACACATTGTGTTTAAATTGCCTATACCCATTTTGGAAAATTCTGTAGCGAATATTACCGCAAATAGTAGCTATGGACGTTACATAAATTCATCATCATTGATAATTATTGATGAAATTCCTATGTGCCCACTGCAAGTGTTGAAAATCATAGATAGATTATTGCAGGATCTATGCGATGAAAATGAGAAACATAAACCATTTGGAGTGAAAACGATACTTCTGTGCGGTGATTTTCGGCAAATCTTACCAGTTGTCCCACATGGATCACGTGCAACTTTAATTGAAAATTGTGTCACGAGTTGGCATAAATTTGTTTATTTTCATAAAGTAACGTTTACTCAAAATATGAGAGCCTTACCAAGTGAAATAGAATTTGTCGAATTCTTGAAAAAAATTGGTAATGATGAAGCCCCACAATTCCCTCAGTTTGGTGAAAATATTATTGAAATACCTCAGCAATTAATAGGAGATGAAAATAATATTATTAATGAGGTGTATGGAAATATTTCCGAAAACATACTCTCAGATAACATATTGAAGTCAGTTATTTTAGCACCTAAAAATGATGATTGTACTTTTATTAATACTGATATACTTAATCGAATACCAGGTGAACAGAAAACATATCATAGCTACGATAAAATAATTTGTGATGATGACAATGAAATCAATAACTATCCAGTAGAGTTTTTGAATTCTTTGACTATTAGTGGTTTGCCACCACATAAGTTAGTATTGAAAGTTAATTGCATCGTTTTACTTATCAGAAACTTAAATACAAAGGAAGCATTAGTCAATGGAACAAGAATGCGCATCAAGTGTATGCATCGTAATGCTTTTGATTGCGAAGTTTTAACTGGAACCGCACGCAATAAGAGAATTTTGATTCCACGTATAAATTTAACATATTCCGGTACTGTTTTATCATTGAACTTTCAAAGAACTCAATTTCCAATTATACCTGCATTTGCGATGACAATAAATAAGTCTCAAGGACAAACATTCGAAAAAATTGGAATTTTATTGAGGCAGCCAGTTTTTATACATGGTCAATTGTACGTCGCAGCAAGTAGAGTTCGATCATTCGATGGTTTGAGATTTTATATTTCCGAATATAATGGCCAAGGGCATTTAGCAAATGATGAAAGAGTTTTTACAAAAAACATCGTTTACACAGAAGTTCTGAATTATTAAATTCACTTTCAAACTATTTTAAGTTCAATGGATAACATATATTTTTTTAACCACCCGGTTTTTTTTAATTTAATGAAAAATATATTAAAAAATACGAGGCACGTATTTTTTATTTCATTTTTATTTTGTATTAATTTTTTATTTAAATTTTATATAATTCGAAAAAGATAGGCAAAATAACTGTGTAGCCTTGGCGAAAACTGGTCAGTACGGCAATAAAAAAATATCGGTATGGAGAGCCATACATGACTTCCATGTTCTAAGATTTATATTTAAAATCATATTCGAAATGAAATATTTCCATAGAAACCTACGTCTTTCTACTTATTCCTTCAGCATTAACCACAGTACTGTGGTCACTAACGTATACCACCTCACGTTTTCGCACTCGATTTTCACCGATGATGGCGTCGATGGCACTGCCGAAAAGTCTGGTTTTGTAGAAAACATTGGACTACGGCTAAAGAGCCCGGGAAGCAATTTTAACAAAAAACTACTTCTTGTTGCCGATAACGTAGTACACATATAAAAAATTCTCCCCTCCACCTTCAACTATAATTTTTAATAATAGAAAATTACCCCCACCCCGTTAACCTAACCTCTTCATTTATAGATATTTCATCTACGTTTCTACAGTGGATTACTATGAGATTCTTATCAGGATACTTTATTTATAAAAATTAAGTACTTTACTCTTGTTAAATCATAAAATGTTTGTGGTAAACTACCCCTTTCTCTTAACCGATCTTCTCCAAAATCAATAGTCCTCTACAATTCAGGGAAGCATGCAAAAAATATTTGATTCTGTTTGAATTTTCGGCAGTTATCGTACGTCATAAAAAAATTACTTTTTTTTAAAACACAAAACGTTGCTGATAAACTACCCCTTACCTTTACCGATCTTCAACAAAATCAACAGACCTTGAGTTCTCTTTAGTTCAAAAAGGTATGCAAAAACCTAGTTGATTCTGTTTGAATTTACGGCAGTTATCGTTCGTCATATAAAAAATTACACTTGTTAAAACATAAAATGTAGCTGGTAAACTACCCCTTTCCCTTAACCGATCTTCACCAACACCAATAGGTATTGAGAACTCTACAATACAGGGCTGTATGCAAAACATCATTTGATTCTGTTTGAATTTGCGGCTGTTATCGTTTACTATAGAAAAAAATTACCCTTGATAAAAAACCGTTGCAGGTAACTACCCCTTTCCATTAACCGATGTTCACCAAAAACGATAGGTCTTTAGTAATCTACAATTGAGGCCTGTATGCAAACGATTATTTGATTCTGTTTGAATTTGCGGCTGTTATCGTTTGCCATGGAAAACACCCTTGATAAAACATAAAACGTTGCTGGTAAACTACCCTATTCCATTAACCAATCTTCACCAAAAACTATAGGTCTTGAGAACTCTACAATTCAGGGCTGTATACAAAACATTAGTTGATTCTCTTTGAATTTACGGCAGTCATCGTTCGTCATAGAAAAAATACCCTTGTTAAAACATAAAACGTTGCGGGTAAACTACCCCTTTCCCTTAACCGATCTTCAACAAAATCAGCAGACCTTGAGTTTTGTATAATTCAAAAAGGTATGCAGAAGAGTAGTTGATTCTGTTTTAATGTATGGCAGTTATCGTTCGTCAAAAAGCAAATTACCCTTGATAAAACATAAAATGTTGCTGGTAAACAACCCTATTCCCTTAACCGATCTTCACCAAAACCAACAGGTCTTGAGAACTCTACATTTCAGGGCTGTATGCAAAATATTATATGATTCTGTTTGAATTTGCGGCTGTTATCGTTTGCCATATAAAATGCCCTTGATAAGACAAAAAACATGTCCGGTAAACTACCCCTTTCCCTTAACCGATCTTCACCAAAATCAATAGGTATTTAGTACTCAGCAAAACAGGGCTGTATCCAAAAACGTATTTGATTCTGTTTGAATTTGCGGCTCTCATCGATTGCCATAGAAAATACCCTTTTAAAACATAAAACGTTGCTGGTAAACTACCCCTTTCCTTTAACCGATCTTCACCAACACCAATAGGTATTGAGAACTCTACAATACAGGGCTGTATACAAAACATCATTTGATTCTGTTTGAATTTGCGGCTGTTATCATTTACCATAGAAAAAATTACCCTTGATAAAAAACCGTTGCTGGTAAACTACCCCTTTCCCTTAACCGATCTTCACCAAAAACGATAGATCTTGATAATTCTACAATTCGGGGCGGTATGCAAAATATTATATGATTTTGTTTGAATTTGCGGCTGTTATCGTTTGCCATACAAAATACCCTTGATAAAACAAAAAACGTGGCTGGTAAACTACCCCTTTCCCTTAGACGATCTTCACCAAAAACAATAGGTCTTTAGTACTCAAGAAATCAGGGCTGTATGCAAAACCTCATTTGATTCTGTTTGAATTTGCGGCTCTTATCGTTTGCCATAGGAAATACCCTTTTAAAACATAAAACGTTGCAGGTAAACTACCCCTTTCCCTTAACCGATCTTCACCAAAAACAATAGATCGCGAGTACTCTACAAATCAGGGCTGTATGCAAAAAATTATTTGATTCTGTTTGAATTTGCGGCTGTTATCGTTTGCCATAGAAACAAAATCTACAGACACACACACAGACACACAGACAGACACTTTTCGAAAAACGACTTTTTTTCATGTTTTGAGTGTAGTACAATCAGAATCTGCAATAATCTCGAACACGATTTTTTTTGCCATCACCATACTTCCATTTCCTTAAGGAACATGGAAGTAAAACCCAAGGAAATGTCAAAAAATGCGTTATTGATTTTACTTCCATATTCCTTAAGGAATGGAAGTATGGTGATGGCAAAAAAAATCGTGTTCAAAGATTATTGCAGATTCTGATTCTACTACACTCAAAACATGAAAAAAGGTCGTTTTCCGAAATGTGTCTGTGTGTGTGTCTGTGTGTCTATCTGTAGATTTTTTTTCTATGGCAAACGATAACTGCCGCAAATTCAAACAGAATCAAATAATTTTTTGCATACTGCCCTGATTTGTAGAGTACTCACGACCTGTTGGTTTTGGTGAAAATCGGTTGAGGGAAAGGGGTAGTTTACCTGCAACGTTTTTTTTTATCAAGGGTAATTTTTTTTTCTATGGCAAACGATAACAGCCGCAAATTCAAACAGAATCAAATAATGTTTTGCATACTGCCCTGAATTGTAGAGTTCTCAAGATCTATTGTTTTTGGTGAAGATCGGTTAAGGGAAAGGGGTAGTTTACCTACAAGGTTTTTTTAACAAGGGTATTTTCTATGGCAAACGATAACAGCCGCAAATTCAAACAGAATCAAATAATTTTCTGCATACAGCCCTCACTTGTGGAGTGCTCAAGACCTGTTGTTTTTGGTGAAGATCGGTTGAGGGGAAGGGGTAGTTTACCGGCAACTTTTTTTTTTTTTTTTGGCAAACGATAACCGCCGCAAATTCAAATAGAATCAAATAATTTGTTGCATACATCCCTGAATTGTAGAGGTCTCAAGGACTTTCGATTTTGGTGAAGACCGGTTAAGGGGAGGGGGTAGTTTACCTGCAACCTTTTACGTTTTAACAAGAGTAAAGTACTTGAAAATTTATTTAAACTTTTTGAAACAATGGTAATTGTTAAAAATAAAATAATTTTGTTGCCAGGCAATAAAATTATAATTTTTTCATTTTAATGTAAATTATGTTTGAGTTAATATCTTTATATATACAGTGGAACTTGGTTATTACGGCCTCGGCTGTTACGTCAACTCGGGTGTAGCGTTATTTTGTCATAAGTCCAGTCAAACTGATATCTTTAACATTATAAAAATTCCCGGTTTTAACGTTACTAAATATTGTACTACTCTGTTATAGCGTCAAATATTTCTCAGATATTTTCCTCTAAATTTCATATAAAAGTATATATGTGCGCGCGCGCGCTAGCCCATGGCTACAGACATACATTGTATGCAAGCGATAAGCACTGTAACAGGACTGCCGGCGCTAGCCATTTTACGTGCTCTAACGGATGGCTAGATCGATTTAAGGGCCGACACTCGATTTCCTTTGCAAAAATTTGTGGTGAGGCAAAATGCGTAGTTCTGAACGTTACAGGCGATTGGGTGCGTAACACTTGGCCAGAAATTAGACGATCATATAAACATGAAGACATCTTTAATGGACATGAAGCCGGAATTTTTTATAAATTAACTCCAGATAAGACTTTCAAATTTAAAAATGAAAAGTGCGTTGGTGGGAAGCTCTCTAAACAAAGAGTTACAGTTTTTGTTTGTGCGAAAATGACGGGAACCGAAAAAAGGAAACTTTTAGTTATCGGGAAAAGTTTGCATCCTAGATGTTTTAAAAACATCAAAAATCTTCCTGTAAGTTACCCTGCCAACATAAAAGCGTGGACGACTTCTAGTATTTTTGAAGATGACTTCTGTACGTGTGTATGTCATTGAACTCCTCCATGTATAAAATAATATATCGTTCGTGGCAGGTAAGCACATCTCAGTTATGTAATGTTTACGTTTCCATTTTATTATTATGCCTACAGCAATAAAAAGGCAGGTAAGACACACACACACACACACACACATACTCACACACAATTCACGTTATTTCTGGCCTCACTCATGTTTATTTTCTTACATTTGCACGCTTTTTAAATGGAAAGTGCCGAAACCCACACCAACATAACGCGTGCAAGCCGAAAAAATGGACATCAATTTGCTTCCTGTGGATCGCTGGGCAATGTAACTGCACGTGTTTACAGAGGAACGATTCATAGACAGACTTTTCGTCTTTAGGGAATGAACCCTCTGCAAGATGCTGAGGGTCCATGAGTGACTTCGGAGCGCTCCTTCTTTTTCGCGTGTTTGTTCTGTGAAACGTACACTGTAGATTCGCAGCTTTACTCTAAGCAACGCTCAATAGGAAACGTTGACAATTTTTGTCCACACTGTACCCTCATTCACACTAAACCTGCTCTGATGTTTTAATTACGGACATCATAATATTAAAACTTTGGAAACTTGAGCACTACTTAATGGAGATCAATCATTAACTTATACAAGCCATTAATTTTATGCATATATTTTATATATATGTGTACAACGTTATCGGCAACAAAGAAGTAGTTTTTGTTAAAATTCCTTCCCGGGATATTTGGCCGTAGTCCAATGTTTTCTACAAAACCAGATGTTTCGGCAATGCCATCGACTTCCATCATCAGTGAAAATCGAGTGCGATAACGTGAGGTGGTATACGTTAGTGACCACAGTACTTTGGTTAAGGCTGAAGCAGTAAGTAAAAAGAAGTAGTTTCTCTGGTAATATTTCATTTCGAAAATGATTTTAAATATAAATCTTAGAATATGGAAGTCATGTATGGTTCTCCATACCGATATTTTAAATATGGCTTAGCCAAGCTAAACCTCATTTTTCCTATCTTTCATATTTTTCAAATAACTCGAAAATTAATGTATAGAAAAAAAAATTAAAAAATTATATAAGCTTTGTAGCAGATAATCTTCAAACTGTTTTCGAATTTTGTACCTTACCAAAAATGAAATGTAATCCACTGGAATTGAAAACAATGTATCTTATACTTCTATGAATGTCAAGTCTCATTTTTATTAGCGTTTATTTGATTCAATAATAACATGAAAAAATTAAAACTGACAATGAATTATATCAAAAAATAAATACGAATACAAGCTGTAATTGTGGTTTTTTTTCAACTGTTAATAACATTAAATTTTAAATTTCATAGGTATTGCAGGGAATTAAGGTAAACAACACACGCTAATGACATATTTGTACACGCTCGCAGCTGACGTAATAGAACAAAATTCAAAAAAATTATATGCAATGATTATAGAGGTATACTCTTTCACAAAAGAACCTCAATAACGTTCAAACTTAAAAATTTAATGAATTACGGTCGAATTTCGACCACTGGGCGACCAATAGTAATTATAAATGCGTGACTGTTTTCACAAAAGCGCTGTGAAAAACTAATTCTTTATTTTATGCATATTGCAATAAATGTAATATATTGCATTGCAAGGTAACAGATTTGTAGCCGACCGCACTTGCAGAAAAAAATGTTGATTGGGTGATTTAATACATCTACTGTTATTTCTTTTTTTATATATATATGAAACACATAGGACTACAGTTTTACGTAAAAATTAAGAATTTTAAAATACATAAAATTTGAAATACTTGATAGTTAGTAATTTGAAAGAGTCTTTAATCGTTTTATAAAGAGTTCCATAAATCCACTTTCCTGAATTTACTGGGTTGAGTTGGATCAGTCCGGACTATCTCGTCGGCCTGCTCCTGCTTGCACACCAGCTGTTGACCTCTTAAGGTGGGATGTTGACCTCAGGGTTTCCTCGTGGGCGTTGTGTCCGCCGAAGTGGCTCCTGAGTCAGCCCTCGTTGACAGCCATCGGTCCTTAAAGATCTCGAACGTCGTGCCTGTACTGAAACCCCCCTTTTATTTTATAAGTTTTTTTTTTGTAATTTTTTGAATTTTTATTTTATTTTATTTTTATTAAGTTTTTTTTTGTAAAGGGGAGAGACATCATATTTAGAACTAGGTGGTGAACCTAGAGGAAGCAAAAGTGTATAAGGCCCAATTACAATTACAGACATGTCCCCCCAGGTGAATGACAGGACTTGCAAATGAAAAGGTCTTTTAACCAACAAGCGTATACTTTATTAAGCCTGCAAATCTTACATGAGATGACAAGTTATCGATTGAACAAGCACAAAATTAACTGCAGGATTATATATATATCAATTAATATTCTTAATGGCATAAAATGTGAGTAAATTGAATATTAACATAAATGGCAAAAATCCTGCCTCATTATGTATAAGTTAATGGTAGCAATAATCTCATTCACAAAATAGTAAATCACTAATCCATAAGTGTTGCATGGACTTCAAATAGGCTAGCCTTTTAATAACTTGGTAAGCACATTTATGATCTTTTAATTTATAACATATTCCCCCAGCAAAATATATTAAGATTACACACACAAGCACATACACAACATAAATGAAACAACATCCCTCATTTCAGTACTAAATCCCTCATAAACCCATTTCAACTAGAGTAAAAGAATACACAACTATATATATATATATATATATATGTATAAATATAATTAACAAGGTAATCAGATAAATCACAGCTACGAAGCATTGATATGCCTTGGTGATTAGCACCAGAGAATGTAAGTGACCGCCCCCAACTAAACCAGAGACTCAACATACTAATCAACCCTCACTTTAATCATAAAAGCAATAAGTATATGTGACCAGGAAAATAGTTTCTCAACTAAAACACATCAGACAGCCCCCCATTACGTGATTAAAACTCTGCCATGACCGTATGACATGAAAGCACAAAATAACTAACTCCCTAATGGCTTTAATTGGATTAAAAAAGAACTTACAGCGGACTGCGGATATGCGTGTGTGTGTGTAATTTTCTTACACATTAGAAGCAGATATAATAGATTTCATTAGGTCTAATTGTGTAATGTTCACACATGCAGTCACAGAACTGAACATGAGAGTTTGTGCCAAAGTTTAACGGTTAAAACTTCATGAGTGAGCTTCTGGGAGCTTCCGTGCATTCACAATGTCGTTGAGATAGAATTAGATAATCAGATTGTTTGTGTCGCATAGAAAAATTAGTCGGTTAAACGTATATTGGAATGCTATCGGATTTATTAATGATATAATTGCAAATTGCACTATGCTGATTTAATACTGTTATGTTAAGTTAATGAAAAACAAACTAATTATTCTGCCTCTGTTGACACGAATACAAATTTAAAATAATGTTTCTCTCTTATAATATAATACATAAAATTTTCCAAGTTCTTTTGTCTCTTTAGTTCATAATTTATTTAAGTTTATAACAAAAAATAAAGTCACTTCCCTTTACGACGAATGTAGACAGAGATAGTGATGACCCAGTCTTGAATACCGGTGTGGGTCGTCCACTCTGTATAGGTACAGGTGTGCTCTTCCTGGTGTCCGGCGTTCAGGGTCGTTCTCGGGTTTAACAATTCTATAAATTGTAATTAATTAATACTTCTCTTATTCTTCTTCTTCTTCTTCTTCTTCACTCCATGGCTTGGGCTGTAGCCTGGTCCGACTTTACAGAGTTTCTGACCATTTTTTCTAGGGTCTTCCACGATCTTTCGTTCTCACAGGCCCATATTCAAACGCTTGTTTAGGAATACGCGTGTCTACCATGCGTTCCACATGGGATTCCCAATTCTGCCTGTATTCCTTTATTCTTTTCAGAACCGACTGTAACTTCACGTCTTTCCTTATGTGATTGTAAAATGATACACAAACTTTAAAACAAAATCCATGCACGAATAAGCTTCGTACAAAGGTGAAAATAACACCCTTCCATAAGCCTGTAGTGGAAACGTTATTAGTATCATAAAATTAAATAAAATGATATAGTTTACAATCTTGTTGGTGACGAGTATGGGTTATATAGAAGAGTAAGTTTCGAAAAACAAAAGAAAGCTTAAAAGCCCGCTATTCATCTAAACTTTTGTATTATAAAGGCAATTACTTCATGACACTCCTTCCGTTTAAGGAATTCTTATTAAAGTTTTATCTATTAATGAAGCTTATCAAATTAAAGTTCTCAAGTGCGCAATACTAATTGTGTAATTAAGACCAGAATATTTTATCTGAACAGTAACCGATAAACAAGAAACTCTGTCTCAGACAGTTTTAATCAAAGTTTCTTAGCCTCGAGGAGAAAATTAAAATTTTAATTAAAGTTAAATACATGCCAACAGTAAAAACTGATTCACTTACACGCTACTTGAACAGTGTACACGGATGTCTTTTGTCATCTAAATATTTTTATCTAATTCGCTAAATTGTGTGTTGAGTTATAGTTACAAAAAACGTGGGCCGTTCCACTAATATACATAAACATTCACGTTTGAGATACATAAACAACCTTCACAGTACGTAAACAACCGTTTGTCATTGAGGATAGCAGTGTCTGTCCCAAAAAAATGTCCACCCTTTAATTAATATGCCAGTATTATAAATTCTAAGTGATTTGTCACTGAGCAAGCGGCCCGTGGCAGTCCGCCAGGTTGAAAGTAATTTTAATCAGACTATAGATATGTTACATAAAACATTAAAGAACACTTCGTTGAAATAGATTGATAAATTTCTCTACATATTTCGGTCTGAGAGTGGGTTTATGGAATAAACATAAAATAATTTGCTTTTTATGAAATAATAAAATAATTTGCTTTTTATGAAATAATAAAATAAATTTAGAAATTATCTTTCATATTACGACCAAAATATAGGCTATATCTTGTCTGAGAAAGACAAGATTCCGGTTACCGAGGTTAAGGGTGCTCTAAAAACTGTGAAAAATGGATGGGCACCAGGTCCAATAGACCTACTTTTGGACCTTTCGGCGTACGTCTTCAATTACTTTCTAAAAGGTGAAGAGCAACCCTCTTGAACAGAAGACTGCATGTACTTCCAGCCTCCACAAAAAAGGCATCAGAAAGATACTGTCGAATTACATAGTTGTAACTGAATCCAATTTCATCTCAAGGTATATGTAAACATTTTTAAAGCAAGAATTGACAGCCAATATGAGGATATGGGCCAATCTTGTATAGATTATACTTTATTCGCCTACCTGTATTCTGTTGTTTTGAGTGCATATGTTTATAGTGTTTTCTATTGTACGACTCAAACTAATAATGTACTAAAGGTATTGTAACAAAATTCTGTGTTTTAGTTTCGAATAATTCCATATTAGCGCTTTTAACGGCCAAATTTTTGACTCTAACCATAGTGTATTTATGTACTCATTTCTGAGGTTTATTAGTTTTATATACAATCACGAAAGTAACAATATAACAAATATAAATCAGCGGCCCTCTTTTCTTTTTACATCCGGCTTTACAGGGACAAAAACTGTCCGCCGCGGGCACTTTGTAACACCCCGTTAGAACAGTGGCAGTTTGTCCATTTGTCCGTATTGGATGGGTTCGCGGCCCGCCTACCTGCTTATCAGCCCCTTCAATGAAAAAAAGTTATTTTTATGACCACGTAACATGAATACACAACAAAAAACTTCCACATGCATGCAGCTTGATAGTTACCAATGTTTACAAAAACTTACACCAAACAAACTAAATAATGTTAACAATTACACAGAGTCGATTAGTAAGTTATGTTTGCAAAAATAATAAAATATGAGTAACATAAAAAGAAATAGCCTACTTAAATGCAAGTATATTGAACCGCATATTGAACCGTAAAATCGTTACGAAAAGTTAACTATAATGAGAAGTTTTACAACAACAAAAATTGTGGCACTTTTTATTACTTCTTAAATAATGTAGTATTCTGAGTCACATAATCTGTAAATTGTAGAACTATCTTATTACAATTTAGTAACTTTTGTAAAGTGAAACTAATATTTTTACGTCTTAAAAATACGTTTCTAAAAGAAGATCGAAATTTTATGTAAACGTTCAGTTAGTTGGCGAACATAACCGAAATTCAATGAGTAATTTAAAAATGTTTATATTATGATTTCAACAAGCAATAAAAATTATTTAATGTAGAAACTTGTAGATTATTATAGTTTGATAAAAATTCATGTAATGCGTATAATATGCGCTTATATGTATACGTAGGTTTGTACGTTAGACTGTGAGTGGAGTTCATTAAGGAATGTAGCAATACAATTTTTAGTAATAAATAATATATAATATTAGGATTGCGGGTACTGCAAATTGGTATTATCAGAAAAGAACTAATACATTACTAAACGAATGTATTTCCTGCAAAACTGTCATTTCTGCTTTCAATCCTGTAAATCATAAAGACAAAATCTCGTTTTGTGTGTGTTTCATTTTTGTCCAAGTCGTTTAGATTTTTGCTTCAAACTACAACGTTCAGTCTGGAACTACTACAAATTACGAACATGTGGAGGTGCTACAATTCTCTACAAACTAAAGGGTATAGGCCAACTCATTTGCGAGTTACATTCGCTGAACTCTCTATTCTGCGAATACATAAACATCCATACAGAATCTATACATCAAGAGCCACTGGCCAAAATTAAAAAAAACTCTAAAAGTAGTCTAGAACATACACAAAGTTTATGTGTGAACATCTCTGTCTTTTATGTGTATATGTAAGTAAAAGATAGGCTTATTTTAGCAACAACACAAACCCCTATATTGGTCATTAAATTTCTTTTTGTGAATTTCTTGTCTACGTATATAAACACATATTTTTATGTAGGACCAGTTCCAACATAACTCAGACTACTCTGGATCACTTTTATAGTTTGAATAACTTTTTCTTAGCAACAACACAAGTCATGGGTTTGTGCATTTTCTACAGTATACTACAGACGAAACGAGAAATGAAACAGCTAACATGTTGGCTGCTAAGTGTTGTCTTTAACTCTTCGCGTGTAACTCACGCAACAAAGATGCAAGTCTACAAGTCATAATGCGCAACAAGAGTGTACTTAACGTTATCATCAGGTGTTTCTGGTTTATAGACCTACTAGCTGTTACCCGCGGCTTCGCATGCAAATATTTGACTTTTAATAAATATTTTAATATAATTTTTATTGCCTATTT
Organism: Magicicada septendecula; assembly: GCA_034769895.1. Classification (NCBI taxonomy): domain Eukaryota; kingdom Metazoa; phylum Arthropoda; class Insecta; order Hemiptera; family Cicadidae; genus Magicicada; species Magicicada septendecula. The sequence continues at coordinate 951,520,523 of CM068367.1, forward strand.
ATATAACACGTTCTGTCAGCTCGTATAAACATTTTGTATTAAAATTTTGTAATAGTTAAATTTTCACTAAAGCTGTTTTCAACACTTGTACTCTTAACCACAGTACTGTGGTCACAAACGTATACCACCTCACGTTATCGCACTCGATTTTCACTGATGATGGAAGTCGATGGCATTGCCGAAACGTCTGGTTTTGTAGAAAACGTTGGACTACGGCCTAATATCCCGGGAAGGAATTTTAACAAGAACTACTTCATTGTTGCCGATAATGTTGTACACACATATATATATATATATATATATATATATATATATATATATATAATATGCATAAACTTAATGGCTTGTATAAGTTAATGATTGATCTCCATTAAGTAGTGCTCAAGTTTCCAAAGTTTTAATATTATGATGTCCGTAATTAAAACATCAGAGCAGGTTTAGTGTGAATGAGGGTACACTGTGGAAAAAAATTTTCAACATTTCCTATTGAGCGTTGCTTAGAGTAAAGCTGCGAATCTACACAGTATGTTTCACAGAACAAACACGCGAAAAAGAAGGAGCGCTCCGAAGTCACTCATGGACCCTCAGCATCTTGCAGAGGGTTCATTCCCTAAAGACGAAAGTCTGTCTATGAATCGTTCCTCTGTAAACACGTGCAGTTACACTGCCCAGCGATCCACAGGAAACAAATCGCTATCCACGCTGGACACTTTTTCGGCTTGCACGCGTTATGTTGGTATGGGTTTCGGCACTTACCATTTAAAAAGCGTGCAAATGTAAGAAAATAAACATGAGTGAGGCCAGAAATAACGCGAATTTTGTGTGTGTGTGTGTGTGTGTGTGTGTGTGTGTGTGTCTTCCCTGCCTTTTTATTGCGGTAGTCATAATAATAATATGGAAACGTAAACATTACATAACTGAGATATGCTTGCCTGCCACGAATGATATATTATTTTATACATATATTATTTATACATTATTGCCTGGCAACAAAATTATTTTATTTTTAACAATTGCCATTGTTTCAAAAAGTTTAAATGAATTTTCAAGTACTTTACTGTTGTTAAAACGTAAAAGGTTGCTGGTAAACTACCCCTTCCCCTTAACCGATCTTCACCAAAAACAATAGGTCTTGAGAACTCTACAATTCAGGGCTGTATGCGAAACATTATTTAATTCTGTTTGAATTTGCGGCTGTTATCGTTTGCCAAAAAAAAACATTCCCTTGATAAAAAAAACCGTTGCCGGTAAACTACCCCTTCCCCTTAACCGATCTTTACCAAAAACAACAGGTTTTGAGTACTCTACAAACCAGGACTGTATGCAAAAAATTATTTGATTCTGTTTGAATTTGCGGCTGTTATCGTTTGTCATATAAAATACCCTTGTTAAAAAAAAACGTTGCAGGTAAACTACCCCTTTCCCTTAACCGGTTTTTTCCAAAAACAATAGATCTTGAGAAATCTACAATTTAGGGCTGCATGCAAATAATTTTTTGATTCTGTTTGAATTTGCGGCTGTTATTGTTTGCCATAGAAAATACCCTTGTTAAAACATAAAACGTTGCCGGTAAACTACCCCTTTCCCATAACCGATCTTCACCAAAATCAATTGGTCTGGAGAACTCTATAATTCAGGGCTGTATGCGAAACATTATTTAATTCTGTTTGAATTTGCGGCTGTTACCGTTTGCCAAAAAAAAACCCTTGCTAAGAAAAACCGTTGCAGGTAAACTACCCCTTTCCCTCAACCAATCTTCACCAAAAACACTAGGTCGTGAGTACTCTACAAATCAGGACTGTATGCAAAAAATTATTTGATTCTGTTTGAATTTGCGGCTGTTATCGTTTGCCATAGTAAAATATCAGTATGGAGAACCATACATGACTTCCATATTCTAAGATTTATATTTAAAATCATTTTCGAAATGAAATATTACCATAGAAACTACTTCTTTCTACTTACTGTGGGTGTGGGTTTCGGCACTTTCCATTTAAAAAGCGTGCAAATGTAAGAAAATAAACATGAGTGAGGCCAGAAATAACGTGAATTGTGTGTGTGTGTGTGTGTGTGTCTTACCTGCCTTTTTATTGCTGTAGTCATAATAATAAAATGTCCACGGTGTACCCTCATTCACACTAAACCTGCTCTGATGTTTTAATTACGGACATCATAATATTAAAACTTTGTAAACTTGAGCACTACTTAATAATGGAGATCAATCATTAACTTATACAAGCCATTAATTTTATGCATATTTTTTATATATATGTGTACAACGTTATCGGCAACAAAGAAGTAGTTCTTGTTAAAATTCCTTCCCGGGATATTAGGCCGTAGTCCAATGTTTTTACAAAACCAGACGTTTCGGCAATGCCATCGACTTCCATCATCAGTGAAAATCGAGTGCGATAACGTGAGGTGGTATACGTTAGTGACCACAGTACTTTGGTTAAGGCTGAAGCAGTAAGTAGAAAGAAGTAGTTTCTATGGTAATATTTCATTTCGAAAATGATTTTAAATATAAATCTTAGAATATGGAAGTCATGTATGGTTCTCCATACCGATATTTGTTAACAATTACCATTGTTTCAAAAAGTTTAAATGAATTTTCAAGTACTTTACTGTTGTTAAAACGTAAAAGTTTGCAGGTAAACTATCCCTTTCCCTTAACCGATCTTCACCAAAATAGAAAGTCCTTGAGATCTCTACAAATCAGGGATGTATGCAAAAATTATTTGATTCTGTTTGAATTTGCGGCTGTTATCGTTTGCCATAGAAAACACGCTTGATAAAAAAACGTTACTGGTAAACTACCCCTTCCCCTTAACCGATCTTCACCAAAAACAACCAGGTCTTGAGTACTCTACAATTTAGGGCTGTATGCAAATAATCTTTTGATTCTGTTTGAATTTGCGGCTGTTATCGTTTGCCATAGAAAATACCCTTGTTAAAACATAAAACGTTGCTGGTGAACTACCCCTTTCCCTTAACCGATCTTCACCAAAAGCAATAGGTCTTGAGAACTCTACAATTCACGTTTGTATGCGAAACATTATTTGATTCTGTTTAAATTTGCGGCTGTTATCGTTTGCCAAAATAAAAAAATTTCCCTTGATAAAAAAAAACCGTTGCCGGTAAACTACCCCTATCCCTCAACCGATCTTCACCAAAAACAATAGGTCGTGAGTACTCTACAAATCAGGGCTGTATGCAAAAAATTATTTGATTCTGTTTGAATTTGCGGCTGTTATCGTTTGCCATAGAAAAAAATCTACAGATAGACAGACAGACACACACACAAGCACTTTTCGGAAAACGACTTTTTTTCATGTTTTGAGAGTAGTACAATCAGAATCTGCAATAATCTCGAACACGATTTTTGTTTGCCATCACCATACTTCCATTTCCTTAAGGAATATGGAAGTAAAAAATCTACAGACATATAGACACACAGACACTTTTCGAAAAACGATTTTTTTTCATGTTTTGAGTGTAGTACAATCAGAATCTGGAATAATCTCGAAAACGATTTTTTTTGCCATCACCATACTTCCATTTCCTTAAGGAACATGGAAGTAAAAACCGTTGACACCTAACCTCACAAATGAAAACAACATGCATTTTCGCTTTGCATTAAGTAGTAGGACAATTTAAAATTAGTACACTTCTTTTTTTCCACATCTCAATATATCGATACAATCGCATATTATATAAAACATCGAAAATGTACTGCAGGAATGGATAAATGTACAGTTCCGATGCCGCTAAATAGTTTTTGTTTATTTACTTGTTACTATGGTAATTAATTCTGGTCTCCATTGTGTTGTTGACATCTTTAGTAGTAGAATTTAATATATTTCATTACTTATTCATAGCGTCATCAGAAATACGTACATACATAAATTTCATAATCGTTTAAGACAATTAAAAAATATATACTTATCTGTATACAAAATTACAAAATATATCGATACAATCGCATATTAAAAGCATTAAATCTGCAGGAACGGATAAAGGTACAACTCCGATGCCGCTAAATATCATTTGTTTATTTACTTGTTACTATGGTAATTAATTATGTTCTCCATGGTGTTTTTGACATCTTTATACGCGTCAACGAAAAGGCATAATTGAAAGGACCTAAATTGTGCAAACGGGGCAAAATATCAAATTACAAGTTAGACAGTATTTTGCGCCTTATATCAAAGGTTGCCTGTGCAAAATTTGGTGGCAATCGGTATAACGGTGTGTATTTGTATTCAGTACCCATAAATCCTCAGACGCCGAGTTTTATATATATTTATAAATATTTATTAATATTTATAAATAAATTTACTTCAAGATATACCTTTTTTTTCCTTATTAGGAACATGTTTCGGGTACTATCTTGTACCCATCCTCAGCCTTCCGGTTTTTTTGTCTGGTGAAGTACACATGTGTTGTTGGTTGGCTATTATTATTGTGGCTTCCTGTTGGCTTCTGGTATTTCAAATTGGTTTTATTGTGTGTGATTGTGGTGTATGTGTTAGTTTTTTGTGTATTTTCAATGTTGAGTGCTTTGAATATTGTGTCATATTTTGTATTGATTTGTATTTGTTCAGGTATTAGTTTGTTTTCTGTTTTATGTTTGTATATTTGTAAATTTTCCCAAATGTTCATTATGGTGCCTTTGTGTGGTATATGTTTTATTAGTGTTACATTGGTTATGTCTGGGAATTCATGTCCTGTGTTTATTGCATGTGTGGCTAAATTGGATTTATATATTTCTGGTTTTTTGTATGCATTTAGGTGTTCAAAATAACGTTTTTTCAGCTGTTTTTTTGTTTGTCCTATGTAACATTTATTGCAATCTTGGCATTCAATTTTGTATATGCCGTTAGTTGTTGTATTATCTTTGTTGTGTGAGCTATTTAGATTTTGTAATTTATTTTTATTAGTTTTGTATGCTATTTTTATATCTGTGTTTTTAAATAGTTTTGTTAGTTTTGTCATTTTATTATTTATATATGTGAATGTGGCCCATTTTGTGTTGTTGTTATTATTTATGTGTTTTTCAGTTTGATTAATTCTTAATTGTTCAGTTTTTATTTTGTATTTGATTTTATTTTCTATTTTGATCATAGTATTTTTATTGTATCCATTTTCATAACCAATTTGGTATATTATATTTCTTTCTTTGTCAGTTTCTTGTTTGTTTAGGGGAATTTTGTACATTCTGTTAAATAGCGAATAAAATATATTATAATATGATCAACAACAAATTTTGATGACTTTGTAGAGATTTTAAACGGAATGTCTGTCTGCTGATGGACACAAGGATGAAGAAAATAATTTTGTAAAAGAATTATTCCTGTTAAGGAATTAATTTTAAACACCTTACGTTCAATACAATGAACCTAATACTAATCTAATATTTGTGTTCGTACTATATAGAATATACAAATGACATCCGTTATACTTATACGTACATGTACAAACTTGCACAGGTGTACGCTGTATCTGCTGTTTATAAATTTGTAAATTTTAAGTTTATACTCTGTCACGTTGTATAATAAATAATTACTGAACTGTTAATAAAATATGTCTTCCGAACATCGATTCATTTGTAACAGTGAGAGTTTAGAAAGAAACTTTGCTGTCTTTGTACATAAACCTATTGTATGTACCGTAGCAAGCAAGCAATGATGGGCCATTAACTATAGTGCCATTAAGATGATGGTCACGTACAGAATGAAGGTGAAGGGTGAGATCAACTCTAGGTTTCAAGTAGACACGGGAAGTGAGCAAACTATTCCCAACGTTTTCCCTAACGGCACTTTCTGAGGTGGACAAACGCGCGCCCATTACTGGTTCATGTGACGTAGTTTTATTGTGCCCAGTGCCTACTTAATAGAAAGTGTATAATATTTTGATTACTAGATATTCTTAGGCTTGATTTACAAATTGATTAGGTTTGTAATCATTGCCAAAATAGGAGTAATTAAGGGTGTTTTTGCCGTTTCGTGTAATTAAATAACACAATGCCAATGCATTACTGTTACACTATTTCGTTTTACTTTACTTGAAATTCCTATGTGAGGAACAGTAAACATTATTTTCACATCTTTAAAATACATAAAATTATCTTAAACTGAAACTCATAAGAAAACATAATATACGGTAATATGGGGACGTAAGTAGAAATAATACGAGCACGTAATATGTAATATGGGCACGGTTGTAAAAGTAACAAACATGACAAACAGCTGTAACGTATTTGCTAAACATTTACAATGTACACGCTACATGGCAGTTAAGTAGTAGGCCTATGTTTTGTTTGTCAACTAGTATCTAACTCAATTCTGTTATCAAATTTCCTGTAAATTTCCGATTTTATGTACAAATAGTTTGCGTAAGAGAATTTTGAGGTATAATATTTATTTGTTTTAGGAAACCTAGGTAACTACGGAAAACATCTAGATTGTATGTTGTTACAAGTACTAGTGATATCTCACAAATAAACTGACGCTCTTCACGAATTGTGCACCAATATCATAAACCCGAGTGATAGTCGACTGCATCATCGGCAAAGCAGATATCAACATCATTCATAACCCAAGTAGTTGATGGAACGAATTTAGTCACAAATCGACGACAACCATTTTGTCTCAACCGAGATTGACAGGCACGGTAGACCAACACGTTGGTGTCAAGTCACGTGTATCATTTTCACCCCTCAGCTGATGATGTCACTAATTTATGCGAAACAGTTTTGGCGTGCGATACTTTTTTGTTTTTATAAATATATCGAATGAATAATAATTTACTGATATACAAACGCCACATTAGTAATTATTAATAAGAAAAACAAAAGAAAATGCTTGAAAAACAAAGTGGAGTGAAAACAGAATCATAACAAATAGAAGAAAAAGAATCGGCATTGGAGATAGTATAAAACAAGCTTCCCTATAATGTCTAGTGTGCGATCATGGCAACAGCCGATGCTTTTCATTGCGGGTAAATTAAATTATTTCTTCCGTACTGTCCAATCGTTAAAAAAAATCTCCCAACATATTTCTCGGTCCATTTAATTTCACTGTAATATTGGTTTTTCTGCTTGCAGCAGTGTGTGATAAACACCATTTGATGGTCGCGTTAAAAATGCTGTTTCTCTGACGGTTCGGAATATAAAACCCTTTATTTTTATCCATACAGCAGCAGGTACATTAGGAGTACTATCGTTCCTTACGTAACATCGCAGTCACTACAGTCAATAATTTTGTATGATTTTCTGACTACTCTCCTATGTGATGCACGAGACATTCTTTCGCAGCACCATTTTTGAGTTTGGGGAGCTCTTTTGCCCAATTGTAGTATTCTGAGTCCTTTCAAACTACGTTTCCTTGACGTGTGACTAAACTGACTTCTTGAGAGGTATGTTTGTATCTTCTACCTTGGGTTGTCGGTACTGAACGGGGCCGTATTCGTCCACCTACCTTTTTGTACCCTTCAGTTCAAGAAAGGTTACTTTCATGGCCGCTAAAAAGGTGCATCTATTGTTAAAAGAGTTTTACAGTAGAGTTACTGCGGCGGCCCCATTTGGTGGATTAAGTGGCAGTTTACTCGGTTGCATGTACAGTAACTTTAGTTGGTTCAAAACATTTATTTTATTAACATTATGTACTATATTAATGATAATATTACCGTTATATAATAATAATAATAATAATAATAATAATAATAATAATAACAACAATAAATTATTATGATTATTAATGATTATTATTATTTATTTATTAGGCCTAATTTAGCACTAAAATAATTACTTAATTTTTTTATAAGAGAAATTTAATTTTGTTCATATAACATAGTTACAGAGAATGTGACATCCTTCCTACCGATCGCCTCATGTCTTTTTTCATTTTTGGGCAGTGGCTCTTGATGTATAGATTCTGTGTATGGATGTTTATGTATTCGCAGAATACAGAGTTCAGCGAATGTAACTCGCAAATGAGTAGGCCTGTACCCTTTAGTTTATAGAGAATTGTAGCACCTCCACATGTTCGTAATTTACAGTAGTTCCAGACTGAACGTTGTTCTCAATTACATCCAACAAAGCGTTAGCATCCAGTTTATTTACAACTTTCAGGAAGAATGTTTTACTCCTTCTGTTTATCACTCCGATCACCCACCGAATCTTTATCAGTCGATCTCCGTCATACTTTCTCTTGTCGAACGCACTTTCGACTATTACCACTGTCACCAACACCACCAATTTTTGTACTGTTCACCGACAACAATATAGTTAATATTTTCCGAAATTCGAAAATTAATTTTCTTGTCGTTTTCGTATTTAATTTGGTTTCTTTTATAATTACAGAAATCGGGTATTTAAAAATCCACGCAAATAAAATGGAGAACAAAGTTTCTGTTGGAATCCGCGCTATGCCCAAAAAACGTATTGTCTCGTAGATTCTTTTTTGATCTACATTGGTTTGTCCCGCACCTGTATGTCACATTTTTATTAAATCCTTTGTTGAGATACATTTAACCGCACACTTCAAACATTCAATCCTGTTGCGTGTAATGTTCCAGTCTGTGATACATTTCCTTATTCCGTTGTCCCACACGCAACTTCTCAAAGAATTAACACTTCTAAAATCCATCATAGAAAATAATATAAACTCTTGAAACTTAGAATATGATTATGAACTTTAAATACAAAAATAGGTGCTCGCGATACGTATAAAATCGCAGGTGTTGCATTTTTGGGCAAAAATAGTAATGCTGATTGTAGGTGTTTTGGAGAAGTGGAGGGTGGAAATGCCTCTTACTCTACCAACTTGGTCCGTCTTCAATTTATGTAAACATAAATACCGAGGATAATAGTAATACTTTCTTAATGGCCGTGAAAGTAATTTTCTCTCCAGTCAAATGTACAAGTAGTTAGGCAGACGGCCACCGCCCCATCCAGTATCGAAACCCTTATATTTTATGTTTATAGTTACAGTACGTACAAAATAGTGGATTCTCTGGTGTTAACAAAATTAAGTTTCTCTTAGAAAAAAATAAAAGAATTATTTTAGTGGTAAATTAGGCCTATGAATAAATAATAATCATTCATAATTTATTATTATTATTTATATTTACACGAACTGGCCAGCCATGGACCACGCGAATATCATTTCCTTTTCTTCTCCTGCCAGAAGGCCCTCATTCGCACTCTATGCGCCGTCTTCCTTTTCACTGTTCACCCCTTTCTCGTCTTCTTCTCACCGCAGAGAACATCAAGATTTTGAATTTTGTTTCTGTACGTATTTCTACCCACACAGTCATTCAAAGAGATACCCAGTTTCATCATTTCCTCCTTGAGTTGTTTGGTGTATCCTTTCAGACTGGAAAGTTGCCAAATATAGATGAAAATTTGTTTGTTTAATCTGAACCGATCCATCCGAACCATATGTCCATGGGATCTCAGTCTTTTCCTTAGGAAGCCGTTTACAGATCTTCCAGGTCTTCTTTGGGCCTATGCCTGTACCCATCTTCGGTTTTCTTAGGGCCATATATTTTCCGAAGAATTCTTCGTTAAATTTTAAGAAGAGGTTCCGAATATTGAAAGCACATTGTTTCCACTCCATACATGATCACCGGCCCGGCCGGCCATATAATGGTGGAGTTTCGCACTTCTGAAAAAGTTTTTCTTTCCGTACAGTACCCGGGTTAGGGTACAGACCTTTGCTAATTTGAGTTTCCTTATTCTAAAGGATTCTTTGTCTGAGGCGTTTCGAGGTATGTTTTCCCCCAAGATCTTTAAAATTGTTAGAATATTTTATTTCTCTATACGTAGTGTCTAGACACGTTTTCGGGAATTTAAATACTGTGGTCATAATTTCCGTTTTAGCAATGGAGATTTGGAGGCCAATTTTCTCCGCTATCTCTTTGAGATCTTCTACTTGGTTTCTTGCTTCTTCTTCTGAGTGCATAACTTATTATTATTAAGTTATTATATAACGGTAATATTATCATTAATATATTAGGCTACATAATGTTATATAATCGGTGCGCTGTTATCATTATATAATAATAAAACAAATGTTTTTGAACCAACTAAAGTTACTTTGCAACGGAAAATGCCACTTAATCTACCAGACGGGGCCGCCGCAGTAACTCTACTGTAAAACCCTCTTGACAACACATGGACCTTTTTAGCGGCCATAAAAATAACCTTTCTTGAAGTGAAAGGTACAAACAGGTAAGTGGACGAATTGGACCCGTTCAGTACCGACAACCCTCTACCTTTTTACACGTCCCACGAATTTGATTTACAAAAGAAACGAGTTGAGTTTCAGTTTTTGGTTCACAGTTTGCTGGTGATGCAAGAATAAGTTTAAATAGAATATATAGGCCTACACATGTTAACATATGCAAATACAGGAAGGGTCTTAGAGTGCTTACTGATCCTGCTAGGTGAGCAGTTGAAATACTAAGAAGCGTTCAGTATCAGAATTACTGATACAAAGCCACCAAATCTTATCTCAGAAAGAGAAGGGTGAGACCAAATAACAGGCGCCTTTCGGCTAAAGTGTGGTAACCGTAACAAAAGAGTCTCTGGTCCTCCTGGTAGGGGGTTGTGCAACACGCCAATAACCTGTTCATACAAAACTTTATAATTCTTATAGTACCCAAACCAGCCTTAATTATTGGAACTATGAAGCCACTGGTAGAAGAGACGTGGGTAGTCCGAGGATGAGGTGGGTGCCGGAACAGGTTTATTTAACATAATCCTTGAAATGAATAATAACAATAATAATAATAATAATAATAATAATAATAATAATAATAACAATAACAATAATAATAATAGGCCTAAGAAGAAGAAGAAGAAGTTCTGAAAGAAAAATTCTTCTGGTTAAGTGAATGGTAAAGCTGACGATGGTGTTAATAATCATAGTAGTCCTATATTATCTAGAAACTGATTTATTGCAAGAGGTTCTAAACTGCAGACTTATCAGAACTATTAGAAAGAGGCAATTCTGGAATTGGTAAGTTTTGTGTAGCTTGTAAGAAACACAGTACATCTTATTTTAATAATTCGGGTTCAGCAATTTGCGTAAAGTTAGATGATTAGATCGTTAAATGGCTTAGGTGGCAGCATTGATGATAACAAATGTAATGAAACCCATAAGTAAGTTTGTCAAATTGTGAAATCAAGAGAAAAATTAATCAATCGTTTTAAAAAGTTATTGAAAGTGGAAAGGCCTTGTTAATAACACAGAAATAATTAGTTACAAGGATATATAAAAAAGATATACGATTAGCATTAAAGAAATAATTATATGACCCTTACAGCTGCCAATTTAGTGTATTATTTTAGAATATACTTTTTAAAACTAAAATATTTGTTACATTTCTATGCACAAATATAGTTTGGTAACTATGGCAAAATTAAATTTGTGTTTTTATTTAAACCCTGTTCATAAACACTATGGCGGACTGGATTTGCTCCTCTAAATATGGGAAACGTAATTGTCAACAACTATTGTTATTTCAAGAATTATGAAAAATAAATCCTTCGTTTGAACTAATTAAATCTGTTTATTCTTTTGTTCAACGTTGAGTTGGCATTGTTTATAAATATTAAAGCAAGCAAAACATGGATACAGTTATTTGCAGACATTTAGGCATTTGTGTTTAATGTTACTTGGTAATGTTTTGTAGTAGCGTAAAGGGTTCGTTGCTCGATTAAGTTATAAATCCAATTACACAGAGTGGGCCGTAATTCGCTTGACACTAGTAGTTATCAACAAATATATTCAAAATAAACGATGCTACTAGTTTGTCAAGCGATTTACGGTCCTCTCCATGTAGTAAATAATAATATAATAAATGAACTCAGTTTAATAGACTTAAATGTTTTAAACTCATTTGAAAAATATTTAATCATTTATTAAAATATTCAGAAATATATAAATAAAAATTGAAATGTGGTGTCGATAATGAAAACCTTTAATTACAGACACGATCATACGAGTGGAGAATGTGGCATTAAATAAATTTACACTTAGATGGAATAGTCACATTAATATAATATAACCATTAGAATTATAGTAGATTCACTACTAAATTTTATTGTCACTTTTGGATTAATACTGAATAACTTCCAAATTTTAGCTACATTGTTAACAGTGAAAATTAAAACTACAATCTAAGGAATGGGACAGCTATGTAAAACATGTGCAGAATAATCTGTAACTGTCAGTACAACGGTTGTAATAGTAAGATATTTTAGTAACAATACAAAATAGTAATAGTAGTAATTTAGGTTGTAATAGTACAAAATATTTTAGTAACAAAATATTTTAGTATGAATCAGTGGCGAAGCGTCCATATATGCGGTGTATGCGGCGCATACAATTTGAAATTGTATGTAAAATCGTATATAGTTTTGTAATTAATTTTAAATTATTTGAGACGTAAAAGTTTGTCATTTCAAAAGCCAAAACTTAATTTTCACTTGAGCGATATAACGACAGTTAATAAACCATTACTCTTTACAACCAGGCGCACAGTATGCGTTGTAGCTAACGAATACATTCTCTCGATAGCGGTCATTAACCCATGCAGCAGATTTTCATGTGTGAACAGGCAGGCGTTCTGACTTTCGCTCCCACTCCCACTGTTTGTGAATAGCTGTAACGCTATGCGTTACTGTTTCTGCATATACAGTGCTTAGTGCGTACGCAGACCGTGTTGTTTAAAGTTTTTTAATAATGAGTTCGTTTGTAGTAGAGCCTGTGGCGGGAACATCATCGTCTTGTGTAGTTGAGTGCAATTGTGTAATTGAAAGTTTATTTATACAGCCATTCAGTAGTAGAAGTTTTACAGATAAACTAAACATTATTTCTAGCGGTAGACAAAGCCCATTAATTCCCACGTTAACGTCAAAAACAAAAAATTATACACGACATTTAAAGGAACAAAATTATGAAGTAAAAACTTGGCTTTGCGGCTGTAGAAAAACTTCAAAATTATACTGTTGGCCATGCATTCTTTTTCCAACTGAAAAAAATGTCTGGACAAATTCAGGAGTTTCCTATTTAAACAATTTGTTTAATTTACAAAACCGCCATGAGATTTCACAGAGTCATGTTGCTTCCCTTCTTGCTTTAAAACAGTTCGGTAAAACCAGAATTGAATATGCCTTTAGTGAACAATTTAAAATTAACATCAAACAGCACAATGGCATGGTAAAACAAAACCGGTACGTTCTTCGTTGTCTAATTAACGTAGTGTGTTTTTTGGCTGAAAATGAACTCCCATTTCGTGGACATGACGAATCTGTGGCATCGTCAAATCGAGGAAATTATGTAGGGCTGTTACATTTGTTACGAAATTACGACGGAATGTTAGACAACCACCTTAAAAACTCTACAGTCTTTTTTGGTTTAACTAGTGATATTCAAAATGACTTGATTAACTCCATTTCTCAAGTCTTATTATAAGAAATAAAAAATGAAATAAAACAAAATCCCTTTGTAGCCATAATAATGGACGAAACAACAGATATCACAAATACGTGCCAGGTGTCATCTGTGTTTCGTTTCGTCGATAAGTCCGGAGCCGTTCAGGAAAGATTTATAGGTTTTAGCGATTTTAGTGACGATCGTACAGCTAACGCGTTGGCAAACTACGTATTTAATGTCCTGACTGAATACGACTCTGAAGAAAAATTAGTTGCACAAATGTACGATGGTGCTGCTGTTATGTCTGGTGAACATGGAGGGTTACAGGCCCTGGTTAAAAGTAAGTGCAGCCAAGCAATATTTATCCAATGTTATGCTCATAAAATGAACTTGGTCTTGAAAAATTCAGTAGATCACATTAAAGAATGTAAAATTTTTTTTAGCACATTATCTGGTTTAGCTTCATTTTTTTAAAATTATCCAGACGAACTCACGCACTTGATCAAGAAGTAAAGAAGCGATTTCCATCAGTTGTACCTACTAGATGGAACTACAACAGCAGACTAGTGGCCATTGTAATAGAACACAAGGCTGACATCATAAGTCTCTTCGAGTCTATGATTTAGAACGGAGATAAGTGGGACATTGAAAGTTATACTGGGGCAATAAGTTTTCTTGCTACTCTTCAAGATTTTGACTTACATTTTTACTTCATCTGTTCGGTTTAATACTATCATAGGCGGATTCCATAGTCAACATTTTGCAGAAAAAGTATCTGAAATCAGTTTTTGTATGAAACGCATTGAAGACGTTGATAAATATCTTAATAATTTAAGGAATAACTACAACAAATTCTGGAGTAACCGGAATGAAATTCAGAATCTTCCAACAGGGAGGTGGGACAAGCCTACAAGCACTCACAGAAGTAAAAGATTACGTATTGATAACATGTCGGATTTGGAAAGCTCTTATCGTAGGCTGTATTATGAAATTATTGATTCAGTAAAATGTAGACTTAATCAGAGGTTTGCAGATATAGGTCAACTTGATTTTATCGCTCTACTAGGATCATGATTTTTCGTGATCTTCCAGAATTTTCTAAAAAGTTTCCAGAAGAGCATTTTGAATCTCTAAAACGCTCATATGGCCAGTATTTTGATTTTCCGTTACTAAGGAGTGAGCTTTCTGTAGTTTATTCAAATGTGCAGTTTTGTAAAAATAGTGTTAGTGACTTGTCAAAGTACTTAACATCAGCAGATCTGAGTGACACCATTCCTCAAGTGTGAAGGCTTGTAAACCTTATAATGCCAATTCCAGTTACAAGCTCTTCAACAGAAAGATCGTTTTCAGTCTTGAAGAGAATAAAAACGTATTCTCTTAACTCGCAAACTGAACACAGGCTCTCGGCTCTTTATCTATTGAAAAACCGCTTCTTTTGAAACTAAAAACTAATTCTGCTTTTTACGATACGGTTGTTGACTTATTCGCTGAAAAAACCAGGCGCTAGAACTAACGTTTAAAAAATAACGGCTACAACTAACATATAATAATTAACGCTAATGTGAATAATAAATTATTGTGAGCCGTTACAATGAATGAATTAGTGTCGTTGTGGACGATTTTAATTACCATTGTGAATCTGTATTGTTTACGTATGACATACTAAACAGCAGATACAAGATATTATAAATTATTTTTAATCAATAATTGTGCAGTGTGTTTATTTATGGATTCTGTGGCCGTATGTGATTAAAACAAGTGGAAATAACAGATGAATCGGTACCACCAGACGCCACTCAACGTACTGGTGAGTTCCTAATACAGTCTGCTTGATTTACTCAAACAATTTATATAATTAATATTATTACATTTGTCTCTATTAGAAAAAGGAAAAATTGTAATATTTATTCTTTTCATATCTGTTGTTAATACTGTTGACCGGGATTGATTATCACATGGAGAGAGAGTAGTTTTTATTTGTTGATGGCTGAGATAGGTATAACCACATACACATTCTAAAAACTCACGCCTCGCCACTGGTATGAATGTAACAAAAGTATTTTTATTGTATTTTTTGCACTCTATTGCGGGAATCTATTAAAAACGACATAGTTTACTTTAAATGGCAAGTATTTAATAAGTTGTAAAGGTATGTAACACTACAGGCAATAACCAAAATTTCATTCATTACCACAATTCGCGGCTGTAACTTCATTAACAATATTTTCAGTCTCTTGCACCGTTCATTAGCTTTTTAGCAGAATATGATTACCAGTTGTTTTGTGCTGCTGCTTATGAACTACGAAATAGCATATAAAACATGGGAAGACACATTGATCGATGAGAAGCACTGTTCTACCTGTGTCCCACTTTTGACATTCAGCGTCTTGTAATTCGATTGCGTCGCTAACCATTCCAACTTCGTTCCCGTCAACCTTGACGCTGTGTAAAGCTGTCGTCGGTAGTTCTCATTGTAACATCCATTATGTTTACAAAATGCAGTTTGTACAAAATGACAACCAGTACTCGCCGAACCAGCTATCTGATTAGTTATTTATCTCAATTAATAATATGTGTACTTAAATATTCTTTATTGTATTCTCGTAGGAATTACGTTAAATTTAATTTTATATTTTCGGTATAATTTTAGATTATTCATTAGCGTTTAAACATTTTAAAAATATTTAATCTACATGGTACAAAAGCTATACTTATACGAGACTATCTGTAAAACGAATGTAAACGGATTTTATATCACGACACACACACTCGCGCGCGCGCACCTTACCTACTCTATTCTGAAACTGAAAAATATTTTATTAAAGGAAATAATCGTCTTATGGTGTATACGGTTTACCTCAATGTCCAGTGTATCCAATAATTAAATGTTTTTGTCATTTGCTTTAAAAACTTGGGTCAGTTTCGCTGCCTGTTTTTAGAAAAAAATATAAATTTAAAGTAAAGGGAGCACTAAACACCAGTTACTTATATATAGCATTATCTAACTGCATGTTACCCTTACGTCTTAAGAGTCACACGGTACATTAATATAATACTAATCAAATACAATGACGGAAGTATTACGACTAATGTCTACCGAACTTCCTTTCAGTCAAGCAACATTTCGATCCCGATCATATCAGCATCGGAATCTCTTCCCGGCTCGCAACCACTATCACTGTAGCTATCTAATGATATCACAGACCTATCAGTTCCTTCATCAATAATTGTTTACAGCATTCCATCCCTAGTCGTTTTACCCTGTCACAAAGACGTTTCCAGTCATATTCCGACATTTCAGTAAGTTTTCATTCACAAAGGTCGATCACGTCATTAATTTTAAATGTAACGTTGTGTTTAGCAATTTGTTCTTTCACGACAGACTATATCGTTCCTACAGGGTTTAAATCGGGATGATACGGAGGAAGTCTGAGTTTAGTGTTACCATGTGCTTTCAGTAACTCATCGACAAAGTACGTTCTCTTGTTGCTCTGGTGCGTTTTGATAAATATTATTAGTCCAGGCTTCAACACACTTTTCGAAAAGGGAACGTTATTATCTTCTAACCATTGTACCATGTCCTGCTTTTTGGAACTCGAGGTTGGTGCTTTATTTATCTTCACATGGTGCATTATCCATTACGACAACAGATTGTGGAGGCAGGTTTGGAATGAGTTTCTCTTGCATGCATTTCACAAGATAATCTTTATTCATTTGATCGTGGTAATTGCATCTCTTCTGCCCAGCTTTCCACATTACAAATGAGTTCGGTACAAAACCAATTTTTCCTCAAAAATTAACAATTATCAGCCTTTTGCCTTTAGATACTGAGCTATGTATACATTTTGCAGTGTTATCTGTCCATAACTGTCCAGGTAACCCATGACTAGAGAGAATGTGCGTCTCGTACAAACAAAAAATCGGTGTTTTCGTGTCTGTGTGCTTATTTATAGATTTTAAATAGTGAATACGCTTTTGACGTAAGTTATTCTTTTCAATAAGAATTTTCCTATTAATTGGGGTAGCTTTCCATTAAAACATAGTGACATTAAAATGACCTTTAAACTATGTCCACTACCTTTAAAATTGATTTTTCTTCAAGTTTTTCTAATTCTATCTAAGATGGGAAGTCTCTGTTCAGACGCATAGAATTCATGAATAATTTTACGCACATCGCATTTATCAAAATTGTCGAAACAAGAAGCAGGTTTATCTCATTTATATTTCTTTGGACTTATAAGTGAATATTCTGAACTGCCATCCTCACCCTTACTGTTAGTTCTTGTAATATATTTTTAATCAATATATCTTGAAACTCCAAATCCAGCTGCTGTCCTCTCTTCGCATTCTTGAATTGGAATAACAAATCTCTCGTCACATTTTCCAGTTTTTTCATTTACTGCATATCTATTTCCATGAAATTATAAACATTTTTTATCATTTCTCTGCTCCGTCTATGTAGTTTTCTACCTTTTAACTTTAAAAATATACAAACGCTGACGTTTTTGTCGCAACTGCAAAGCACAAATACGTAGATATTAAAAAGAAGCCCTCACTACGTGTGTAATACAAGACGCACTACAGTTGTAAGACACACTACAAATTTAAGCAAACGATTCATTCTCGAACGTCCATCCGTAAGATCATTTTATCTGAAGTGCTTTGACAGTGGACTGTTTCAGTTCCAACAGCATAACAACCGCCCCCTGTAGCCTCCGCTTCCCTACAGACTACTGGAACTGTTTCAAAGTCAAGCTCACAGATTCATACCGGTTAGTGTAATTTACTTACAACTTACTTTTAATGGTTTCATGTTGTGTATTAAATGCTATACTTTCAACTCTTGCTTTTGTAGCGACTCTTAGGAATTACCTCAGGGCATGAAGTAACTTAATAACACAATTTTAAATAACATAAATTATAAATTTAATAATTTCTTTGCATTTGCTTATTACAAGTACACAAGATTTTATATGATTACGATATTGAAAATTCAGCTTTCTTAGCAATTGTCTCTTTTGATAGTGGATTCTTTTAGACGGATTGAATTGCCAATATGAATATGATAGATTTGACTTGAAATATAATATAAATTTGAATGTTCAATTATGGGTTACTTGATTGTCGAATTCCAGTCTGCGCTGAAAGTTATCCGCTCGAAGTGTGCTGTCCTGGAGATCTGATGTCCTCGCTTGCGACAGTAGATCCTTGCTGGTGGCACTCGTTGATTATAACACTTAGATATACATAGGCATCACATTCACCATACACAATTCACAGCTAATACATTATTTAAAGCAAGAATATATTTTATTAGGCACTATATTTAACACCTTTGCATGTATATTAAATTACGCTAAGTGCTAGCAACACGGATCGTTCAGGCCGATACCGTCAGACGATTTACTAATTTTCCGACTCACGCTGTGGTAATTCTCCGATTCACTTTTACTTCCGACATGAACTTTGATACTGTCTCAGCCGAATTACAGTAGCTTCTACAAAGACTAATCATTTTGGATTGAATATTAACTGTTCCCGTTGATTAAATCATCGATTACACTTTACGCTTATAACTTCTCCGACAATTTCTTCCAAACTTCCGATTACTTAGTTTTGTTAAAATAATGAATACTTGTATAACTGTCACAATATCTTCACTGAATTAACAATTATTACACGCCGATTACGAGTATTATAGTTATAATATTTCCGATTACCTAAATTACTGTTACGATTTTACTAATACGCAAATTACGAGTGTAATAGTTGTAATACTTTCGTTGACTGACTACAAATTTCCAAACTACGTTTTTTATACCCTAACTAATTCTACCCTCACTCAATATTTACAAAACACATTCCCATTGGATTAGAGTACCGCGATGTTTGATTTTATCCAACCCAACTATAGAATTTACCCGCTAAAAAAATGACGCTTTCTCTTATTCGTTAACTAAAAGCGCGTGCAAATCTTTCGATCTATGGTGGAAAGTGACGCTATTCTTATGATTCTCTGTCTAGCGCTCTCTGTTTAAAATAACGGTATCTATTGTTGTAAGTACTCAGCTATCACCTATTGTTTGCTGTTTTTAAATATAATAAAATTTTATGGCTCTCTGTCCCGTACGTGACATTTTCGTACTTTTAGCCGTCTAGTTATCGCCAAGACAAGGGTGCGTTCTTTTGAAAAAACACCGCTCTCATATCTTCACGGTATTCTCTACAGTTATTCTTTACATATTTGTGTTGATATCTATTTAATAATAATAATTTCTTGTAAAAATTGAGTTTCATTCAATTTTGACGTTATAGTGCTTTGACAGTGGACTATTTCAGTTCCAAAAGAATAACAACCGCACCCTGTAGCCGCCGCTCCCTACAGCCTACTGGAACTGTTTCAAAGTCAAGCTCACAGATTCATATCGGTTAGCGTAATTTACTTACAGCTTACTTTTAATGGTTTTATGGGATATGGATTATGAAAATAACAAGTGGATATTTTAGGAATAAAGTAATTAATAACTTGATCAAAATAAGTAAATCAGTTAATCTATTCCGTTGTCACACTTACAATATTGATATTACTATCCAGTCTCAGCAGCTGCGTCCATTCTTGGCTCTACTTATCGTTCAACAGGAGTCTGTTTAGTCTGTTCTACAGTACGTGTTATCTTGCCCTTGTACTTGTGCGAGGTCCGTGGTTGAAACTGCAAGTCGAGTCCAATGACTGACAGAAATTTATATTGTTGAATTTGTTAAGAGTGTTAGGTTTTAGAGAGATTGCAGGGCTACAAGATTAGTTGTTAGTTAGAGTTATAACCTACCGACAGCACAATTCGTCTGATAGGGCCCGAGTAAAGGACGGTTATAGGCTTGCCCAATAATTAGCAAACGCTCGGGAGCGTCGACCCTATCGTGATACAAGCGTCAGTCTCTAGAGCAGTATGTAGGTTACATAGTAAAGATGCAGGAACCGTACTGCCAACGGTGTGGAGAGCCTGTTGTTCAGCATATGGTAGTAAGCAATTTGCACAGGCAGACGAAATTACGAAATTATAGAAAGGATCTCTATTAAGAAGATCGAAACAGCTGAGGCAAATTCACCGCCGGTCTTCTATATCCATCTGTTGCAAAGGTTATAATGAAGTGGATATCTTTCGTGAATTATACAATGGAGTATCCTGTGCGTTCTTTTTTTGGTCTCTTTCAACGACGTATCTAGGAAATTTGATGGTCAGTTGGTGCAAGTTGCTGTCGACATGGAGGTTTATAAATCCATTCGTAACTCAGAAAGGGTGACCATATGTTTGCAGTTCCAACATGATACCCCTAGTTATATGACTCGAGACCGCTGGCTGCACTATCTGTACACAGTGACCGTTAATGCATCCAACAGCACAGCGGTGCGATCTATAAAGCGTACTCGATGGAGCTCAGGCAGTCGATCAAAGTTCTCGTCGTTTCTATGCGCACTTTATGGAATTCGTGTGTGTTCTCTGGACGTCAGAGCCGCGGTATCTCGACCTTCTCAGTTAATGTCTCTGGCCGAACGTCAAGCATCGCAGGTAGACTAGGTAAGTACTTCACATGCCCATATATCATGTGTAAACGGCCCAAGCGTATTTTGACGAGCTGCCCCAGGCATAATTTGAGCTAGAGTTTGTTCAGTCAGTAGCCTCGTTAGAAGTAAGCACGACAAGAAATAATGATTATTTTTTGAACTGGACTACGAGGTAGAAGCTTACATTGTTAGTTGGTAATCCAGCGGATTGTCTGAGAAACAACATCTGCAAAGCCCAGAGTGAGAAGGCAAGCATTTGAAGAAACACCATATGCAGAAACGCCCTACCACTCTCTCTCGCTCTCTCTCTTTCTCTGGTCGAAAAGAAACGAAGAGAAACATCAACGTGTTTCTCACCGATCACGACCGGTTCTTATGTTTAGTGGATTACTACTGTGTATTATACTTGTTTACATACTTTTAGCTGCTTTAAGGATACAAACTTTTCTAATATACATGGACGAAGCTCTGAGCGTTGATTTCCGTCTGTTTACTTAAATAAACAAAACGAAAGAAAGAACTGAGTGACGTAAATTGGATGTAATTTGTCTAAATTGCTCTGTAAGAATAGCCAATTCTACATCTCAGAAAAGCACATCTTAGAATACGTTCGTTACAGTATACATCTTAGAATACACCGAATTACAGTAGCTTCTACAAAGACTAATCATTTTGGATTGAATATTAACTGTTCCCGTTGATTAAATCATCGATTACACTTTACGCTTATAACTTCTCCGACAATTTCTTCCAAACTTCCGATTACTTAGTTTTGTTAAAATAATGAATACTGGTATAACTGTTACAATATCTTCACTGAGTTAACAATTATTACACGCCGATTACGAGTATTATAGTTATAATATTTCCGATTACCTAAATTACTGTTACGATTTTACTAATACGCAAATTACGAGTCTAATAGTTGTAATACCTTCGTTGACTGACTACAAATTTCCAAACTACGTTTTTTATACCCTAACTAATTCTACCCTCACTCAATATTTACAAAATACATTCCCATTGGATTAGAGTACCGCGATGTTTGATTTTATCCAACCCAACTATAGACTTTACCCGCTAAAAAAATGACGCTTTCTCTTATTCGTTAACTAACAGCGCGTGCAAATCTTTCCAGCTACGGTGGAAAGTGACGCTATCCTTACGCTTCTCTGTCTAACGCTCTCTGTTTAAAATAACGGTATCTATTGTTGTAAGTACTCAGCTTTCACAAGCTTTCACCTATTGTTTGCTGTTTTTTAAATATAATACAATTTTATGGCTCTCTGTCCCGTACGTGACATTTTCGTACTTTTAGCCGTCTAGTTATCGCCAAGACAAGGGTGCGTTCTTTTGAAAAAAACACCGCTCTGATATCTTCTAACGGTATTCTCTACAGTTATTCTTTACATATTTGTGTTGATATCTATTTAATAATAATAATTTCTTGTAAAAATTGAGTCTAATTCAATTTTGACGTTATAGTGCTTTGACAGTGGACTATTTCAGTTTCAAAAGCATAACAACCGCACGCTGTAGCCGCCACTCCCTACAGCCTACTGGAACTGTTTCAAAGTCAAGCTTACAGATTCATACCGGTTAGCGTAATTTACTTACAACTTACTTTTAGTGGTTTTATGGGATATGGATTATGAAGATAACAAGTGGATATTTTAGGAATAAAGTAATTAATAACTTGATCAAAATAAGTAAATCAGTTAATCTATTCCGTTGTCACACTTACAATATTAATATTACTATCCAGTCTCAGCAGCTGCGTCCATTCTTGGCTCTACTTATCGTTCAACAAGAGTCTGTTTAGAGCTCTACAGTACGTGTTATCTTGCCCTTGGGCTATGTCAACAATGGAGGGAGCAACAATGGAGGTGGTGGTCTTCCTCATTGTAAGAGAGTTATCACAGAAGTTACAAATGCTATCTTAAATTCAGTTTCTCGCAACCCAGAGATGAAAATATGGGTTGTATCCATACCTGTAGATTGTTCAAGATCAGTTAACTAGACCTTATCCAAAATTTTAAAGTAAGGCATTGCATGTTCGATAATTTCAGAAAATAAGGAGTTTCTGACCTTGCACCAACTCACACTTTATTGTGCCGCCCCTTTTCCTCCCTAATTCTACAACGTACAAGTAAGTTAATAGTTAAGTAGCTGAATATCAAAGGCGGACATCTGACTGCTGGTTCGAAATTGAGTTTTCAGTTGATTCCTATAGTATTTTTCCCTCATGTTTTCTTTTGGTACTATTATCATTTTTTTTCAAAAACGGGCAGAAAGGTGTGTTTTTTAGCATTTTATGTTGGCACTACTTTCAAAATAGGACACCCACAAAGTTTTTCACTTCAAACACGGACAACTGACAGATGAGCCAATTACAAATTGGAATTGGTAACACGTGACTGCGACAACTGTCGTGGTAACTGTTGTTTACTTTAGTGTAGACGTGGTTACTGTATATTCATTTAAAAATTGTGTATTTAAAAAAAAATTGTGTTTTTAGAAATTTCATATATATATATATATATATTACTATAATACTTATAACTATTTTACCTCAAGATGTATTTTTTCCTTTAGGGACATGTTTCGGGAGATCCTGTTCTCCCATTTTCAACCTTCGCCATCTTGCTTCTGGTGCAGTATTTGTGTGTTGGCTTCTGGATGTTATTATGGTGGTTTGTTGGTCTTTGGTCCTTCAATGTTGCATTATTGTGTGTGGTTGTGGTATCTGTTTTTGTATTTTGTGTATTTTTGATGTTGAGTGCTTTGAATATTGTGTCATGTTTTGTATTGATTTGTATTTGTTCTGGTATTAATTTGTTTTGTGTTTTATGTTTGTAAATCTGTAAATTTTCCCATATGTTCATTATGGTGCCTTTGTGTGGTATATGTTTTATTAGTGTTACATTGGTTATGTCTGGGAATTCATGTCCTGTGTTTATTGCATGTGTGGCTAAATTGGATTTATATATGTTTGGTTTTTTGTATGCATTTAGGTGTTCAAAATAACGTTTTTTCAGCTGTTTTTTTGTTTGTCCTATATAACATTTATTGCAATCTTGGCATTCAATTTATTGCAATTCAAACATAAAACACAAAACAAATTAATACCAGAACAAATACAAATCAATACAAAACATGACACAATATTCAAAGCACTCAACATCAAAAATACACAAAATACAAAAACAGATACCACAACCACACACAATAATGCAACATTGAAGGACCAAAGACCAACAAACCACCATAATAACATCCAGAAGCCAACACACAAATACTGCACCAGAAGCAAGATTGCGAAGGTTGAAAATGGGAGAACAGGATCTCCCGAAACATGTCCCTAAAGGAAAAAATACATCTTGAGGTAAAATAGTTATAAGTATTATAGTATTATATACATCAAGAAACGGACTGTAGCAGAAAGTAATGAAATAATATAACCATACAAGGTAAATAAGCCTACAGTGAAAAAACGAAAAGTGAGGTTATAAAACAAAGCAAAAACAAAAGTGTATAGTGAAGAAAAAAATAGTGAAGTGAATAGCAAATAAGTGAAATCAACCACCAAATAACAGATAACAAATCATCTCTCACATAAATGTACATTAACATGTACACAAACAACATAACCACAATTCCATATAACCACATTACCAAATTGTTAAACAAATTTCAAACACGAAAAAAACAACTAATGAACACAAACATAAACATATACTTCAATAGACAATGCCAAAAACATAAATTAACACCTAAATACATCAACATAAACACAAACAACAAAAATATGACTGCACAAAAAACTATAAAACAAGCACAAAGGCTATGGATACAAAACGAAATTAATCAATTATACAGTAAGAAAAATAGCATAACACTAGACATATACAAACTACACTTAGAGCTAACAAATTTATTACATCCAATCACTTGGAACAATAAATACAATAACATAGAAAATAAAATAAGATTTGAGAAAAACAAAGACTTATACAATTAACAAAAAACTTAACACATTAAAACAACAAAACAAAAATCAAGAACAAAAAAACAAAAATAAACACACATTTTACCCTCGAACCATTAACCTCAGCAATACAGAATTTAACAAAAAAGAAACAGAATATTTAAACAATATGTCAAAAACTAACATAACCCAAAATGCAAACAAAAATCTAGAAAATTTAATAGTAGAAACAGAATTTGCCATTAACCTAATAAAAGACAATATACAAGAAGAAAAAAGAACAGAAGCAACACATATAATTAAAAAAATAATCACTAGCGAAATGAAAAACAAAGATAAACAAAAGAAAAACAATAAAACAATAAAAGAAATTAAAAATAAAGTAAAGAACAATAATTTAATAATAAATAAAGCAGACAAAAGTCAAGCAACAGTAATCATTGATAAAACTGACTACATCAAAAAAACCGAAGACTTCATCAACAATAATAAATGCGTACAACTAGATAAAAACCCAACAGAAAACTATCTTAAACAAACAATAAAACTAATAAAAACAAATAAAAACATTTTCAACAATAAAAACATAGACATATATATAAACAATAATCCAGAACCACCTAAAATGAACAGCCTAATAAAAATACACAAATTAAACAACCCAATACGTCCATTAATCAATTTCAAAAAAGCTCCTACATACAAAATAGCAAGAATAATAGCACAAAAACTAAAAAATAACCATCTAACAAATAACCATCATAACATAAAAAATACATACGAATTAATAGACAAACTAAAAATAATAAATATAAATGAAAATACATTTTTCACATCATATGACATAAAAAACATGTACACTAATATCCCAGTAGAAGAAACAATTGACATAATAATAAACAAACTTATAGAACAAAATGAAAACAAACAATATATAACCGAAATAAAAAATAGTCTCCAACTAATACTAAAACAAAATTACTTTGAATTTAATAGCAAAATTTATCAACAGAAAGAAGGTTTAGCAATGGGATCACCATTATCAAGCATAATAACAGAAATATTCCTACAACATATAGACACCAAAATACAAAATATCATAAAAACACATGACCCAGATGGCATATGGATAAGATATGTAGATGATGGACTATATGTATCAAATAACAAAAACACAAATGCAGAGAACATACTGAAACAAATCAATAACATACATCCCAAAATACAATTCACAGAAGAAAAAGAAAAACATAACAAAATCAACTATTTAGACATAACCATCACAAGATACAACAAACACATACAATATGCAATATATAGAAAACCAACTTCCACTAACATCATTATACCTAACCATTCTGACCACCCACCACAACATAAAATGGCAGCATTTTATTCGTTATTTAACAGAATGTACAAAATACCCCTAAACAAACAAGAAACTGACAAAGAAAGAAATATAATATACCAAATTGGTTATGCAAATGGATACAATAAAAATACTATGATCAAAATAGAAAATAAAATCAAATACAAAATAAAAACTGAACAATTAAGAATTAATCAAACTGAACAACACATAAATAATAACAACAACAAAAAATGGGCCACATTCACATATATAAATAATAAAATGTCAAAACTAACAAAACTATTTAAAAACACAGATATAAAAATAGCATACAAAACTAATAAAAATAAATTACAAAATCTAAATAACTCACACAACAAAGATAATACAACAACCAACGGTATATACAAAATTGAATGCCAAGATTGCAATAAATGTTATATAGGACAAACAAAAAAACAGCTGAAAAAACGTTATTTTGAACACCTAAATGCATACAAAAAACCAAACATATATAAATCCAATTTAGCCACACATGCAATAAACACAGGACATGAATTCCCAGACATAACCAATGTAACACTAATAAAACATATACCACACAAAGGCACCATAATGAACATATGGGAAAATTTACAGATTTACAAACATAAAACACAAAACCAATTAATACCAGAACAAATACAAATCAATACAAAACATGACACAATATTCAAAGCACTCAACATCAAAAATACACAAAATACAAAAACAGATACCACAACCACACACAATAATGCAACATTGAAGGACCAAAGACCAACAAACCACCATAATAACATCCAGAAGCCAACACACAAATACTGCACCAGAAGCAAGATTGCGAAGGTTGAAAATGGGAGAACAGGATCTCCCGAAACATGTCCCTAAAGGAAAAAATACATCTTGAGGTAAAATAGTTATAAGTATTATAGTATTATATACATCAAGAAACGGACTGTAGCAGAAAGTAATGAAATAATATAACCATACAAGGTAAATAAGCCTACAGTGAAAAAACGAAAAGTGAGGTTATAAAACAAAGCAAAAACAAAAGTGTATAGTGAAGAAAAAAATAGTGAAGTGAATAGCAAATAAGTGAAATCAACCACCAAATAACAGATAACAAATCATCTCTCACATAAATGTACATTAACATGTACACAAACAACATAACCACAATTCCATATAACCACATTACCAAATTGTTAAACAAATTTCAAACACGAAAAAAACAACTAATGAACACAAACATAAACATATACTTCAATAGACAATGCCAAAAACATAAATTAACACCTAAATACATCAACATAAACACAAACAACAAAAATATGACTGCACAAAAAACTATAAAACAAGCACAAAGGCTATGGATACAAAACGAAATTAATCAATTATACAGTAAGAAAAATAGCATAACACTAGACATATACAAACTACACTTAGAGCTAACAAATTTATTACATCCAATCACTTGGAACAATAAATACAATAACATAGAAAATAAAATAAGATTTGAGAAAAACAAAAAGACTTATACAATTAACAAAAAACTTAACACATTAAAACAACAAAACAAAAATCAAGAACAAAAAAACAAAAATAAACACACATTTTACCCTCGAACCATTAACCTCAGCAATACAGAATTTAACAAAAAAGAAACAGAATATTTAAACAATATGTCAAAAACTAACATAACCCAAAATGCAAACAAAAATCTAGAAAATTTAATAGTAGAAACAGAATTTGCCATTAACCTAATAAAAGACAATATACAAGAAGAAAAAAGAACAGAAGCAACACATATAATTAAAAAAATAATCACTAGCGAAATGAAAAACAAAGATAAACAAAAGAAAAACAATAAAACAATAAAAGAAATTAAAAATAAAGTAAAGAACAATAATTTAATAATAAATAAAGCAGACAAAAGTCAAGCAACAGTAATCATTGATAAAACTGACTACATCAAAAAAACCGAAGACTTCATCAACAATAATAAATGCGTACAACTAGATAAAAACCCAACAGAAAACTATCTTAAACAAACAATAAAACTAATAAAAACAAATAAAAACATTTTCAACAATAAAAACATAGACATATATATAAACAATAATCCAGAACCACCTAAAATGAACAGCCTAATAAAAATACACAAATTAAACAACCCAATACGTCCATTAATCAATTTCAAAAAAGCTCCTACATACAAAATAGCAAGAATAATAGCACAAAAACTAAAAAATAACCATCTAACAAATAACCATCATAACATAAAAAATACATACGAATTAATAGACAAACTAAAAATAATAAATATAAATGAAAATACATTTTTCACATCATATGACATAAAAAACATGTACACTAATATCCCAGTAGAAGAAACAATTGACATAATAATAAACAAACTTATAGAACAAAATGAAAACAAACAATATATAACCGAAATAAAAAATAGTCTCCAACTAATACTAAAACAAAATTACTTTGAATTTAATAGCAAAATTTATCAACAGAAAGAAGGTTTAGCAATGGGATCACCATTATCAAGCATAATAACAGAAATATTCCTACAACATATAGACACCAAAATACAAAATATCATAAAAACACATGACCCAGATGGCATATGGATAAGATATGTAGATGATGGACTATATGTATCAAATAACAAAAACACAAATGCAGAGAACATACTGAAACAAATCAATAACATACATCCCAAAATACAATTCACAGAAGAAAAAGAAAAACATAACAAAATCAACTATTTAGACATAACCATCACAAGATACAACAAACACATACAATATGCAATATATAGAAAACCAACTTCCACTAACATCATTATACCTAACCATTCTGACCACCCACCACAACATAAAATGGCAGCATTTTATTCGTTATTTAACAGAATGTACAAAATACCCCTAAACAAACAAGAAACTGACAAAGAAAGAAATATAATATACCAAATTGGTTATGCAAATGGATACAATAAAAATACTATGATCAAAATAGAAAATAAAATCAAATACAAAATAAAAACTGAACAATTAAGAATTAATCAAACTGAACAACACATAAATAATAACAACAACAAAAAATGGGCCACATTCACATATATAAATAATAAAATGTCAAAACTAACAAAACTATTTAAAAACACAGATATAAAAATAGCATACAAAACTAATAAAAATAAATTACAAAATCTAAATAACTCACACAACAAAGATAATACAACAACCAACGGTATATACAAAATTGAATGCCAAGATTGCAATAAATGTTATATAGGACAAACAAAAAAACAGCTGAAAAAACGTTATTTTGAACACCTAAATGCATACAAAAAACCAAACATATATAAATCCAATTTAGCCACACATGCAATAAACACAGGACATGAATTCCCAGACATAACCAATGTAACACTAATAAAACATATACCACACAAAGGCACCATAATGAACATATGGGAAAATTTACAGATTTACAAACATAAAACACAAAACCAATTAATACCAGAACAAATACAAATCAATACAAAACATGACACAATATTCAAAGCACTCAACATCAAAAATACACAAAATACAAAAACAGATACCACAACCACACACAATAATGCAACATTGAAGGACCAAAGACCAACAAACCACCATAATAACATCCAGAAGCCAACACACAAATACTGCACCAGAAGCAAGATTGCGAAGGTTGAAAATGGGAGAACAGGATCTCCCGAAACATGTCCCTAAAGGAAAAAATACATCTTGAGGTAAAATAGTTATAAGTATTATAGTATTATATACATCAAGAAACGGACTGTAGCAGAAAGTAATGAAATAATATAACCATACAAGGTAAATAAGCCTACAGTGAAAAAACGAAAAGTGAGGTTATAAAACAAAGCAAAAACAAAAGTGTATAGTGAAGAAAAAAATAGTGAAGTGAATAGCAAATAAGTGAAATCAACCACCAAATAACAGATAACAAATCATCTCTCACATAAATGTACATTAACATGTACACAAACAACATAACCACAATTCCATATAACCACATTACCAAATTGTTAAACAAATTTCAAACACGAAAAAAACAACTAATGAACACAAACATAAACATATACTTCAATAGACAATGCCAAAAACATAAATTAACACCTAAATACATCAACATAAACACAAACAACAAAAATATGACTGCACAAAAAACTATAAAACAAGCACAAAGGCTATGGATACAAAACGAAATTAATCAATTATACAGTAAGAAAAATAGCATAACACTAGACATATACAAACTACACTTAGAGCTAACAAATTTATTACATCCAATCACTTGGAACAATAAATACAATAACATAGAAAATAAAATAAGATTTGAGAAAAACAAAAAGACTTATACAATTAACAAAAAACTTAACACATTAAAACAACAAAACAAAAATCAAGAACAAAAAAACAAAAATAAACACACATTTTACCCTCGAACCATTAACCTCAGCAATACAGAATTTAACAAAAAAGAAACAGAATATTTAAACAATATGTCAAAAACTAACATAACCCAAAATGCAAACAAAAATCTAGAAAATTTAATAGTAGAAACAGAATTTGCCATTAACCTAATAAAAGACAATATACAAGAAGAAAAAAGAACAGAAGCAACACATATAATTAAAAAAAAATAATCACTAGCGAAATGAAAAACAAAGATAAACAAAAGAAAAACAATAAAACAATAAAAGAAATTAAAAATAAAGTAAAGAACAATAATTTAATAATAACTAAAGCAGACAAAAGTCAAGCAACAGTAATCATTGATAAAACTGACTACATCAAAAAAACCGAAGACTTCATCAACAATAATAAATGCGTACAACTAGATAAAAACCCAACAGAAAACTATCTTAAACAAACAATAAAACTAATAAAAACAAATAAAAACATTTTCAACAATAAAAACATAGACATATATATAAACAATAATCCAGAACCACCTAAAATGAACAGCCTAATAAAAATACACAAATTAAACAACCCAATACGTCCATTAATCAATTTCAAAAAAGCTCCTACATACAAAATAGCAAGAATAATAGCACAAAAACTAAAAAATAACCATCTAACAAATAACCATCATAACATAAAAAATACATACGAATTAATAGACAAACTAAAAATAATAAATATAAATGAAAATACATTTTTCACATCATATGACATAACAAACATGTACACTAATATCCCAGTAGAAGAAACAATTGACATAATAATAAACAAACTTATAGAACAAAATGAAAACAAACAATATATAACCGAAATAAAAAATAGTCTCCAACTAATACTAAAACAAAATTACTTTGAATTTAATAGCAAAATTTATCAACAGAAAGAAGGTTTAGCAATGGGATCACCATTATCAAGCATAATAGCAGAAATATTCCTACAACATATAGACACCAAAATACAAAATATCATAAAAACACATGACCCAGATGGCATATGGATAAGATATGTAGATGATGGACTATATGTATCAAATAACAAAAACACAAATGCAGAGAACATACTGAAACAAATCAATAACATACATCCCAAAATACAATTCACAGAAGAAAAAGAAAAACATAACAAAATCAACTATTTAGACATAACCATCACAAGATACAACAAACACATACAATATGTAATATATAGAAAACCAACTTCCACTAACATCATTATACCTAACCATTCTGACCACCCACCACAACATAAAATGGCAGCATTTTATTCGTTATTTAACAGAATGTACAAAATACCCCTAAACAAACAAGAAACTGACAAAGAAAGAAATATAATATACCAAATTGGTTATGCAAATGGATACAATAAAAATACTATGATCAAAATAGAAAATAAAATCAAATACAAAATAAAAACTGAACAATTAAGAATTAATCAAACTGAACAACACATAAATAATAACAACAACAAAAAATGGGCCACATTCACATATATAAATAATAAAATGTCAAAACTAACAAAACTATTTAAAAACACAGATATAAAAATAGCATACAAAACTAATAAAAATAAATTACAAAATCTAAATAACTCACACAACAAAGATAATACAACAACCAACGGTA
This sequence comes from Magicicada septendecula, assembly GCA_034769895.1. NCBI lineage: Eukaryota > Metazoa > Arthropoda > Insecta > Hemiptera > Cicadidae > Magicicada > Magicicada septendecula. The sequence continues at coordinate 951,553,046 of CM068367.1, forward strand.
TATACAAAATTGAATGCCAAGATTGCAATAAATGTTATATAGGACAAACAAAAAAACAGCTGAAAAAACGTTATTTTGAACACCTAAATGCATACAAAAAACCAAACATATATAAATCCAATTTAGCCACACATGCAATAAACACAGGACATGAATTCCCAGACATAACCAATGTAACACTAATAAAACATATACCACACAAAGGCACCATAATGAACATATGGGAAAATTTACAGATTTACAAACATAAAACACAAAACAAATTAATACCAGAACAAATACAAATCAATACAAAACATGACACAATATTCAAAGCACTCAACATCAAAAATACACAAAATACAAAAACAGATACCACAACCACACACAATAATGCAACATTGAAGGACCAAAGACCAACAAACCACCATAATAACATCCAGAAGCCAACACACAAATACTGCACCAGAAGCAAGATGGCGAAGGTTGAAAATGGGAGAACAGGATCTCCCGAAACATGTCCCTAAAGGAAAAAATACATCTTGAGGTAAAATAGTTATAAGTATTATAGTATTATATACATCAAGAAACGGACTGTAGCAGAAAGTAATGAAATATATATATATATATATATATATATATATATATATATATAATGGAGCACAATATATTACCGATACCTCCATGAAAAGCAAGAAATAAATAAATTATCTGTTATTTCACATCATTAATGCTTAGGATTTATGAGAACAGTTATGTAGCTTAGAATGAAGTGTTATTAGAAATCATGGCGTAGTGATTTATTTGAGAAGCATTACTGCACGTGTGTGGAGACAGAAACGAGGACAAAGAAATCCACCTATACGGAAATAATCTTCGTTGTTTACCAAGCACGTAAACCGTATCCATGGAAACGTCACTTGTAATAGTTATTACTACGTGTAATAGAGTTGAGATTTTCTGATGCTTTTAAACTGTATTAAGGTCAAGTTTACGACAGTTGCCTTTGAATAAATAACGTATGTTTGTTTATTCCTTAAACGTTTATAAATTCTGGTATTAAATTTTAGTAAAAAGTTTTTAATTTGGCTAATTAATTACATGAAGTAAACAATTCCTTCAGTTTAATTTATTTTTAATAAATATCTAGCATTCCGCTGTTTCAAGTTTGGAAATCAATCGAAAACTGCTGACATACAACCGACAATTCAATCCATTCAGAATACTTGTGCGAGGTCCGTGATTGACACTGCAAGTCGAGTCCAATGACTGGCAGAAATTTATATTGTTGAATTTGTTAAGAGTGTTATGTTTTAGAGACGATTGCAGGGCTACATGATTAGTTGTTAGTTAGAGTTATAACCTACCGACAGCACAATTCGTCTGATAGGGCCCGAGTAAAGGACGGTTATAGGCTTGCCCGATAATTAGCAAACGCTCGGGAGCGTCGACCCTATCGTGATACAAGCGGCAGTCTCTAGAGCAGTATGTAGGTTACATAGTAAAGATGCAGGAACCGTACTGCCAACGGTGTGGAGAGCCTGTTGTTCAGCATATGGTAGTAAGCAATTTGCACAGGCAGACGAAATTACGAAATTATAGAAAGGATCTCTATTAAGAAGATCGAAACAGCTGAGGCAAATTCACCACCGGTCTTCTATATCCATCTGTTGCAAAGGTTATAAGTGGATATCTTTCGTGAATTATACAATGGAGTATCCTGTGCGTTCTTTTTTTGGTCTCTTTCAACGACGTATCTAGGAAATTTGAAGGTCAGTTGGTGCAAGTTGCTGTCGAAATGGAGGTTTATAAATCCATTTGTAACTCAGAAAGGGTGACCATATGTTTGCAGTTCCAACATGATACCCCTAGTTATATGACTCGAGACCACTGGCTGCACTATCTGTACACAGTGACCGTTAATGCATCCAACAACACAGCGGTGCGATCTATAAAGCGTAGTCGATGGAGCTCAGGCAGTCGATCAAAGTTCTCGTCGTTTCTATGCGCACTTTATGGAATTCGTGTGTGTTCTCTGGACGTCAGAGCCGCTGTATCTCGACCTTCTCAGTTAATGTCTCTGGCCGAACGTCAAGAATCGCAGGTAGACTAGGTAAGTACTTCACATGCCCATATATCATGTGTAAACGGCCCAAGCGTATTTTGACGAGCTGCCCCAGGCATAATTTGAGCTACAGTTTGTTCAGTCAGTAGCCTCGTTAGAAGTAAGCACGACAAGAAATAATGATTATTTTTTGAACTGGACTACGAGGTAGAAGCTTAAATTGTTAGTTGGTAATCCAGCGGATTGTCTGAGAAACAACATCTGCAAAGCCCAGAGTGAGAAGGCAAGCATTTGAAGAAACACCATATGCAGAAACACCCTACCACTCTCTCTCTCACTCTCTCTCTCTCTTTCTCTGGTCGAAAAGAAACGAAGAGAAACATCAACGTGTTTCTCACCGATCACGACCGGTTCTTATGTTTAGTGGATTACTACTGTGTATTATACTTGTTTACATAATTTTAGCTGCTTTAAGGATACAAACTTTTCTAATATACATGGACGAAGCTCTGAGCGTTGATTTCCGTCTGTTTACTTAAATAAACAAAACGAAAGAAAGAACTGAGTGACGTAAATTGGATGTAATTTGTCTAAATTGCTCTGTAAGAATAGACAATTCTACATCTCAGAAAAGCACATCTTAGAATACGTTCGTTACAGTATACATCTTAGAATACACCGAATTACAGTAGCTTCTACAAAGACTAATCATTTTGGATTGAATATTAACTGTTCCCGTTGATTAAATCATCGATTACACTTTACGCTTATATCTTCTCCGACAATTTCTTCCAAACTTCCGATTACTTAGTTTTGTTAAAATAATGAATACTGGTATAACTGTTACAATATCTTTACTGAGTTAACAATTATTACACGCCGATTACGAGTATTATAGTTATAATATTTCCGATTACCTAAATTACTGTTACGATTTTACTAATACGCAAATTACGAGTCTAATAGTTGTAATACCTTCGTTGACTGACTACAAAATTCCAAACTACGTTTTTTATACCCTAACTAAATCTACCCTCACTCAATATTTACAAAACACATTCCCATTGGATTAGAGTACCGCGATGTTTGATTTTATCCAACCCAACTATAGACTTTACCCGCTAAAAAAATGACGCTTTCTCTTATTCGTTAACTAACAGCGCGTGCAAATCTTCCCAGCTACGGTGGAAAGTGACGCTATCCTTACGCTTCTCTGTCTAACGCTCTCTGTTTAAAATAACGGTATCTATTGTTGTAAGTACTCAGCTTTCACAAGCTTTCACCTATTGTTTGCTGTTTTTTTAAATATAATACAATTTTATGGCTCTCTGTCCCGTACGTGACATTTTCGTACCTTTAGCCGTCTAGTTATCGCCAAGACAAGGGTGCGTTCTTTTGAAAAAAACACCGCTCTGATATCTTCTAACGGTATTCTCTACAGTTATTCTTTACATATTTGTGTTGATATCTATTTAATAATAAAAATTTCTTGTAAAAATTGAGTCTCATTCAATTTTGACGTTATAGTGCTTTGACAGTGGACTATTTCAGTTCCAACAGCATAACAACCGCACCCTGTAGCCGCCACTCCCTACAGCCTACTGGAACTGTTTCAAAGTCAAGCTCACAGATTCATACCGGTTAGCGTAATTTACTTACAACTTACTTTTAATGGTTTTATGGGATATGGATTATGAAGATAACAAGTGGATATTTTAGGAATAAAGTAATTAATAACTTGATCAAAATAAGTAAATCATTTAATCAATTCCGTTGTCACACTTACAATATTGATATTACTTTCCAGTCTCAGCAGCTGCGTCATTTCTTGGCTCTACTTATCGTTCAACAAGAGTCTGTTTAGAGCTCTACAGTACGTGTTATCTTGCCCTTGGGCTATGTCAACAATGGAGGGAGCAACAATGGAGGTGGTGGTTTTCCTCATTGTAAGAGAGTTATCACAGAAGTTACAAATGCTACCTTAAATTCAGTTTCTCGCAACCCAGAGATGAAAATATGGGTTGTATCCATACCTGGGGATTGTTCAAAATCTGTTAACTAGACCTTATCCAAAATTTTAAAGTAAGGCATTGCATGTTTGATAATTTCAGAAAATAAGGAGTTTCTGACCTTGCACCAACTCACACTTTATTGTGCCGCCCCTTTTCCTCCCTAATTCTACAACGTACAAGTAAGTTAATAGTTAAGTAGCTGAATATCAAAGGCGGACATCTGACTGCTGGTTCGAAATTGAGGTTTCAGTTGATTCCTATAGTATTTTTCCCTCATGTTTTCTTTTGGTACTATTATCATTTTTTTTCAAAAACGGGCAGAAAGATGTGTTTTTTAGCATTTTATGTTGGCATTACTTTCAAAATAGGACACCCACAAAGTTTTTCACTTCAAACACGGACAACTGACAGATGAGCCAATTACAAATTGGAATTGGTAACACGTGACTGCGACAACTGTCGTGGTAACTGTTGTTTACTTTAGTGTAGACGTGGTTACTGTATATTCATTTAAAAGTTGTGTATTTAAAAAAAAATTGTGTTTTTAGAAATTTCATATATATATATATATATATATATATATATAATGGAGCACAATATATTACCGATTCCTCCATGAAAAGCAAGAAATAAATAAATTATCTGTTATTTCACATCATTAATGCTTAGGATTTATGAAAACAGTTATGTAGCTTAGAATGAAGTGTTATTAGAAATCATGGCGTAGTGATTTATTTGAGAAGCATTACTGCACGTGTGTGGAGAAAGAAACGAGGACAAAGAAATCCACCTATACGGAAATAATCTTCGTTGTTTACCAAGCACGTAAACCGTATCCATGGAAACGTCACTTGTAATAGTTATTACTACGTGTAATAGAGTTGAGATTTTCTGAAGCTTTTAAACTGTATTAAGGTCAAGTTTACGACAGTTGCCTTTGAATAAATAACGTATGTTTGTTTATTCCTTAAACGTTTATAAATTCTGGTATTAAATTTTAGTAAAAAGTTTTTAATTTGGTTAATTAATTACATGAAGTAAACAATTCCTTCAGTTTAATTTATTTTTAATAAATATCTAGCATTCCGCTGTTTCAAGTTTGGAAATCAATCGAAAACTGCTGACATACAACCGACAATTCAATCTATTCAGAATACTTGTGCGAGGTCCGTGATTGACACTGCAAGTCGAGTCCAATGACTGGCAGAAATTTATATTGTTGAATTTGTTAAGAGTGTTATGTTTTAGAGACGATTGCAGGGCTACATGATTAGTTGTTAGTTAGAGTTATAACCTACCGACAGCACAATTCGTCTGATAGGGCCCGAGTAAAGGACGGTTATAGGCTTGCCCGATAATTAGCAAACGCACGGGAGCGTCGACCCTATCGTGATACAAGCGGCAGTCTCTAGAGCAGTATGTAGGTTACATAGTAAAGATGCAGGAACCGTACTGCCAACGGTGTGGAGAGCCTGTTGTTCAGCATATGGTAGTAAGCAATTTGCACAGGCAGACGAAATTACGAAATTATAGAAAGGATCTCTATTAAGAAGATCGAAACAGCTGAGGCAAATTCACCACCGGTCTTCTATATCCATCTGTTGCAAAGGTTATAAGTGGATATCTTTCGTGAATTATACAATGGAGTATCCTGTGCGTTCTTTTTTTGGTCTCTTTCAACGACGTATCTAGGAAATTTGAAGGTCAGTTGGTGCAAGTTGCTGTCGAAATGGAGGTTTATAAATCCATTCGTAACTCAGAAAGGGTGACCATATGTTTGCAGTTCCAACATGATACCCCTAGTTATATGACTCGAGACCGCTGGCTGCACTATCTGTACACAGTGACCGTTAATGCATCCAACAACACAGCGGTGCGATCTATAAAGCGTAGTCGATGGAGCTCAGGCAGTCGATCAAAGTTCTCGTCGTTTCTATGCGCACTTTATGGAATTCGTGTGTGTTCTCTGGACGTCAGAGCCGCTGTATCTCGACCTTCTCAGTTAATGTCTCTGGCCGAACGTCAAGAATCGCAGGTAGACTAGGTAAGTACTTCACATGCCCATATATCATGTGTAAACGGCCCAAGCGTATTTTGACGAGCTGCCCCAGGCATAATTTGAGCTACAGTTTGTTCAGTCAGTAGCCTCGTTAGAAGTAAGCACGACAAGAAATAATGATTATTTTTTGAACTGGACTACGAGGTAGAAGCTTAAATTGTTAGTTGGTAATCCAGCGGATTGTCTGAGAAACAACATCTGCAAAGCCCAGAGTGAGAAGGCAAGCATTTGAAGAAACACCATATGCAGAAACACCCTACCACTCTCTCTCTCACTCTCTCTCTCTCTTTCTCTGGTCGAAAAGAAACGAAGAGAAACATCAACGTGTTTCTCACCGATCACGACCGGTTCTTATGTTTAGTGGATTACTACTGTGTATTATACTTGTTTACATAATTTTAGCTGCTTTAAGGATACAAACTTTTCTAATATACATGGACGAAGCTCTGAGCGTTGATTTCCGTCTGTTTACTTAAATAAACAAAACGAAAGAAAGAACTGAGTGACGTAAATTGGATGTAATTTGTCTAAATTGCTCTGTAAGAATAGACAATTCTACATCTCAGAAAAGCACATCTTAGAATACGTTCGTTACAGTATACATCTTAGAATACACCGAATTACAGTAGCTTCTACAAAGACTAATCATTTTGGATTGAATATTAACTGTTCCCGTTGATTAAATCATCGATTACACTTTACGCTTATATCTTCTCCGACAATTTCTTCCAAACTTCCGATTACTTAGTTTTGTTAAAATAATGAATACTGGTATAACTGTTACAATATCTTTACTGAGTTAACAATTATTACACGCCGATTACGAGTATTATAGTTATAATATTTCCGATTACCTAAATTACTGTTACGATTTTACTAATACGCAAATTACGAGTCTAATAGTTGTAATACCTTCGTTGACTGACTACAAAATTCCAAACTACGTTTTTTATACCCTAACTAAATCTACCCTCACTCAATATTTACAAAACACATTCCCATTGGATTAGAGTACCGCGATGTTTGATTTTATCCAACCCAACTATAGACTTTACCCGCTAAAAAAATGACGCTTTCTCTTATTCGTTAACTAACAGCGCGTGCAAATCTTCCCAGCTACGGTGGAAAGTGACGCTATCCTTACGCTTCTCTGTCTAACGCTCTCTGTTTAAAATAACGGTATCTATTGTTGTAAGTACTCAGCTTTCACAAGCTTTCACCTATTGTTTGCTGTTTTTTTAAATATAATACAATTTTATGGCTCTCTGTCCCGTACGTGACATTTTCGTACCTTTAGCCGTCTAGTTATCGCCAAGACAAGGGTGCGTTCTTTTGAAAAAAACACCGCTCTGATATCTTCTAACGGTATTCTCTACAGTTATTCTTTACATATTTGTGTTGATATCTATTTAATAATAAAAATTTCTTGTAAAAATTGAGTCTCATTCAATTTTGACGTTATAGTGCTTTGACAGTGGACTATTTCAGTTCCAACAGCATAACAACCGCACCCTGTAGCCGCCACTCCCTACAGCCTACTGGAACTGTTTCAAAGTCAAGCTCACAGATTCATACCGGTTAGCGTAATTTACTTACAACTTACTTTTAATGGTTTTATGGGATATGGATTATGAAGATAACAAGTGGATATTTTAGGAATAAAGTAATTAATAACTTGATCAAAATAAGTAAATCATTTAATCAATTCCGTTGTCACACTTACAATATTGATATTACTTTCCAGTCTCAGCAGCTGCGTCATTTCTTGGCTCTACTTATCGTTCAACAAGAGTCTGTTTAGAGCTCTACAGTACGTGTTATCTTGCCCTTGGGCTATGTCAACAATGGAGGGAGCAACAATGGAGGTGGTGGTTTTCCTCATTGTAAGAGAGTTATCACAGAAGTTACAAATGCTACCTTAAATTCAGTTTCTCGCAACCCAGAGATGAAAATATGGGTTGTATCCATACCTGGGGATTGTTCAAAATCTGTTAACTAGACCTTATCCAAAATTTTAAAGTAAGGCATTGCATGTTTGATAATTTCAGAAAATAAGGAGTTTCTGACCTTGCACCAACTCACACTTTATTGTGCCGCCCCTTTTCCTCCCTAATTCTACAACGTACAAGTAAGTTAATAGTTAAGTAGCTGAATATCAAAGGCGGACATCTGACTGCTGGTTCGAAATTGAGGTTTCAGTTGATTCCTATAGTATTTTTCCCTCATGTTTTCTTTTGGTACTATTATCATTTTTTTTCAAAAACGGGCAGAAAGATGTGTTTTTTAGCATTTTATGTTGGCATTACTTTCAAAATAGGACACCCACAAAGTTTTTCACTTCAAACACGGACAACTGACAGATGAGCCAATTACAAATTGGAATTGGTAACACGTGACTGCGACAACTGTCGTGGTAACTGTTGTTTACTTTAGTGTAGACGTGGTTACTGTATATTCATTTAAAAGTTGTGTATTTAAAAAAAAATTGTGTTTTTAGAAATTTCATATATATATATATATATATATATATATATATATAATGGAGCACAATATATTACCGATTCCTCCATGAAAAGCAAGAAATAAATAAATTATCTGTTATTTCACATCATTAATGCTTAGGATTTATGAAAACAGTTATGTAGCTTAGAATGAAGTGTTATTAGAAATCATGGCGTAGTGATTTATTTGAGAAGCATTACTGCACGTGTGTGGAGAAAGAAACGAGGACAAAGAAATCCACCTATACGGAAATAATCTTCGTTGTTTACCAAGCACGTAAACCGTATCCATGGAAACGTCACTTGTAATAGTTATTACTACGTGTAATAGAGTTGAGATTTTCTGAAGCTTTTAAACTGTATTAAGGTCAAGTTTACGACAGTTGCCTTTGAATAAATAACGTATGTTTGTTTATTCCTTAAACGTTTATAAATTCTGGTATTAAATTTTAGTAAAAAGTTTTTAATTTGGTTAATTAATTACATGAAGTAAACAATTCCTTCAGTTTAATTTATTTTTAATAAATATCTAGCATTCCGCTGTTTCAAGTTTGGAAATCAATCGAAAACTGCTGACATACAACCGACAATTCAATCTATTCAGAATACTTGTGCGAGGTCCGTGATTGACACTGCAAGTCGAGTCCAATGACTGGCAGAAATTTATATTGTTGAATTTGTTAAGAGTGTTATGTTTTAGAGACGATTGCAGGGCTACATGATTAGTTGTTAGTTAGAGTTATAACCTACCGACAGCACAATTCGTCTGATAGGGCCCGAGTAAAGGACGGTTATAGGCTTGCCCGATAATTAGCAAACGCACGGGAGCGTCGACCCTATCGTGATACAAGCGGCAGTCTCTAGAGCAGTATGTAGGTTACATAGTAAAGATGCAGGAACCGTACTGCCAACGGTGTGGAGAGCCTGTTGTTCAGCATATGGTAGTAAGCAATTTGCACAGGCAGACGAAATTACGAAATTATAGAAAGGATCTCTATTAAGAAGATCGAAACAGCTGAGGCAAATTCACCACCGGTCTTCTATATCCATCTGTTGCAAAGGTTATAAGTGGATATCTTTCGTGAATTATACAATGGAGTATCCTGTGCGTTCTTTTTTTGGTCTCTTTCAACGACGTATCTAGGAAATTTGAAGGTCAGTTGGTGCAAGTTGCTGTCGAAATGGAGGTTTATAAATCCATTCGTAACTCAGAAAGGGTGACCATATGTTTGCAGTTCCAACATGATACCCCTAGTTATATGACTCGAGACCGCTGGCTGCACTATCTGTACACAGTGACCGTTAATGCATCCAACAACACAGCGGTGCGATCTATAAAGCGTAGTCGATGGAGCTCAGGCAGTCGATCAAAGTTCTCGTCGTTTCTATGCGCACTTTATGGAATTCGTGTGTGTTCTCTGGACGTCAGAGCCGCTGTATCTCGACCTTCTCAGTTAATGTCTCTGGCCGAACGTCAAGAATCGCAGGTAGACTAGGTAAGTACTTCACATGCCCATATATCATGTGTAAACGGCCCAAGCGTATTTTGACGAGCTGCCCCAGGCATAATTTGAGCTACAGTTTGTTCAGTCAGTAGCCTCGTTAGAAGTAAGCACGACAAGAAATAATGATTATTTTTTGAACTGGACTACGAGGTAGAAGCTTAAATTGTTAGTTGGTAATCCAGCGGATTGTCTGAGAAACAACATCTGCAAAGCCCAGAGTGAGAAGGCAAGCATTTGAAGAAACACCATATGCAGAAACACCCTACCACTCTCTCTCTCACTCTCTCTCTCTCTTTCTCTGGTCGAAAAGAAACGAAGAGAAACATCAACGTGTTTCTCACCGATCACGACCGGTTCTTATGTTTAGTGGATTACTACTGTGTATTATACTTGTTTACATAATTTTAGCTGCTTTAAGGATACAAACTTTTCTAATATACATGGACGAAGCTCTGAGCGTTGATTTCCGTCTGTTTACTTAAATAAACAAAACGAAAGAAAGAACTGAGTGACGTAAATTGGATGTAATTTGTCTAAATTGCTCTGTAAGAATAGACAATTCTACATCTCAGAAAAGCACATCTTAGAATACGTTCGTTACAGTATACATCTTAGAATACACCGAATTACAGTAGCTTCTACAAAGACTAATCATTTTGGATTGAATATTAACTGTTCCCGTTGATTAAATCATCGATTACACTTTACGCTTATATCTTCTCCGACAATTTCTTCCAAACTTCCGATTACTTAGTTTTGTTAAAATAATGAATACTGGTATAACTGTTACAATATCTTTACTGAGTTAACAATTATTACACGCCGATTACGAGTATTATAGTTATAATATTTCCGATTACCTAAATTACTGTTACGATTTTACTAATACGCAAATTACGAGTCTAATAGTTGTAATACCTTCGTTGACTGACTACAAAATTCCAAACTACGTTTTTTATACCCTAACTAAATCTACCCTCACTCAATATTTACAAAACACATTCCCATTGGATTAGAGTACCGCGATGTTTGATTTTATCCAACCCAACTATAGACTTTACCCGCTAAAAAAATGACGCTTTCTCTTATTCGTTAACTAACAGCGCGTGCAAATCTTCCCAGCTACGGTGGAAAGTGACGCTATCCTTACGCTTCTCTGTCTAACGCTCTCTGTTTAAAATAACGGTATCTATTGTTGTAAGTACTCAGCTTTCACAAGCTTTCACCTATTGTTTGCTGTTTTTTTAAATATAATACAATTTTATGGCTCTCTGTCCCGTACGTGACATTTTCGTACCTTTAGCCGTCTAGTTATCGCCAAGACAAGGGTGCGTTCTTTTGAAAAAAACACCGCTCTGATATCTTCTAACGGTATTCTCTACAGTTATTCTTTACATATTTGTGTTGATATCTATTTAATAATAAAAATTTCTTGTAAAAATTGAGTCTCATTCAATTTTGACGTTATAGTGCTTTGACAGTGGACTATTTCAGTTCCAACAGCATAACAACCGCACCCTGTAGCCGCCACTCCCTACAGCCTACTGGAACTGTTTCAAAGTCAAGCTCACAGATTCATACCGGTTAGCGTAATTTACTTACAACTTACTTTTAATGGTTTTATGGGATATGGATTATGAAGATAACAAGTGGATATTTTAGGAATAAAGTAATTAATAACTTGATCAAAATAAGTAAATCATTTAATCAATTCCGTTGTCACACTTACAATATTGATATTACTTTCCAGTCTCAGCAGCTGCGTCATTTCTTGGCTCTACTTATCGTTCAACAAGAGTCTGTTTAGAGCTCTACAGTACGTGTTATCTTGCCCTTGGGCTATGTCAACAATGGAGGGAGCAACAATGGAGGTGGTGGTTTTCCTCATTGTAAGAGAGTTATCACAGAAGTTACAAATGCTACCTTAAATTCAGTTTCTCGCAACCCAGAGATGAAAATATGGGTTGTATCCATACCTGGGGATTGTTCAAAATCTGTTAACTAGACCTTATCCAAAATTTTAAAGTAAGGCATTGCATGTTTGATAATTTCAGAAAATAAGGAGTTTCTGACCTTGCACCAACTCACACTTTATTGTGCCGCCCCTTTTCCTCCCTAATTCTACAACGTACAAGTAAGTTAATAGTTAAGTAGCTGAATATCAAAGGCGGACATCTGACTGCTGGTTCGAAATTGAGGTTTCAGTTGATTCCTATAGTATTTTTCCCTCATGTTTTCTTTTGGTACTATTATCATTTTTTTTCAAAAACGGGCAGAAAGATGTGTTTTTTAGCATTTTATGTTGGCATTACTTTCAAAATAGGACACCCACAAAGTTTTTCACTTCAAACACGGACAACTGACAGATGAGCCAATTACAAATTGGAATTGGTAACACGTGACTGCGACAACTGTCGTGGTAACTGTTGTTTACTTTAGTGTAGACGTGGTTACTGTATATTCATTTAAAAGTTGTGTATTTAAAAAAAAATTGTGTTTTTAGAAATTTCATATATATATATATATATATATATATATATATATATATATATAATGGAGCACAATATATTACCGATTCCTCCATGAAAAGCAAGAAATAAATAAATTATCTGTTATTTCACATCATTAATGCTTAGGATTTATGAAAACAGTTATGTAGCTTAGAATGAAGTGTTATTAGAAATCATGGCGTAGTGATTTATTTGAGAAGCATTACTGCACGTGTGTGGAGAAAGAAACGAGGACAAAGAAATCCACCTATACGGAAATAATCTTCGTTGTTTACCAAGCACGTAAACCGTATCCATGGAAACGTCACTTGTAATAGTTATTACTACGTGTAATAGAGTTGAGATTTTCTGAAGCTTTTAAACTGTATTAAGGTCAAGTTTACGACAGTTGCCTTTGAATAAATAACGTATGTTTGTTTATTCCTTAAACGTTTATAAATTCTGGTATTAAATTTTAGTAAAAAGTTTTTAATTTGGTTAATTAATTACATGAAGTAAACAATTCCTTCAGTTTAATTTATTTTTAATAAATATCTAGCATTCCGCTGTTTCAAGTTTGGAAATCAATCGAAAACTGCTGACATACAACCGACAATTCAATCTATTCAGAATACTTGTGCGAGGTCCGTGATTGACACTGCAAGTCGAGTCCAATGACTGGCAGAAATTTATATTGTTGAATTTGTTAAGAGTGTTATGTTTTAGAGACGATTGCAGGGCTACATGATTAGTTGTTAGTTAGAGTTATAACCTACCGACAGCACAATTCGTCTGATAGGGCCCGAGTAAAGGACGGTTATAGGCTTGCCCGATAATTAGCAAACGCACGGGAGCGTCGACCCTATCGTGATACAAGCGGCAGTCTCTAGAGCAGTATGTAGGTTACATAGTAAAGATGCAGGAACCGTACTGCCAACGGTGTGGAGAGCCTGTTGTTCAGCATATGGTAGTAAGCAATTTGCACAGGCAGACGAAATTACGAAATTATAGAAAGGATCTCTATTAAGAAGATCGAAACAGCTGAGGCAAATTCACCACCGGTCTTCTATATCCATCTGTTGCAAAGGTTATAAGTGGATATCTTTCGTGAATTATACAATGGAGTATCCTGTGCGTTCTTTTTTTGGTCTCTTTCAACGACGTATCTAGGAAATTTGAAGGTCAGTTGGTGCAAGTTGCTGTCGAAATGGAGGTTTATAAATCCATTCGTAACTCAGAAAGGGTGACCATATGTTTGCAGTTCCAACATGATACCCCTAGTTATATGACTCGAGACCGCTGGCTGCACTATCTGTACACAGTGACCGTTAATGCATCCAACAACACAGCGGTGCGATCTATAAAGCGTAGTCGATGGAGCTCAGGCAGTCGATCAAAGTTCTCGTCGTTTCTATGCGCACTTTATGGAATTCGTGTGTGTTCTCTGGACGTCAGAGCCGCTGTATCTCGACCTTCTCAGTTAATGTCTCTGGCCGAACGTCAAGAATCGCAGGTAGACTAGGTAAGTACTTCACATGCCCATATATCATGTGTAAACGGCCCAAGCGTATTTTGACGAGCTGCCCCAGGCATAATTTGAGCTACAGTTTGTTCAGTCAGTAGCCTCGTTAGAAGTAAGCACGACAAGAAATAATGATTATTTTTTGAACTGGACTACGAGGTAGAAGCTTAAATTGTTAGTTGGTAATCCAGCGGATTGTCTGAGAAACAACATCTGCAAAGCCCAGAGTGAGAAGGCAAGCATTTGAAGAAACACCATATGCAGAAACACCCTACCACTCTCTCTCTCACTCTCTCTCTCTCTTTCTCTGGTCGAAAAGAAACGAAGAGAAACATCAACGTGTTTCTCACCGATCACGACCGGTTCTTATGTTTAGTGGATTACTACTGTGTATTATACTTGTTTACATAATTTTAGCTGCTTTAAGGATACAAACTTTTCTAATATACATGGACGAAGCTCTGAGCGTTGATTTCCGTCTGTTTACTTAAATAAACAAAACGAAAGAAAGAACTGAGTGACGTAAATTGGATGTAATTTGTCTAAATTGCTCTGTAAGAATAGACAATTCTACATCTCAGAAAAGCACATCTTAGAATACGTTCGTTACAGTATACATCTTAGAATACACCGAATTACAGTAGCTTCTACAAAGACTAATCATTTTGGATTGAATATTAACTGTTCCCGTTGATTAAATCATCGATTACACTTTACGCTTATATCTTCTCCGACAATTTCTTCCAAACTTCCGATTACTTAGTTTTGTTAAAATAATGAATACTGGTATAACTGTTACAATATCTTTACTGAGTTAACAATTATTACACGCCGATTACGAGTATTATAGTTATAATATTTCCGATTACCTAAATTACTGTTACGATTTTACTAATACGCAAATTACGAGTCTAATAGTTGTAATACCTTCGTTGACTGACTACAAAATTCCAAACTACGTTTTTTATACCCTAACTAAATCTACCCTCACTCAATATTTACAAAACACATTCCCATTGGATTAGAGTACCGCGATGTTTGATTTTATCCAACCCAACTATAGACTTTACCCGCTAAAAAAATGACGCTTTCTCTTATTCGTTAACTAACAGCGCGTGCAAATCTTCCCAGCTACGGTGGAAAGTGACGCTATCCTTACGCTTCTCTGTCTAACGCTCTCTGTTTAAAATAACGGTATCTATTGTTGTAAGTACTCAGCTTTCACAAGCTTTCACCTATTGTTTGCTGTTTTTTTAAATATAATACAATTTTATGGCTCTCTGTCCCGTACGTGACATTTTCGTACCTTTAGCCGTCTAGTTATCGCCAAGACAAGGGTGCGTTCTTTTGAAAAAAACACCGCTCTGATATCTTCTAACGGTATTCTCTACAGTTATTCTTTACATATTTGTGTTGATATCTATTTAATAATAAAAATTTCTTGTAAAAATTGAGTCTCATTCAATTTTGACGTTATAGTGCTTTGACAGTGGACTATTTCAGTTCCAACAGCATAACAACCGCACCCTGTAGCCGCCACTCCCTACAGCCTACTGGAACTGTTTCAAAGTCAAGCTCACAGATTCATACCGGTTAGCGTAATTTACTTACAACTTACTTTTAATGGTTTTATGGGATATGGATTATGAAGATAACAAGTGGATATTTTAGGAATAAAGTAATTAATAACTTGATCAAAATAAGTAAATCATTTAATCAATTCCGTTGTCACACTTACAATATTGATATTACTTTCCAGTCTCAGCAGCTGCGTCATTTCTTGGCTCTACTTATCGTTCAACAAGAGTCTGTTTAGAGCTCTACAGTACGTGTTATCTTGCCCTTGGGCTATGTCAACAATGGAGGGAGCAACAATGGAGGTGGTGGTTTTCCTCATTGTAAGAGAGTTATCACAGAAGTTACAAATGCTACCTTAAATTCAGTTTCTCGCAACCCAGAGATGAAAATATGGGTTGTATCCATACCTGGAGATTGTTCAAGATCTGTTAACTAGACCTTATCCAAAATTTTAAAGTAAGGCATTGCATGTTTGATAATTTCAGAAAATAAGGAGTTTCTGACCTTGCACCAACTCACACTTTATTGTGCCGCCCCTTTTCCTCCCTAATTCTACAACGTACAAGTAAGTTAATAGTTAAGTAGCTGAATATCAAAGGCGGACATCTGACTGCTGGTTCGAAATTGAGGTTTCAGTTGATTCCTATAGTATTTTTCCCTCATGTTTTCTTTTGGTACTATTATCATTTTTTTTCAAAAACGGGCAGAAAGATGTGTTTTTTAGCATTTTATGTTGGCATTACTTTCAAAATAGGACACCCACAAAGTTTTTCACTTCAAACACGGACAACTGACAGATGAGCCAATTACAAATTGGAATTGGTAACACGTGACTGCCACAACTGTCGTGGTAACTGTTGTTTACTTTAGTGTAGACGTGGTTACTGTATATTCATTTAAAAGTTGTGTATTTAAAAAAAAATTTTGTTTTTAGAAATTTCATATATATATATATATAATGGAGCACAATATATTACCGATTCCTCCATGAAAAGCAAGAAATAAATAAATTATCTGTTATTTCACATCATTAATGCTTAGGATTTATGAAAACAGTTATGTAGCTTAGAATGAAGTGTTATTAGAAATCATGGCGTAGTGATTTATTTGAGAAGCATTACTGCACGTGTGTGGAGAAAGAAACGAGGACAAAGAAATCCACCTATACGGAAATAATCTTCGTTGTTTACCAAGCACGTAAACCGTATCCATGGAAACGTCACTTGTAATAGTTATTACTACGTGTAATAGAGTTGAGATTTTCTGAAGCTTTTAAACTGTATTAAGGTCAAGTTTACGACAGTTGCCTTTGAATAAATAACGTATGTTTGTTTATTCCTTAAACGTTTATAAATTCTGGTATTAAATTTTAGTAAAAAGTTTTTAATTTGGTTAATTAATTACATGAAGTAAACAATTCCTTCAGTTTAATTTATTTTTAATAAATATCTAGCATTCCGCTGTTTCAAGTTTGGAAATCAATCGAAAACTGCTGACATACAACAGACAATTCAATCTATTCAGAATACTTGTGCGAGGTCCGTGATTGACACTGCAAGTCGAGTCCAATGACTGGCAGAAATTTATATTGTTGAATTTGTTAAGAGTGTTATGTTTTAGAGACGATTGCAGGGCTACATGATTAGTTGTTAGTTAGAGTTATAACCTACCGACAGCACAATTCGTCTGATAGGGCCCGAGTAAAGGACGGTTATAGGCTTGCCCGATAATTAGCAAACGCACGGGAGCGTCGACCCTATCGTGATACAAGCGGCAGTCTCTAGAGCAGTATGTAGGTTACATAGTAAAGATGCAGGAACCGTACTGCCAACGGTGTGGAGAGCCTGTTGTTCAGCATATGGTAGTAAGCAATTTGCACAGGCAGACGAAATTACGAAATTATAGAAAGGATCTCTATTAAGAAGATCGAAACAGCTGAGGCAAATTCACCACCGGTCTTCTATATCCATCTGTTGCAAAGGTTATAAGTGGATATCTTTCGTGAATTATACAATGGAGTATCCTGTGCGTTCTTTTTTTGGTCTCTTTCAACGACGTATCTAGGAAATTTGAAGGTCAGTTGGTGCAAGTTGCTGTCGAAATGGAGGTTTATAAATCCATTCGTAACTCAGAAAGGGTGACCATATGTTTGCAGTTCCAACATGATACCCCTAGTTATATGACTCGAGACCGCTGGCTGCACTATCTGTACACAGTGACCGTTAATGCATCCAACAACACAGCGGTGCGATCTATAAAGCGTAGTCGATGGAGCTCAGGCAGTCGATCAAAGTTCTCGTCGTTTCTATGCGCACTTTATGGAATTCGTGTGTGTTCTCTGGACGTCAGAGCCGCTGTATCTCGACCTTCTCAGTTAATGTCTCTGGCCGAACGTCAAGAATCGCAGGTAGACTAGGTAAGTACTTCACATGCTCATATATCATGTGTAAACGGCCCAAGCGTATTTTGACGAGCTGCCCCAGGCATAATTTGAGCTACAGTTTGTTCAGTCAGTAGCCTCGTTAGAAGTAAGCACGACAAGAAATAATGATTATTTTTTGAACTGGACTACGAGGTAGAAGCTTAAATTGTTAGTTGGTAATCCAGCGGATTGTCTGAGAAACAACATCTGCAAAGCCCAGAGTGAGAAGGCAAGCATTTGAAGAAACACCATATGCAGAAACACCCTACCACTCTCTCTCTCACTCTCTCTCTCTCTTTCTCTGGTCGAAAAGAAACGAAGAGAAACATCAACGTGTTTCTCACCGATCACGACCGGTTCTTATGTTTAGTGGATTACTACTGTGTATTATACTTGTTTACATAATTTTAGCTGCTTTAAGGATACAAACTTTTCTAATATACATGGACGAAGCTCTGAGCGTTGATTTCCGTCTGTTTACTTAAATAAACAAAACGAAAGAAAGAACTGAGTGACGTAAATTGGATGTAATTTGTCTAAATTGCTCTGTAAGAATAGACAATTCTACATCTCAGAAAAGCACATCTTAGAATACGTTCGTTACAGTATACATCTTAGAATACACCGAATTACAGTAGCTTCTACAAAGACTAATCATTTTGGATTGAATATTAACTGTTCCCGTTGATTAAATCATCGATTACACTTTACGCTTATATCTTCTCCGACAATTTCTTCCAAACTTCCGATTACTTAGTTTTGTTAAAATAATGAATACTGGTATAACTGTTACAATATCTTTACTGAGTTAACAATTATTACACGCCGATTACGAGTATTATAGTTATAATATTTCCGATTACCTAAATTACTGTTACGATTTTACTAATACGCAAATTACGAGTCTAATAGTTGTAATACCTTCGTTGACTGACTACAAAATTCCAAACTACGTTTTTTATACCCTAACTAAATCTACCCTCACTCAATATTTACAAAACACATTCCCATTGGATTAGAGTACCGCGATGTTTGATTTTATCCAACCCAACTATAGACTTTACCCGCTAAAAAAATGACGCTTTCTCTTATTCGTTAACTAACAGCGCGTGCAAATCTTCCCAGCTACGGTGGAAAGTGACGCTATCCTTACGCTTCTCTGTCTAACGCTCTCTGTTTAAAATAACGGTATCTATTGTTGTAAGTACTCAGCTTTCACAAGCTTTCACCTATTGTTTGCTGTTTTTTTAAATATAATACAATTTTATGGCTCTCTGTCCCGTACGTGACATTTTCGTACCTTTAGCCGTCTAGTTATCGCCAAGACAAGGGTGCGTTCTTTTGAAAAAAACACCGCTCTGATATCTTCTAACGGTATTCTCTACAGTTATTCTTTACATATTTGTGTTGATATCTATTTAATAATAAAAATTTCTTGTAAAAATTGAGTCTCATTCAATTTTGACGTTATAGTGCTTTGACAGTGGACTATTTCAGTTCCAACAGCATAACAACCGCACCCTGTAGCCGCCACTCCCTACAGCCTACTGGAACTGTTTCAAAGTCAAGCTCACAGATTCATACCGGTTAGCGTAATTTACTTACAACTTACTTTTAATGGTTTTATGGGATATGGATTATGAAGATAACAAGTGGATATTTTAGGAATAAAGTAATTAATAACTTGATCAAAATAAGTAAATCAGTTAATCAATTCCGTTGTCACACTTACAATATTGATATTACTTTCCAGTCTCAGCAGCTGCGTCATTTCTTGGCTCTACTTATCGTTCAACAAGAGTCTGTTTAGAGCTCTACAGTACGTGTTATCTTGCCCTTGGGCTATGTCAACAATGGAGGGAGCAACAATGGAGGTGGTGGTTTTCCTCATTGTAAGAGAGTTATCACAGAAGTTACAAATGCTACCTTAAATTCAGTTTCTCGCAACACAGAGATGAAAATATGGGTTGTATCCATACCTGGAGATTGTTCAAGATCTGTTAACTAGACCTTATCCAAAATTTTAAAGTAAGGCATTGCATGTTTGATAATTTCAGAAAATAAGGAGTTTCTGACCTTGCACCAACTCACACTTTATTGTGCCGCCCCTTTTCCTCCCTAATTCTACAACGTACAAGTAAGTTAATAGTTAAGTAGCTGAATATCAAAGGCGGACATCTGACTGCTGGTTCGAAATTGAGGTTTCAGTTGATTCCTATAGTATTTTTCCCTCATGTTTTCTTTTGGTACTATTATCATTTTTTTTCAAAAACGGGCAGAAAGATGTGTTTTTTAGCATTTTATGTTGGCATTACTTTCAAAATAGGACACCCACAAAGTTTTTCACTTCAAACACGGACAACTGACAGATGAGCCAATTACAAATTGGAATTGGTAACACGTGACTGCCACAACTGTCGTGGTAACTGTTGTTTACTTTAGTGTAGACGTGGTTACTGTATATTCATTTAAAAGTTGTGTATTTAAAAAAAAATTTTGTTTTTAGAAATTTCATATATATATATATATAATGGAGCACAATATATTACCGATTCCTCCATGAAAAGCAAGAAATAAATAAATTATCTGTTATTTCACATCATTAATGCTTAGGATTTATGAAAACAGTTATGTAGCTTAGAATGAAGAGTTATTAGAAATCATGGCGTAGTGATTTATTTGAGAAGCATTACTGCACGTGTGTGGAGAAAGAAACGAGGACAAAGAAATCCACCTATACGGAAATAATCTTCGTTGTTTACCAAGCACGTAAACCGTATCCATGGAAACGTCACTTGTAATAGTTATTACTACGTGTAATAGAGTTGAGATTTTCTGAAGCTTTTAAACTGTATTAAGGTCAAGTTTACGACAGTTGCCTTTGAATAAATAACGTATGTTTGTTTATTCCTTAAACGTTTATAAATTCTGGTATTAAATTTTAGTAAAAAGTTTTTAATTTGGTTAATTAATTACATGAAGTAAACAATTCCTTCAGTTTAATTTATTTTTAATAAATATCTAGCATTCCGCTGTTTCAAGTTTGGAAATCAATCGAAAACTGCTGACATACAACCGACAATTCAATCTATTCAGAATACTTGTGCGAGGTCCGTGATTGACACTGCAAGTCGAGTCCAATGACTGGCAGAAATTTATATTGTTGAATTTGTTAAGAGTGTTATGTTTTAGAGACGATTGCAGGGCTACATGATTAGTTGTTAGTTAGAGTTATAACCTACCGACAGCACAATTCGTCTGATAGGGCCCGAGTAAAGGACGGTTATAGGCTTGCCCGATAATTAGCAAACGCACGGGAGCGTCGACCCTATCGTGATACAAGCGGCAGTCTCTAGAGCAGTATGTAGGTTACATAGTAAAGATGCAGGAACCGTACTGCCAACGGTGTGGAGAGCCTGTTGTTCAGCATATGGTAGTAAGCAATTTGCACAGGCAGACGAAATTACGAAATTATAGAAAGGATCTCTATTAAGAAGATCGAAACAGCTGAGGCAAATTCACCACCGGTCTTCTATATCCATCTGTTGCAAAGGTTATAAGTGGATATCTTTCGTGAATTATACAATGGAGTATCCTGTGCGTTCTTTTTTTGGTCTCTTTCAACGACGTATCTAGGAAATTTGAAGGTCAGTTGGTGCAAGTTGCTGTCGAAATGGAGGTTTATAAATCCATTCGTAACTCAGAAAGGGTGACCATATGTTTGCAGTTCCAACATGATACCCCTAGTTATATGACTCGAGACCGCTGGCTGCACTATCTGTACACAGTGACCGTTAATGCATCCAACAACACAGCGGTGCGATCTATAAAGCGTAGTCGATGGAGCTCAGGCAGTCGATCAAAGTTCTCGTCGTTTCTATGCGCACTTTATGGAATTCGTGTGTGTTCTCTGGACGTCAGAGCCGCTGTATCTCGACCTTCTCAGTTAATGTCTCTGGCCGAACGTCAAGAATCGCAGGTAGACTAGGTAAGTACTTCACATGCCCATATATCATGTGTAAACGGCCCAAGCGTATTTTGACGAGCTGCCCCAGGCATAATTTGAGCTACAGTTTGTTCAGTCAGTAGCCTCGTTAGAAGTAAGCACGACAAGAAATAATGATTATTTTTTGAACTGGACTACGAGGTAGAAGCTTAAATTGTTAGTTGGTAATCCAGCGGATTGTCTGAGAAACAACATCTGCAAAGCCCAGAGTGAGAAGGCAAGCATTTGAAGAAACACCATATGCAGAAACACCCTACCACTCTCTCTCTCACTCTCTCTCTCTCTTTCTCTGGTCGAAAAGAAACGAAGAGAAACATCAACGTGTTTCTCACCGATCACGACCGGTTCTTATGTTTAGTGGATTACTACTGTGTATTATACTTGTTTACATAATTTTAGCTGCTTTAAGGATACAAACTTTTCTAATATACATGGACGAAGCTCTGAGCGTTGATTTCCGTCTGTTTACTTAAATAAACAAAACGAAAGAAAGAACTGAGTGACGTAAATTGGATGTAATTTGTCTAAATTGCTCTGTAAGAATAGACAATTCTACATCTCAGAAAAGCACATCTTAGAATACGTTCGTTACAGTATACATCTTAGAATACACCGAATTACAGTAGCTTCTACAAAGACTAATCATTTTGGATTGAATATTAACTGTTCCCGTTGATTAAATCATCGATTACACTTTACGCTTATATCTTCTCCGACAATTTCTTCCAAACTTCCGATTACTTAGTTTTGTTAAAATAATGAATACTGGTATAACTGTTACAATATCTTTACTGAGTTAACAATTATTACACGCCGATTACGAGTATTATAGTTATAATATTTCCGATTACCTAAATTACTGTTACGATTTTACTAATACGCAAATTACGAGTCTAATAGTTGTAATACCTTCGTTGACTGACTACAAAATTCCAAACTACGTTTTTTATACCCTAACTAAATCTACCCTCACTCAATATTTACAAAACACATTCCCATTGGATTAGAGTACCGCGATGTTTGATTTTATCCAACCCAACTATAGACTTTACCCGCTAAAAAAATGACGCTTTCTCTTATTCGTTAACTAACAGCGCGTGCAAATCTTCCCAGCTACGGTGGAAAGTGACGCTATCCTTACGCTTCTCTGTCTAACGCTCTCTGTTTAAAATAACGGTATCTATTGTTGTAAGTACTCAGCTTTCACAAGCTTTCACCTATTGTTTGCTGTTTTTTTAAATATAATACAATTTTATGGCTCTCTGTCCCGTACGTGACATTTTCGTACCTTTAGCCGTCTAGTTATCGCCAAGACAAGGGTGCGTTCTTTTGAAAAAAACACCGCTCTGATATCTTCTAACGGTATTCTCTACAGTTATTCTTTACATATTTGTGTTGATATCTATTTAATAATAAAAATTTCTTGTAAAAATTGAGTCTCATTCAATTTTGACGTTATAGTGCTTTGACAGTGGACTATTTCAGTTCCAACAGCATAACAACCGCACCCTGTAGCCGCCACTCCCTACAGCCTACTGGAACTGTTTCAAAGTCAAGCTCACAGATTCATACCGGTTAGCGTAATTTACTTACAACTTACTTTTAATGGTTTTATGGGATATGGATTATGAAGATAACAAGTGGATATTTTAGGAATAAAGTAATTAATAACTTGATCAAAATAAGTAAATCAGTTATTCAATTCCGTTGTCACACTTACAATATTGATATTACTTTCCAGTCTCAGCAGCTGCGTCATTTCTTGGCTCTACTTATCGTTCAACAAGAGTCTGTTTAGAGCTCTACAGTACGTGTTATCTTGCCCTTGGGCTATGTCAACAATGGAGGGAGCAACAATGGAGGTGGTGGTTTTCCTCATTGTAAGAGAGTTATCACAGAAGTTACAAATGCTACCTTAAATTCAGTTTCTCGCAACCCAGAGATGAAAATATGGGTTGTATCCATACCTGGAGATTGTTCAAGATCTGTTAACTAGACCTTATCCAAAATTTTAAAGTAAGGCATTGCATGTTTGATAATTTCAGAAAATAAGGAGTTTCTGACCTTGCACCAACTCACACTTTATTGTGCCGCCCCTTTTCCTCCCTAATTCTACAACGTACAAGTAAGTTAATAGTTAAGTAGCTGAATATCAAAGGAGGACATCTGACTGCTGGTTCGAAATTGAGGTTTCAGTTGATTCCTATAGTATTTTTCCCTCATGTTTTCTTTTGGTACTATTATCATTTTTTTTCAAAAACGGGCAGAAAGATGTGTTTTTTAGCATTTTATGTTGGCATTACTTTCAAAATAGGACACCCACAAAGTTTTTCACTTCAAACACGGACAACTGACAGATGAGCCAATTACAAATTGGAATTGGTAACACGTGACTGCCACAACTGTCGTGGTAACTGTTGTTTACTTTAGTGTAGACGTGGTTACTGTATATTCATTTAAAAGTTGTGTATTTAAAAAAAAATTTTGTTTTTAGAAATTTCATATATATATATATATAATGGAGCACAATATATTACCGATTCCTCCATGAAAAGCAAGAAATAAATAAATTATCTGTTATTTCACATCATTAATGCTTAGGATTTATGAAAACAGTTATGTAGCTTAGAATGAAGTGTTATTAGAAATCATGGCGTAGTGATTTATTTGAGAAGCATTACTGCACGTGTGTGGAGAAAGAAACGAGGACAAAGAAATCCACCTATACGGAAATAATCTTCGTTGTTTACCAAGCACGTAAACCGTATCCATGGAAACGTCACTTGTAATAGTTATTACTACGTGTAATAGAGTTGAGATTTTCTGAAGCTTTTAAACTGTATTAAGGTCAAGTTTACGACAGT
This sequence comes from Magicicada septendecula, assembly GCA_034769895.1. Lineage (NCBI taxonomy): Eukaryota > Metazoa > Arthropoda > Insecta > Hemiptera > Cicadidae > Magicicada > Magicicada septendecula. Next base: position 951,578,048 of record CM068367.1, read on the forward strand.
TGCCTTTGAATAAATAACGTATGTTTGTTTATTCCTTAAACGTTTATAAATTCTGGTATTAAATTTTAGTAAAAAGTTTTTAATTTGGTTAATTAATTACATGAAGTAAACAATTCCTTCAGTTTAATTTATTTTTAATAAATATCTAGCATTCCGCTGTTTCAAGTTTGGAAATCAATCGAAAACTGCTGACATACAACCGACAATTCAATCCATTCAGAATACTTGTGCGAGGTCCGTGATTGACACTGCAAGTCGAGTCCAATGACTGGCAGAAATTTATGTTGTTGAATTTGTTAAGAGTGTTATGTTTTAGAGACGATTGCAGGGCTACATGATTAGTTGTTAGTTAGAGTTATAACCTACCGACAGCACAATTCGTCTGATAGGGCCCGAGTAAAGGACGGTTATAGGCTTGCCCGATAATTAGCAAACGCACGGGAGCGTCGACCCTATCGTGATACAAGCGGCAGTCTCTAGAGCAGTATGTAGGTTACATAGTAAAGATGCAGGAACCGTACTGCCAACGGTGTGGAGAGCCTGTTGTTCAGCATATGGTAGTAAGCAATTTGCACAGGCAGACGAAATTACGAAATTATAGAAAGGATCTCTATTAAGAAGATCGAAACAGCTGAGGCAAATTCACCACCGGTCTTCTATATCCATCTGTTGCAAAGGTTATAAGTGGATATCTTTCGTGAATTATACAATGGAGTATCCTGTGCGTTCTTTTTTTGGTCTCTTTCAACGACGTATCTAGGAAATTTGAAGGTCAGTTGGTGCAAGTTGCTGTCGAAATGGAGGTTTATAAATCCATTCGTAACTCAGAAAGGGTGACCATATGTTTGCAGTTCCAACATGATACCCCTAGTTATATGACTCGAGACCGCTGGCTGCACTATCTGTACACAGTGACCGTTAATGCATCCAACAACACAGCGGTGCGATCTATAAAGCGTAGTCGATGGAGCTCAGGCAGTCGATCAAAGTTCTCGTCGTTTCTATTCGCACTTTATGGAATTCGTGTGTGTTCTCTGGACGTCAGAGCCGCGGTATCTCGACCTTCTCAGTTAATGTCTCTGGCCGAACGTCAAGAATCGCAGGTAGACTAGGTAAGTACTTCACATGCCCATATATCATGTGTAAACGGCCCAAGCGTATTTTGACGAGCTGCCCCAGGCATAATTTGAGCTAGAGTTTGTTCAGTCAGTAGCCTCGTTAGAAGTAAGCACGACAAGAAATAATGATTATTTTTTGAACTGGACTACGAGGTAGAAGCTTAAATTGTTAGTTGGTAATCCAGCGGATTGTCTGAGAAACAACATCTGCAAAGCCCAGAGTGAGAAGGCAAGCATTTGAAGAAACACCATATGCAGAAACGCCCTACCACTCTCTCTCGCTCTCTCTCTTTCTCTGGTCGAAAAGAAACGAAGAGAAACATCAACGTGTTTCTCACCGATCACGACCGGTTCTTATGTTTAGTGGATTACTACTGTGTATTATACTTGTTTACATAATTTTAGCTGTTTTAAGGATACAAACTTTTCTAATATACATGGACGAAGCTCTGAGCGTTGATTTCCGTCTGTTTACTTAAATAAACAAAACGAAAGAAAGAACTGAGTGACGTAAATTGGATGTAATTTGTCTAAATTGCTCTGTAAGAATAGACAATTCTACATCTCAGAAAAGCACATCTTAGAATACGTTCGTTACAGTATACATCTTAGAATACACCGAATTACAGTAGCTTCTACAAAGACTAATCATTTTGGATTGAATATTAACTGTTCCCGTTGATTAAATCATCGATTACACTTTACGCTTATAACTTCTCCGACAATTTCTTCCAAACTTCCGATTACTTAGTTTTGTTAAAATAATGAATACTGGTATAACTGTTACAATATCTTCACTGAATTAACAATTATTACACGCCGATTACGAGTATTATAGTTATAATATTTCCGATTACCTAAATTACTGTTACGATTTTACTAATAAGCAAATTACGAGTCTAATAGTTGTAATACCTTCGTTGACTGACTACAAATTTCCAAACTACGTTTTTTATACCCTAACTAATTCTACCCTCACTCAATATTTACAAAACACATTCCCATTGGATTAGAGTACCGCGATGTTTGCTTTTATCCAACCCAACTATAGAATTTACCCGCTAAAATATGACGCTTTCTCTTATTCGTTAACTAACAGCGCGTGCAAATCTTCCCAGCTACGGTGGAAAGTGACGCTATCCTTACGCTTCTCTGTCTAACGATCTCTGTTTAAAATAACGATATCTATTGTTGTAAGTCCTCAGCTTTCACAAGCTTTCATCTATTGTTTACTGTTTTTTAAATATAATACAATTTTATGGCTCTCTGTCCCGTACGTGACATTTTCGTACCTTTAGCCGTCTAGTTATCGCCAAGACAAGGGTGCGTTCTTTTGAAAAAAAAACACCGCTCTGATATCTTCTAACGGTATTCTCTACAGTTATTCTTTACATATTTGTGTTGATATCTATTTAATAATAATAATTTCTTGTAAAAATTGAGTCTCATTCAATTTTGACGTTATAGTGCTTTGACAGTGGACTATTTCAGTTCCAACAGCATAACAACCGCACCCTGTAGCCGCCACTCCCTACAGCCTACTGGAACTGTTTCAAAGTCAAGCTCACAGATTCATACCGGTTAGCGTAATTTACTTACAACTTACTTTTAATGGTTTTATGGTATATGGATTATGAAGATAACAAGTGGATATTTTAGGAATAAAGTAATTAATAACTTGATCAAAATAAGTAAATCAGTTAATCTATTCCATTGTCACACTTACAATATTGATATTACTATCCAGTCTCAGCAGCTGCGTCCATTCTTGGCTCTACTTATCGTTCAACAAGAGTCTGTTTAGAGCTCTACAGTACGTGTTATCTTGCCCTTGGGCTATGTCAAAAATGGAGGGAGCAACAATGGAGGTGGTGGTTTTCCTCATTGTAAGAGAGTTATCACAGAAGTTACAAATGCTACCTTAAATTCAGTTTCTCGCAACCCAGAGATGAAAATATGGGTTGTATCCATACCTGGAGATTGTTCAAGATCTGTTAACTAGACCTTATCCAAAATTTTAAAGTAAGGCATTGCATGTTTGATAATTTCAGAAAATAAGGAGTTTCTGACCTTGCACCAACTCACACTTTATTGTGCCGCCCCTTTTCCTCCCTAATTCTACAACGTACAAGTAAGTTAATAGTTAAGTAGCTGAATATCAAAGGCGGACATCTGACTGCTGGTTCGAAATTGAGGTTTCAGTTGATTCCTATAGTATTTTTCCCTCATGTTTTCTTTTGGTACTATTATCATTTTTTTTCAAAAACGGGCAGAAAGATGTGTTTTTTAGCATTTTATGTTGGCATTACTTTCAAAATAGGACACCCACAAAGTTTTTCACTTCAAACACGGACAACTGACAGATGAGCCAATTACAAATTGGAATTGGTAACACGTGACTGCCACAACTGTCGTGGTAACTGTTGTTTACTTTAGTGTAGACGTGGTTACTGTATATTCATTTAAAAGTTGTGTATTTAAAAAAAAATTGTGTTTTTAGAAATTTCATATATATATATATAATGGAGCACAATATATTACCGATCCCTCCATGAAAAGCAAGAAATAAATAAATTATCTGTTATTTCACATCATTAATGCTTAGGATTTATGAAAACAGTTATGTAGCTTAGAATGAAGTGTTATTAGAAATCATGGCGTAGTGATTTATTTGAGAAGCATTACTGCACGTGTGTGGAGAAAGAAACGAGGACAAAGAAATCCACCTATACGGAAATAATCTTCGTTGTTTACCAAGCACGTAAACCGTATCCATGGAAACGTCACTTGTAATAGTTATTACTACGTGTAATAGAGTTGAGATTTTCTGAAGCTTTTAAACTGTATTAAGGTCAAGTTTACGACAGTTGCCTTTGAATAAATAACGTATGTTTGTTTATTCCTTAAACGTTTATAAATTCTGGTATTAAATTTTAGTAAAAGGTTTTTAATTTGGTTAATTAATTACATGAAGTAAAAATTCCTTCAGTTTAATTTATTTTTAATAAATATCTAGCATTCCGCTGTTTCAAGTTTGGAAATCAATCGAAAACTGCTGACATACAACCGACAATTCAATCTATTCAGAATACTTGTGCGAGGTCCGTGATTGACACTGCAAGTCGAGTCCAATGACTGGCAGAAATTTATATTGTTGAATTTGTTAAGAGTGTTATGTTTTAGAGACGATTGCAGGGCTACAAGATTAGTTGTTAGTTAGAGTTATAACCTACCGACAGCACAATTCGTCTGATAGGGCCCGAGTAAAGGACGGTTATAGGCTTGCCCGATAATTAGCAAACGCTCGGGAGCGTCGACCCTATCGTGATACAAGCGGCAGTCTTTAGAGCAGTATGTAGGTTACATAGTAAAGATGCAGGAACCGTACTGCCAACGGTGTGGAGAGCCTGTTGTTCAGCATATGGTAGTAAGCAATTTGCACAGGCAGACGAAATTACGAAATTATAGAAAGGATCTCTATTAAGAAGATTGAAACAGCTGAGGCAAATTCACCACCGGTCTTCTATATCCATCTGTTGCAAAGGTTATAAGTGGATATCTTTCGTGAATTATACAATGGAGTATCCTGTGCGTTCTTTTTTTGGTCTCTTTCAACGACGTATCTAGGAAATTTGAAGGTCAGTTGGTGCAAGTTGCTGTCGAAATGGAGGTTTATAAATCCATTCGTAACTCAGAAAGGGTGACCATATGTTTGCAGTTCCAACATGATACCCCTAGTTATATGACTCGAGACCGCTGGCTGCACTATCTGTACACAGTGACCGTTAATGCATCCAACAACACAGCGGTGCGATCTATAAAGCGTAGTCGATGGAGCTCAGGCAGTCGATCAAAGTTCTCGTCGTTTCTATGCGCACTTTATGGAATTCGTGTGTGTTCTCTGGACGTCAGAGCCGCGGTATCTCGACCTTCTCAGTTAATGTCTCTGGCCGAACGTCAAGCATCGCAGGTAGACTAGGTAAGTACTTCACATGCCCATATATCATGTGTAAACGGCCCTAGCGTATTTTGACGAGCTGCCCCAGGCATAATTTGAGCTAGAGTTTGTTCAGTCAGTAGCCTCGTTAGAAGTAAGCACGACAAGAAATAATGATTATTTTTTGAACTGGACTACGAGGTAGAAGCTTACATTGTTAGTTGGTAATCCAGCGGATTGTCTGAGAAACAACATCTGCAAAGCCCAGAGTGAGAAGGCAAGCATTTGAAGAAACACCATATGCAGAAACGCCCTACCACTCTCTCTCTCTCTCTCTCTCTCTCTCTCTCTCTCTCTCTTTCTCTGGTCGAAAAGAAACGAAGAGAAACATCAACGTGTTTCTCACCGATCACGACCGGTTCTTATGTTTAGTGGATTACTACTGTGTATTATACTTGTTTACATAATTTTAGCTGTTTTAAGGATACAAAATTTTCTAATATACATGGACGAAGCTCTGAGCGTTGATTTCCGTCTGTTTACTTAAATAAACAAAACGAAAGAAAGAACTGAGTGACGTAAATTGGGTGTAATTTGTCTAAATTGCTCTGTAAGAATAGCCAATTCTACATCTCAGAAAAGCACATCTTAGAATACGTTCGTTACAGTATACATCTTAGAATACACCGAATTACAGTAGCTTCTACAAAGACTAATTATTTTGGACTGAATATTAACTGTTCCCGTTGATTAAATCATCGATTACACTTTACGCTTATAACTTCTCCGACAATTTCTTCCAAACTCCCGATTACTTAGTTTTGTTAAAATAATGAATACTGGTATAACTGTTACAATATCTTCACTGAGTTAACAATTATTACACGCCGATTACGAGTATTATAGTTATAATATTTCCGAATACCTAAATTACTGTTACGATTTTACTAATACGCAAATTACGAGTCTAATAGTTGTAATACCTTCGTTGACTGACTACAAATTTCCAATCTACGTTTTTTATACCCTAACTAATTCTACCCTCACTCAATATTTACAAAACACATTCCCATTGCATTAGAGTACCGCGATGTTTGATTTTATCCAACCCAACTATAGAATTTACCCGCTAAAAAAATGACGCTTTCTCTTATTCGTTAACTAACAGCGCGTGCAAATCTTCCCAGCTACGGTGGAAAGTGACGCTTCCCTTACGCTTCTCTGTCTAACGCTCTCTGTTTAAAATAACGGTATCTATTGTTGTAATTACTCAGCTTTCACAAGCTTTCACCTATTGTTTGATGTTTTTTAAATATAATACAATTTTATGACTCTCTGTCCCGTACGTGACATTTTCGTACTTTTAGCCGTCTAGTTATCGCCAAGACAAGGGTGCGTTCTTTTGAAAAAAACACCGCTCTGATATCTTCTAACGGTATTCTCTACAGTTATTCTTTACATATTTGTGTTGATATCTATTTAATAATAATAAATTCTTGTAAAAATTGAGTCTCATTCAATTTTGACGTTATAGTGCTTTGACAGTGGACTATTTCAGTTCCAACAGCATAACAACCGCACCCTGTAGCCGCCACTCCCTACAGCCTACTGGAACTGTTTCAAAGTCAAGCTCACAGATTCATACCGGTTAGCGTAATTTACTTACAACTTACTTTTAATGGTTTTATGGGATATGGATTATGAAGATAACAAGTGGATATTTTAGGAATAAAGTAATTAATAACTTGATCAAAATAAGTAAATCAGTTAATCTATTCCATTGTCACACTTACAATATTGATATTACTATCCAGTCTCAGCAGCTGCGTCCATTCTTGGCTCTACTTATCGTTCAACAAGAGTCTGTTTAGAGCTCTACAGTACGTGTTATCTTGCCCTTGGGCTATGTCAACAATGGAGGGAGCAACAATGGAGGTGGTGGTTTTCCTCATTGTAAGAGAGTTATCACAGAAGTTACAAATGCTATCTTAAATTCAGTTTCTCGCAACCCAGAGATGAAAATATGGGTTGTATCCATACCTGGAGATTGTTCAAGATCAGTTAACTAGACCTTATCCAAAATTTTAAAGTAAGGCATTGCATGTTCGATAATTTCAGAAAATAAGGAGTTTCTGACCTTGTACCAACTCACACTTTATTGTGCCGCCCCTTTTCCTCCCTAATTCTACAACGTACAAGTTAGTTAATAGTTAAGTAGCTGAATATCAAAGGCGGACATCTGACTGCTGGTTCGAAATTGAGGTTTCAGTTGATTCCTATAGTATTTTTCCCTCATGTTTTCTTTTGGTACTATTATCATTTTTTTTCAAAAACGGGCAGAAAGATGTGTTTTTTAGCATTTTATGTTGGCATTACTTTCAAAATAGGACACCCACAAAGTTTTTCACTTCAAACACGGACAACTGACAGATGAGCCAATTACAAATTGGAATTGGTAACACGTGACTGCCACAACTGTCGTGGTAACTGTTGTTTACTTTAGTGTAGACGTGGTTACTGTATATTCATTTAAAAGTTGTGTATTTAAAAAAAAATTGTGTTTTTAGAAATTTCATATATATATATATATATATAATGGAGCACAATATATTACCGATCCCTCCATGAAAAGCAAGAAATAAATAAATTATCTGTTATTTCACATCATTAATGCTTAGGATTTATGAAAACAGTTATGTAGCTTAGAATGAAGTGTTATTAGAAATCATGGCGTAGTGATTTATTTGAGAAGCATTACTGCACGTGTGTGGAGAAAGAAACGAGAACAAAGAAATCCACCTATACGGAAATAATCTTCGTTGTTTACCAAGCACGTAAACCGTATCCATGGAAACGTCACTTGTAATAGTTATTACTACGTGTAATAGAGTTGAGATTTTCTGATGCTTTTAAACTGTATTAAGGTCAAGTTTACGACAGTTGCCTTTGAATAAATAACGTATGTTTGTTTATTCCTTAAACGTTTATAAATTCTGGTATTAAATTTTAGTAAAAAGTTTTTAATTTGGTTAATTAATTACATGAAGTAAACAATTCCTTCAGTTTAATTTATTTTTAATAAATATCTAGCATTCCGCTGTTTCAAGTTTGGAAATCAATCGAAAACTGCTGACATACAACCGACAATTCAATCCATTCAGAATACTTGTGCGAGGTCCGTGATTGACACTGCAAGTCGAGTCCAATGACTGGCAGAAATTTATATTGTTGAATTTGTTAAGAGTGTTATGTTTTAGAGACGATTGCAGGGCTACATGATTAGTTGTTAGTTAGAGTTATAACCTACCGACAGCACAATTCGTCTGATAGGGCCCGAGTGAAGGACGGTTATAGGCTTGCCCAATAATTAGCAAACGCTCGGGAGCGTCGACCCTATCGTGATACAAGCGGCAGTCTCTAGAGCGGTATGTAGGTTACATAGTAAAGATGCAGGAACCGTACTGCCAACGGTGTGGAGAGCCTGTTGTTCAGCATATGGTAGTAAGCAATTTGCACAGGCAGACGAAATTACGAAATTATAGAAAGGATCTCTATTAAGAAGATCGAAACAGCTGAGGCAAATTCACCACCGGTCTTCTATATCCATCTGTTGCAAAGGTTATAAGTGGATATCTTTCGTGAATTATACAATGGAGTATCCTGTGCGTTCTTTTTTTGGTCTCTTTCAACGACGTATCTAGGAAACTTGAAGGTCAGTTGGTGCAAGTTGCTGTCGAAATGGAGGTTTATAAATCCATTCGTAACTCAGAAAGGGTGACCATATGTTTGCAGTTCCAACATGATACCCCTAGTTATATGACTCGAGACCGCTGGCTGCACTATCTGTACACAGTGACCGTTAATGCATCCAACAACACAGCGGTGCGATCTATAAAGCGTAGTCGATGGAGCTCAGGCAGTCGATCAAAGTTCTCGTCGTTTCTATGCGCACTTTATGGAATTCGTGTGTGTTCTCTGGACGTCAGAGCCGCGGTATCTCGACCTTCTCAGTTAATGTCTCTGGCCGAACGTCAAGCATCGCAGGTAGACTAGGTAAGTACTTCACATGCCCATATATCATGTGTAAACGGCCCAAGCGTATTTTGACGAGCTGCCCCAGGCATAATTTGAGCTAGAGTTTGTTCAGTCAGTAGCCTCGTTAGAAGTAAGCACGACAAGAAATAATGATTATTTTTTGAACTGGACTACGAGGTAGAAGCTTACATTGTTAGTTGGTAATCCAGCGGATTGTCTGAGAAACAACATCTGCAAAGCCCAGAGTGAGAAGGCAAGCATTTGAAGAAACACCATATGCAGAAACGCCCTACCACTCTCTCTCGCTCTCTCTCTTTCTCTGGTCGAAAAGAAACGAAGAGAAACATCAACGTGTTTCTCACCGATCACGACCGGTTCTTATGTTTAGTGGATTACTACTGTGTATTATACTTGTTTACATACTTTTAGCTGCTTTAAGGATACAAACTTTTCTAATATACATGGACGAAGCTCTGAGCGTTGATTTCCGTCTGTTTACTTAAATAAACAAAACGAAAGAAAGGACTGAGTGACGTAAATTGGATGTAATTTGTCTAAATTGCTCTGTAAGAATAGCCAATTCTACATCTCAGAAAAGCACATCTTAGAATACGTTCGTTACAGTATACATCTTAGAATACACCGAATTACAGTAGCTTCTACAAAGACTAATCATTTTGGATTGAATATTAACTGTTCCCGTTGATTAAATCATCGATTACACTTTACGCTTATAACTTCTCCGACAATTTCTTCCAAACTTCCGATTACTTAGTTTTGTTAAAATAATGAATACTGGTATAACTGTTACAATATCTTCACTGAGTTAACAATTATTACACGCCGATTACGAGTATTATAGTTATAATATTTCCGATTACCTAAATTACTGTTACGATTTTACTAATACGCAAATTACGAGTCTAATAGTTGTAATACCTTCGTTGACTGACTACAAATTTCCAAACTAAGTTTTTTATACCCTAACTAATTCTACCCTCACTCAATATTTACAAAACACATTCCCATTGGATTAGAGTACCGCGATGTTTGATTTTATCCAACCCAACTATAGAATTTATCCGCTAAAAAAATGACGCTTTCTCTTATTCGTTAACTAACAGCGCGTGCAAATCTTCCCAGCTACGGTGGAAAGTGACGCTATCCTTACGCTTCTCTGTCTAACGCTCTCTGTTTAAAATAACGGTATCTATTGTTGTAATTACTCAGCTTTCACAAGCTTTCACCTATTGTTTGATGTTTTTTAAATATAATACAATTTTATGACTCTCTGTCCCGTACGTGACATCTTCGTACTTTTAGCCGTCTAGTTATCGCCAAGACAAGGGTGCGTTCTTTTGAAAAAAACACCGCTCTGATATCTTCTAACGGTATTCTCTACAGTTATTCTTTACATATTTGTGTTGATATCTATTTAATAATAATAAATTCTTGTAAAAATTGAGTCTCATTCAATTTTGACGTTATAGTGCTTTGACAGTGGACTATTTCAGTTCCAACAGCATAACAACCGCACCCTGTAGCCGCCACTCCCTACAGCCTACTGGAACTGTTTCAAAGTCAAGCTCACAGATTCATACCGGTTAGCGTAATTTACTTACAACTTACTTTTAATGGTTTTATGGGATATGGATTATGAAGATAACAAGTGGATATTTTAGGAATAAAGTAATTAATAACTTGATCAAAATAAGTAAATCAGTTAATCTATTCCGTTGTCACACTTACAATATTGATATTAATATCCAGTCTCAGCAGCTGCGTCCATTCTTGGCTCTACTTATCGTTCAACAAGAGTCTGTTTAGAGCTCTACAGTACGTGTTATCTTGCCCTTGGGCTATGTCAACAATGGAGGGAGCAACAATGGAGGTGGTGGTTTTCCTCATTGTAAGAGAGTTATCACAGAAGTTACAAATGCTATCTTAAATTCAGTTTCTCGCAACCCAGAGATGAAAATATGGGTTGTATCCATACCTGGAGATTGTTCAAGATCAGTTAACTAGACCTTATCCAAAATTTTAAAGTAAGGCATTGCATGTTCGATAATTTCAGAAAATAAGGAGTTTCTGACCTTGCACCAACTCACACTTTATTGTGCCGCCCCTTTTCCTCCCTAATTCTACAACGTACAAGTAAGTTAATAGTTAAGTAGCTGAATATCAAAGGCGGACATCTGACTGCTGGTTCGAAATTGAGGTTTCAGTTGATTCCTATAGTATTTTTCCCTCATGTTTTCTTTTGGTACTATTATCATTTTTTTTCAAAAACGGGCAGAAAGATGTGTTTTTTAGCATTTTATGTTGGCATTACTTTCAAAATAGGACACCCACAATGTTTTTCACTTCAAACACGGACAACTGACAGATGAGCCAATTACAAATTGGAATTGGTAACACGTGACTGCCACAACTGTCGTGGTAACTGTTGTTTACTTTAGTGTAGACGTGGTTACTGTATATTCATTTAAAAGTTGTGTATTTAAAAAAAAATTGTGTTTTTAGAAATTTCATATATATATATATATATATATATATATATAATGGAGCACAATATATTACCGATCCCTCCATGAAAAGCAAGAAATAAATAAATTATCTGTTATTTCACATCATTAATGCTTAGGATTAATGAAAACAGTTATGTAGCTTAGAATGAAGTGTTATTAGAAATCATGGCGTATTGATTTATTTGAGAAGCATTACTGCACGTGTGTGGAGAAAGAAACGAGGACAAAGAAATCCACCTATACGGAAATAATCTTCGTTGTTTACCAAGCACGTAAACCGTATCCATGGAAACGTCACTTGTAATAGTTATTACTACGTGTAATAGAGTTGAGATTTTCTGATGCTTTTAAACTGTATTAAGGTCAAGTTTACGACAGTTGCCTTTGAATAAATAACGTATGTTTGTTTATTCCTTAAACGTTTATAAATTCTGGTATTAAATTTTAGTAAAAAGTTTTTAATTTGGTTAATTAATTACATGAAGTAAACAATTCCTTCAGTTTAATTTATTTTTAATAAATATCTAGCATTCCGCTGTTTCAAGTTTGGAAATCAATCGAAAACTGCTGACATACAACCGACAATTCAATCCATTCAGAATACTTGTGCGAGGTCCGTGATTGACACTGCAAGTCGAGTCCAATGACTGGCAGAAATTTATATTGTTGAATTTGTTAAGAGTGTTATGTTTTAGAGACGATTGCAGGGCTACATGATTAGTTGTTAGTTAGAGTTATAACCTACCGACAGCACAATTCGTCTGATAGGGCCCGAGTAAAGGACGGTTATAGGCTTGCCCGATAATTAGCAAACGCTCGGGAGCGTCGACCCTATCGTGATACAAGCGGCAGTCTTTAGAGCAGTATGTAGGTTACATAGTAAAGATGCAGGAACCGTACTGCCAACGGTGTGGAGAGCCTGTTGTTCAGCATATGGTAGTAAGCAATTTGCACAGGCAGACGAAATTACGAAATTATAGAAAGGATCTCTATTAAGAAGATCGAAACAGCTGAGGCAAATTCACCACCGGTCTTCTATATCCATCTGTTGCAAAGGTTATAAGTGGATATCTTTCGTGAATTATACAATGGAGTATCCTGTGCGTTCTTTTTTTGGTCTCTTTCAACGACGTATCTAGGAAATTTGAAGGTCAGTTGGTGCAAGTTGCTGTCGAAATGGAGGTTTATAAATCCATTCGTAACTCAGAAAGGGTGACCATATGTTTGCAGTTCCAACATGATACCCCTAGTTATATGACTCGAGACCGCTGGCTGCACTATCTGTACACAGTGACCGTTAATGCATCCAACAACACAGCGGTGCGATCTATAAAGCGTAGTCGATGGAGCTCAGGCAGTCGATCAAAGTTCTCGTCGTTTCTATGCGCACTTTATGGAATTCGTGTGTGTTCTCTGGACGTCAGAGCCGCGGTATCTCGACCTTCTCAGTTAATGTCTCTGGCCGAACGTCAAGCATCGCAGGTAGACTAGGTAAGTACTTCACATGCCCATATATCATGTGTAAACGGCCCAAGCGTATTTTGACGAGCTGCCCCAGGCATAATTTGAGCTAGAGTTTGTTCAGTCAGTAGCCTCGTTAGAAGTAAGCACGACAAGAAATAATGATTATTTTTTGAACTGGACTACGAGGTAGAAGGTTACATTGTTAGTTGGTAATCCAGCGGATTGTCTGAGAAACAACATCTGCAAAGCCCAGAGTGAGAAGGCAAGCATTTGAAGAAACACCATATGCAGAAACGCCCTACCACTCTCTCTCGCTCTCTCTCTTTCTCTGGTCGAAAAGAAACGAAGAGAAACATCAACGTGTTTCTCACCGATCACGACCGGTTCTTATGGTTAGTGGATTACTACTGTGTATTATACTTGTTTACATACTTGTAGCTGCTTTAAGGATACAAACTTTTCTAATATACATGGACGAAGCTCTGAGCGTTGATTTCCGTCTGTTTGCTTAAATAAACAAAACGAAAGAAAGAACTGAGTGACGTAAATTGGATGTAATTTGTCTAAATTGCTCTGTAAGAATAGCCAATTCTACATCTCAGAAAAGCACATCTTAGAATACGTTCGTTACAGTATACATCTTAGAATACACCGAATTACAGTAGCTTCTACAAAGACTAATCATTTTGGATTGAATTATGTGTCAATTATGATTGAATTGAGAAGAAAATAAAGTAATTAATTCAGAAAAGAGAATTAACGTTAATCCAGAATAAATGCTAACATTCACAATAGAATTTGAAGGAGTAGAGAAGAATAACAAGAAAGAGTGTAATATGCCAGAGAAGGAAAAAATTTGGAAGCAAAGAGACTAATTACCTATGAAACGATAATGAAAACAGTTAATTAAGAGCAAAGAAGAACAACTCATACCAAACAGATGGAGAAGATGATTTTGAACCAATGATAATAATAAGACCTATATGAAATGCAAAGAGAATAAATACCACATGAAATATAATATAAATGAATTAATGCTAATGAATGCGAAGACGGATTAATAACTTTCTAAGAGAAAGGAAAGAACCAAAATGTTTAAATAAAATGATCAATATAACAACCTGTATATCTAATGTAAAGATACAATGTTAAAAAATTAAATATAATATATTAAGACCATTCAAATAATGAATACGAAAGACTATTTATAAAGACCATGCTAATACTATGAATAACCAGAAGAAAGTATAAAGAGAATTCAGATGAAGAAGAAAGAGAGTTACACTGTAAACAGTAAACAGAATTATTAAAAGAAAGGTTTTCAACCATAATTAAATTAAATATATCAGACAAGTTAAGAGTTTTGGAAAAATATATATGTAATGAGTATAATAATGATTATGAAGATTTATTAAGATAGAAAATGTGAGATAATCTGAGAGACTACGAAGTGGAGAATCCAAAGATATTTTTATTAGTCGAAAATGAGACTACTTTTTATTTATTTATTCGATGACTGACTGAAGATAATTCCAGCAGCATTATGTTTTTTGAGCAGGGATGGATATGCCCCTGTACTCAATTTATAGAAGTGGTGTATGGCCAGCAGAGAAGTAGCGTACAGTGCCCCTCTGATCTGCCCCAGCCCACGTGATAGGGAATGTTAGGGAATAAATATCCCAAGGATACAACACGAAGTTGATATAGAAAGAAAATGTATTACAATAATAATATATCTCAGAAGACACTAACTATCCGAAAAGGATCAGTAGTAAAACAAATAATTATATATATAAAATTAATAAAACTCTAATTATAGAAAAGTCGATATAAAAATGGAGAAGAAAATGAATTATAAGAAATGATGAAATTATCATAAGAAATTATTTCATCCATAAACATGTCTGAAATAATTACTTCTGGAGGAGAGCAATCTGTAGCGTGACAGATATAAGCATAATATTGAATGGCAATTGATCATTAGAATAATAAAGTTATACTGTTTAAATTTGGAAGAAAGCATTAAATTTAATATAAATAGATTAATTCATAGCAACTGTGGAAAGAAATCATTATTATAAAGAAAATACAAGTTCAAATAAAAGGAGTTACTAGTGATGAGTCATCCAAAACCAGTCTCATAACCAAAGGTTTTCAAGGTATAACCCAGGAAGGTAAAAAGTAAATAACAAAGCAGTGCAGAATATGACTAAACACACAACGAGGGAGAATAAATAGAAGAGAAACCCTAAAATAAGCCAAGATCAACCAATACAGGTTGTGTATTTCTGAAATAAAGAAGAAGATGGAGAAGATCCCAAGAAACCTGATGGCAACAAGAAGAAGATGGAGAAGATACCAGTCCCAGAAGGCAGGAGAAAAGAAGACTGAAGAAAGAAGAAGAGGGCAGCATCCTGAAGAAGATGTCATGCTCTTATAAAAGACACCCAAATCCCTATATCCCCAAAATAAATATCTAAAAATAAAAGTATAACGAAATAAAAACCACATGTATACAAATTTAAGAGAGAGGAGTGTATAAAGTAAAAGTTTCCTGTGAACTAAGATGAAACAAATAATAGTACCCATGGAACAAATCTCCATTGAAAAAACGCTAACCAATTTATTATGTTAATAAGACTATACGACCATTTAGCATTAACATAATATATAAGTGCAAAGTGAACCAGTGATAGTTTTGGGTATTATAAAAAATGAACCTTGTGTTTCATTCTTGGCAATCACAAACATTGGATGCAATGAAATATGCATTTTTCAATGACTTAAAATATGTACTGTGACAATATGTTGTTCATAAGACATGAATCTGTTTAAAATAACATTTTGTTTTACATGAAAAAAGAAAAACAGAGTTCATAATACCTTTTGAACAATTAATACTATTTATTTGTTAATGACAGGGTACAATTCCCCAAAGACAATGTAAAAGACAGTATAAAAACTGTAGAATCCTACTTATAATAATAGTTAGAAATAAGAATATAAATATAAGGTTTTTTATGTATATAGTACAAGAATGTTTAAAAATGTATTAGATATAAGGCCATTTGTTTGGGTCTGAAACAACTAACATCAGAACTATAAAAATAGTTACCACTTGTAAATAGTAGAGAGTAATTAAGATGTTAGTTAGTAAAAAACCTTTGTTGTAAACCATATTTCCATGTTGGAAATGGGAATTTTGTTGCAAAATGTCTGATTTGAAGACAACCATTTATTTAAAAAAAATATTCTTTATTCTGTTTGACTATTGTTTGTATTGTGGCCAATACTAGTTGTTTTTGTGTAATTTGAAAGCATGTTTAATTTATAATACTATTTGTAAAAGTCAGAGAGGGTATCACACATCATATATTGTTTGTAAATTATTTTGTAAGAAAAATTGTTAAAAAATCATAGGCCAAAAGAATGGAAACCAAACTTCATCAAAACAGAGAAATTGCTCATTTAAATGCAAATAAACAAAAGGGGTTTAGACAAAATAAACTTGAGATCATGCCATATAATTGCACATACCATTTAGGGAGATTTTAATAAATTATATTCAGAATTATAAATAAAAATGAGAATGACTAGACTCAGAAATTTAGACATGGGAGTCATATATTTCAGAATAATGTTTCAGAATACAACTAATTCAATTAATTACCAGAAAATAAGGGAATAGGAACCTTTTAATACAATATAGGATTATTAATATTAAATATAACTGATAAAATGGCTGAATTTATATAATGACAGGAAGTAAATTTTGATATTTTGACTCTTCACAGTATACCAAACTGAAAGTGAAATTACTATTTTTTTTGGACAGAAAACACTATAAAATGGCATTATTTAATCTGAAAATAACCAGAATGAACTGAAAGATTAATTTAAATCAAATCTAGTGAATAAAATTGACAAATAACCAAAGTTTAGGCATTCATATAGTGAAATAGTAAAATGTACACAGGATGTGAAAATATTTTTGAACAATGTTAAGGATAATATTATATGGGCTAAGAGTTTAATTGAAACTGAAGGAAACAGTTAGTTAATTATTGGTTTTTGAACGGTTAACATGACATACTTTGGTAACGTGCATAACCTAACCTATAATAGACATACCAAGCGAATGTATAGTACGTTATTGTGAAATCGCGAGTGACTTGTGGAATACTTCTAAAAACTATCATATTATAACAGAAACAATCAAGAAACACTCCATAAACACAGAACAATACATATCTACTCTGAAAAACACCACAAAACACTAGAAAACTTTGTAATACATTAACCCAAATTAGTGATGGAATCGGGGAAAGTGTTTGAACTAATAATTATACGGATACACTAAATACAACTCAGAAACAGTACACTAGACACTACACAACATTTTACAAGAGATTCGCAGACATCAGAACAGGAATACTACAGGAAAATCTTTTATTTGGAACGTCCAATATACGAATGACATCTCACTAACTTCACGGCAGCCATTTGCAATATTGGTTATCATTGCCAGAACCCCGCCTTCTAGTTCGACACAGCTGTTGGGTGAAAACAATTATTATATTTACAATTTATTATTCAATGTCTGTGTTTATTAATAACTATTAATTTGATTGTAACGTTATACTTTTTAAATATTAGCCCGATTTCTCTGACTTTGGTAATAACTGGCTGTTTAAAGAACCCTATATAATTTTTATAACATATACTTGTAACTTTTTTTCGATATCCTGAGAATCGATACTAATCGATAAGAGTCAATATTGCTGTTACTTAATAAAACATTAATACTTTTCAATACTAATAGTTCTTTATTTCTTCAATAATACTAATTACCAATAATATAATTCTAATTGATAATCTACAAGGACTTTACCACCCGTAAGTGAAGATAACCTAAAAAAATAGAAAGGTAAACAAATATCGATTGGTTTACAGACAGTCTTATGAGTGGTGATAGATTATTTAAATTATACTAAAACTTTAATAAAAATTTTCAGAAGAGCATTACACTGTTTAAAACTTCACAGCCCTATATTAATTAATTGATCCTAATTAATTAATTAATAAAATTAAAAAAATTTTTTATTATTTTTTTTTATAAACATAATTTTTTTTTTTAATTTCCTTCAAAACAATAAATTTTGTTTTGAAACGTTCGGCGAAGCCAAGCATATATATTTCTTCATCAACTTTACGCTACTCGACCGGTCTTGCTACCATTGGGACTCGACCAGCTGGGAAACTTAAGGAAGTGTTTCAGGCCAGTAAGACGTCGAGAGCCACACCAATTAAACATATTACATTGGACTTGATTACATCGGAGTCACAGACATCCACAATAGCTTATTATCATCAACACACAACACATCAATCAAATTTAATTATTTTATTACAATATATATATATAATGGAGCACAATATATTACCGATCCCTCCATGAAAAGCAAGAAATAAATAAATTATCTGTTATTTCACATCATTAATGCTTAGGATTTATGAAAACAGTTATGTAGCTTAGAATGAAGTGTTATTAGAAATCATGGCGTAGTGATTTATTTGAGAAGCATTACTGCAC
Source organism: Magicicada septendecula (assembly GCA_034769895.1). NCBI lineage: Eukaryota > Metazoa > Arthropoda > Insecta > Hemiptera > Cicadidae > Magicicada > Magicicada septendecula. The sequence goes on from CM068367.1 coordinate 951,596,723, forward strand.
GTGTGTGGAGAAAGAAACGAGGACAAAGAAATCCACCTATACGGAAATAATCTTCGTTGTTTACCAAGCACGTAAACCGTATCCATGGAAACGTCACTTGTAATAGTTATTACTACGTGTTATAGAGTTGAGATTTTCTGATGCTTTTAAACTGTATTAAGGTCAAGTTTACGACAGTTGCCTTTGAATAAATAACGTATGTTTGTTTATTCCTTAAACGTTTATAAATTCTGGTATTAAATTTTAGTAAAAAGTTTTTAATTTGGTTAATTAATTACATGAAGTAAACAATTCCTTCAGTTTAATTTATTTTTAATAAATATCTAGCATTCCGCTGTTTCAAGTTTGGAAATCAATCGAAAACTGCTGACATACAACCGACAATTCAATCCATTCAGAATACTTGTGCGAGGTCCGTGATTGACACTGCAAGTCGAGTCCAATGACTGGCAGAAATTTATATTGTTGAATTTGTTAAGAGTGTTATGTTTTAGAGACGATTGCAGGGCTACATGATTAGTTGTTAGTTAGAGTTATAACCTACCGACAGCACAATTCGTCTGATAGGGCCCGAGTAAAGGACGGTTATAGGCTTGCCCGATAATTAGCAAACGCTCGGGAGCGTCGACCCTATCGTGATACAAGCGGCAGTCTTTAGAGCAGTATGTAGGTTACATAGTAAAGATGCAGGAACCGTACTGCCAACGGTGTGGAGAGCCTGTTGTTCAGCATATGGTAGTAAGCAATTTGCACAGGCAGACGAAATTACGAAATTATAGAAAGGATCTCTATTAAGAAGATCGAAACAGCTGAGGCAAATTCACCACCGGTCTTCTATATCCATCTGTTGCAAAGGTTATAAGTGGATATCTTTCGTGAATTATACAATGGAGTATCCTGTGCGTTCTTTTTTTGGTCTCTTTCAACGACGTATCTAGGAAATTTGAAGGTCAGTTGGTGCAAGTTGCTGTCGAAATGGAGGTTTATAAATCCATTCGTAACTCAGAAAGGGTGACCATATGTTTGCAGTTCCAACATGATACCCCTAGTTATATGACTCGAGACCGCTGGCTGCACTATCTGTACACAGTGACCGTTAATGCATCCAACAACACAGCGGTGCGATCTATAAAGCGTAGTCGATGGAGCTCAGGCAGTCGATCAAAGTTCTCGTCGTTTCTATGCGCACTTTATGGAATTCGTGTGTGTTCTCTGGACGTCAGAGCCGCGGTATCTCGACCTTCTCAGTTAATGTCTCTGGCCGAACGTCAAGAATCGCAGGTAGACTAGGTAAGTACTTCACATGCCCATATATCATGTGTAAACGGCCCAAGCGTATTTTGACGAGCTGCCCCAGGCATAATTTGAGCTAGAGTTTGTTCAGTCAGTAGCCTCGTTAGAAGTAAGCACGACAAGAAATAATGATTATTTTTTGAACTGGACTACGAGGTAGAAGCTTACATTGTTAGTTGGTAATCCAGCGGATTGTCTGAGAAACAACATCTGCAAAGCCCAGAGTGAGAAGGCAAGCATTTGAAGAAACACCATATGCAGAAACGCCCTACCACTCTCTCTCGCTCTCTCTCTTTCTCTGGTCGAAAAGAAACGAAGAGAAACATCAACGTGTTTCTCACCGATCACGACCGGTTCTTATGTTTAGTGGATTACTACTGTGTATTATACTTGTTTACATACTTTTAGCTGCTTTAAGGATACAAACTTTTCTAATATACATGGACGAAGCTCTGAGCGTTGATTTCCGTCTGTTTACTTAAATAAACAAAACGAAAGAAAGAACTGAGTGACGTAAATTGGATGTAATTTGTCTAAATTGCTCTGTAAGAATAGCCAATTCTACATCTCAGAAAAGCACATCTTAGAATACGTTCGTTACAGTATACATCTTAGAATACACCGAATTACAGTAGCTTCTACAAAGACTAATCATTTTGGATTGAATATTAACTGTTCCCGTTGATTAAATCATCGATTACACTTTACGCTTATAACTTCTCCGACAATTTCTTCCAAACTTCCGATTACTTAGTTTTGTTAAAATAATGAATACTGGTATAACTGTTACAATATCTTCACTGAGTTAACAATTATTACACGCCGATTACGAGTATTATAGTTATAATATTTCCGATTACCTAAATTACTGTTACGATTTTACTAATACGCAAATTACGAGTCTAATAGTTGTAAGACCTTCGTTGACTGACTACAAATTTCCAAACTACGTTTTTTATACCCTAACTAATTCTACCCTCACTCAATATTTACAAAACACATTCCCATTGGATTAGAGTACCGCGATGTTTGATTTTATCCAACCCAACTATAGAATTTACCCGCTAAAAAAATGACGCTTTCTCTTATTCGTTAACTAACAGCGCGTGCAAATCTTCCCAGCTACGGTGGAAAGTGACGCTATCCTTACGCTTCTCTGTCTAACGCTCTCTGTTTAAAATAACGGTATCTATTGTTGTAATTACTCAGCTTTCACAAGCTTTCACCTATTGTTTGATGTTTTTTAAATATAATACAATTTTATGACTCTCTGTCCCGTACGTGACATTTTCGTACTTTTAGCCGTCTAGTTATCGCCAAGACAAGGGTGCGTTCTTTTGAAAAAAACACCGCTCTGATATCTTCTAACGGTATTCTCTACAGTTATTCTTTACATATTTGTGTTGATATCTATTTAATAATAATAAATTCTTGTAAAAATTGAGTCTCATTCAATTTTGACGTTATAGTGCTTTGACAGTGGACTATTTCAGTTCCAACAGCATAACAACCGCACCCTGTAGCCGCCACTCCCTACAGCCTACTGGAACTGTTTCAAAGTCAAGCTCACAGATTCATACCGGTTAGCGTAATTTACTTACAACTTACTTTTAATGGTTTTATGGGATATGGATTATGAAGATAACAAGTGGATATTTTAGGAATAAAGTAATTAATAACTTGATCAAAATAAGTAAATCAGTTAATCTATTCCGTTGTCACACTTACAATATTGATATTACTATCCAGTCTCAGCAGCTGCGTCCATTCTTGGCTCTACTTATCGTTCAACAAGAGTCTGTTTAGAGCTCTACAGTACGTGTTATCTTGCCATTGGGCTATGTCAACAATGGAGGGAGCAACAATGGAGGTGGTGGTTTTCCTCATTGTAAGAGAGTTATCACAGAAGTTACAAATGCTATCTTAAATTCAGTTTCTCGCAACCCAGAGATGAAAATATGGGTTGTATCCATACCTGGAGATTGTTCAAGATCAGTTAACTAGACCTTATCCAAAATTTTAAAGTAAGGCATTGCATGTTCGATAATTTCAGAAAATAAGGAGTTTCTGACCTTGCACCAACTCACACTTTATTGTGCCGCCCCTTTTCCTCCCTAATTCTACAACGTACAAGTAAGTTAATAGTTAAGTAGCTGAATATCAAAGGCGGACATCTGACTGCTGGTTCGAAATTGAGGTTTCAGTTGATTCCTATAGTATTTTTCCCTCATGTTTTCTTTTGGTACTATTATCATTTTTTTTCAAAAACGGGCAGAAAGATGTGTTTTTTAGCATTTTATGTTGGCATTACTTTCAAAATAGGACACCCACAAAGTTTTTCACTTCAAACACGGACAACTGACAGATGAGCCAATTACAAATTGGAATTGGTAACACGTGACTGCCACAACTGTCGTGGTAACTGTTGTTTACTTTAGTGTAGACGTGGTTACTGTATATTCATTTAAAAGTTGTGTATTTAAAAAAAAATTGTGTTTTTAGAAATTTCAGATATATATATATATATATATATATATATATATAATGGAGCACAATATATTACCGATTCCTCCATGAAAAGCAAGAAATAAATAAATTATCTGTTATTTCACATCATTAATGCTTAGGATTTATGAAAACAGTTATGTAGCTTAGAATGAAGTGTTATTAGAAATCATGGCGTAGTGATTTATTTGAGAAGCATTACTGCACGTGTGTGGAGAAAGAAACGAGGACAAAGAAATCCACCTATACGGAAATAATCTTCGTTGTTTACCAAGCACGTAAACCGTATCCATGGAAACGTCACTTGTAATAGTTATTACTATGTGTAATAGAGTTGAGATTTTCTGATGCTTTTAAACTGTATTAAGGTCAAGTTTACGACAGTTGCCTTTGAATAAATAACGTATGTTTGTTTATTCCTTAAACGTTTATAAATTCTGGTATTAAATTTTAGTAAAAAGTTTTTAATTTTGTTAATTAATTACATGAAGTAAACAATTCCTTCAGTTTAATTTATTTTTAATAAATATCTAGCATTCCGCTGTTTCAAGTTTGGAAATCAATCGAAAACTGCTGACATACAACCGACAATTCAATCCATTCAGAATACTTGTGCGAGGTCCGTGATTGACACTGCAAGTCGAGTCCAATGACTGGCAGAAATTTATATTGTTGAATTTGTTAAGAGTGTTATGTTTTAGAGACGATTGCAGGGCTACATGATTAGTTGTTAGTTAGAGTTATAACCTACCGACAGCACAATTCGTCTGATAGGGCCCGAGTAAAGGACGGTTATAGGCTTGCCCGATAATTAGCAAACGCTCGGGAGCGTCGACCCTATCGTGATACAAGCGGCAGTCTTTAGAGCAGTATGTAGGTTACATAGTAAAGATGCAGGAACCGTACTGCCAACGGTGTGGAGAGCCTGTTGTTCAGCATATGGTAGTAAGCAATTTGCACAGGCAGACGAAATTACGAAATTATAGAAAGGATCTCTATTAAGAAGATCGAAACAGCTGAGGCAAATTCACCACCGGTCTTCTATATCCATCTGTTGCAAAGGTTATAAGTGGATATCTTTCGTGAATTATACAATGGAGTATCCTGTGCGTTCTTTTTTTGGTCTCTTTCAACGACGTATCTAGGAAATTTGAAGGTCAGTTGGTGCAAGTTGCTGTCGAAATGGAGGTTTATAAATCCATTCGTAACTCAGAAAGGGTGACCATATGTTTGCAGTTCCAACATGATACCCCTAGTTATATGACTCGAGACCGCTGGCTGCACTATCTGTACACAGTGACCGTTAATGCATCCAACAACACAGCGGTGCGATCTATAAAGCGTAGTCGATGGAGCTCAGGCAGTCGATCAAAGTTCTCGTCGTTTCTATGCGCACTTTATGGAATTCGTGTGTGTTCTCTGGACGTCAGAGCCGCGGTATCTCGACCTTCTCAGTTAATGTCTCTGGCCGAACGTCAAGCATCGCAGGTAGACTAGGTAAGTACTTCACATGCCCATATATCATGTGTAAACGGCCCAAGCGTATTTTGACGAGCTGCCCCAGGCATAATTTGAGCTAGAGTTTGTTCAGTCAGTAGCCTCGTTAGAAGTAAGCACGACAAGAAATAATGATTATTTTTTGAACTGGACTACGAGGTAGAAGCTTACATTGTTAGTTGGTAATCCAGCGGATTGTCTGAGAAACAACATCTGCAAAGCCCAGAGTGAGAAGGCAAGCATTTGAAGAAACACCATATGCAGAAACGCCCTACCACTCTCTCTCGCTCTCTCTCTTTCTCTGGTCGAAAAGAAACGAAGAGAAACATCAACGTGTTTCTCACCGATCACGACCGGTTCTTATGTTTAGTGGATTACTACTGTGTATTATACTTGTTTACATACTTTTAGCTGCTTTAAGGATACAAACTTTTCTAATATACATGGACGAAGCTCTGAGCGTTGATTTCCGTCTGTTTACTTAAATAAACAAAACGAAAGAAAGAACTGAGTGACGTAAATTGGATGTAATTTGTCTAAATTGCTCTGTAAGAATAGCCAATTCTACATCTCAGAAAAGCACATCTTAGAATACGTTCGTTACAGTATACATCTTAGAATACACCGAATTACAGTAGCTTCTACAAAGACTAATCATTTTGGATTGAATATTAACTGTTCCCGTTGATTAAATCATCGATTACACTTTACGCTTATAACTTCTCCGACAATTTCTTCCAAACTTCCGATTACTTAGTTTTGTTAAAATAATGAATACTGGTATAACTGTTACAACATCTTCACTGAGTTAACAATTATTACACGCCGATTACGAGTATTATAGTTATAATATTTCCGGTTACCTAAATTACTGTTACGATTTTACTAATACGCAAATTACGAGTCTAATAGTTGTAAGACCTTCGTTGACTGACTACAAATTTCCAAACTACGTTTTTTATACCCTAACTAATTCTACCCTCACTCAATATTTACAAAACACATTCCCATTGGATTAGAGTACCGCGATGTTTGATTTTATCCAACCCAACTATAGAATTTATCCGCTAAAAAAATGACGCTTTCTCTTATTCGTTAACTAACAGCGCGTGCAAATCTTCCCAGCTACGGTGGAAAGTGACGCTATCCTTACGCTTCTCTGTCTAACGCTCTCTGTTTAAAATAACGGTATCTATTGTTGTAATTACTCAGCTTTCACAAGCTTTCACCTATTGTTTGATGTTTTTTAAATATAATACAATTTTATGACTCTCTGTCCCGTACGTGACATTTTCGTACTTTTAGCCGTCTAGTTATCGCCAAGACAAGGGTGCGTTCTTTTGAAAAAAACACCGCTCTGATATCTTCTAACGGTATTCTCTACAGTTATTCTTTACATATTTGTGTTGGTATCTGTTTAATAATAATAAATTCTTGTAAAAATTGAGTCTCATTCAATTTTGACGTTATAGTGCTTTGACAGTGGACTATTTCAGTTCCAACAGCATAACAACCGCACCCTGTAGCCGCCACTCCCTACAGCCTACTGGAACTGTTTCAAAGTCAAGCTCACAGATTCATACCGGTTAGCGTAATTTACTTACAACTTACTTTTAATGGTTTTATGGGATATGGATTATGAAGATAACAAGTGGATATTTTAGGAATAAAGTAATTAATAACTTGATCAAAATAAGTAAATCAGTTAATCTATTCCGTTGTCACACTTACAATATTGATATTACTATCCAGTCTCAGCAGCTGCGTCCATTCTTGGCTCTACTTATCGTTCAACAAGAGTCTGTTTAGAGCTCTACAGTACGTGTTATCTTGCCCTTGGGCTATGTCAACAATGGAGGGAGCAACAATGGAGGTGGTGGTTTTCCTCATTGTAAGAGAGTTATCACAGAAGTTACAAATGCTATCTTAAATTCAGTTTCTCGCAACCCAGAGATGAAAATATGGGTTGTATCCATACCTGGAGATTGTTCAAGATCAGTTAACTAGACCTGATCCAAAATTTTAAAGTAAGGCATTGCATGTTCGATAATTTCAGAAAATAAGGAGTTTCTGACCTTGCACCAACTCACACTTTATTGTGCCGCCCCTTTTCCTCCCTAATTCTACAACGTACAAGTAAGTTAATAGTTAAGTAGCTGAATATCAAAGGCGGACATCTGACTGCTGGTTCGAAATTGAGGTTTCAGTTGATTCCTATAGTATTTTTCCCTCATGTTTTCTTTTGGTACTATTATCATTTTTTTTCAAAAACGGGCAGAAAGATGTGTTTTTTAGCATTTTATGTTGGCATTACTTTCAAAATAGGACACCCACAAAGTTTTTCACTTCAAACACGGACAACTGACAGATGAGCCAATTACAAATTGGAATTGGTAACACGTGACTGCCACAACTGTCGTGGTAACTGTTGTTTACTTTAGTGTATACGTGGTTACTCTATATTGTAGCGCAACAAAAATGATCGCATTGCTGTTACATAAAAGAAGATTCACAGATTGATAAATAAATTGATACTTAATCCCATAATAGAACAGAGACCCAATTATGACAATTATAGTCATAGACAAAATAAATAAGAATGCAAGGTAGTGTTGAATAGAATAAACGAACCTGTAAAATAAATAATAGCTAATGATATATGTTTAATAAAAAACAAAACAGAAAAATGAAACAATGACTTAATTTATGGTAATAACAGATAAGAATTTTGTGTTAAACAAGTATTATATTATGACAAAAATGTTATGATAAAGTGTATGTGATGTTATATCAAATATGTGTTGAGTTCATGAAAAATAATGAAACAAATAGTGTTATTCAATGACTGTCATAGAATGAAGTGTGAGGCAGTTAACCAATGTTCATAAGTTCGAATTTTGTTGTATGTGATCAAGAGATCAAGATAAATTTGTTATTAGATGTAGAAAAATAATTGTTTATACAAATGTTAATAATTAAGTTTTGATTGTATGTACGAATTTATATAAAAGGGACTATAGATGCCTAACAGACGTAACCACAGGTAGATCAATTTACAATAAAAGGCCTAACAGCCAAAAATACTAAATAAACACTTATAACTTAAAGGTTAGATGCATCAATTAATAAATGCACTATGAAGAGCTAGAAAGAAGAAAAAACATTAAGTTAATAATAATATTTAATAAAATTTATACAAATTATAATAATACCATAATGCCATAATATCGATTGGTAAAAAATAATATCGAAGGTGGATTAAATATAATAAAAAAGGAAAAAACGGAATTATATCAAAAAACCAGTAGAAGATGTGTATAAAATAATAAACCAGCTATCGGAAAATTACATTCCGATAGGACAGCAAACTGACAAAGAATAGACAAAAAAATATATGAAAGAAACACTATATAGTCAAAACATGTGGAAGCGGAAATTAATATAGGTTGCTAGGGAAAAAATTAAGAAGAAGGTTGTTGATTTAAAAAATAACAAGAATTGCTTTGGATAAACTGAACGTGATGATTTAAAAAAAACCCAAGAAGAATATATTGAATTGTAATATCCGAAATCAAGAGATACGATTATAAAAAAGATAAAATTCCAATGACAATACTTACATCTATCACTAACACAGATTAATAAAATAACGATACATTATGAAATAATAATCGAGAACAAATAACCGAATTCTACAAGAAGAAACTTGGACTGTCCCATGTCCGAAGGGAATTGATGAAATAGTAATCAAATATAAAGAGTTAACAATAACACAACTCATAATATTCACAACACCAGAAATTATAACCTTGCAAATACACGGAACAACACTAACTGCTTCAACCGAAGGAAGAACCTATTTGGATCCTGGCGGTGTAGAAGAAACATCCATCGGGCTGTAAAACAAGTCAGAAGCTGTATTCCGAAGTGGACAGGACAAGAATTACTTTTATTAAACTGAAGAAAGAAAACTGTACTTCATAATTGACCAGAACAACGAATTCAGCGATCAACCGCTTACATGATTTGCTTCGTTAGAGACTGGTAAAGTTATATTATATTAATCATACTAAATACACAACACATAATTTTTGTAAATCTTGCATTTTTATTATGTATTTTTAGTCTTCCCCACAGTTACAAGAACCTTCACACCCTGAAATAAATAAAAAACGAATCAAATATAATATATAACCAAATATAAACAAAGGATTAAATAATCAACAATCGATACCTGAATCTATAGTCCCAACATATATTAATTAGAATATATCTGAGTTAATGTGAATTGAATACACAAATAAAGAACCTTTATATATTTGTTACACCTTGTTATTTGGAGTATGGTTTAGTGAACTGGAACAAAAGTAACTGAATAAGTAGAGAATAAATGGTTAATATCAACATCGAATAACCTATAAGTTTCGTTGAGCCGATACTACAGCGCTTATAGCGGAATTATCTGACACCAAAGAGGGAGCGTAAAATTATAAAATTAGACAGAACTCTCTTCAAGGCATAATAGGGTTGGATGAAATTGTAGAATAAATCTTAAGTTATTTAAGTTCTAGGCACACTAACACTGATAATTATTAAAGAATTAAGTTAACATTAATTAAGTACATCCATATATTCCACAACTCCAAATATTTCCGAGAATTTATACAATTAAATTAATACAACACAATTAACAAATACAACAGTGGGAATTTAGACCGTACGTATCCGATCTATTACAAATTGGCTTCCATCGCGGGACTTGAACAGTAGCGGACACACCGCGAATACTTACAAATTGGCTTCCATCGCGGGACTTGAACAGTAGCGGACACACCGCGGATAATTACAAATTGGCGCTCAACTTGTGTAGGGCTTAAGTTAAGTAACAGTAACCATATTAATATTACTTAACCAGAGCAGGCAACTGTGGGAGAATACACATGCATACCAGAGGTAGATCAAGCATTAGGGCAGGAGAAACGGAGAAGGAAATAGATGAACAAGAACAGGAAATAGAACTAATAACAGACAGTGAAATGGAACAACAGACAGACGAAATAGCGGAAACTGAAATTATTATGGACAAGGAAAGGGAACCAGTTGGAGAAGAGGCCCAAGGGGACCAAATAGATAAAGTGGGAGTCAGAGAGATACCAAGTTGGCAGGAATTGATGAATTTTATGGCAGATCAGAATAGACTAACTAACGAAAATTTAAGGAAAATAAATGATGAAATCAAGGAGAATAAGGAAAGCAATAGACAAATGAAAGAGGAGATTAAAGAAAATTCAAAGAGGCTGGAGGAAAAATACGATAAAACAAATGAGGAAAATAAAGAAACCTCAAAACAAATGAACGAAAGATTAAACCAAATTCACGAAAGGTTAGATAGGAATGAAGAGGGTGTAAAACAAATGAAGGAAGACATCCTACAATTACATGAAGAGAATTTAAGGCAGATTAATGAAAAAATTGAGAATCTTCATGTGACAGTTAACCAGAAGGTTGACCAAAATAATGAGGAAAGGAAATTAGAAATAGCCAAAACAAATGAAGGATTAGAAAAAACTAACGAAACAATAGTACAGGTTCGTGAAGAATTACAGAATAAAATTAATGACACACAAATGGAGAATAAAACATTGGTCGAAGAAATCCAACAGGAAACTGTCGAAAAATGTGAGCAAATTAAAAACGAAGTACATCAGGTACGGGAAGAGAATAAGGAAGGTATTAAGCAAATACAGACAGACATGGGCGAACGACTCGAAAGGGTCTATGGCAATTTAAATAATATGGAAGGTCAAATCAATACCAATAAAAATAAAATAGAAGAGATTAGTAGGCGTGAATTACAATTACAGGAGGAAGTAGATTCATGGCGGGATAGGACATGCCAAAATAGTCATACAAATAACCATGAGAACAGAGAATCGATTAATTTTCGTAATTATAAGCGCAATCCTATGGAATTTTTAAAGAGATTGGAAGAAGTGATCATAAGAAATAGAGAGAGTCGCTGGAGTATTATACGAAGCATGATTGATGAAACGTTTAAAGATACTTATGATAATTGGTGGACAGCGGTGCGCCCGGATATACTGGACATGACTGAGTTCAAAAAACAATTTAAGGAGAAGTATTGGTCGGAATCGACCCAGAACATGATTAGGAATAATATGAGTAACGGTCGATACGAAACAAATGTGGGCCAGTCCCCTACTTCATACTTTTTAGGAAAATTATGTATGGCGCGGAACTTAGAGCCCCGAATTCCCGAAGAATGTTTGGTAATACAACTATCCTATCATTACGAGGAAGGGATAAAAAATGCGCGTATGTGTAGTCAAATCAAAACGATTCCAGCCATGGCCAAGTTCTTGGAGAATTATGAACACGAGAACCAATACCAAAGAAATAGAATGCTAAATCATAAATATCAGAAGTATGATAATAACGCACCACCGCAATTCTCATAATAACGATCGCAATCGACCTGCGCATAACGTTAATACTAGTAGAACACAAAATGAAAACACGAATAATAATTCCAGAAACTATAATTATCGCGGCAATAACAATTACAATTATCGTGATAGTCGCAATAATAGAGGAGATGGGGACAGACGACCCAATAATTATAGACATAACGTCAATTATATTTACTCCAGACCTCAAGGTAATCAGCGACGATACTACCCAAGGAGTCACCGATATGACAACCATTGTGACCAATCTCGGCATGAAGACAACTACCCACGTGATGGAAATTATAGGATAGCAGAACATAATACGGAGGATCGCACGGAACCAGTACAAAACCAACACAGTAATCAGAATGAAAATAGAGAAGAGGGAGTAAGCCCTCATTTAAACTAATAGAGGCAGTGAAAATTAATGAATACCCGTCACTGAACCGTAATCTTGGGGAACAACGATTAATAAATAAAATTAAGTGTAATCATAAAATAACAATAATTAATAACCACTATTTAAAGAATATCAGGGAAGATTTGTTAGAAGAGGATCAGAAACATGTAAACAGTAATAGTAATAACGAAATCATATATATATCAGCAAAATCCTAAAAGACAGTAAGACCAACTTACAAAAATTATTTGAAATAACTATTATATATAAAACGAATTTAGTAAGAAAAAAAAATTACTAAATCCAAAAAGAAATATAAATGAATAAATTCTAAAATGAAGTAAGGACAACTTATTACCTTATATTTGAACAACTTCTGGATTAACAAAAAAGAAAAAGAATTTATATAAATGAATAAATTCTAAAAAATAATAAGAACAACTTATTACCAATCTTGAAGAAAAATACTTGGAATTTAAAAATAATTTGAGTTGAATACTACCACTAAATTCTGAAATACAATAAGAACAACGTATTATCGATTTTGAAGAAAACAAGAATTATTGTTAAATGTTTATAAAGAAATAATGTGTATAATGAATAACAAACCCCAAGATTACAGAAGAAAACGATAATTATTATTATTATATGTATAAAGAAATAATGTGTATAATGAATAACAAACCCCAAGATTACAGAAGAAAACGATAATTATTTTTATTATGTGTATAAAGAAATAGTGTGAATAATGAAGAATGAACCCCAAGATAAAAGTTATTACCTCAAACCTACTTATCCAAAATAAAGAAGAAAAAAAAAATCATATGACCTAAAATACATACTACATTGCCACATGATGGAACAATCTCAGTAAACGATTGAATGTAACTAATATAATGTTAAAGAAGACAAGAAGGAAGGAGTATTTATGAACATAATTCATTAAAAAATAAACAGCCAAAATAGTGAAATACGATAAGAAGAAGAATAATTAAGTATAAGGAATATATTTAGTAAGAAATACAATTATAATGATCAACACACAACAACTGATTAAAAAATATTGAGATCAGAGGAAAAAAACAAACGAAGGAGATACTTAACATTACAATCTCAACAAAAATGAAAACAAAAATGATTACAATTGATAACTGTCAAAGTCAATATTAACGAATGTTTAAGGAATTAAAATGGAACTACGAAATATGAAGAATAGTAATGAAAAAATATAAATGCAACAAAGAAAAAATCTTTTCCCAAATATTTATTATTAAATGATTAAAGAGATTATTAGGAGATTATTATTATATTTTATAGCTGACTGTAGATGAATTCCAGCAGTACTATATTAAGATGTAGTGTGGGCAGCAGAGTATGAAGCCAAACAGTGCCTCTCTGAACTGTACCAACGCATGTGTTAGGGATTGTTAGGGAAATTAAATATTTAAGGAATATTAGAATAGTTGCAAAAATAAATTCAGTTTCCAAAGGAATAGGACGAAGAAAACAGAAAGAAGCGAGTTGACAGAAGAATAATTGAAAAATGCAGTAATTATAGTAATTATAAATAGGAGAGATGTAAAACTAAAGTATCAGGGAATAGTGTAGCCAGTTACCAACAAATAATGTGTACAGAAAAAAAAATATATTAAGAATCAAGAATGTTAAATAAAATGATGAAATGTTATTAAATAAAAAAGGTACTAGTACTAGTCTAATGAAGTTACATTGAGAAGACCATCGTCAACCATTAACAATGAAATTAAGAAAAGGCATGTGAAAAAGGCAAGTTTATTTGACCTAAACTTCATTCAGGTAAACTAAACTTTTTTAGGAGGGGAAGCATATGTAGCGCAACAAAAATGATCGCACTGCTGTTACATAAAAGAAGATTCACAGATTGATAAATAAATTGATACTTAATCCCATAATAGAACAGAGACCCAATTATGACAATTATAGTCATAGACAAAATAAATAAGAATGCAAGGTAGTGTTGAATAGAATAAACGAACCTGTAAAATAAATAATAGCTAATGATATATGTTTAATAAAAAACAAAACAGAAAAATGAAACAATGACTTAATTTATGGTAATAACAGATAAGAATTTTGTGTTAAACAAGTATTATATTATGACAAAAATGTTATGATAAAGTGTATGTGATGTTATATCAAATATGTGTTGAGTTCATGAAAAATAATGAAACAAATAGTGTTATTCAATGACTGTCATAGAATGAAGTGTGAGGCAGTTAACCAATGTTCATAAGTTCGAATTTTGTTGTATGTGATCAAGAGATCAAGATAAATTTGTTATTAGATGTAGAAAAATAATTGTTTATACAAATGTTAATAATTAAGTTTTGATTGTATGTACGAATTTATATAAAAGGGACTATAGATGCCTAACAGACGTAACCACAGGTAGATCAATTTACAATAAAAGGCCTAACAGCCAAAAATACTAAATAAACACTTATAACTTAAAGGTTAGATGCATCAATTAATAAATGCACTATGAAGAGCTAGAAAGAAGAAAAAACATTAAGTTAATAATAATATTTAATAAAATTTATACAAATTATAATAATACCATAATGCCATAATATCGATTGGTAAAAAATAATATCGAAGGTGGATTAAATATAATAAAAAAGGAAAAAACGGAATTATATCAAAAAACCAGTAGAAGATGTGTATAAAATAATAAACCAGCTATCGGTAAAATTACATTCCGATAGGACAGCAAATTGACAAAGAATAGACAAAAAAATATATGAAAGAAACACTATATAGTCAAAACATGTGGAAGCGGAAATTAATATAGGTTGCTAGGGAAAAAATTAAGAAGAAGGTTGTTGATTTAAAAAATAACAAGAATTGCTTTGGATAAACTGAACGTGATGATTTAAAAAAAACCCAAGAAGAATATATTGAATTGTAATATCCGAAATCAAGAGATACGATTATAAAAAAGATAAAATTCCAATGACAATACTTACATCTATCACTAACACAGATTAATAAAATAACGATACATTATGAAATAATAATCGAGAACAAATAACCGAATTCTACAAGAAGAAACTTGGACTGTCCCATGTCCGAAGGGAATTGATGAAATAGTAATCAAATATAAAGAGTTAACAATAACACAACTCATAATATTCACAACACCAGAAATTATAACCTTGCAAATACACGGAACAACACTAACTGCTTCAACCGAAGGAAGAACCTATTTGGATCCTGGCGGTGTAGAAGAAACATCCATCGGGCTGTAAAACAAGTCAGAAGCTGTATTCCGAAGTGGACAGGACAAGAATTACTTTTATTAAACTGAAGAAAGAAAACTGTACTTCATAATTGACCAGAACAACGAATTCAGCGATCAACCGCTTACATGATTTGCTTCGTTAGAGACTGGTAAAGTTATATTATATTAATCATACTAAATACACAACACATAATTTTTGTAAATCTTGCATTTTTATTATGTATTTTTAGTCTTCCCCACAGTTACAAGAACCTTCACACCCTGAAATAAATAAAAAACGAATCAAATATAATATATAACCAAATATAAACAAAGGATTAAATAATCAACAATCGATACCTGAATCTATAGTCCCAACATATATTAATTAGAATATATCTGAGTTAATGTGAATTGAATACACAAATAAAGAACCTTTATATATTTGTTACACCTTGTTATTTGGAGTATGGTTTAGTGAACTGGAACAAAAGTAACTGAATAAGTAGAGAATAAATGGTTAATATCAACATCGAATAACCTATAAGTTTCGTTGAGCCGATACTACAGCGCTTATAGCGGAATTATCTGACACCAAAGAGGGAGCGTAAAATTATAAAATTAGACAGAACTCTCTTCAAGGCATAATAGGGTTGGATGAAATTGTAGAATAAATCTTAAGTTATTTAAGTTCTAGGCACACTAACACTGATAATTATTAAAGAATTAAGTTAACATTAATTAAGTACATCCATATAT
The DNA here is from genome assembly GCA_034769895.1 of Magicicada septendecula. Taxonomy (NCBI): domain Eukaryota; kingdom Metazoa; phylum Arthropoda; class Insecta; order Hemiptera; family Cicadidae; genus Magicicada; species Magicicada septendecula. Next base: position 951,612,906 of record CM068367.1, read on the forward strand.
TCCACAACTCCAAATATTTCCGAGAATTTATACAATTAAATTAATACAACACAATTAACAAATACAACAGTGGGAATTTAGACCGTACGTATCCGATCTATTACAAATTGGCTTCCATCGCGGGACTTGAACAGTAGCGGACACACCGCGAATACTTACAAATTGGCTTCCATCGCGGGACTTGAACAGTAGCGGACACACCGCGGATAATTACAAATTGGCGCTCAACTTGTGTAGGGCTTAAGTTAAGTAACAGTAACCATATTAATATTACTTAACCAGAGCAGGCAACTGTGGGAGAATACACATGCATACCAGAGGTAGATCAAGCATTAGGGCAGGAGAAACGGAGAAGGAAATAGATGAACAAGAACAGGAAATAGAACTAATAACAGACAGTGAAATGGAACAACAGACAGACGAAATAGCGGAAACTGAAATTATTATGGACAAGGAAAGGGAACCAGTTGGAGAAGAGGCCCAAGGGGACCAAATAGATAAAGTGGGAGTCAGAGAGATACCAAGTTGGCAGGAATTGATGAATTTTATGGCAGATCAGAATAGACTAACTAACGAAAATTTAAGGAAAATAAATGATGAAATCAAGGAGAATAAGGAAAGCAATAGACAAATGAAAGAGGAGATTAAAGAAAACTCAAAGAGGCTGGAGGAAAAATACGATAAAACAAATGAGGAAAATAAAGAAACCTCAAAACAAATGAACGAAAGATTAAACCAAATTCACGAAAGGTTAGATAGGAATGAAGAGGGTGTAAAACAAATGAAGGAAGACATCCTACAATTACATGAAGAGAATTTAAGGCAGATTAATGAAAAAATTGAGAATCTTCATGTGACAGTTAACCAGAAGGTTGACCAAAATAATGAGGAAAGGAAATTAGAAATAGCCAAAACAAATGAAGGATTAGAAAAAACTAACGAAACAATAGTACAGGTTCGTGAAGAATTACAGAATAAAATTAATGACACACAAATGGAGAATAAAACATTGGTCGAAGAAATCCAACAGGAAACTGTCGAAAAATGTGAGCAAATTAAAAACGAAGTACATCAGGTACGGGAAGAGAATAAGGAAGGTATTAAGCAAATACAGACAGACATGGGCGAACGACTCGAAAGGGTCTATGGCAATTTAAATAATATGGAAGGTCAAATCAATACCAATAAAAATAAAATAGAAGAGATTAGTAGGCGTGAATTACAATTACAGGAGGAAGTAGATTCATGGCGGGATAGGACATGCCAAAATAGTCATACAAATAACCATGAGAACAGAGAATCGATTAATTTTCGTAATTATAAGCGCAATCCTATGGAATTTTTAAAGAGATTGGAAGAAGTGATCATAAGAAATAGAGAGAGTCGCTGGAGTATTATACGAAGCATGATTGATGAAACGTTTAAAGATACTTATGATAATTGGTGGACAGCGGTGCGCCCGGATATACTGGACATGACTGAGTTCAAAAAACAATTTAAGGAGAAGTATTGGTCGGAATCGACCCAGAACATGATTAGGAATAATATGAGTAACGGTCGATACGAAACAAATGTGGGCCAGTCCCCTACTTCATACTTTTTAGGAAAAGTATGTATGGCGCGGAACTTAGAGCCCCGAATTCCCGAAGAATGTTTGGTAATACAACTATCCTATCATTACGAGGAAGGGATAAAAAATGCGCGTATGTGTAGTCAAATCAAAACGATTCCAGCCATGGCCAAGTTCTTGGAGAATTATGAACACGAGAACCAATACCAAAGAAATAGAATGCTAAATCATAAATATCAGAAGTATGATAATAACGCGCCACCAGCCAATTCTCATAATAACGATCGCAATCGACCTGCGCATAACGTTAATACTAGTAGAACACAAAATGAAAACACGAATAATAATTCCAGAAACTATAATTATCGCGGCAATAACAATTACAATTATCGTGATAGTCGCAATAATAGAGGAGATGGGGACAGACGACCCAATAATTATAGACATAACGTCAATTATATTTACTCCAGACCTCAAGGTAATCAGCGACGATACTACCCAAGGAGTCACCGATATGACAACCATTATGACCAATCTCGGCATGAAGACAACTACCCACGTGATGGAAATTATAGGATAGCAGAACATAATACGGAGGATCGCACGGAACCAGTACAAAACCAACACAGTAATCAGAATGAAAATAGAGAAGAGGGAGTAAGCCCTCATTTAAACTAATAGAGGCAGTGAAAATTAATGAATACCCGTCACTGAACCGTAATCTTGGGGAACAACGATTAATAAATAAAATTAAGTGTAATCATAAAATAACAATAATTAATAACCACTATTTAAAGAATATCAGGGAAGATTTGTTAGAAGAGGATCAGAAACATGTAAACAGTAATAGTAATAACGAAATCATATATATATCAGCAAAATCCTAAAAGACAGTAAGACCAACTTACAAAAATTATTTGAAATAACTATTATATATAAAACGAATTTGGTAAGAAAAAAAAATTACTAAATCCAAAAAGAAATATAAATGAATAAATTCTAAAATGAAGTAAGGACAACTTATTACCTTATATTTGAACAACTTCTGGATTAACAAAAAAGAAAAAGAATTTATATAAATGAATAAATTCTAAAAAATAATAAGAACAACTTATTACCAATCTTGAAGAAAAATACTTGGAATTTAAAAATAATTTGAGTTGAATACTACCACTAAATTCTGAAATACAATAAGAACAACGTATTATCGATTTTGAAGAAAACAAGAATTATTGTTAAATGTTTATAAAGAAATAATGTGTATAATGAATAACAAACCCCAAGATTACAGAAGAAAACGATAATTATTATTATTATATGTATAAAGAAATAATGTGTATAATGAATAACAAACCCCAAGATTACAGAAGAAAACGATAATTATTATTATTATGTGTATAAAGAAATAGTGTGAATAATGAAGAATGAACCCCAAGATAAAAGTTATTACCTCAAACCTACTTATCCAAAATAAAGAAGAAAAAAAAAATCATATGACCTAAAATACATACTACATTGCCACATGATGGAACAATCTCAGTAAACGATTGAATGTAACTAATATAATGTTAAAGAAGACAAGAAGGAAGGAGTATTTATGAACATAATTCATTAAAAAATAAACAGCCAAAATAGTGAAATACGATAAGAAGAAGAATAATTAAGTATAAGGAATATATTTAGTAAGAAATACAATTATAATGATCAACACACAACAACTGATTAAAAAATATTGAGATCAGAGGAAAAAAACAAACGAAGGAGATACTTAACATTACAATCTCAACAAAAATGAAAACAAAAATGATTACAATTGATAACTGTCAAAGTCAATATTAACGAATGTTTAAGGAATTAAAATGGAACTACGAAATATGAAGAATAGTAATGAAAAAATATAAATGCAACAAAGAAAAAATCTTTTCCCAAATATTTATTATTAAATGATTAAAGAGATTATTAGGAGATTATTATTATATTTTATAGCTGACTGTAGATGAATTCCAGCAGTACTATATTAAGATGTAGTGTGGGCAGCAGAGTATGAAGCCAAACAGTGCCTCTCTGAACTGTACCAACGCATGTGTTAGGGATTGTTAGGGAAATTAAATATTTAAGGAATATTAGAATAGTTGCAAAAATAAATTCAGTTTCCAAAGGAATAGGACGAAGAAAACAGAAAGAAGCGAGTTGACAGAAGAATAATTGAAAAATGCAGTAATTATAGTAATTATAAATAGGAGAGATGTAAAACTAAAGTATCAGGGAATAGTGTAGCCAGTTACCAACAAATAATGTGTACAGAAAAAAAAATATATTAAGAATCAAGAATGTTAAATAAAATGATGAAATGTTATTAAATAAAAAAGGTACTAGTACTAGTCTAATGAAGTTACATTGAGAAGACCATCGTCAACCATTAACAATGAAATTAAGAAAAGGCATGTGAAAAAGGCAAGTTTATTTGACCTAAACTTCATTCAGGTAAACTAAACTTTTTTAGGAGGGGAAGCATATGTAGCGCAACAAAAATGATCGCACTGCTGTTACATAAAAGAAGATTCACAGATTGATAAATAAATTGATACTTAATCCCATAATAGAACAGAGACCCAATTATGACAATTATAGTCATAGACAAAATAAATAAGAATGCAAGGTAGTGTTGAATAGAATAAACGAACCTGTAAAATAAATAATAGCTAATGATATATGTTTAATAAAAAACAAAACAGAAAAATGAAACAATGACTTAATTTATGGTAATAACAGATAAGAATTTTGTGTTAAACAAGTATTATATTATGACAAAAATGTTATGATAAAGTGTATGTGATGTTATATCAAATATGTGTTGAGTTCATGAAAAATAATGAAACAAATAGTGTTATTCAATGACTGTCATAGAATGAAGTGTGAGGCAGTTAACCAATGTTCATAAGTTCGAATTTTGTTGTATGTGATCAAGAGATCAAGATAAATTTGTTATTAGATGTAGAAAAATAATTGTTTATACAAATGTTAATAATTAAGTTTTGATTGTATGTACGAATTTATATAAAAGGGACTATAGATGCCTAACAGACGTAACCACAGGTAGATCAATTTACAATAAAAGGCCTAACAGCCAAAAATACTAAATAAACACTTATAACTTAAAGGTTAGATGCATCAATTAATAAATGCACTATGAAGAGCTAGAAAGAAGAAAAAACATTAAGTTAATAATAATATTTAATAAAATTTATACAAATTATAATAATACCATAATGCCATAATATCGATTGGTAAAAAATAATATCGAAGGTGGATTAAATATAATAAAAAAGGAAAAAACGGAATTATATCAAAAAACCAGTAGAAGATGTGTATAAAATAATAAACCAGCTATCGGTAAAATTACATTCCGATAGGACAGCAAATTGACAAAGAATAGACAAAAAAATATATGAAAGAAACACTATATAGTCAAAACACGTGGAAGCGGAAATTAATATAGGTTGCTAGGGAAAAAATTAAGAAGAAGGTTGTTGATTTAAAAAATAACAAGAATTGCTTTGGATAAACTGAACGTGATGATTTAAAAAAAACCCAAGAAGAATATATTGAATTGTAATATCCGAAATCAAGAGATACGATTATAAAAAAGATAAAATTCCAATGACAATACTTACATCTATCACTAACACAGATTAATAAAATAACGATACATTATGAAATAATAATCGAGAACAAATAACCGAATTCTACAAGAAGAAACTTGGACTGTCCCATGTCCGAAGGGAATTGATGAAATAGTAATCAAATATAAAGAGTTAACAATAACACAACTCATAATATTCACAACACCAGAAATTATAACCTTGCAAATACACGGAACAACACTAACTGCTTCAACCGAAGGAAGAACCTATTTGGATCCTGGCGGTGTAGAAGAAACATCCATCGGGCTGTAAAACAAGTCAGAAGCTGTATTCCGAAGTGGACAGGACAAGAATTACTTTTATTAAACTGAAGAAAGAAAACTGTACTTCATAATTGACCAGAACAACGAATTCAGCGATCAACCGCTTACATGATTTGCTTCGTTAGAGACTGGTAAAGTTATATTATATTAATCATACTAAATACACAACACATAATTTTTGTAAATCTTGCATTTTTATTATGTATTTTTAGTCTTCCCCACAGTTACAAGAACCTTCACACCCTGAAATAATTAAAAAACGAATCAAATATAATATATAACCAAATATAAACAAAGGATTAAATAATCAACAATCGATACCTGAATCTATAGTCCCAACATATATTAATTAGAATATATCTGAGTTAATGTGAATTGAATACACAAATAAAGAACCTTTATATATTTGTTACACCTTGTTATTTGGAGTATGGTTTAGTGAACTGGAACAAAAGTAACTGAATAAGTAGAGAATAAATGGTTAATATCAACATCGAATAACCTATAAGTTTCGTTGAGCCGATAATACAGCGCTTATAGCGGAATTATCTGACACCAAGGAGGGAGCGTAAAATTATAAAATTAGACAGAACTCTCTTCAAGGCATAATAGGGTTGGATGAAATTGTAGAATAAATCTTAAGTTATTTAAGTTCTAGGCACACTAACACTGATAATTATTAAAGAATTAAGTTAACATTAATTAAGTACATCCATATATTCCACAACTCCAAATATTTCCGAGAATTTATACAATTAAATTAATACAACACAATTAACAAATACAACAGTGGGAATTTAGACCGTACGTATCCGATCTATTACAAATTGGCTTCCATCGCGGGACTTGAACAGTAGCGGACACACCGCGAATACTTACAAATTGGCTTCCATCGCGGGACTTGAACAGTAGCGGACACACCGCGGATAATTACAATATTCATTTAAAAGTTGTGTATTTAAAAAAAAATTGTGTTTTTAGAAATTTCAGATATATATATATATATATATATATATATATATATATATATAATGGAGCACAATATATTACCGATCCCTCCATGAAAAGCAAGAAATAAATAAATTATCTGTTATTTCACATCATTAATGCTTAGGATTTATGAAAACAGTTATGTAGCTTAGAATGAAGTGTTATTAGAAATCATGGCGTAGTGATTTATTTGAGAAGCATTACTGCACGTGTGTGGAGAAAGAAACGAGGACAAAGAAATCCACCTATACGGAAATAATCTTCGTTGTTTACCAAGCACGTAAACCGTATCCATGGAAACGTCACTTGTAATAGTTATTACTACGTGTTATAGAGTTGAGATTTTCTGATGCTTTTAAACTGTATTAAGGTCAAGTTTACGACAGTTGCCTTTGAATAAATAACGTATGTTTGTTTATTCCTTAAACGTTTATAAATTCTGGTATTAAATTTTAGTAAAAAGTTTTTAATTTGGTTAATTAATTACATGAAGTAAACAATTCCTTCAGTTTAATTTATTTTTAATAAATATCTAGCATTCCGCTGTTTCAAGTTTGGAAATCAATCGAAAACTGCTGACATACAACCGACAATTCAATCCATTCAGAATACTTGTGCGAGGTCCGTGATTGACACTGCAAGTCGAGTCCAATGACTGGCAGAAATTTATATTGTTGAATTTGTTAAGAGTGTTATGTTTTAGAGACGATTGCAGGGCTACATGATTAGTTGCTAGTTAGAGTTATAACCTACCGACAGCACAATTCGTCTGATAGGGCCCGAGTAAAGGACAGTTATAGGCTTGCCCGATAATTAGCAAACGCTCGGGAGCGTCGACCCTATCGTGATACAAGCGGCAGTCTCTAGAGCAGTATGTAGGTTACATAGTAAAGATGCAGGAACCGTACTGCCAACGGTGTGGAGACCCTGTTGTTCAGCATATGGTAGTAAGCAATTTGCACAGGCAGACGAAATTACGAAATTATAGAAAGGATCTCTATTAAGAAGATCGAAACAGCTGAGGCAAATTCACCACCGGTCTTCTATATCCATCTGTTGCAAAGGTTATAAGTGGATATCTTTCGTGAATTATACAATGGAGTATCCTGTGCGTTCTTTTTTTGGTCTCTTTCAACGACGTATCTAGGAAATTTGAAGGTCAGTTGGTGCAAGTTGCTGTCGAAATGGAGGTTTATAAATCCATTCGTAACTCAGAAAGGGTGACCATATGTTTGCAGTTCCAACATGATACCCCTAGTTATATGACTCGAGACCGCTGGCTGCACTATCTGTACACAGTGACCGTTAATGCATCCAACAACACAGCGGTGCGATCTATAAAGCGTAGTCGATGGAGCTCAGGCAGTCGATCAAAGTTCTCGTCGTTTCTATGCGCACTTTATGGAATTCGTGTGTGTTCTCTGGACGTCAGAGCCGCGGTATCTCGACCTTCTCAGTTAATGTCTCTGGCCGAACGTCAAGCATCGCAGGTAGACTAGGTAAGTACTTCACATGCCCATATATCATGTGTAAACGGCCCAAGCGTATTTTGACGAGCTGCCCCAGGCATAATTTGAGCTAGAGTTTGTTCAGTCAGTAGCCTCGTTAGAAGTAAGCACGACAAGAAATAATGATTATTTTTTGAACTGGACTACGAGGTAGAAGCTTACATTGTTAGTTGGTAATCCAGCGGATTGTCTGAGAAACAACATCTGCAAAGCCCAGAGTGAGAAGGCAAGCATTTGAAGAAACCCCATATGCAGAAACGCCCTACCACTCTCTCTCTCTCTCTCTCTCTCTCTTTCTCTGGTCGAAAAGAAACGAAGAGAAACATCAACGTGTTTCTCACCGATCACGACCGGTTCTTATGTTTAGTGGATTACTACTGTGTATTTTACTTGTTTACATAATTTTAGCTGCTTTAAGGATACAAACTTTTCTAATATACATGGACGAAGCTCTGAGCGTTGATTTCCGTCTGTTTACTTAAATAAACAAAACGAAAGAAAGAACTGAGTGACGTAAATTGGATGTAATTTGTCTAAATTGCTCTGTAAGAATAGCCAATTCTACATCTCAGAAAAGCACATCTTAGAATACGTTCGTTAAACGACTGTTGGTAAAAATCATCTTATATCAAGGAACTCAGACTCAAACCTCGGTGCAGATCAACTTTATCACGTTAGAACAAAAACAGCGACAAGAGCCTTAAACACGAAGTTATATAACGTAATACGTTTTATACCGACCTCTCCATCATGCGCCCTGGGGCTATGACTAAAACTATAGGCATTACAGAGTAACACGAAAGCTAGAATATCAGTCACGTGAACACGTGCCTTTACTTGTTTACGTAAGCAATTTTATTCATTCGTGTTATACACGTTTCTCGTTTACAGGGAACATTATATTCTCTTAAATTTTAATATAAGTCAAAACTATGAAAAATGAAAATGAATGTATAATATAAAATTAGAGACTGTGGGCCTATACATCAATATAAAGTTTGTAATTATATATGAAGTCATAGGTTACGTAACTTCGATTAAATTAGAAAGTGAAGCCACCAAACATTTCGTTAATCAAAAGTTCATAGAAAACATTTCTTAAATTCATACATTTCTTTTGTATTTGTAAAAATTTGTTTACTGAGAGGGTAAGTAAATCACTCCTCCTACCGCCTCTAAAGTTAGAGAATATAAAGTTCCACTTCTAAAAGTATCTTGGGCTACTATTGTTATTTCATACTGCAAATTTTAATTTTACATTCAAAATTGTACGGAAGTTATATCGAACACTTGAACGTTGAAGATAAATGATCAAGTTTTCAATAATAACCATGACTGCTTCTTTGCAACTCTCTGAGCTGAATGCTTTTTTGAGTCAGAACGTAACTTATTATAGACGGTTCAGAGCGAACTTATATACATTAAATTCTGTAAGAGGAAATAATTTTGATACCCAAATTTATTAATATACACTTGATGTTTAGAAGTTATATGAGACTATGGAGGAAACAGTAGTTTGACTGAAATCGTTTGACGTGCTGAAAACCATGAAAAGGATATAAAATTCATAAAACAAATGTTTTCATAGGAGGCGATATTTGTTACAGCGGTATGTATGAAAGCTGTATTTTCATTATAAATATAAGTCGTACTGTTACTCAGTATATAAACGTATTTTTCTGTTTCTAACTATTAATTCTTTATGTTCTACCATACTGGTTTTTCAGGTTTCATGAGACCATTTTATCATGAGAAGACATGAACTTTGTATCAGAAAGTAAAGTGACATATACAGAAGAAAGAAATGAAAAATTATTTTCTTTAGCATTGTGTTAAAACTTCATGTAAAGTTATGTTATGACTTACTGTTTTTGTTACAACACTACTTGATGTAGAACACTTATAAATGTGCTTTATTAGCATTATAACGTATTTGATATTTCAGTTGCTTTTCATGAAGATGTCAGTTGCGAAAGAAATATTTAAAGATGTTATATCAACTACTTTATTAAAATTTCTTTGGATAAAGGAAAAATCAGGAGACGATTAACAATTGCACGAAAACTGCTTAATTTTATGCGTCATTACAATAGTGACTGTTTATGTATAACGGTATCTGTAAAACTAAGTTTTCTATACATCTGAAAACTAAGATTATTTTTTTACCTACAATAGTGAAATACAAAATTTAAGCTTTTCATGCTTTCTGTATCAAGTGTAATTTGTACATTATTATATACCAAATTAATGTAATCTAAAAACATGTATAGGAAATCTAAATTAATGTATAGGAAACTTGTTAGTGGGTTCTGTATTTAATATCCTGAAATCGTTATTTCGTTATCCTGAAATAGAGATTCTGTCTTTTCAACATATTCAATAATATTTAATAATTTAATATTGTAAGGGCTCCCACACACAGAGACGACACGCGTTGGTACATGAAGGTCACCAGTCATGAGCGAGATACCGAGGAGCGCGATATTTTTTTACTCGATATATCGTTTCGAATTTTCGGTCTACCTAGCGAAGTCAGTAGAGCGCTCGGTATTCCGCATTGTAGGTAGCATATCGAGAAGATCTTGTGAAATTTAGTCTATACGTGACTCGGTTGGGACGGTTACAGCAAACATGAGTGAAGGCCAACTGTGTTTCCGACTTTCCGAATATACCGAGGGTCGCGCTAGTGTGGACAGTCGTGTTGGTAAGCAGCGATAATGTTACCGAGTATTATACCGACTATACCGAGTGTCGCGTCTGTGTGGGGGAATCTTAATTGTGTTACCTTTGTCAGCTTTGCAAACAACTACATTACTTGAATTCATTTTTTGTTAAACGATTATCTGTGTTTTATCTGAATATTTTATACGAAACTTTGTAGCGGCTCTCGTCGCAAGGGCCGCTACGTAATATTTAAGACTAGGTTAGTAAACCTAGAGGAAGCGAAAAGTGTGCTGGAGCCCAAACAGGGTGACAGGATTTGCATTCAACAAGTAACAAAATTTATTAAGTTTAAGTTAGTGTCACAATGTTCCAGTATCACGTTATCTTTTTACATAAAGTCATTAATTTATATTGTTGTGAGAAAAATGACATAAGGTATATACATATATTAATGTGCAAACCAGCATACCCCATGAGGGAGAACAAGCGAACATGCTCACAGTTGAAATAACGAACCAACTAAGTTAACTCCACCCCTTAATGAAAACATGAATAACCCTTCACTCTAATTATAATAAATAAGGGTAATGAAGATCAGACTCTTTTTAAAGCCCTTTCCGCGCTTTGGTCCACATGAGGTTTCCACGTTAAGCGCCTATCCAATTGTACTCCCAGGTATTTAGAAATGGCGCTTTCTTCCAATGCTGTCCCGCTGTAAAATAGGTTAATCGGCGGTACTTTTGTTGAGAGTGAGAACAGTTGAAAGGTGGTTTTGCCAGAATTTACTGTCATTGCGTTTCGCTTTGCTCACATCTCGAGTTTTATTAAGGCCTCGTTCAGGCACGCCTCAAGTGACAGTGTGTTTCCACTGGTTGCCCAGATGAGAAGGTCGTCCGCATAGAGGAGTGTTTTGACGTCTGGCACACTTCTTACTAGTTCGAGAATGTCGTCGATCATGATATTAAACAGCGAGCAGCTCAGCACTGCTCCTTGGGCTAGTCCTTGCTGTTGGATGCGGAATTTCGATATGCAATTTGAATATCGAACTCCGATTTGTCTTTAGGACAAAAACGACTTAATCCATTTGAATAGTTTGCCAGATATTCCGTGTATGGGCAGCTTATGGATGAGCATGGGTTTCCATACCGTATCATATGCAGCTTTTATATCGACTAGCACTGCTAACGTTGACATTTTCCTGTGGAACCCGTCTTTGACGTGTTGTGTGAAATTGGTTACGTGATCCATTGTGCTGCGGTGTCTGCGGAATCCGGCTTGGGCGTGGTCAACAATTTGTTTAGCCTCAACTAGTTGATTCAATCGGTTTGTGATCATCTTTTCTGCTAGTTTACACAGGACGCTCGTCAGGGAGATAGGCCTGTAGGTTTCTGCTGAGTCTGCTTGTTTTCCGTTTTTTAGGATAGGGATGATTTCGGCCTTCTTCCATATGTGGGGCACGTGTTTTTCCCATGTCAAATTGATGGCGGCTAGCACGGTTTTCTTGGCTGTATTGTCCATGTGTGTGAGGAATTCGGGGAAAATTTGGTCCACGCCAGCAGACTTCTTTTCTTTGGTTTGCACAAGGGCATTTTCTAGCTCAACAATAGTAAAAGGATGATAGGAGAGGTCTTGGGTTTTCTTATCTAAACATGTGGCCGAGGGTCGTTTTAGCAGAGTTCTGGCTATGGGTTTATCTCCGTGTGCTCGGCTTATATTCGCATAGTGTTTGCATAAGGCATTGGCGACGTCCGAGGGATCGGTGAGTGGGAGGTTGGCACAGAGCAATGGTTGTTGTGCCTTTGGCGGGTTGTCGTTATTAAGCCGTAAGATATATTTGTGGGCTTGGGTGCCGTTATTTCTAAAGTCAAGTTTGGGTATAAAAGTCTTGATGGCAGAGCGCTTAGCACTCTTTATTTCTGCGTGCAGCCTGGCTTGGTGTCTCCTGAGGGAGATGAGGTCTTCAGGTGGTCTCGTCCGTTCGACTGTGCGGCGGCAGTGGTCTCGTTTTCCCTTCAAGTAGGACAGAGTAGAGTTCCAAAAGGGTTGGCATTTTTTTTCCTGTCCGCGGGGTATACATTGGAGAGCACAGTCGAGCAATGTTTTATTTACCGCCTCAATAGTCTTCTCAGGGGAGTCTGATACTAACGTGAGGGAAAGAGCTTCATCTGTAAGTGTGCGGAATTTCGCCCAATTTGCCTTCTTAAAATTCCAGCGCGGGGCCCTGCAGTTACTGTAGGGTGTCCTTGTAGTAAGTGACGTGACTAGGAGGGCTCTATGGCCATGCCCGCCGGCGTCATCAAGTAATCTGATTGTTTTGTCGGAGATATGCGGGTGGGTGATGACTAAATCTGGCCTTGACGTTTGACCCGTAAAGGAAAGGAAAGTTGGAAGTGTATCTAAAACAACCAATTGGTTATTGTCGATTAACTCCTCCAGGCATTTTCCAGATGCAGTACGTCTTGAGTATCACCATCTTGGTGACTGACTATTAAAGTCTCCGACAATTATGCTATTTGCCTGTATTGTCCTCTCAATCACTTGTAAAGAGGGTACGTTGTCGGGTGGGTTGTACAGATTTATTACACTAAAGTGTTGCTTTGTTTTTCCATGCCTCGACCAGGACGGCCTCCAACTTGTCATCCGCTTCCATTTCATGCAGAACTTGTAGTTTTGTTATTAGGTTATTTTTAACACCAATTAGGATGCCAGAGGCGATCTGTCTCGATCTATTCATCATAGTAACGGTGTAGCCGTTCGTCTTATAATAATCAGAGGTTTCAGTAGCGGCTCCTGCTTCAACAATAAAAAATAAATCCACGTCTAAGTGGTTGACGTTTGGTTTGAATTGAAAAAATTTTACATCATTGAGGCCTCCTGCATTCCAATAAATAATACGGAGGCTAATGTCAGAGCTCTTAAAAGAGCTTTTTTGTGTTTGTGTGAGGTTTTTTGAAGCAATCTTCATTTTAGTCAGCGCGTTGAAAGGCGAAACTCGTGTTGATCGTTTAGATTACTCAGGGGGCACCGCGTGCAGGCGATCAACTTCACCCCCAAACTGGTTTTTTCCAGTTCATCAACGGCAGGCGATCAGTTCACACTGCCGTTGATGAACTGGAAAAAATCACTCCCCCTTCAAAAGCCGTGCTCCTAGTCGACTCGCAGGCCGCAATACGCAATCTATCACGCAACTTTTTTCAATTTTGTTATTTAAAGCCTGTTTTTGAAACATTTTTTAATGAAAACAACATCACTAAATTAAATAAAGACCCCAACCCTAAATATCACAAACAAATAAACAAAACCCTAAATAACACAAAACACATAGTATCACCTGACAACATCAAATATCTAAAACAAATTAAACCAAAAGCCCCTACACTAAATGCACTACCGAAATTACACAAACCCAATATTCCCATCAGACCACTTATAAACAACACACAAGCACCTGCACACAAAATAGCTAGACATTTAGATAAATTGATCAGAAATAACATAAATTTAACAAACAACACCACTGTCAAAAATAATTTAGATCTAGTGAATAAAACCCAACATGTACACATTCCCCACAATTCCACACTTGCTTCATTCGACATAACAAACCTATACACCAATGTTCCCATAAAAGAAACCATAATTACATTAGAACAATTACTAAAAATAAATAACACACCCGAAACACACATAAACGAGATCATCCATCTAACTAAAATTATCACATATCAAAATTATTTCGCACACCATAGCATGTATTACATACAAACAGATGGACTACCCATGGGCTCCCCTATATCAGGTATACTAGCAGAAATATTCATACACACCATAGAACAGAAACACATACTGAACAACAACAAATACACCGATAAAATAATATATTGGCACAGGTATGTCGACGACATTTTACTCCTTTACAACGGCAACAAAAGACAAATAGAAAATTTCCACAAATACATTAACACTATACACCATAAATTAAAATTCACACTTGAAATAGAATTAAATAACAGCATAAACTTTTTAGACCTTACAATCACCAAAACAAACAACACACACACATACAAAATATACAGAAAACCCACCACATCAGATATGGTCATACACAACACATCCAACCACCCAACTCAACACAAACATGCAGCTTTCAACTACATGCTCCATAGGCTCACGTCAATACCCCTAAACACACATGACTACCAAGATGAATTAAACACAATTAAATACATAGCAGTCAAAAACGGATACAACCCCGAATTGATAAATAAACTACACAAACGAATCCTCAACACAAAAAGTAAAACACATCTGACCAACAGCACACAACCCAGTAAATACATAACACTTACATACTACAATTCCAATACACATAAAATTGCAAACACATTTAGGAAACAAAATTATAAAGTAGCCTACAGAACCAACAACACCATTAGAAAACACATAAACAATACTAACAAAGACATTGACACATACAACAAAACAGGGGTTTATAAATTAAATTGTAATGATTGCCCACAATTCTACATCGGCCAGACCGGAAGATCTTTTTCTTCCAGGTTTTCTGAACATTTAAAAGCCCTCACCAAAAACTACATACATTCCACATTTGCCACACATTTACATAACGAAAACCACAGTTACACAAACATAGAACACAACATGGAAATATTACACTACTTACCTAAAAGTAGAAAACTAAACACAGCTGAACAATTTGAAATATACAGATATCACACACTACAACCAAACAACATATTAAATGAACAGATACATTACAAATCACATACACTATTTGACACACTGATCCACACACATAATTCGAACCTCAGCGCCAATCCCTTCCCACCATCATCCCCCACCACACACTCCATTCCGTAACGGTTATTCTGTAATCGACAGTTAGTATTAAACCCACTGAAGAAGAGAAACAACATCTCGAAACGTTTGGGAAGTGACAAAAGTAAGTTCATAAGTGAAAGTATATATATATTATTTTATATTAACTAGTTATTTTCAAAAATTCGTGGGGGTTATGTGCAAGATGTACAAAAATATCGTAAATGTTTTTATATGGTTGTAATGGATTTAAAAAATAAATGATTAGTTGATACTAGAAGAAACCTACGTTTTAACAAAAATTTCCGTAATTAGTGTACAAAAAACGGCTGTACTTTTAAACATGAGACCATGCTGAATCATGATTCCCTATTACCATTCTCTTCCACTATAATTCTTATGCAGTTTCCATTATTTTGTAAGAAAGAAAGTTGATATGTTCATTGTCGATTTTCCTGTTCACCTTTTAAAAGCATAATTTTTATTTAGTTTCCTTTCTTGTTCTGAATTTATTGGACCGAAATTATAACCTAGTTCCCATTTACAGCACACTATTACCTTACAAAGACGAATTTAAGTAAATCTAATTTATAACGAAAGAAGTACATTAAAATCCTCACTTCAACGTAATGCAATAAAAACCAATGTGAATGTTTCTATCAATATGCAAATGATTAATTATTAGTAATTGGTTATTGTGGAATTTTATGTTGGTCTAAGTTAATGAAAAAAAAATTGGAAGAACCACTTGAAACCGATATAAAATGACTAGCCTATATTGCATTAAAAGATGTCAAAGAGTATATTTTGCATAAAACTGATTACAGTAAGGACCTTTGTTTATGAATAGAAACAAATAGACTCCATACTTAGGCCTAGTTTGTAAGCCTACTATTAAAATTCACTAACTGATAGATATTATTTCATAATCTCTATTGTTATTAAAAAGATTGAAATAACAAATGTATAAACGAAGTTTTGTATATTCTGAATACAAAAATTAAATATTTGACATTAATAGCCTTTTACAAAGTGTATAGAAACATGTTTTACATGGTCTAATGATTTTATATAGCAACTTCTCAGGTTTGAATAAAAATAGACACTCACGACCATGATTATTTTCACACGTCATAATAAAAAACATGTTTTCATACTCTTAACAAAAAAAAATCAGTAGCAACATACGTTTATTATGAGAAAATATGATTAAAAATTGTAACCAGCCATTACTTGTATGTGAAGAAAACTGGTATAACATTTGGAAACTAGAAATCTTCAATTCTCTTCCTATTTGTTTTATAATAAACTAAAGTTTCTACTGCAGGTTTAAGTCCATTGCCTATTTAATTTATTATAAATAATTATTCCTGTATTTTGTTAAGTGATATTTTATTAATACATCTGCTTCCTGCTCATGGCAATGTAACTAGAGTAGGAATGCCCCCCTGGCTCATATGTGCAAATAATTTTTTAAGTGTAGGACTAAACGTCTTTATGAGCACTTTGTATCATTGAAATTTAGTGAGAGTCTAATGAACAATTTGGCCTAACCTAACTTATTACATCTAAGAATAACTTAATAGTGTCAGTTACCTTTATTTTAACATTAACTACATCTTAATTAGTGCAATAGCAGTATTTTTGTGTCTCACATTACACTAACTCAAAGGAATTTCTTGTTATAGTTCAAACAAATGTTGAAATTGTATGTATTTCTTTTCTTTCAATTCACTTTTTATGAAAACAAGCTTTACATTAATGCTTCTAGGCTTACTGGTATTCTATATTTTCAATCAAATGTTCAATAACCAATAGTTAAAATTTCATGGAATTGTGAAATTAACAATCCTATGACTAATGTGTGGTTCTCAATCTATATTTAATTTGTTTTAAATAGAAATAATTTGGTTCAATTAAATTTCTGAGTTCATTTGTTTTATTAATAATTTTAGTAATTTGTATTTTTGTTTATTGAATGATTCCTTATCAGTTTTTCATCTTTGTGCTGTCAGTTTTCATTTCAAAACATTTATTCTACATTCTATTCATCTGTAGCACTGTAAACACTATAGTCTTATAATTTTGGAGGTAGGTCTCCTTCTCTAGAAAGCTTTGTTTCAGAAACTGTCAAAGCAGTTCACTCTGTAACACTCTATAGACTTCAGTTAACTTTATTTTTGAAAAGTGCTCAAGTATATATCTTTTTATTTATGTAGGCCTGTTTTGCTCGAGTATTTCCATTTGCTTGAATATTTTTTACCAGAAAATGGATGAACATGGCTGATGAGATTAGTGACCAACCAGCACAGTGATTGTAACATGTCACACTATGACTATAGAAAATACTACCAATATATGGTGTGTTTCTATATCCAGTTAACACTATTGTCAGCTGCTAAGAAAATAAGTTGAAATAACAAGTGCATGAAACAGGCTGTAATTTTTATATATTCTTAGAGGCTTAATATGAGTAATCTTCTAAAGTCATTTGTTTTAAATGGTTTTTATTAGAGCTCTTGAATTTTGCTTAGATTAGTCAAAGACCCAATAAGTTCTTTTTATGGTTCTTTAATTTCTTGGATTTCGTTGTCCAAGATGTGTCCGTTAGTTAACTAAATATAATTACTTTTCCCTTTTTACAGTTCATCAATTTGCATTCTCACAGTCTTTTGAATTGTTCATAAAATTTCCATCTAGGCTTATACCCACCCATACACTTTAACATGTAACACTTTATTAAGATACAGAATTATCCCTTGTAGACTCATCTTCCAATCCCTTGAAAAACTAAAAGTATGGTATGGCTCTGGAATAGGAAGTCAAAGAAAAACAGAATTCAGGTAGCAAGTTTCCATTATTTCATGAGATATATCCTAGAAGCAAACTGTAGCTTCCAGTTATTGTTCCTGAGAAACCTTATTAAGGGGTTTATCAAAACAAACAATTACAAGCTCACACTTCTCAGCATTTGATAAAAAAGTTTTAAAAAGTGTACCTAACCTAAAAATATATAGTTGAGTTATTGGAAATGAAATATGAAGGATTGGAGAATGTTTATTTATTAAAAATTACGTATAGGTTTTAAAATGAAATAACTGCAAATAATAGTTATTTCAATCTTTGTTATTACGTTGCATGCAAAAATATTGTTTTAATATCAATAATAAACACCTCTAAATCTCAATTTATAATAATACCATTCATTTCCAGTTTCTCCAACCTCTTAGGGGCAACTGTAAACATGCGTTTTCTTTATATGTTGAAATATTGTAACAACTGTAAACTAGTTGACATTGTCCTATTTTGTGTTGTGTTCTTAATTATAACTGCATGTTTACAATTACACCTTCTTCATCTATGTGAAAAGTGAATGAAAACAAGATACTTCAGCCACTAAGTTTATTACAAATCATAAAGAAATGTTGTTCTGTTACAACAAGTAATACAATAAAGTTTTTATCATTTTCCAAACACAGAAACATTTACAGGGAAATCATAGAAAATTTGTCTGTTAATTTCTGGATTGGGCAAATCTGTCAATATTAAATTTGTTCAAAGCTTATTTTCATAATTTTCTTTTAATATAACTTTGTAGAAATGTCCATCTTTGGATTGATATCCTGTGGCATAAATTTCTCCCTCACCATTATATACTTTCTACACAACAAACATACTTGCAGTGAGTTTTATTTCTTGGTCCCCCAGCAAAAATAATGAGAACAAATTTTCGCGGTTGAATCTTTTGCCACTCTGGTATTTGATAGTTACTTCCATGGTAGTGTCTTTCAAAACACTTATTGCGAATTAATCTTTGTTATAATCAGAGTCATCGCAATAAATAGGATGTTGTTTAGAATTTGTATTACTGTATGATCAAAATACAATCCTCTTCTTAGATTTGTTTTTCTGTTAACATTGTTTCTGCTAGATATTTCTTCTTGCTCTTTTACTCGACATTGTCTTCAGTTCTTAAAACTTCTCTGTAACTTCCAGATTTCAAGCAAGGTATCTTTATTTCTTTTTGTATAGTGGGATCTTTAGACATCAAAGTCTTTCGGGTTTTTCTAATTTCTGATGTAAATATTTCTACGAATCTAGTTGATGTTTCTGGAGTTGAATTTTGTTGCGGCATTTTTAATAGGTGTCTTCTCAATAATGTTACTTGGTGGAGTACTTATCTGAGAAGCAGACGTGACTCAACAGTAGAGTTGCTTGCAGATGAACTGAACATTTAATATGTATAATAGCTCTACTCTTCTTATACTCATTGCATTCTTTTGGACTGAAAGCAGATTCTGAAACTTTCTTCCGACTTGAAAAATTCCTGTTGTTAAAACCAGCTATGACTTTTTTACTAATCATACCTTCTCTTCACACTTGGCCTAATAGTGTAGAAAATTCACATTTTGTCAGTGGACAAACTTCTTGTCTTTCAGTCTGTTTTTTCCTCAGTCAAGCTTATCAATTTTTTCTCCCAAGAAATATTTTACTGAGTCAGAAACACATTTATGAATTGGTTGAATTTTATCAGTTATGTGAATTAGTGACAATTAAGCACTAACATAACAATACACCAGACTATTTATCATATGCAGAAAGAAATTTTTTTCACATCTATTCTACACTAACATAGGCCTAACAAAATATCTGGAAATCTTTTTACATAGGTTTTTGAATAATTTAATTAATTTTGTCTTTCGTAGAATATGTTTTAAGAGTGGTGAACTCATAATAGTATCTAGATTTGGTAAATTCTGATGTTTAATAGTAATAAACAGAAAAGAGTATTTGAGTAACAGCATTTACAATTACCCCAAAATCACATTTAGATTTACCACACTGGGCAATTTCTGTGGGGTAATTGTAAATGCAGTATAGCTTGAAACTTTTAAAAAATCTTTACAGAACATCACAAAAAGTTAATAAAGACGGTTAGATTTACATTTGTTGTTTTGGTGCAATTTCTGTCCAAAAATCAGTATACTTTCAAAATCATACAAAACTGTTTCACAGTACATTTTAACATGAAAACTTTGGTTATAAATATTAACACATATGGTACAGTACCCTTTTATTAGAAGCCCAGCAGCACTGCAGTTTTAAAGGGAACTTCAACAGATGATGTAATGACAATATTGATTGTCTGAAAACTAAAACCTCCCTACCATTTACAATTATCCCACCTAACCCTATAACACAATTCAACTTATCCTTGTGTGTTTCATACGTCCAGAGATTTTATGTGATTAGAAACAGTTGTATATGAAACTTTTCTAATATGATTAAGAAAAGTTCAAATCAGCTGAATGTCTAAAGAAGCAATAGTTATTTGCAGAATGCTGAGCTATTAAAACAATTCTGAAAGAATTATTGCTCTTAAAACATCATCCTTTATCAAGTAACTACTGAAATCTGCTTGTTTTCAACAGCAAGCTGAAGTTCCATTATGACCTGGTGACACTACAAAAATTCCAAAGGTTCACCTCGCCTTATTACACTAAACTGGGGTTGTTGATGGGCAGGATTAATGTTAAAATTACTTTGAGATGCCTGTGAAGGACCAATCATGTTGCTGATGACTTGAAAATAAAAAAAATCCAACATCTTTCAAAAAGAACTAACCTTCCAAATGTTGACATAAATACTCATGTTTTACGCTTTTCTTACACATTATATTTTATGCCTATCTCTTGAGTTTTTGGGAAACTGTGAACACATAATTTGATCCAGATAGGACACTTATGAAATAATACTAGTTGATTCAAAAAATTAAAAAACAATATCTTTCTTTTTACGTATGCATTGCACTTTTCTAGTATGGAACACTAATTCACCACATTGGCAAATAATCATACTTCTTAAAGTGCAATTAATTAATATATTTCTTTAATAATTATCATAATTATTGGCACAGTACATTTGACAGATGAAGTATTCTTACCAACAGATTACAAACTTGGTACCATAATGTATTCCTGTAAACTCATTGGATGATACAAGGGAAATAACTTTTTATCATAAATCATTTTAACTGAGTTTTTTACAGTTCAGAGACTATGGGGAAAAGAATAGAAAGGAGAACAAAAATTAGTTTCTGTAGTTACTTATCATTTGTCTCAATACTTATGTTTCCCTCTTTCAATACACGCCAGTCACTTGTTTGATGCTCCGCATTGCTGGCTAGTCTAATCACCTCTTGTATGAGTCCTCTTTGAAAGATATGTCTTCAATACTTACCTTTTGTTAGTCATGTTAATTACTATTTGTATTTGAGTAAATAAATATAAGTTGTGCAACCAATTAAAAAAAGTTGAAGAAATAAAATAAAAACAATTTTAAAAAAGAATTTTGTTTCTTCACTTTTTCTGTTTTGTTTTGAGTGAGCTCAGAGTGACCATACCTGTCAGTGGCCCGTGCGCAGGATTTTTGAAAGGGAGGGATTCTGAAGTGGAAAATTTCTTTTCCATAAAGTAGTCTATAATGAAAATTTCAATAAACTGTTTATGAATTACAATATGGAGTAACACATAATAAGTAGACTTGAGAGGAAATGAACGAAAACAATATTAATAAAAATTGTATACATTACACTAATTCCTTTTATTAACATAGTAACATTTTTCTTTTTGAATTGGCAAATTCATTAACGATCTCTTCACTAGAGACATTAATTTCTCTATGGATGTTCAATAATGCAAGGCCATTTATTCTTTCTTCTGACATGGAATTCCTAATATATGTTTTCAGCCTGCGTAGGGTGGAGAATGATCTTTCTGCTGTTGCTGTGGTGACAGGCAAGACAGTTAGGATTTTCAGAAGTTTCCTTACACTGAGGAAGGCTTCACAAATATCCAGTGCATGGAAGATGAGGTCTCCTTTCTTTCCACTACAATCTCCGAATCTTCTTCGCCACATTTTAATTTCAGCTAGGAATTCATCTTCATTGATGCATTCGAGGACTGACTCATAAGTTCTGTATAGTGTCCGACAGTTGTCTTCATTGAAATGCGCCTGCCTCTGAGGTAACAGACAGTCGAAACTGCTAAGAATTTCACCATGCTTGATGAATCTAGATTCAATGTGACTATTAAGTTCATCTAAAAATGGTATGAACATTGTCACACGGTAATATTCTTCTGGTGACTCGATTTCGACGTTGCTTCGGTGTTGCTGCTTCTTACTTAATCGTGGAACACTAAGAGCGCTGTCGGAATCCTCCATAACAGACTTTGCTTTCTCAAGTATATTGCGGAACATTTCACTGGCAGACTTCCTCATGTTTTTAAGTTCCTCTAAAGAATGTTGTGCAAGGAGTACAGCTTCGGTCAGATGTAGGTCTTCTCGCTGAAGAGACACCCTCAGAGGTGTTAAAATGGCATGGCATGCTAGAAGAATTTGGCAGCAAATTTGGAATTGGCAATTTTTAATTGCACTCAGTAGTTGAAACGCCTGAGCTGCCACTGTTTCCTCTCGCATTGAGAAATTTTTCCTAAGGCCTCTATCACGCCTTCTTGAAGCTCACAATAAATTGATACGGATTGATGACGTTCAATCCATTTGGTTGGACAGTATTTTTTCAATTTGGAGTGATTCGCCTCTGGTAATACTTCAGCTATGGTTTCTTGCAGAATAACCTGCCGTTTGGGGGAGTTGAAAAAGTTATATACGGATTCAATGGTTCCCAAACAATTTCTAATGGCTGAAATATTACTGTCCGAACTCACAGCAAGATTAAGGCTGTGAGAGTGCCAATGGACATAGAGAGCCAGAGGGTGATCTGCTTGAATGTAGTCTTGAGTTCCATGCATTTTCCCACTCATGGCCGCTGCTCCATCATAGCCTTGATCATATAGATAACATGTATCAATTCCATTCTCTTGCAAAAAGTTGACTGCAGTTGTGGCTAGGTTTTTCCCCGTGCAGTCTGTTACAGGTACAAAGCCTATAAAATCTTCTTTGACCACACATTTCTCACCTTCGTTTGCTGTATAACGCACACATATGGAAAGTTGCTCTAAACTAGAAATGTCTGATGTTTCGTCAGCAAGTAGTGAGAAAGCTTTGGATTTATTAATATTGTCTACCAAATTTCTTAAGATTTTCTTGTGAAATATAGAGATGACTTCATTTTGAATTCTATTGCTTGTATATACCGCATTCTTTGACGAAGTCTCCAAATGTTTTTTTAGTAGGTCATCTGTTGTAGCACGAAAACGGAGAAGGGCCCGGAAGTTGCCATCATTTACAGCAGGCACTTCAGGTGTTATTTGGCCACCTTCCTTTGAGCCTCTCAAGGCTAAGCCTTGCTGTCCACAAAGTTTTACCGTTTCTACAATGGCCATGAGTTTCTTCTTGTTTTCCTCGATCACGTTTTTCTTCTCCGAACTTAATTATACATCAATAGGCACCATTTTTCCTTCATCCATTTTTCTGATATTTTCTAATGCCAACATGCTGCTTTTGTGGTAAACAGTCGATTCGTGCTTCTTGAAGTAATCGAGTGCTTTCTCCCAGTTTCTGTACGGTTCATTTACCAATCCTTTGAGAGGTTGAGAACCGACACCAGCAGTCTTCTTACATTGCAACAAACATGCTTTACAGAAAGCTGCGTCCTCCTTTCTCGAGTAGGCCAACCAATGGTAAGTCTTCAGCCAATGTCCTTGGAAACGAAGATTCCTTTCTCCAGAGCAAGGAAATTTATACTTTTCTGGAGGAGACCAGATGGATTTGTATGCGTTCGTGATACTCATTTCCAATTCCTTGCTTAAAAATAATGCCACATCCCAAGGATGGATTTGATGTAAGCTACCACTAATTGTTGGTTGGTTGGTATCTGTTTCTGTCAGCGATTCAGCATTGGACTGTGCTGGATTTGATACTTCATTGTCTTCATTTGTTGGACTTGATTGAGAGCTGTATCCTGATTTCGGCTGTAAGCAAATAAATAAATGAATGAAGACTATTATTATTTGATAGGCTACCTTATACTTTTTTATGCAACGCATGATTATGATGTATTGAATGAGATTTTTCTGTCAGCTTTGAAATAAATTACTGTATTTTATTTGATAAAATGAATTTTAACACGTTCGCTGCGTTACGGGGTATATACGTCCCGTATTTGATTTTCTTGTGGTGCGACGGTCATTTTCGGTAAATTTGTCTACTATGCGGATGTGAGTTTTCGCTATTTTTGTAAATAAACTGCTTAATTTTTTATAGTCTACGTACACCGAGATTTTTATTTAATTATTTAGTACAAAAAATTGTTCGTACCATATATGGGCCGTAACGCACTACTCACTAAAATGTTCTTGCTGACTTTATTAGTTGACCTGCTGAATAGCGTAGATTACAATAAAATGTGACAAGAGGCATAGCGTCATCGTTTTCCGGGAATCAGCATGGACGGTTTTATCGCCAAGGTCGTTGTCATTTAGACGTTTAAAAATAGACGAGGAAGCAACGTGTACTGAGGTTTATTTGTGTTTTATTTGCATGTGCGTAAAATAATAAAATTTTAATAAATAAACCTTTTTGTTTTACGCTTGTCGCAAAACTTCGAAGAGAAGAATTATGAAAAATGTTAATAATAACTTATCTCTTCTGTCCGTTGTTTTTTGCAAAAGTAATTTAACAAAGAATTCGTTCGTTTACTGGACATATTTTACTAATTGTTCAGCACAAAATCGCAAAACGAATTAGGAATACACAGTCCGTAGTCTATTGGTGGTAGCGATAATTAATGATTAACGCACAAGTCAGTCAATACTGCGCTAACCACACGAAAAATAGAGAACTGGCGTGCCGAATGAACTACGTATACTACTAACGTGTGAGAAAGACGGAGCACTGCCGTGTTTGCTGCGCAAGGCAGGAATTGTTCACGAGTTCAAATGATGTGAATACCTCCGGTATTTTATATCAGATTGAAACAATCACTATTTCACTTCCAAACTCGCTGATTACTCTTCCCAAATGGGGAGGGTTAAACCCCCCCCTTGTGCACGGCCTTGCCTGTCAGTCACATCTACAGACACTTCTGCCTCATCTTCTTCATGGTTGGCTATAAATTTGCTGCTGGCATTTTTTAATGTAACTATTTCAGTTTGGAATACTTTTTTTTTAATGCTTATTTTACATATTGAAAAGCTTATTACTGTAGCACTGCACCAGCAACGGTGTAGTATGGCTTACTTTATAATCATTGGTGTATGGGTATAATTTTAATTTCAGTTATGAATTTGTATATGCAAAAAAGTTATTTATTTGTTCAGTTCAATTTTCTACTGCACCAATGCTCTGACATTGTGATAGTTGCCTTTTTTATACACAATTTGTTATGTTGGTAGATGGGAGCTTTAGAAACCATTTTCTGTTTCTTAACCTTGATGGTGATACCTATAATGTACACATTAAATTTTCTATTAAGGACAGTGCCAAGTGTTTGAACACTGACTAGGTTAATGAAATAAAACGCTTATTAGATGCATATATTTTTATTTACTTGTACTGCCCTGATATAATTCCAAAGGAACTTGTTCATGACGTGGCATCCACGATCTGGATAATCTTTTCCTGACTGGACTCTTTCTTACCAGAATAACTCGAGGAAAGCTCAAATTTGATTTAGCACTGAGATTATATGTGGTTTCTGGAGTACATTCTATAAGATGTTTAGTCAGAAAACCTATTATACTGGTTATAAAATATCCTGTGGTTACTTGTACCCATGATTGCTGCAAATAAAAGTTGTACTTGAGTAATTTTTTTCATCAATTTAGTTACTGAGCATGTGTGAAGCAATTATCAATCTCCTAAGAATTAGTTTCTGAATAAACATTCACTTAAAAAAAATGTGATTCTTTTTGGGATAAAGTGAAATTATTCTCAAGCATTTCTTTTTACTTCATCTTTATTTAAGTACTTACCAAATACATAAATGAGATACAACAATTCCTTTATATTTTAAATTATATTTAAATGAGATACAAGCCATCTCATCAATCTGCACATGTTAAAGAATAGTTATATATTAAAACATCTTATTTCAAGTTACGTTCAACACTTCCACATACATTTGACAAGTGCAGATATAATGCCAGAGGAGTACTCATCGTCAACAAGTCTGTCTAGTGACCTGTCAACATATTATTCTGTATAATGTTACATAACTTTTTGTGTGCCAGCATCTTAGCTTGTGATGTGAATGTGATTAGATTGAATCTTAGATTGTGATGGACCTAAGAAGCCACAATTTGGTATGTTACAGTTTGAGGGAAATCAGTATGGGAATAAACTTTATGACATAAATACAAAAAATTTTAAATTTGAAAACTTTTTAAATTTTAGAAATTTAAGAATAACCTGAACTGAAACTTAAAGTTTACACTGTAAAATAATACATGAGATATTTATGTAGATATATGATTATCTACTTAAAATTTCTCACACACACACATACACACACCATATAGAAACAGTTTGGTTTCCATTTAATAAAAGTTACTTGATTATGTTAAATAGTTGGTCCCCTTTTGAATGAAACCTGTTTCTTCAATTGACAGTAAGATACAATGTCACCTTCTTACCACTCGGGACTGCTTACTTGTGGCTAGCTAGTGTTTCTTCCAAAACACAATATCTGATGTCTACAATTTTCTAGATAAGGAAGGAATATGCATTATGATTAATAAGGTTAGTCATATTAAAATGTTTACAATGTACATAACCGTTTATTTAAAAACATATATACAGTAACGAAACAATAATTACATGAATTACAGACATGTTACATGAATAACTGCTAGAAAAAATAATACATGAACAATAATTATATGAATTATAGATATGTTACATGAATAATTGTTGGAAAAAACTGAGAATGAACAGAGTTAGAGTGGGGTCCAAAGATATATAGGATGGAGGACTACAGAGAGATACGAGACTTTGTCAAATAGGTTTGTAAAGAAAGAATTCAAATACAGAAATGAGAAGACTTAAGGGTACAGAACAAGTGAGTATTACTATCGCAAACATATCATTGTAGATACAGTAGAATCCCATTAAAACGCGCCAGCTTATTACAATATCTCTTGTAAGACACGCTTTTTGTCTGGTCCCTACACGTCTTTTTAATGTTAATAAATTGTAATTTGAGATATTGTAACGGTGCAATAGGCCCGTGTAGGAATTTTTGGGTACATAACAAATATAAATTTATTGTAAATCCAATGTAATCGAATATGTGAGGTGAAATTTTCCATATATGATACAACGCAGTTCGCCAGGATGAGTTGGCGTCTGGTCAGTGGCGTACGTGCCGATCGACAGCAAGTCAGACACAACAACGACCGGACACTCCTAAAAATGTCATCAAAAGCATACAAGACGTAACCACTGCACAGTAAAACAGAGACGTAATCGCCACAAAACAACAGAATCGATGATGCTGTAACCCTTCCACTTGGGGAATATACGCCATATTGTCTTCCTCAGTTACCTCGTACTACTTGTGCGAGCTGCACGCTACTTAATTGCTGGCCAGCAATTGCCAGCAAATATATATATATATATATATATATATATATATATATATATATAAAAGCAGTTTAAAAATGTAATCAAAGTGTAAAAGGAAAACTTTTTGCAACTAACAGTAAAATGTAAAGTAGAATCAGTGGGAGCAGTATAAACAGAGAGACAGTTAATAATTTGGCAGAACAATGAGGGACGTCTGACTTGATCGTCAATCATCTAAATTCAGGAAAGTAGACATTTTCAAGATTTCCATCACATACCCTTTAAATTTTGAGCTCAAATAAAAGCTGTTAAAAATGTACCGTTTGCAGTGGTGTGTGTGCGAGCATGGTTGCGTGCGTACCGGTACAGATATAAGAAAAATCACGAGGCATTGGTTTATGTTACGTGATGTAGAAGACGTAACAAAGTAAAATAGTAAACTGCAGTTTTTTTTTTAAATTCATTTTATAGTAAACCAGGGTAACTTGAACAAAAAAGTATATCATGTAATTGTGTCACAAGTAAGGCTGAAGCAGCAAAAATATCGCGCAGCCATTTTTTTTTTATGTGTTTGGTAAAGGAACGAGACTCCATCTTGTTTTATTTTGTTTTGTATTTTCAAATGTCTCAAATTTCGACAACTAAAACACCATTTTTCAATAGTAATATCAGAATATGTTATTTCTAAAAACCATTCAGTCTCTAGTTTGCTTAACGAACCTGGACCCGAACAAGAAAATGTTTTGTTGGCAACAACGCCACATGGTGAAATCCACATGTAAACCAAAATTAAGTGTTAGCAAGATCGTAAAAGGTAAGTCAATTTTAAGAAAGAAATGTGTTAAGTTACAATATAAATTTAATTACAATATACAAAGTATTATTATGTTTTAAGACTAAGAATTTATATTAAGTATGAATGTCCAGAACTCCATGATAGCTGATAAAATTTCAACAAATCACGGAGCTTCTGTGACAAAAAGTTATTTTACATTACATTTTCTTACCAGTTATAACACTGTATATATACTTTCTATATTCATCTGAATTAAAATTCCCATCTGTTGCCTGGCCCAATAAAATTTTTTCTGCATACCAACAAACAAACACACCGCAGCTTGAACTATCATTCTGGAAAACATGTTTAGGACAGTTCACTTGCCAATCCTCAAGTGTCCCCCCCAAGATCTTAACTAACACTTGTCTCCAATTACAGATTGATTTTTCATATACGGGTTTTACAGATTCTGACACCGGGTCATAAAATGACAACTGTTTTTAAGAACATCAGCTACTAAAAGGACCCAATGAGTACTGTCTGGATTTATGGGTATAATTAATTTTGAATACCCATGCAACTCCATGTGGCACACAGACTCAAGTGCATAATCTAATGGAAATGTTAGGATCAATTAGGATTATCTACTGGACTACCTACTGGAAAGATAGGAAATTTGTTACATATCTTATTTAAAAAAACATTTATTACATTATCATAGACCCAACCAGTATGAAAATGTGGATCTGCTGAGGTCAGTGTATTCAGTTCGTTATTATTTATATATGTATCCAAAGATTTCAAATGAAGAGCACTGATGCTGTATCCGCAAACATTGTAAAGGGTACGGTGTATATCTTGTTCACTGGAAACAGGGTCAGTGAAACTTTTGCCATGTAGTAGCAAAGACTCCTTTATACAATTATACCGAGCAAAGTCTGTATTTTTAGTCTCTGTTTTTATAGTCTTCTTTTCTTTGGCAGTTTGATAAAATCTCTTTTGAGGAGAAATTTGGATGTTTGGTGGAACAAAATCATGTGCCATTGAAGGAGGTTTACCATGTACACAGTTTTGATCGTTGTTCAACATTTCACATTTTTGAACTAATAATTGTAAAGTGTTTTGCACATATGGCAGTAAAGATTGAGAATTTTTATTATACATGTTTTTCAATTTATCTGCCAATTGACACACAGACTGAATTAATACGTCTGTATTTGCTGTTGCATTATCTAGGTTAACTGAGTTACTATTTGTAGTTACCAACGTTTCATCTATAGCTAAATCTGTACAATCAGAACTTATACACGATGGTAAAGATAGCTTATGGACAAGATAAGAATGAAGATTGTGTATGTTTGGACAATGAATTACTGTCAGCACATGAGCATGTATACATGTGTGAACACAAGCTGAAACATGTATATTCATTACATTTTATAAAACATAATTCTGGCATATAACATTTTCTAGCTAAACAATGGACTTTATAAAGGACTGTTGAGTCTGACTGACTCCTGACTTGCCAAACACTACAATTTCCAGTTTCAATTATATCAGAATCTGTTATTCGTATGCCTATTTTATGCCTTTTGTTAACTGCATTGGTATATCCTAATGGAGGCATCTGGGTCAATCTTTTATATTTTAACGCTAAGTGTATAGTTTTAGTAACTCTGACAATGATGTTAATCAAGTCATCTAATCGCCTATTTACATTTCTTTAGAGGTATTGAGTTTTAATTTTATTATGAAATGATTCTAAAAACATGTGTCGGTATATCCATGTGAAAAATTTCTGAAACACATTGCCCACTTCTCTTTTTTACACACATAAATTTCTTTAAAATAACCTAAAAAGCAACTAGCGGACTCGGAGTATTTATTAAAAAAGGCTTCCAACATTTCATTAAAATTATTCATATTTTTTTCATGAGTTAAAATTAATAAAGAATCTAAAATATCTGATGTCAGAGACTTGGATTTCACTTTGGTTTTAAGATTTTTCAACCGATTCCGTTTCACATGCCATAAACAAAGAAGATTTCTCACATTTTTCCCAAATGCAGTTTCAACCGCATTGGCAATGGCTTCATCACCATCCGTCATGACATAGTTTACTTCCATATCTGGAAATTTGTCAACAATTTTTAAGACACATGCCAGAGTCATTTCATCTAAATAATTTATTATAAAATGAGCAACAAGGAACCCAACACCACATACATCAGGAACAAGTAAATTTAATAAGTAAAATTTATACTGGTTGGTATTATAAGTTGCGTCTATACACAGTATTCTACCGCAACCCGCAACCATTTCTGCTGCTTGATAGCCTACTTTGTTTGAATCCCTACAACAAAAAGTTCATAACTGTGTGGTAAATTATTTAAACTGGAGGGCCCATTTATGGTATCCATTCCTTGATGTTTATATGCTAAAACTGGGTTGTAACTTTCATTTTTTAATAAGTTAATTAAGATATTTACAGATTCTGTATCATTTTTTATTAAGTCGTTTTTTCATCTCCAGTTGACACCTCATTTTAATTATCTGAGATGTTGTTATATAATGTTCTTTTACTGCAGATGTGTTATTATCGTCACCAATGGAAGGCTGTAAATGTTCTTGAATAACATGTGTTGGCACACCTTGCTCTAAAAAGTGATTTACAGAAGACTTTGCGGGGTTATCCCATCAATAGAATTTCACAAATTTAAAATTAAGCTCATGGTTATGAGCATTAACGTATGTCACATGGATTTCTGTATCATCTTCTTTGATGTACATTCTGGCCAGACAGTTTGTATTCGGCATACTACCAAATGTCCTTTTTCTATTAGTTTTATTTGTTTTTGTTTCGGGTCTACAAAAATTATTAAATTTGCAAATATAATAGGAAAATTTAGAGCCACTCACTGCATGGGCTGAACCCGTTTTTTGACCATTGCAATATGGTTGTCTTTACAAACAGCTTCCTTCATGTGAGAAATGCTGCCACGTCCTTAAAAACAAATTCCTCCTTTGGAATAATTTGGCCATGCTCTTTCTTCAAATGTTCTATGAGATGGAAGTATGTTCTAAATTTCAATGTACAATCTGAATGGGAACACGATAGGGATAAACCAGACGAATCACAATGTTTTTATGTTATGAGAAGCTGAATCTATTACTGTATTGAATATTGCAATCAGAACATACCCTTGGGTATGTTATTTTAATACACGAGACACCGTTTGTTTTGCACATGACGATATTAAATTATCTACTTTACGAGAATCACCATATTCAAGGGCATTGTTTAACGAAGATACACTTACCTCAGCAGACCCACCATTTGTAAACAAATATGTGAGGTGTGATTTATGGTTTAGATTGTGCGATGGTGTTACATATGAAAAAGATTTATGTATCTGTGATGTGTGTGAAACTGAAGGTGAAGTTACTGCTTTTGTGAATGATGGCCTTGTAATCATACTGTGTGATGTGTACGTATGTATATCTGCTCTATTTGATGCCCCTGTGACTCTGGTATGTGATGTGGAAGGTTATGCGTGTGCCCTACTTGATGTCCCTAGCTGTGTGCTGTGTATACGTGATGTGGAAGGGTATGTGTGTGCCCTATTTGATGTCCCTGGCTGTGTGCTGTGTATACGTGATGTGGAAAGGAGATATGTGTGTGCCCTATTTGATGTCCCTGGCTGTGTGCTGTGTATACGTGATGTGGAAGGGTATGCATGTGCCCTATTTGATGTCCCTGGCTGTGTGCTGTGTATACGTGATGTGGAAGGGTATGTGTGTGACCTATTTGATGTCCCTGGCTGTGTGGTGTGTATACGTGATGTGGAAGGGTATGCGTGTGCCCTATTTGATGTCCCTGGCTGTGTGCTGTGTATACGTGATGTGGAAGCATGTGCCCTATTTGATGTCCCTGGCTGTGTGCTGTGTATACGTGACGTGGAAGGGTATGTGTGTGCCCTATTTGATGTCCCTGGCTGTGTGGCGTGTATACGTGATGTGGAAGTGTGTGCATATGATGTCCTTGTGTCTCTGGTATCTGATGTGGATGTCTGTGCGTGTTTCCCATCTGATGTCCCTGGTGGTATGGCGTGCAAAGAATTAATTATGTGTGTATTTGATGTTTCTGTGTCCGTGTTTAACTGGATACGGAAATGATGTTCCGTTATGTGTGTCTGTAGTGCATGTATGGTCTCTGTAGAAATTGGATAAATTTTTAGACCTATTTCTTGTACAGACATGAAAAACATTACCAATTAAACATTGAATCCCTCGCTGTGTGATGTGTAAGCCATCCCTGGACAGCAACTCCATAAACGGATCTCTTGAATGTAACATAAAAGACTTCCAGTTGTCTATGAATAGTCCTCCATATCTACGAACACAAAAAATTGGAATCACTGTGGCAGTCACAAAAAAGTAAAAATGCATTGCATTACTTAATTAACAACCTACTATGAGGGAATAAAATGCCAAAGTCATGAAAGTCAAGACATATTGAGCATAAAGAAGAAGTAAAATATTTATTTGCCAATAAACAGAAGCCTTTTTAAAACTATATTATCAAGAAAATTCAACTAGTATTACTGTACGAATATTAACTGTAATTTTATATGAGTTATCAGATTTTTATGATCAGAATTTGGAATTTAATAATGATTTCTAAAACTTATTTTAACTCTTATTCCAGCATACAGGTAGGAGAACAAAAGTCGTAACAGCAATGATGTGGATGCCCCATTAACACATCAAGTCTCTGCATTATCAAAAGAAACTTACACGTATAAGTTTTACCTGGTAGCCAAGCCCTGTATTAGCCGATTCAGCTTCTCTGTCTTTTCATTTATTATCTTTACTCTGTTCATTTCAGCATCTGAATATGGCCTATACCAATTTTTACTGCGAAACAATACACTTGACAAATGGAGTTGCACATGCTGGTTGCCTTTTAGAATTTCTTGGATAAGAGATTCATAATGTTGGATTATTTGATCTGGATGCTGACCTGTTAAAAAGTTTGTAAGAATTATAAAAATAAAAGAGTATAGTACCTATCGATAAAATATTGAAAAATAATGTGCATAACATCAAAGCAATCTTACAAATCTTTTTGATCAACCATAATCGTATAAAGTAGAGCACTAATAACTGAAATATTTTATTTACAAAATTCTATGTAACTTACCACAAATCAAATTATTTGTGCCCAAATGGATTACTACGTGATAAAAGAACTTGGTTGCTTCAACCATTAAAGTGGACACTTCTTCAACACGCATTCCTGACACCGAAAACACTGTGACTTCAAAATCATTCTGGCACTGAGTAGTCAGATGTGCATATTTTTTTCCTGGGAGTCATCAATCATGAGGAGGCCTGGATGCACCATTGTGACTGCAAATGAAGAATACTTTATTAAAACAAACACATATATTTACAATGGAAATTTAACTTTGCTTTTGTTTGTTTATTCCTCTTTCTTAGGCTTCAAAAATACTCAATTTTAACTTACTTTTATTATGCAACAGCAATTTGTTTTGACCTTCATTAAACAATATCAGAGAAGTCAAGAAAACTCACAAACACCAAAAGAAATTGCGGTTCCATGTGAAAAAAATGGGTATTCATGTTTCATCTCCTTAATACTCATGAAACTTTTTAAACTAAATTTTAGTATTTTAAACATAAAATAATTTCAGTTTACTCAAAATAATTGTAAATGGCACAAACTTAGAACAAAGAATAATTAACCTAAACGAACACGTGGTTTCAAAGCAGATCAAGCCCCAAAATGCATGCTTTTATTTTAAAATTAATTTTTTGTCTTTTAAACATAACATACTTCTACACGTTACTCAGTTCTTGAAAATTTGTGGAAATGTCACAGGATTAATCTAGAACAATGAATAATTAACCGTAACAAAAACACATGGTTTCAAACCCAATAACACAAATGAAATACATTCCAAAATTCATAAAAATTTTATACTAAATTGGAGTTTTTTTTATTTTTAACAGAAAACTTTTACCGTTCACTCAAAATCATTGTAAATGGCACAAACGTAGAACAAAGAATAAATAACTTAAACGAACACGTGGTTTCAAAGCCGATCACGCCCCAAACCTCATGAAGCTTTTGTTTTACGTTACGTTTTGATCTTTTTTAAACATAAAATACTTCTAAACTTTACTCAGTACCTGAAAACTGTTGGAAATGTCACAGGATTAATCTAGAACAATGAATTTTAACCTTAACAAAAACGCGTGGTTTCAATCACGACAGCATACATACATCCTAAAATTCATGAAACTTTTACTTTAACAAACTGGGGGGGGGGGTAACATAAAAGACTTTTAAAACCATAAACATCAAAACCATTGTAAATTAAATAAACAAAAAAAGCATTAACCTACACGAACACGTGGTTTCAAAGCAGATACCCATTTAGTATTTCTAAACGAACACATAATAATAATAATAATAATAATACTCACCAAATTCCTGAAAAATTATGTACAAGAGATACCTGTAATAAAACTAACAATATAATTTAAATCCGTAAAAACACCTTTCCAAACTGATGCACTAGACTAATTTTTAGGGTAACACAGAAATAGCAACATCCGGTAGCAAGTTCATTTGTTTACCGCGTGCGGTCTGTTTAAGCGCTAGTTGTCGGTTGTCCATCACTGCAATAAGAAACAACGGAACAAATTTAACCGCGCCGGGAAATTCAAACCCCGGCACAACTTAATGTAATTACTGGTTGATATAATTGTTCCACAAGAAACTAATTGATTATCTATTACATCAAGGTTCTATAATTTAAGGAGTGCTATTTTTGTATTTATATGAAAACATTTTCGCGTCTTTTTTATGCATTATGTTTGGACAGTATTTCAAAAACTCTTTAACAGATTTACTTCTTTCTGCGTAAAGTTAGTATTTGAGAAATTTTCCACTTAGGGGGGTAATATACAATTTGATTACTGCTGATGAAATAGTTACACGTTTACTACCTAACTTAGTTATAATTAATTTTTGTATTTTTTTGTACTAAAACTGTTTACTAGCTTAATAACTTACGTGTTCTCTGATTAAATTATCAATAAGGCCAATTTCCACTGCACTGTATCAATAAGATAATTCACAATGTATTAGTTTTAAGTGTAATGTCAAATTGTACTTATAGAGTACCATTATTTTAGTTCCAATTGTAGTGAGTTCTTATATGCAGTTTTTGCTTCAAACGAATGATGACGGCAGCTCATCGTTGAAAATACACTATTCTTGAGACACCGTTTATTAAACCATAAATGATTGTTCTATTTTGTGCATTTTAAAATACATCTTCTGTAGAAAGTAACGAGAATTGCTTTACTTGCACTTTTCATAATATTCCTTCTATCTGTTACATCTGCATAACGTGTTTACTTGTGACTGTAATTGTTTGTATGAATCCAGTTGGAAATACATAGTCCCAATGATGATATTTTATAGGAAGAATATGATTCCAGTGTTGATGATACGAGCCCCACGGGAAGCATAGGTGGTTGCCACCCATCAGAATGGCTTCAGACCAACCTCCTCACAAAGTGGTTTCAACATTTTCTACACGCAAAACCAAATGCTAACTCATCAGTGCTTTTAATCCTCGATGGACGTTACAGTCATACAATGAACCTGAACTCATTGATATGGCTTGCAAAAATCACGTCAAAATTATTTGTCTCCCTCCCCAATGCATACATAAATTGGAACCGCTAGATAACACTTTTACGAGAACACTAAAAGCCTATTACAGTGAAGAAATCTGTTTGTTCCTGATACACAGTAATAACCATGTAAACAAATATGACATTTTCTGAGCTCTTTGGGAAAGAGTAACTGAAAGCTCAAACTGATGAGATAGCCGTACTTTGTTACAAGAAGACAGGCATAAGCCCGGTCGACAGATCTGTATTCATGATTGTTGACTTTTTGCTTCGAAAGATGATGCTGCCGCTTCAGTAGCCCATACTGCTGCAAAAAATATAATATTGGCTCAGAAATTTTCGAAAGCTGTCATCTCTCCACAGCAAATTTCACCGATTTCAGTGAATCAACGTCAGCTTTCTGCAAGAGGTAAGAAACGTGGTGTAGCATATATTGTCACTATTTCATATGCAATTCAAGCTTCGAATGAAAAGAATACAGAGAATTTACAGCACCTAGTTTAATAGAGGTTGTTATTTCTCTTTACAAGTAGGGCTACTTCAATTTAGTTTAACAAACATGAACTGAATATGATTTTGTAAAACTTAGATATAAAAATGAAGGTCTATTTTGTGTTCACTTTCTGCAAATAACACAAAAAATAAAAAAATATAAGAAGTAGAAAGTGTAATGAATTGTTTAGACAAATAAAATAAAAAAAGTTTACCTCTAAGGAAAAAATTTTTTTAAATCATAATAATTTGTAAAAAATGTAGGAAAAATTAAAATATTTTGATTTAAAACACCAAGTATTTCATATTACCCAGTTATTCGATAATGCCCTCTAAAAAAGACGTAAGAAAATAATTTCTTCAAAATTACTCAGACAATCAGCGTTCAGTTAAAGAGACGCAATAAAAAATACTTCACATAACACATAAATGCACAGCTCAGAATATTTTCTCAAACGGTTTTGGTTATTAGTTGCAAAAAATATGATTATTATGGAAGTTATTGTTATTATTATTATTGTTAGCCTGCACGGCTGTTCTGTAGATGCAAATGTAAGTGCCTCAAGTAGGTACTTCTAACAGCTGCAATGTTATGTGATTACTCCAGAACAATTCACAAATAAAAGCGAGCGACCACAAAACAAACCATATCGTAGTATTTCCTATCTCGTTATCGTAGTACTTGAAGTTATTGAAATCTCCAACAGAAAATACATCAGGAAATGCTACAATAACATTTTCATCGGAGGCTGTACTGTAATCTAATATTTCATGCCAATGACTGTACTATGTGACCACACTTCAGCGATTTTAATTAAAAATTCCTTTTTATTAACAATCCTGTTTTCATTCCGTTATTCTTGTTGTGAAAATCTGCACGTTTCAGTAGTGATATTAAAGTATCTGTTATGGTGAAAAATTATATCCTAACTTTACCTTTACCGAGAGCTAAATAGCAAATTTTTTTTCATTTTATTTAGAAACCACCCAAATTCTTTAAGGCTCGAGAGAATCTCGAGAATCGAGAACGTTACGCAATCTGCCGCGTATAATCTGTATATATGATGTAGCGTTTGAATTAACTCAAACAATCCGACGGCTTGGTTGGGTATTTAAATGTATTAGAGACACGTTCAACACACGAACACGCACACACCAGAATGTAGTGTTATAATATATATACTTTGTACGCACGTAGCCTATGTGAGTGTGTTTATGTGAATATGTAGCAATTAACCTAAAGAAATAATGATAATATTCATATCGTAAATACT
The DNA here is from genome assembly GCA_034769895.1 of Magicicada septendecula. Classification (NCBI taxonomy): domain Eukaryota; kingdom Metazoa; phylum Arthropoda; class Insecta; order Hemiptera; family Cicadidae; genus Magicicada; species Magicicada septendecula. Next base: position 951,651,247 of record CM068367.1, read on the forward strand.
TTTGTCTTATTTTATTTTTAATAATTTATATATTTTATTACATTTTAATTACAGGTGATATACTAATTGCAAGACACTAATAACAAGATTCTTTGCAGATGAAATGAAAGTAATGTTATATTGGATAACGATATAAGCACGCTCTTACGTGTTACTGTTTTACATTTTCCTAACGTGAGAAATCTTAATATATTATAATGTACACATAACTAACATACCACATTTAAGGGATGCGATTTATTTCTGAAAAATATATAGCACTGTAACGAAAAAGATTTTTTATTTCATATTTTATCCCGCGTAAGTGGCTAGCAAATTATCTCCCTCCTCATTCTATCGCTCCTCGTCCATTTGTCTCTCACTCTGTCAATCTGTTTCCCCCACATAAGCCTGCAGATAAATGTCTGTTTACAGTCAGTAAAGAGAAACAAAATTGTTTAGTTTTACACAGCATGTTATTAGGGCTGTAAAAGGAGAAACTAGAGCAAACTAACTACTCACCCAGTTATTACCCACTTACCCATTTATTTATTATTACAACTAATTGATCAGAATATAGGATCTTTGGATCAACTCACGTCGGATATATACCTTTAACAGTCTTTTAAATGTTTATACTATTACACGATAGTGTTTGTTTTACACGTTTTACAGTGTTTACACGATACTATTACTTTGTTTGATAGAAGATTCATTTAATGTTAGTTACAACAAATTTAAAAATTATATTTTTTTATAATGTTGCTTCTGCAACTTTCCAACGGAAAATTTGTTATTGTAAACAACAAATAATTTTATTTGTTATAAAATTTATGTAATTTGTTATTATAGAATGAGGATGTGTGCTGTCACTGAAGTACATATAAATGCAGTAACCGACAATTTGCTTAGTTGTGATAAACCGCACGTGGTTATTTTCTCATTAGAACTGCAGTTGGCTTTTTTAGTTCGTTGTTTAGTACGTGTCGAAACAGTACCGGTGGATCAGCTGTGAGTTATTAAGTTCACATCTGTCTATGCAAATTAATTTGATTAGCAATTATACAGCGCATACCGTTTTCTGAATACTATGAGCTTGTTCCCTCCTTACCGGAAGATTATTTCATGCAGAAAAGTACAGAAAATGACAGCACACACACACACACACACACACACACACACACACAGACACATACACACACACATCTTCTTAAAATAAGATACAGGGCTTTAATAAAATAACGTCTGTTTACTCGTTACATAATGTATGATGGAAATAAGAAAATAATTAAATTTTCTAATGTATTCTTAAACTTGGTTTGTACGTTCAGTAAGAAATATAATGAAAACTAAATAATAATCATTACTTTGTAATTTACTCTTCAACAGAATGTCAAATTCATTAATATTCATAAGTTTACTGATAAGACTAATATATGCAAATTGTTTGAGTAGTGTGATTATTTCAGGCTGAGTGTGGCGTGTTAGTAATGCATTACATACTTTATTAGTTGTTCGAAGCTTCTGAATATTATTTGACACGTTCACAAAGTAAGATTTGTTTTCACCTTGTGTTGTAACTCTATTACTTCAGTGTATCGTGTACATACCACCTGCGTCTGAATTCAGGTTCACATAAATTTTCTCGTAATTAAATTCTCTAGAAAGCTAGTTAGAAATTTTTATTGGCAAATTAATGAAGTTATTTTATCCCAAATCTAAAAATGTGTTTTTCGCCTCCAATGTTTTATGTTTACACAGTTTTCTTAGAAACTAATTAAGATAGAGCTCTGGGACCCCTTTTATTCAATTTTTCATATAAGAAACCACTAAATTTACCCTTCACTTTATACCCCACGAATCTCACTATGGCGTCATTTTACCGTGGGACCAGAAATCAGGGCTAACTGGTTCGCGAGCCGTAACTCGCTAACGAACCGTTTTCGGACCTATGTTTATATGAACTTTTCTTCTTATTTTTAGCTACCGGTATAGAATCAGCTTCCGAGAGATTGCCGTGCAATTTTGAATCACCCTGCATATTAACTGATAATGTATTTTTAAGTAATTTATTGACTATTATCAACTTTAACTTTAAATGATATCAACTATTATTAATTAATGTATTGTAATATATTATTTAACTAATGTATTATTACAAACAAAAGTAACTTCTGTAAAACACGTTATCATCTTCATCATCATCACCACCCCGCCACCACCATCAATCATCAAGTTTATCTACTGCAAAAAGTTTATCTACTCAAACCGCTATATGTAAGTAACTCGTATATTGTATATTTCTATATTCCTAATTTTGTCGTGACTGGCATCTTTCCTTTATGAATTTAAAATATTTCAACTTTAACACAGTGAATCGTGTTCCGTTAGAGAATATCAAGAGCAAATGACAGGCGAAGTATTTTTACAGTGAGTTTTAAACATTATGGCGTTAGTTATAGCGCTTGGAAGCTAAGAAGCTAGGAAGAGACTTGTCATTGAGAATGTTTCACTCAATCAGAATACACAACTTTGCTAAGAGAGATTCACGAAAAATCAAATAATTCAGAAAAGAAATAATAGTGAAATATAACTTAGAGCAAAAAGAGCAAAGAAAACGAAGAAGAAGAAGAAGAAGAAGAAGAAGAAGAAGAAGAAGAAGAAGAAGAAGAAGAAGAAGAAGAAGAAGAAGAAGAAGAAGAAGAAGAAGAAGAAGAAGAAGGAGACAGATAAAAAGCCTTAGAGTGAAGTTTTTACTTAATTTTAGAGTCGACTTAAGCACCAGTGAGAATTAGGTTTTAATCTCAATTGGAAGAATTAAAATAAATTGTTTAATTAATAATAACAATAAAAAATATTAAAAATTTTATTAATAATATAAATTGTAATACTCGACTAGTCTGAAATAATCACTTTGTACTATGTTTATTGAAACTTTAATGTCTATGAATATTTCAGAATTTACGAAACAAATTAAGATTCTTGAGAGAAGTAAAAGATTAAATTTTCGTTTGATATACTGACAAATTTAATAAAAATAAATTAAAAGAAGGGTTTCTACGTAACGATAAAGAGAGATATTTGATAAAGAAATTAAAATCATATGCGTAAAATTGTATGCACTTATTACAAAATGAACTTTAAAACTTTATAAAGAACTTTATAAAGCGAAAGTATTTTAAAATAAAAATATTAAATAAATTACGTGTAAATAGGTTTATTTATGATATTTTGGAAACAACTGACGTTCTACGTCTTAGACCTTTACAACGTCTTAATTTCTGTTTGAGACTGATTCCATAAGATTTGTCAGACACAGTAATTCCATAACAGTAATTACTGATAATTGTGTGTAGGCCGTTATTGGTGCGTAGGCACCGGCGCGCCGCTTTCCCGCAGTCAGACAGTTAATTCTGTATTTGTTTCTCTGTTACCTCAATAACTTTCTTTTTGTTGGCTGTTGTTATTAATATAATTACTAATATGTAACAAATACTTTTATAATTTTTCTGAACTTTTTATCGTATACACTACACTAGGTGTAAAGACGGTTGCGGTTTGATGGCATTATGGTTACAAACTTTACTAAAACAAATGCAATAATTTGGAATTTTTAGTGTTTATTTCATGATAGTCTGTTTTACAATTGGTATTTTACCCTAAAAAAGTAGTAAAGGAATCGGAGTTATCTGCAAAGTCAAATATCGATAATTGATTATTGTTACTTTATTAGATAATTTTTCTTATAACTTAAAACTAATGCAATATTCAAGTTTATCTAATAATAAGTTGTTTTGATGGTTCATCTTCTTCATTCACAGCACTTAATATTGATTGTTAAACTTTCACTTGTGAACTTACTTTGTTTTCCCCGTACGCGTTTCGGCGTGATGTGCGCCTTCTTCAGCGGTGTGAGACAGAATGTCCGGAACTTGTAATGGGTTTTAGTTGGTAGGTTGGGTTGGGGGGGTGGAAGGGAATTGGAGCGGGGATCCGAATTATTGTATGTTTTATGTATTTAACGACCAATTACACTTTAAATCACACGCACTCTTCGACACAATTATACATAAAACATACAGTAATTCGGATCCCCGCGCCAATTCCCTTCCAACCACCCACCACTCGACCTACCAACTAAAAAACCGTTACAAGTTCCTGACATTCTGTCTCACACCGCTGAAGAAGGCGCACATCACGCCGAAACGCTTACGAGGGAAAAACAAAGTAAGTTCACAAGTGAAAGTTTAACAATCAATATTAATAATAAGTGTATATTTTGTTAAAAGAGTGAGCGTGTTCTGCAAGAATCTTCCCAGTTTCAATAGAAGGAAGCGGAGAAACGATGTTAATAATTAGGCCTAAATAGTCAGTTTGAACATTAAGTACGCAGTACAATGTTATTTAAACAGCGTTGATTCCCTGTAGCTTGCAGGGCACCGCCCGTCCCTTCATCACCATGAAGCATGCATAGTTTTATGTACCTATTATCAATTTATTACTCAGAATGTTTTACATAGTACCTGGGCAGCGGGCCATTTAGCTAACTATTTATAAGTACCACACTACAAAATTAAATTACTTTTTACTTTTTTATGTTACAGACGTACACACCACACATCGTAAGTACAGCAATTACCAAGTATGCAACATTACATAATACTAAATATCTTTTTCGCTTACGCACGTGTAATCATATGTTACTCTGTGTTTCATCACGGTTTCGTTTTGTAACCAAAACCACCTTTCACTAATTACCTCGTTCTGCTCCTATGAAGAGATAGTTTTATAGCTGTATTAATATTTTGTGGTACGCTCTGATTAACAAAGAAAAAATATGTCACAAAATTAAATTACCATCATATTACGCCATAGAAAATGTAAATAAGCCGATATTTTTGTTTAGTAGTATTACTTGGCCTGATCTAGTAATGTCACTGATGTGCATTACATGTTATTTTACTACGGAAGAGTGGATAGTGCTTTTCTCATCCTTAACGTACATATCTTTCCTCCCAGTGTACACATTCACTAAGTAAGAAGACTTTATACCGATTAAAGAAAACGTCACGTTACTGTAAATTTTTGTTTTTCTATCGCCTTTATAATAATAATCTTGCTTTTCTTTAGCCTACTTAGTTTATAATATTAACCGTAGACGTCTCCAGAGGTTCTTCCACTTACAGCATCGTTTCGGAATATTGTAAGTGACACACAACACATCACGTGTACTGCTGACAAAACAAGGCAGGCGTTCTGTGAAAAACCCGTCACCTACCATGTAAATTGGAAAAGGAAATTACCTACAGGAAAATCTTATTTTCGGAAGGGAGACTAATGTTTCCTAATTCATTACTTTATACCTGACACTATAATCGCTAGACATCAGTCACCTAGTATAATATAAAATATGGAATTTACACGAAGGTAGGGACCTTCAAACTAACAGTCATGAGCAATACACTAAGTTCAAGAAGAACTCGATGAAAAAAGAGCAGGTCTGTATGAGTTTTTCTAGTCAAGAGTCAAGGAAGACTAAAAGCTTTCGTGATCTCCCCACGACCCAATTAGTTATCCTAAGGGGATCAAGCCAAGCATGCATCTAATAAGCTCGGACAGACTAGCAGGCTTACGGCTAATGTGTGAGGCCCCACTGGAGCAAGTGTCGGTTGTTGATGGCGGTCACAGATTCCATCCTGCTGTATGGTTGTGAAACCTGGGCCGATGCATTAATGGTAGAGAAATACAGAAAACCACCTAAGTTGTTTAAATCGTTGCATCGTGGCAGAGAAGAAGAGTCCTCAAAGTACCCTCCTCTTAATGGACAGTGCTGGAGCCGGTAGTCCTGGTGATAGCGGATTGGTTTTTATAGACTTTTCGGCTCAGGAACGAAAGCATCTCTTCGCAAGAAGAGATGAAATTGGAAGAGGCGCAACAAGGAATGAAACCAGGCAACTAACTATCCGGTACTGTCAAGACCGCTAGAATAGAGAGAACAGAGGTGGATGGATCTCAAGGCTCATAACGGGCTTGAGGGAGTGGATTGACCACCAACATGTCGAGGTTAATACCACTTGACACGGTTCCTTAGTGGTAACGGCAATTTTAACACTTACTTCTACAGAATGGAAAAAGTGGAAATCCCAGCATACGAATACGGCGACTCTCCCCATGAACAGATTTCTTGCTCACTTTTTTATTGTAACAGATGTACAAGAGAGAGGACGACACTGAGGATAGAACTCGAGGAGTTAACGCCAGAGGAAGTAGTTAAGCTTGTGCTACGTGGCAAGGAGGAATAGGATTGCGTTACTACATTTATCCACTTGGTTCTACAAGAAGACAAAAGACAGATTCAACTTGCACCCGATGTGAATTAGAGAATAAGAGACAAACTATAAGAGCACATTATGCTCAGTCTTGAAGTAATACGTTAAGTTTTACCAGTCTAGGTTATTAATGCCTGAATTAGAGGTGGGTTTTTCAGTAGGTGAGAGTTCACACACCAAGAGGCGGCAGGGTTCCTCAGAATGTGTATAAAGCATTTCTCCCACACATAAAAAAGTAAATAAATAAATAATAATAAAATAATTATAATTACTATTTATGTAACAAATAATAAATTTGTAACAAAATAAAAAATTCTTGTGGTTTGGTAAAAAAAAATTTTATTATTTATTATATTATATTTATTTATTTATTTTTTTGTTTTATTTTTAATTAATTTAGTATTAATTATTTTAAACTGTTTTGTTGAATTTGGAACTTCTTATTGATTGTTTTTGTCGAATTATATCCTTTTGTGTAATTAGAATTCTTGTACTATGTTAATAGGATTTTCTCCAAGAACAATCGATTTGTGATCTTTCCTTATTTGAAGTTTGTCCTCCTTTAAAGTTGTTAAATTCAGCTGTTCTGGTAGTTATGTCTCAAATATTGTTTTATATTATTCTATTTATAAGTTAGAAATAAAAAGGATTCAAAATTATAATATTCAATGGTTTTTATTGACAATTAGTAAAATAATCGATTTTATATCGATTGATGAATCGACTCTCTCAGGGCAAATTAATAGATTATACAAATTATTAATTCTCGGGTTCCTTGAACTGTTATTTTGTATAGTCAGAGAAAAAGGCAAAGTATAGAAAGTAAAACATTACAAATTACAAGCTTATTAATTAAAATACAAACATATTATTCAATATATAATGGTTAGTAAAGAAAATGTTTCGAACCATTCGAAGGTATGTTGGCTGTGGCGCATAGAATTGTGGGAACTCAAAGATGGCCGCTTCGTATTCAGATGTAGTAGACGACAGCACCTCGAAGAATCTGCTTCAAATAAATGTTGCTTTTCCAATGGTTTCTCGTCACAGCGATAGTGATTCGTTCCTCTAGTGTTAGTGTGGTTGTCCTGGATCAGTTGTTAGTGATTCCCTTCGATAAATTGTGTTGGTTTATGTTTTATTTCACTCCCGTCAATAAGGTCGAGAATAGCAAGTTTCGTCTCGATATTAGGAATTATCGTTTATAAGTGTTTAAATGGTCATTATCGGTTTACTCTTCAATAGTGGTTCACTTTTATTGTTTAACTGGTTTAATTCACTGACTTTAATCGTTATTGAATGTTTTTTCCAAAATTCGCGAGTTTAAATTTTATAGGTTTGGGCTGATGTACGCCATGCTTCTTCCTTCACTATATGTAACTATTTTGGCGAGAGCTCGTTTGGTGTGTACTGCTCAACATATAATAATCAACTCCCTCATTTTCTTCTTCATCCGAAACGTCTTAGCCCAGTTAATATTAGCAAGACATTGTTTTAAAATTTTATCATTTCCGTTACATGGTTGACACTTACCTTATATTACTTAATACAATTTCATTATTATTTGATTTTATCAAATAATAATTACATAATCTTTTTCCTTAGTTACTTCTGCGTGATTTGATACCAAATAAGATATTCTTACAATGTTTTTATCTCAAAATGCCATATTTACTGCATTTTGAAAATGTAGGCTCTGAAATTTTACTTTCTGTCATTAAACTGTTTGCCATTTTTATTATGTCATAATTATGATTGAACAAAATCTTTGATTGAAATAAAATGTTTATTTTCCCTTAATTCCTTTTACTTTTATGAATTGGTTGTCTAAATTAATTATTAGCTTTAATTTAAATAATTCCCCTTATGTTCTACTGTTAATACATTTACAATTTTTCTATTAATACTTCATATATTGCTTCACTATCTTTATAAAGTATTGGTATAGTTGTAATACACTGTGTTGGATTCATATTATACAAATTTCATCCGGCTTATCAATTTACTTCTCTTATTTATTAATTTTAATGTTGTTGAGATTTGCCATTTGGCCTAGATTTCACATGTTTTTATATACTTGGTTCTTGAATATTATAGCCTGCTTATACACTTTCTGACTTTCTTTTCTTATACAATCTTAATTACAATTTCCTTACTTAGTTATATTAACATTTAACATTGATTAATTCGACTAACTCATAACAAATATTTTATAACATAAAATGGTATTCAAGCCCAGACATTTCAGCCTTGATTAATACTATTAACACATAATAAAAGTTTTATACTAAAAGAATTGTACTCAACTCTGACATTTCAGTCTTGAGTTATTTGAACTTATTATAAATAAAACATATCTGTCCTTCCATCATTTAAACTATTTCTTATAACTAATTTTATTTGCAGTTTTAGCTGTTTTTGTTTGATTTTTGGGTATTTATTCTTGTCACTTCACTTTTTTATGGCCTGCTCTTGTTTTATCACTGTCATTCTAATGAATGCTGTTATCTAAAGAGTGGCAGTTATTTAGAAACAGTTGTATCCTATTTGTCATTATAATATTCTATTAAATATTATTTCTCGACACAATATAAAAACGTTAAAGTTGTATAAATGCACAATTTACTTAGTTTATGAACTTAAACATTGACCCATTAAGTTTATTTAATATAATATAATAACTTGCACTGGTCCCCTTTTATTCTTTGATTTTATTTCTAATCAGTTTTATAGTCTTATTAAAATCAAGAATTTTATTTATAGAGTATAATGAAGATTTGTTTTTTTTTATTATTATTTATAGAGGATAATGAAGGTTTGTTTTTTCCATTATATAACTAATTCCCATTGGTTCACTTTTAATTCTACTTTATACACTTTTGTTTATATCTATTTTACATGGTTTTCTAAATTTGGGTTTTTGTTATACTTTCATTGGTTATTTTTACTTCCTTTTGGGGTTTCGTTTTGATTTCTTTTAAAAGCATTCCTTCTTATTGTGAATGTTGTCTTGTTCGGGTTTCTTCCTTACTTACTCCGATCCTACCTGGGTATTTCCTTACTTTATTTTTAGTTTTTTGGTTTATTTTTCTTACTCATCATTCATTGTATATCTGGTTTTAATGAAATTCTTACTTCAAACTATGATTGTGCTTTACGGTGGTTCTTAATTAATTTTTAATGTTGCTTTCTTGGATTTAAATTTGTTTTTATTTTATTTTATGATATTTCTTTCCATTCAGAACTATGGGCATTATCTGTCATGCTACATTTATTATTATGTATTTCGTATCAGAACCCTACTAGGAATTCTTACTAGGCATTTATCATTTTCCAGAATGGAAAGCCTTCATTGTGATCGAGCCCAAGTGACAGCTTCCCATTCATAGTATTCATTCGTCAATTTCGGTAACATTCGTATACAGTTTTTATAGTCGCCTTTCATTATAAAGTTTTCACATTTGCAGCAATGGCTGTTTTTTTTTTACATGAATAAACATATTCTCGGAAACAAAATTTGTACTCTAGTAAATAAAGTAGAAAGTACGGGGTCTAAATAGATAAAAAAAGAAATAAATCCAAATAAATAAGGACACACACACACACACACACACACACACACACACACACACACACACACACACACACACACATAGTGTAATATAACACGGTCCATTACGTAGTCCATAACTGAAATGTTTATAGTGAATGTGGATATAGGGTATGCGTTTTATATTTAAAATAGCTTATCTACATACCTTCTCTTTGTTCATTTCCGGAAAGGGATATCCTTTTAGTAGAAGGGTGAGGAAGGGCGCAAGATTAATTAATGGTCTGCCAGCTAAGTGCAATGAACCAACGACACATTCTGGCCACTGAACAAACTAATTACTGAATTTGTCTTTTAATTAGGCCTACTTCCTATTTCCTAAGTTTATGTTTGTCTAAATTAAATTTGTCTAATTTCCATCTTTCTTTTTAACTAAAGTAGTTAAAGAAAAACTACGGATTATACTTTAATCCGAGGAACAATTGTAACTGAAGTAAAGAGTATGTTCACCGAAAAGTATCTTTAATGACAAAGGGTTTGTAAAATAAGATTTTTATACTGAAAACTGTGGTAATTCTATAGTTTACTTATTCTTTAACTTCTGCTATCGGTGCCGTCGAGACGGTGCTTTTTCTAAATCCTCTTCACTCACCTGTTCACTTCTGTTATTTCTCTACTTTAATTTATTAGCTATCTCAGTGTTCTACGCTTTTCTATCTGGTACACGTTTCTTTTTCCCTGTCTCCAGTCCCATCGCTTTTCTCATTCTTTCTTCTTTCATTCTCACAACGTCAGCTGTGTATGAATTTTGTCCAACACACTTCTCAACTTTAAAATATTTATAATTTTTTGTTCCCGATCTGTATCTGTGATCTCGATTCTTCCCGAATAGTCAATGCAGTAACATCTTGATTCATTCTAGCTCTGGCATTTCACATCCTTGTATTCATTTTAACTATTCTGTTAACATTTACGATTGCCAGTTGCATGGGCATCGACACCAGATCTTACGACATATTATATTTTTTTTTTTTTTAAAGTAATTTTCTCTTGTTAAAAATGGATGAAATAATGTTTCGTATACTGAAGAAAGTCTCTGTTATTCCAATTCTTTTTTTTTGTTTTATCAATTATTATTGCTTCTAGGTACCTACTGTATTTGTGTAGTTTCTCGTATTTTCTTACCTTGTACTAATGTCTCCATACTACTTGTACTACTTCGTTATTTCTGTGTACACTAAGTTTATTTGCAAAACATACCTCGTCAAAACTTCCTACCACTTTTCAATCCGCCTCTCTAATTTTATTACTTGCAAGTAGTACGGTTTGTCCGCACCATACATTCGTTCGTTCTAATTGGCTTCAGTGTTCTATATCCGAAAGGACTCTTTATGAAACGGTTCACGCTTATTTCAACATCATCCGTTATCCTAATGAATATGAGTAGAATCAGGACACTTCCTTCCCTAACGCTTTTTGTTGATATGAAGCCTTCTGTCATATATTACCCCCTCCACCGTTTAGATCTACTTACCTGCATTTTCTGTTCTGTGATATACGCTTAGTCAAATGTACCATCATATCAATTACGCCCCTTTACCTCATTGATCTTCGCACATCCTTGGCTTTGAATAATAGTAAACACTTTCTCCCAAGAAAAAGTTTAAAAATGAGAAGCTTGTTTTCAGTTGTAAGCACTTTTTCAAAAATTTAGTGCATCACAAAAATTCTGTCCTGTATTAATCTTCTACGTCTGAATCCTGGCTAAAATATTATCAATGTTATATATCAATATTAAATTTTATTATTATGATATCAGGTTTCGACTTGTTTAATTCAGATTTTGTTTAATAAGAAATCATTACAAATTATGTATTAATTACAACTAATACTCTACGGAATAAAGAAAAAGTGTAATAAAATATGATTTAATTATGTGAACTGCATTTGAAAGCTTACAGTGCGATTTAAAAAACATAGAGAGTACAACCAAAGAAGCACCGAGCTAAAAATGTACCACTTATAAACATTTTGAATAACCCCGTGAACATTTTTACAGTTGACGTGGATCACCTCTGTTGAGTAAATATGTTTTTATGCACGTTATAACGCAACGACTAGTACGTACCTTTTATGTCGTGGTACCTGTTGCGTTGTTTTATAATATTAAAGTCGATACTACAATCTGGTAGATCGTCTCACGTTAGTGTCATTACGTCAATATGGGTTTTACACTATTTGGTCTATTCACTGGGTCAAAATAATTGATGATTTAGATTTAGTTGAGTTACCACTATCTAAATTGGTATATGAGTGGATTTAAATTAATTTGGGCGCCATATGGAGCCTTGTGTCAGCATTCCATAAACTTATTGTAATAAAGTAAATCTATTACTTATTTATTTGTTGGAAATTATTAATTAACTCTAATTAAATAAATGGTTACTTTGATATGAATTCATTTGTTTTGATCTGATAGTTTAAATAACCATTAGCGCCTGCAAATTCGGCGCTGCCAAGGTAATAGTTAAGGTTGCTTGAAAAATCCAAATTTCGGAAATAAAAAAATTATTATAACTTACTGAAATAATAATTTGCAATAATTTAATCTGATATATAATTCATTTATTCTTCATTCAATGGTATTTTAACTCTTTAAATTCAATTAAACAATATTTGATTCAATAACAAATTGACCTGGCCTATTACACTTCTAGCTCAGCAGGTTGGCAATCCTACTTAAATTAAAATTTACAATACAATTATTTATATTTTTTCTCAGGTGTGAATTCTTTTGATCTACAAAATAAAAAAACGAAACTCAAATGCCACGAATTACGAAACTTTACAATAGTTATTTGATTATGGTAGGCACCAATAACATCTTAAAACTAACAATAATTAATCGTTCGTCTATGCCGAACTTTGAGGTTACACTCGGTTGAATACAATTACCAGTTCCAGCATGGAACTCAATGAATAATAATTAAAAGTGTTAGCAATTATTAATGTGTTAATGTTATTGTGTAGTGAGACATAGTACATAAGTGTATATAAAGTAGTGCGGTTATAACAATAATATTATTTATAGTTTAATTAAATACGTTCGAGTATTATACACGATACTCCATATTATTATCCATGGATTATTTTTCACACTTCACTAATTAATTCACTTAATTGCCCCAAATTTTTGTTCACTATACACTCACAACACGTAATACTTCTTGAGGTTATATTATTGTTGACATGTGAAACCTAACCTCGCTTTAAACTGATTCCCACTATTAATTTAGGTTAATTTTGACTCGAAGAACTGTAGTTACTTCCTTGGAATGATGACAAACGAATGCCGTGATGCGCTGAGCTTTTCTTATTTATAGTCGATGGTCCGCGTCCCGTTTTTAAATCGAGACACCTGGCTGTCGGGGCCATACACCTCCAAACATAATAAACTAATTGGCTGAAAATGATATCATGGTCAACTGTCATTACGTCATGATTATGTCATCATTACGTAATTTTAATTTGACCGTTGACCTAGCGTCTCTTATTCTTATTATTCTTACTCAGCTTCCATTTATAAATTTTACAAAATTCTTATATCTAACATAAGTTTCTCTTCCATGATAATTACAATGGCTATTATTTTGCTAGCATTGCATAGCTGGCTTAATGCTGGTCAATTTAAGTCCACTAGTGACCTGTTTTCATACAATATTAAGAAAATAAACAATTTTAACGATTGCCTATACTAATAGATTATTTCACAATTGATGTTTTTTGTTACAATTTTGTTTTCCTCTCTTGTGTACATGATAATACTCTATCAGTAAACCCTTTTAATAATATTTAACATGATTATAAATCTTAATTTGCTAGAAAACTCTTAAATTCTATACTAGGCCTCATATTGTTGGGTCACTGAAACGTCACCCAGAAGTTTTAGAAATTTTTTTTTAAAGAAAAAATTCTAAGATTTTTTTTTTTTTTTTTTTGGTGGCGTAACTTATTTATTGAAAACTAGACGCATGGTCTAGGTAGAAGCATAAAATGCACTGAGCCTAGTGTGACAGGATTTGCAATGAGAGACTCCATTCAACGTAACAATTTTTATTAGAGTCAACACATATATGTAAATACATTTCAACTCAGACAAATAATTATAATAACAAATTTTAAAACTAGAAAAAATACTCCAAGACATGACAATAAAATGTTTGAAAGCCGGAATCATGAATGGTCAAGTACTTCATAATATGATCAAGGCAATTTTCGATATTATAAGTAGAAAAATATAAGTTACCAATTTATCCAATATACATACTTTCTTTTCTAAAACCCTGATTAATGTAGCAAATAAGAAATGTATGTAAAACAGTAAGGGCAATAGATTCCTTAAACTTCGGGAATCATGAACGTGCCAGGACCGATATGATCATAACCAGTCAAAACCCAACTTTCAACTATTATAATTATTGAAGAAAAATACAATCTACGCATGTCTCCCTTACAAAACAGCCATGGGACCTACAAGTAAATATAGAGATAACTCCAGGGCAAAGAGTAGAATATTAAGTAAAAGGATTAAAGGCTACCATTAGTGTAGGTGATAAAGAATGCCTCAGTGAGAAGGAAAGTGATATCCAATATAAACTATAATAGTGAAAGACAGAAAATGACTGAAATGTTATTAATTGTAATAGAGTATTTAAATATAATATGTAAGGATTGTTTTATATTAATATAAATGTGGAAACATGAACTTTCATTATATGTAATTGAAAATGTTAGATTATAAAATGTTTTGTTATAGTTAAATAACGTTAATTATTGCTAAAGTTTTGTTAAGGTAGGAAAGGCAAGGAAATAATCATAATATCTTTTAAATTGTAAACCGTAGAAATAATAAGGAAGCAAACTAGTTATAATATCAATAGCAAGGCAAAACCGATTTGAGGTCAAATTCAACTTTTATTATGTAATCAAGTCCAAAGGGATAAATCAAATAAAACTGTATAAAATTAACAGAGATTAGTCAGTTTAGAATAAAGATACTTAATTATAATTATCAGAGAAATAAATAATAGTAAATGTAATGATCAGAGGATAAAATTGACTTTATTGGAAATGTGTAATATAATGCCTAACAGTGGACACTGTACAAATAAAATGTAAATTAATCAGTATCGGTGTGTTGTAACAACAAATTGTTAAAGACAAAGAATAATGATGAAATGAGTAATCTTATTTAAGGACAATGTTAACATAAAACGACTTGTAAGACATTTAATTTATACTTATGTGAATAATAATAAGGCCTATAAGAAATGTCAAAAAATTTCAGTTTTAAGCTTAATTGAAACTAAAATAGGTAATGTTGGATATTGATTTATGTAAAATTAGAACAGGAATAAGTTTTCATGAAATTAAAAAAAATTAAATTATAGCCATAAAATAGAAAAAAATGTCATATATTTATATGAGATCAAGCCTGGACAAGACGATCAGCTGATTTCAGACAATGGGATAGGATACCAAAATATTTCTGGAATTACTACATTAAACAACGATTTCAGTTAGCAGTTGATTGTTAAACGCGAACCAGAACGGATGGGAACGTGCAGAAGGGAGATCCAAAAAATATAAAATAATTTGAACTAAATTGAAAGTACAATATAAAGAGTTACTGCAGAGGTTATAAACATAAAATTAATAAAAATAACTTAACCAATTAACGAAGTGAAGAACGAGTTTTAGTTACAATATAATCAAACACCAATACACCAAGAATCATCCGCCATGTTGGAATAATTGAATTAATACTATTCCATTGAATAACGAAGTTAACCAGATTTCGAACACTGAATACGACACTAGTAATACTGCATCAAACTACCTCTTTGAGCGAAAAGGAACATTACAACAGAAGCATCCAGAGGAACTACACTATCGCAGAAGAAGATATCCACAATTACATTTGGGTGAGAGGAAAAAACCACAAGCCGGGGTAGTTGGACGAAATCCGATGTTGATGGCGGCCATGTTTCGAAGTCATCTTGCCAGTGGTACACTGCCACGATGAATCAACAGCTACGCGACGTCATACACAGCTGACTGGTTCGATTATTTCTTTTTCAAATTACATTATTTTCAAATATATTTTACTTTTACGTAATAGTAATTAAGTATTAATTAATTGTAAGTATAGTATCTTGTAACTTGCCTTTCCCTGACCATTTCGACAGTTCAAAGAACTCTGTTAATCAATTTTGTAATTTTATATATTTTGTTAGTTAACACAATCGACCTGTGAATTGAGTCTCAGCCGCAGCAATAGTCGATGCACATAAGATTATCGCATCACTTCTTAAATAAATCTCATTATTGTTTCTAAACACAAGTTTTCCTAATTATTTAAGTAATTAAAATTAATTTATTTCATTTCTAATTTAACTTAGAAGGTAATAAATAAAGAAATCGAGAAGAAGAAGAAGAAAAGGATCTGAGTTAGAAGCGAATACAATACGACCCAGCTTTGACATAATCGGATTAACTCAATAGAACAAATATTTCTTTACCGAGTCTAGCAAATTAACACATAGAAATAAATAAGTATTACTATTTCTAATTATATAATAAAACTAATTAAACAATTAAAATATATAAATAATATTAAAAAAAAGAAAAAATTTTAATAAATTTATAACTTGTAAATTTTCTCAAACATAAATTTTATTTGTAACCTAAGGATATATTACAATATATATATATATATATATATATATATTATATTTAATATTGTAACAAAATATACAATTCGTGTTTGTTAACAAAAATAAAAAATTTTGGTGTGTTTGTTTTTTAAAAAATATTGTTTTAATTGTTTTTGTTGTTTAGTATTTAGTAAATAATTTTTGTAATTGTTTTATGTAAAAATTTAAATCTTTTATTACGGTTTCTGTCAACTGTATCACCTTTAGTAGTTGTGATTAATTTCTGCGTTAATTGTATTATCTCCAGCACTAATCGATTGACGTTTCTTCTTCTTCTATTTGAGCTTACATATATTTTTTTTCTTAAATTGATTTTCCTTGATAGTTATTGTTATCTGAGGTTTATTATTATTTATTTTCGTTTTTTCTTAACTTGGTGTTTTATCCTTGGGATATTCATTCCCTAACATTCCCTAACACGTGAGCTGGGGCAGTTCAGAGAGGCACTTGTGGCTACATATACTCTGCTGGCCATACTACACTACTCATTGAGATCAGAGGAAATTCATCTCTGCTCAAAATATAATAATACTGCTGAAATTATCTACAGACAGTCATTAATAAAAATTAGATAAGAATAGTCTATTTTATGACTATTGAAAAATATCTTTGGATACCTCACTTCGTATTTTCTCAGATTTGTTAATATTTCTATCTCAGTTATTTTTCTTCTCAGTTATTCTTCTTAATTGTTAGCTCTGCTGACATATTATATCTTATCATGTTTGGATGCTCTTTTAATATAATTATCACTAGTTATTAAGTGTAAAGTTTTTTATTTGAATTCTCTGTTATTCTTTTGTTGTTATTACAATCTTCTTCTGGTTATTGGTAGCATATATGTTATTATATTTTGGTTTTTCTTAGTTCTTATGAATTGTTCCACTGGTTTCATGTTCTTGCAATTATTCTTCTAATTTTCTTTATTATAATTGACATTTATTTTATGATCATAGTTATATTATTGATTTATTTATATTTTTTTTCTTTTTCAAAAATTATTTCGTTCTTGATTTTATCCAAATGAATTCTTTAATTATAATATTTATGTGGTCATTGTTTCTCCTTGTATTTCGTAAAGGTTATATTATTTTTATTCCAAAACAAGTTTATTAATTTTAATTGTATCAGTGGTTCTTACTTCCTTTTATGAGTTTGGGTAATTCAATAACTACTCCATATTAAATGCTGTTAATAATTGTGGCAAGTTGATCTTATGTGGTAGTGGTCATTCTAAATTCAACTTCTTCCATTCCAAATTATTTCTTATAAATAATCGGTTTTAAGTGTTCTTACTTCTTTTTTTTTGTAGATTTTTCAAAATTCCATTTCTTCATCTTCAAAATTATTTCATAAATAGTTGGTTGTAAGTTGTTCTTACTATTTTTTTAAATTTTGTTAGTTTAAATTCCAAATTCTTTTTCTTGATTTCCAAAATGAGGTTCATAAATAATTGTTTGTAAGTTGATCTTACTATTTTTTGAATTTTGTTAGTTTTAACTTCAAAATTCTTTTCTTTATTTCCAAAATTAGTTTCATAAATAATTGTTTGTAAGTTGATCTTACTATATTTTGAATTTTGTTAGGTTTTTAAAATTCCAAATACCTTTCTTTATTTTCAAAATTATTTCATAAATATTTGGTTGTAAGATGTTCTTACTATATTTTTAAATTTTGTTGTTGATTAATTTAAATTCAAAATTCTTTTCTTTATTTTCAAAATTAGTTTCATAAATAATTGTTTGTAAGTTGATCTTACTATATTTTTAAATTTTGTTGTTTAAATTCAAAATTCCTTTTCTTTATCTTCTTGCCATTTTCTTCCATTTGCTTACTCATTTCCTTACTCAATTTCTTACTGTTCTCGTCCATTTTCTCCATCTTTAATCTGAACATTTCTTGCATGTCCCCATTCTCTGTTCGTGTGGACTTTTCTCACTGTTTCTCTGGGATATTTACGTCTCCTGTTTGTGTGGGTACATCGGGTTGTTCCTTTTGTAATATTTGTTTGGTTGGTTTAATCGGAGGTAGTATCATTTCCACGCCTTCCACTGGTGTTGCCTCCTTGTCTTCCATATTAATTTCCTTTTCGGCCTCCGCCGCCCTTTTCTTCGATGTTACTCGACGTTGCATTTTTCTTATTCCTCTGACTGGATAACCGCTGCCAAGCTTAAATTAGGAATTGGGCAAATTATAGTGGCCTATCAATCACTAATTGAAGCCCCTTAGCTGGACGCCAATTTTGTAACAAAATATAAAATTCCTGTTTGTTAACAAAAATACAAAATTTTGGTGTGTTTGTTTTTTGAAAAATATTGTTTTAATTGTTTTTGTTGTTTAGTATTTAGTAAATAATTTTTGTAATTGTTTTATGTAAAAATTTAAATCTTTTATTACGGTTTCTGTCAACTGTATCACCTTTAGTAGTTGTGATTAATGTCTGCGTTAATTGTATTATCTCCAGCACTAATCGTTTCACGGTTCTTCTTCCTTTTTATGTATACTCCTTCAACTTTGGTAATGGCCGCCTTTCGGATAGTCCGTGATCTCAATTTTATTCTATTTTATTTCTATTTATAAATTTTATAAATAAACAGAAACCAATTTGCAGAAATTCCAGATTTATTAACAATTTTTATTATATATCGAGTGTTAATCGATTATTCCACAGCTAGCATCGACTCGTCTCATGGCGAACGATTATTTTTACATCTGTATTTAATATTAATTATCAGGTTCTTTGAACGGTTATATTATATAGTCAGAGAAAGGGTAAGGTCAGGAAAGTATAACGCTTACAAGTAAGTAGCTTAAGAATTAAAAATTACGAAGTTATTATTTAATATATAATGTTTATCAAAGTAAAATTTCGAAACATTGACGTCTTGACGACTATATTGGCCGAGCTCGAATGGAATTGTGGGATTCAAGATGGCTGCTTCAGTACTGCATCTGTTAAAATGAAGTCGGCTCGACGAAATTTTCTTCCAATAAATGTTGCCTTTTCAATGTTTCCTCGTCTCAGCAGTAGTGATTATTCTTTCTGGTGATAGTGGAGTGGTCCTGGTTCAGTGTTTTGTGATTCACTTCGATAAAATGTGTTGTATAATGTTTTAATTCACTTTTGTCAATAAGGTCGAAAATTGCACAGTTCGTCTCGTTATTAAGAATTATTTGTTTTATAGGTTTAATTAGTTATTTCACTCATTTTCTGTTCCGTGGTAATTTAGTTTAATGTTTGTATGGGTTAATTTCACTGAATTTAAAGTTTAAGTTAAGTTTTTAGCAATTCACGATTTTCACCGTAGACTAGGCTTACTGAACGAACGCCATTCTTGTCTTCGCTATAGGTTAATATTAGCTAAAATCTCGTTCAAGTGTGCTTGACAAAGTCTAATAATCAACTGTTCTAACTTCTTTCGTCATCTGAAAACGTCTTAGCCAATTTAATATTAGCAATACATTGTTTTAAATCTTTTTCGTTTTCGTTACATGTATGAAATTTACATTATATTACTGAATATATTTTTGCTATTATTTAATTTTATTAAATACTAAATACATAATCTCTTTCTTTAGTTCATTCTGCTTGATTTGATACCAAATAAGATATTTTTACAAAGTTTTTTATCTAAAATGCTATATTTACTTCATTTTTAAAATGTAGGCTTTAAAAATTACTTCTTGTTCTTCTCAAAATGTTTGCCATTTTATATGTTATATTTATGATTGTACTAAATCTCAGATTGAAATAAAATGTTTATCTTTCCTTAATTTCTTGTAATTTTATTAATTGGTTATCTTTTTAAATATTATTCTTTAATTTGTGCCTCCCCCCTTTGAATTTTCAGTTATTAAATTTGCATTTTTTCCAATAATTCTTCCTATCTTTTTACAATATCTTTCTAAAGTATAGTTCCAGTTATAATACTCTGTGACTGATTTACCTTATATAAATTTCATCAGTTTAATTAGTTTACTGGACTTGATTCATCAATTATAATGTAGTTGAGATTTAACATTTGGCCTAGATTTTATCTGTTTTACATACAAAGTTTTTGAATAATACAGCTTGTTTATACCCCTTCTGACCTTCTTTCTAATACAATATTAATTGAAATTTCCTTACTTAACTATTAGAACATTTAGTATTGAATTCATACTATTAATACATAACAAATATTTGACATTAATAAAGTGGTATTTAAACTCAGACATTTTAGTCTTGATTATTACTAGAATAACACATAATAAATATTTTATAATAAAAGAATGGTATCCACACTCAGACATTTCATCCTTGATTAACACTATTAAATATAATAAATATTTTAGAATTATAAAACATTACACTTTATTTCCAACATTTAGGTATAGAGTTCATTGATTTTACTAGAAACATAACACATCTGTTCCTTCATTTTTTAACTTTTCTTAAAATTACTTTTGTGCAGTCTTATCTGTTTTTATTTTATATTAGGGATGTATCCCTTGTCACTTCACTTATTAACTACCTCCTCTCTATTTATCTTTCTCATTTTAGTGAATGTTGTTAGACAAAGAGTGGCATTTTCTTCGAAACATTAGTATTTGATTTTCATAATACTATTCTACCAAATAGTATTTATGAAGTTAAATTAAAAACTTTAAAGTTGTTAAAAGGTACACATTTACTTAGTTTAAGCATTTCATACACTTTATTGAAGTTTATCTACTATAATAAAATAACTTGCACTGGTCCCCTGTTATTTCTTGATACTATCACTAATCAGTTTATAGTTTTATATTATCAAGAATTTTATTTATAGAGGATTCTTAAGATTTGTTTTTATTCATTATAAAATAACTTTCATGGGTGCACTTTTACTTATACCTCTAAACACTTTTGTTTACATCTACTTTAGATTAGTTTCTGTTTTTGGGTGTTATACTTTCGTTGGTGACTTTTAATCTCTTTTGGGGTTTTTATTTTCTTCTTACTGGGTTTCCCTTGGGTATTTCTTGTATTATTCTTATCCTACTACCTTCTTTCTTCAAAATCATTCCCTTTTATTAGGTATTTCGGTTTGTTCAGGGTATTTACTTCCTTATTCATATCCTAGCTTGTTTCTTGAAAAACAGTCTTTATTTTAGGGGTGTCTGTTTGTTCTGGGTTTTGCCTTACTTACTGATTCTCATTCTTTGTTTCTTCACTACAATATAGTTTTATTATGTACGTTGGTTTGTTCTGGGTATTTCCTTACTTTATTTTAGTTTTTTGGTTTATTTTTCATTAGTCATATTTGTTGCATAGTTGTTTTTTCTTTATTTTTATTTCTTCAAATTATGATTGTACTTTATTGTGATACTTATTTGTTTTCATTTGGATTTTTCCTTGATAGTTATTTTAATTGATATTTATTTATGATCATATTTCATTCATTATTAAGTGGATAATCTGTCATGCTACAATATTTATAATGAATTTACCTCAAGATATTTTTTTTCCTTATTAGGAAAACATAATATGTATATATTCCTACGTATCAGAACAAACCTTTATTTACAACAATCCCAATGACGTCATGCAATGATGACGTCGTACAACGTGACGGTAAATAAAATGTTACAGAAAGTTTCAAACGATGTCCAGCTAAAAGACATTATCATGTCAAAAGTTTTGTGATGCATAAATAATTCTTGGATGACATTTTATTGTAAACCATGAGGGAGCGTAAACTTTCATGACAAACTCAGCTAGTTTTTTCAACTGCGGGGTTGCATCAAATGATCAATATATAAACGTAAATTCGGTTTGCCATTGTCAGCCATCTTGCATGGAAGATTTTTTCAGGGTTTCAGCTTGCCAACTCTTGGGGGAATTCGCCTGTTAGTACAGCCTGACATATATCCCAGAGATATTTCTTGTCGGTGCTCAACTCATTACAATCAACCTCTGGGAAAATACTATCTATTTTATTGTACTCAACAACTGGTGGTAAATCTTGACAACTTGTTAAACGTTTTCCTATTGGACCACTAAAAGAAGTAGGTTCAGAAGTTGGACCATCGGGGGCAACCATGACTTTCCTAAGAGGCAATTCGTTTAAATGAAGCAAACAAACCACTGCTTGTACTGGGTGTTTTAAAGCATTTTCGAACAATGAAATTGATCCATTAGAGGCTCCAGTATTTGTTGCGGTACCATCACAACCCAGAGCTTTAATAGTTTTCTCATCAATGCAGTTTTCTTTCATAAATTTTAGTATTGATGATACTATGTCTTTCCCAGAGCCACTGTCTGGAGTTACGTGTCCTAAATATGTTGAATCTGGTTCTTCAACCAAAGATATGTGTTCTTCTTGTATAGTTTTCCGGACAGATTTACCACGTACAATTTCTTTATTTATTGTTTCATCTTTTCGACCATCAAAATAGAGTGCAATTATTTCTGAGGTGCGAGTTAAACTAATACCTTGACGGTATTTCACCCTTTCACGAAAAACCTTCGATTTATCTATTACCCCTGCCTGATTTTCTGGCGTTACAACATTTAAATCCTGCAAAAGAGCACTTGCTAGTTGAGCTCCTGCTCTACTGGAAATGGCTGTACGGTCACATGCTCTAGAAAAAGAGGGTAGATTTTCTGGCAGCCTTTGTTTCACTGAAATACTTGAACTTTCTGGCTTTTTCCCTGGTGAAAGCATTTTACTATCAAATACACTTTCATCACTCGAACTCTCTGACATTGAATCACTTTCAATAACGTTGCCTTCATGTCTCAAACTCAAAACTGGGGTCTTTGTTGGTTGGAGACTTCTATTTAGCTCGCATTGCAAAGACTTTTCCATTATTTTACTAGGTTTCTTGAGTTTTTTACTCTCTAGTGCATCACGACCTCCGATAATCATAACCCTCAGGCTTCTTTGGTCGTTCAAGTACTCATGCTCCAATGGTGGCACTTTTCTTGGAGCTTGACACAAACAGTTCTCTAAATCATTACATTTACAGGAACAAATATCAAAAAGACTATTTACAATGTCTGATTTGAACTTTTCAACTGACGTTTTGAAGCTTTTTGGATTTTTTGTGTTACACACTGACGATTTTTTATCTTTTAACATCGCTCGTGTAGTTTTTAAAATCATAAAAACAATGTTGTTTGTGCTTGAAACGGGAATGGAAGCCTTCTTCCAAATTTCTTCTAGCTTTCGAGCCACTCGCATTGCAATTACCTTTTTTTCTGGTTGAGTACATCCCTCAGATTTCAGTTGATTTCTCACCCATTCAAAATACCGTAGCACATCAACTTTAGTAGGCAAAACATGGATAACACTTATATCAACAGGTTGACCGATTATCGGTGCAACAGTAGTTTTTCTTGTAGAATAAGTTAGTAGAACACCGCACTGAATTCACCACACACAAACCACAAACTCGTTAACTATCAACGCACGATGAACATACACAAGGAGCTAAGAGCCGACTGACAAAGGAAGCGAGGATGATCGAGGGGTAGCGGAGAGGGAGTGGGAGAAGGATCACGTGACTCGCATGACGCCTTCGCGTGGCACCTTTCTCCAAGGTCGCGCGGAAGCGACATGACTTGACGTTGACACCTGAGTGTAGTATTCGCCATTTCATAAAATGATATTCTCGCTATTTTCAAACGCTGTACTGCTATACCTAGACTAAAAATAAAATAATTGAAATTAACCTAAAGGATGGGTTGAAAATTGAAAAATATGCGTATTTGGTAAAAAAATTAAGGTTTTCATGTAGATTCCGGGAGACCTAAATGTTACATGACAGATATAATTTTTTTTTTACTGTTAGCTAACATTCTAAACTTTACATTTTTGTACTTGAAAACAGAAATTTGCTTTATATTTATATTTTTAAAAAAAATTGAAAATCTACGTTTTTGACAAAAAAATTCAAACTTTAGGCCATTCCGGCAGACCTAAATATTTTTCAATTTGACTAAAATTTTTTTTGGTAAATATGTGACCATAGTGACAACTTTTTATCAACTTGAAATTTTGAATTTCAAAAGGAAGTTTTTCGTTATACACCCTAGTATACAAAACCCTTTAAACACATACTACTTCTATTTACTGGTTCTTAATATGTATTAGTTTATACATAAGACCATTACTTCACTTTCTGCCTTCCCCACTGGTTTATAACATGATCTTTGATCATCACTATTTCCTTCTTTGTACACTTATCATTTCACTCCCTTATAATATAAGTTTTTACAATTTTTCTTTAGACTAATGCACATATTTTTTACTCTTATTTATACAATTGTATTGAATTTTCTATAACTTTACCTACTGTCTGATCTTTTCTCTTTAATTATCATTATTATTATTAATTTATGGAGTATTTTTTATTTATTTTTTACCTGGTTATTAACATGTTTTTTAGTTTAGTTTCTTTTGTTATTTTTATTTTCAGTTCTTCATGCATTTATGTTATTTTGTAATTAGTGTGGTCTTCACTATCTTGTTGCTTATTTCATGTCTTTATTTTAATTAGTTGTTTCGTCGTTCGACTTGTTTATACCTCTCACTTACCATATCTATTCGGTTTATCACGTTATTAAGTTCTCCTCTTCTAATTTTCATCATAATTACGATATTACATTTCTTTAACATTTATTTTTCTTCATCCATTGTTTTGTCTTAGCATGGAACCAGAATATTCTGCTTAATACACACTTATTTGTAAGTTTCCTTTCATTTATCATTTACACTAGTACTAGTTAACTATGGTTTCTTTATCTTAACAGTTCTTATATGCATGGTGATAGTATGTATCGTCACAATATTTACAAAATTGGTATATAGAGTCTATCATAGTCACTTTTATACTCTCTTTTTAATTAATTCATGAACATGAATGTTGGCGAGTAATATGGTTTTGTGTCACCTTATTATTGATGAGGTGATACTCTGTGACTCCTCGTCATGATCCTGAGTCCTGTGTCCTTGTCCACCGTCGATCCTCCGTCGTCCTCTGGTCCTCCTGGAATCCGTAATCTCCTCTCCTGGCCGGTCAGAAACTCAGATGACTCGTACAGTGTTACTGCTCTATACCTACTCGGATATCAGTCTTGAATATATTCACAGAAAGAATAAAACTTTGCTATGCAGTCGGGAATAGCCTTCGGCTGCACACATGTTCTCGTAGACTGCCCCGAGTCTCGCGATGCCTCGCTTATTTATAGTGTCGGACGCAAAAATCATGTTTCGACAATTCTGAACAAGATTTGAATTATCAAAGTTTGTTAAGGGTCCCTTTACAGATTTGTTTATTTCATTCGCAATTATTTTAATTCTTTTTGCAACATTCGAAGTCTTTTGGTTACAACACTAAGTTCAAATAATCGGTATTTTTCTTGTGTATAATCATGTATTAATAGTTTTTGCATATTTTAATTATTACGATTGTTATTTACTTTGCATAAAAGTGCATTGTTTGTTTCGCACTAGATTCTACACATGTGTACGTATTTATATTAGTAATAAAGTGGCGTAATTCATTTTGTCATATATTTCGCGCAGTCGCCAATATTTAAATAAATTAGTTTGTTAATTTACATTTATTCAAGGGTGGAGTCAAGCTGATTCGTGCTTGTTTCACATACACACATCACTTACACTGTACTACACTTCCAGTATCTCGAATAGTAAATATCAGACTCTCATTTTAAATAATATCGACCAATATAAGCTTCATTATTCAGCAATTAACTTATATAATTTATAAAACTTTTAATTTCTCAATTCAAAATTTTTTAATTTATCGAGCCCAGAACGTTGCGGCGCTAAATTCTATGCGATGTACCAGGTCACATAGAAGAAGTAGTCGATAATCAGATAATGGAATGCTTCGGTTTATTAAAGATTTTCCTTAAATTGCACAAATATTTTACTAACGCTTATGATAACACACACAAATTAGCTGACTTCCTGATACAAATTAATTTAATTAATCGTTGTGTTAAAATAAAATTAATTACTGCTTCTGTGGCAATATAAATTAACTAACAGTTCCTTCTGCAAAATAAAATTAATTAACAGTTTCTGATGAGCTATTCTTTATACTTAAAATAATTCTTTCCTACACTCTAATTACATAAATCTTAATTCCTACAAGTTTTACTGTGTCTTTTAGTTTATAATTGTTTTGAGTTTATATAAATGGTTTCACTTTCATTGTTTGATGAACGATGCGGTGTTACTCCTCTTGTTCCTGATACTCGTCAATAGGTGTTTCTTTCAGGTAGACGTTCAGGATACTGCTGTTCTCCTGTTGTTCCTTCAGGATCTCTTCCTGCTTTCCAGCTGTCAGGGTCGTTCCCGGGCTGGGTACTTCTACGAACAGTGTTGAGTTACTAATTATTAATGATTTATGTGCTGTATAAAGTAATACTCACTTTGGCCAACTTGAAGTGTTTATAGAATCCTAAGCGGACAATCTTGAACTTTACTGTACTAGCACTCGATATTATTTCAGTCACGAACTTTGTTACATGTGCTCGCCACTCTTGATAGACCAATCGTCCTAAATCAGAGGAAACGCTTACACGTTATTTAGTTCAACGAGACTGCTTCTTCTGCGATCTAAGCTAGACTGCCTTTCATTCTGTCACGGATCAAATCAACTAATGTATTAGCCAATTTCAACGTATTTGGTCAAAACTTTCCCTCACCCTTACGGCGCTATTCCAGATAGCGTTTTTCAAGTAACATATTGTCTATGAACAATGTAAAACGTGCAAATAAAACCAGTATAATTTTATTGCTTTTCTTTTGGGTCATGAAACCTTTTTCATGAAAAAACTCATATATTTCTTTCTTTAAATACCAGATAGGTCTTTATTTGATGCACATTCTGGTGTAAGTCTTATGTCGGACATTTGATATACACGAAGGTATTTAATTTAATCCGTTTTTTTATTGTTATTTCGTAACACAGATATTTACACGCGCACTCGCCATATGCCTATGCATATGTTCGCACTACTTCACAACACACATTATTTTTTGTACAGTCAAAAATTAACTTGATCTAACAATTTTGACATGAATATTACTGTCTATTTGACAATGTCGCAACATGGAATCTTTACTTCAACCAATTCTTATTGTAACATGATACCATATGTCAAGAGTGAAATTATTATTTTATACACAAATCTCACCTATTGCAATATGTGTGTGTGTGTGTGTGTGTGTGTGTGTGTGTGTGTGTGTGTAAATGTTAATTATTTTTAAGTAACCCAAGTTACACCTTTCATTACATCATTTACTTCATGTAAGATCACCATCATGTTTAAACAGTCATATTATGCAAAGTATTTGCCTTTTAAAAAATAAAAAAATTATTTGCTAATAAGTTTTATTTAGTATGTCTACCTTTATTTGCTAAATTCAATATATTTCGGTTATTAAACAAATATAAAATTGTTCAAAAACTCAATAAATTAACCTAACATTCAAAGTCTAATAAAATTGTTCAAAAACTCAATAAATTAACCTAACATTCAAAGTCTGATATTTAAAAAAAGTCATAACTGAAAAATCTTATAAACTTTAAACGTGGTCAAAATGATATAAACTACCGATCTACGCTAAGAATTATTCTTAATTTTTACTTAATAATCAATTACAGCAGGAAAATTGCCAATTTTACGAAAAAGTATGAAGACCGCACGTGTTTTTGGTATCACAATTGGGTTATTTTTACTAATATTATGATGAAACAGAATTCCTTTGAAAAGCAGTTTGAAGACTATGAATATAATTTATGGGTACTCTTTTAATTAGGTGAATATTTTTCATACCGGTTATAGCGATCGGAAATTTTTGAGTATATGGAAGTAAGAAACGTCAAACTTTTTAACCATAAATCAGTTACTAGACACGAGTTATTCCAAAAGGCGTGTGAAACTTCATAGGAGCGTAACTAATTGTTACAGGGGTAAGCGTAAGACCGTTTGAAACAGCATGATGTCCGCCTACAAATTGTGAAAAACGGATAGCATACTGTTCTATCAGACAAACTGTCAAGTATTGTGAACTCAGAATTTATAGTGGGATATACAGGATATCGCACATGTGTGTAATACTATTGTATACTAGTTGTAAGTACTCGTAGTATTTCAATAATAAATGTGAAAAGAAAAGTGAAAACGTTTGGTGGGTGAATGGAGTAAACGAGAGTTTCCGTGAAAACGTATTATTCTTTTACAGTATACGATCGTGTTGGCGACTGAGTGTCCACGACGAATACAAAAGAAAATCCGATAAGGTACAGATCCCGTGATGCGACAATAGAGTTGTAAGAAACAATATCTCACCGCAGGGAACCTAGTTAAAACTCTTGCACAAAGCCAGGAGCGGAGGAACGTGACAGCCCTTGTTCTAAGATATTTATGATAGTTAGCATTGTAACGTAAGTTAGTGAGATCATCAACGTCAATCAGTTTGACGTGGGACTTGAAGGGTAGGTTTGAACACGTGCCAACGGAGAATTTATTATCCTACCATAGGAGGTAGATAGAAGGAAGAAGGCGATTGGCGATATAGACCAGTTCAATAAGAAGGGGAAGGTTCTGTCCAATGACCAAATGCGTTATGTAAGGTAGGCGTTATCTTCTAAGAAAATATAGAGTAGATTGAAAATTTAGGATAAGAGAAGATCGGACATACCAATCGGAGTTGAGTTTGTCTAAAGTGGGAATTTTGACGGTTGAGATTGGAAATTTTGGTGGTGGAAGGAACGGAGAATATATATTGCAAGACTTAGAATCTAGAGAGAGTTTTTTTTTTTAAATCAGTTGTACATAAGACTGTAAGTCAGTTAGTTAGAGATATGTAGCAGTTTTTGTCAGTTTTAATTTTGTCCCAGTACTCCAGTATGTTAGTTAACGGAGAGTATTTCGGAGTTAGTTAGTGAGTGAGTAAGTCAGTTTTCTCTTAGAATCGCAGGAGACAGTTATCTCAGTATCTCGATACTCCAATAAATTAATTGAAGTCAGTTACGTTAGTTAAACTCAGACGGTATAACACAAATCTCCAGTAGCATCGGTATATCACGCAGTACTTTGTCGAGTTTAATCAATTTTCACGTGGTATCAGATGATCAACGCAATCTTATGAGAGATAGTAATTGTTTTGAAATCATGTACCATGTAACAAGACGGTCTTAATTTGTGATAACAAGTGATAGTGAATATTGTGGAGTAAAAGCAAAGGCTATTGTCATCACGAGATTAGATCACGTCATGGTGAAAAGTGATGATTACAGTGTGTGAATTAGTGCCACAGTCAGGAGAGGAGGACCGAGTGCGGGATCAGCAAACAAGTAAAGTAACAGTACATAATTTATTTCTAGAAAGCTCATTCGGCCAACTCTATTCAAAGAACCTCACGTAAAGCTGTAAATTAAATACTTTATCAAAATATTTAAGGTAATGAATCCCTTAAAGCATTCGTAAAGACACATATGTCTTACACGACAATTCACTCCTAAAATTTCAAGCAAACGCATTCTCTTTTCTATAGGAAGCATATAATTGTGTTACAAATACGTTAAGATATTTAATGTATATATTAAGAATTGTTTTATTTTATGTATGTTCTGTAGAAACAATAATCCTATAACTATGTATATATAGAAATGTTAATATCATGAAGGATAGAATCATACGTATTAAACGACCATTTATACAAACTTATGTCTAATTTATTTCATTATAGAATTAAACCAATTACAACATCATGTTAATTTGATTATTGAGAAGACTATATAAGTAGTGTTATAAAAGGCTTCCAAAAGTAGCGTTAAACAAATTCAATCAAGTTAAATTCGTAGAAGTGGTAACTGACGGTCCGATGCGGGGCTTTACAAATAAGAGTATTTCATATTACTCTGAATTATCTTATTACTCGCCATCTTAAGAGCTGATAACTTGGATAATTATACAAAAGGTATTACACAATTTTCTAACATTGTATATGGCACTTAAACGTGCGACATAAAAGAAAGCTAAATTCTGTTCAATTATGTTAAATACAACTCAATACTTAATTAAGTTAATTAATTATATAAAACAGAGGAAAAGAGTTTCTCATTGGGTACAATGGCACCGCAACTTGGGGCATAATAAATACGAACACGAGAACCGTATAAAACGTTAGATTACAATGGCGCCACAACTGGTGGGGCTTATAGAATAAAAGATAACATCATCACAGTAGTTATATATTTTTGGTATAATATTTTTCATTATTTAATTATAGTAAATCGCAGTTAAAACAATTAGTATCACTTTGCACTAATTACAGATAGGACTACTACGCACAATGTAATTGGTACAAAACGATTAACAGCTCTACTCTTCCTCTATGACAATGTAAGGCGCAATCAAAGGCATCTCTTACGTCAGATAGAATCTAAGCACCGCAAGTGTTTTCTCAGTTATTGTAAAAACTGAAATATTCGAAGGTAATTACAGATTGAATTGTTATTTGATAAATCATTATGCAATACACATTGTTTTAAGTGTTACTAGTTGTTATGTTTCTTCATTGCGTTGCCGTAACAATATATTCATAATATTACAACTCGATTTAGTTAGATTTGATTAATTTCCTGACAGCTACGAGGATGATTTTTTTTCAGGAAATGTATTTTTAGTTAGTGTGGAAGACGAACGTGTTTTATGAGCTCGAATCGATTACTCCGAGCATACGGAAGTTTCAAGAATATAAAGGTGTGAAAACCCGATATTCCCAGTACGTGTCTGCAGTTACAACAGCAACTTGGACGACTGCCACACAATTGTAACGGCCCATTGTTAAAAATGTGATATGTCGTCGGCTTTTCACGTTTTCCCGAATGACTAGCTCTAATATTGAAGTGTGTAAGATGAAAGCCAAATCAGAACTGTTTTTGGAAGACATTATTGAGTTTCTCCTGTATCATTCTTTATCTAACGTGAAGTTTTAAAAACAACACTTTTTCAGTTTAACACTCATCGTTTTGTTTTTATGTAAACCAAATGTAGGCAATCGCCCATTCTACAATGAGACAACTTCAGTGGCTCGACTAAGATAGAGCGCAACGTCTTGGGCCACCACTAATTATGGAGGAGAAAGTAAGAACATGAAATATGGTAGAAACGAGAGACAGCAAAGTTTTCCTTATTGCGTGCTACTAATCTCCATTGGCTGCTGTGTGAACTATTCGTCTTTGCCCATTCTAAGTGTGCAGTGAGTCGGTTACAATTGTTATTCGAGAGAGGTGATGCTTATTTTTTGTATTTCTGTCTTAAAGAAAATTTGTATACAAGTTTTCAACGGTCGATAACTGTGAACGTTTCTAAGATATAAACAACTCACCAATGTAAGTTTTACTATAACAACAATTATTTTATGCCATCCGTAAACTACAGGAAACAAGGCTGTCGCTGACATAAATTTTCACGTAACCTAGAAATAACTAGTGGTATTAATATGAGCTAACTATATGATGGTTATACGAGATACTTTCCATAAACAGCCTAAGAAGATAAAAACTAAGGAGCCCTAGAAACAGTAGATCTACTGTACCTCCAGAGACGATTGTGTAGACCTATCATTACGAGATTCCGATGTTGACTGCTTTCCCCAAACTGGTCAATCTCCTCCCAACTCACAGGATGCAGCGTGTATGTTTAGTGATGGAAAATATTCCGATGACTGTCGTGGTTAAATGTAGATTGAATGTTTGGCATTGTATTTGTGCACTCATATTGATTGTGCTGGTTTAGAAACTGACAATTATGTGTGTGATTATTATGTGGATGTTAACGCTCACATAGTGTCTCATATTACTATGAAGTTTTGTTTTTTCCATTTTATGACACAAGGTAACAAAAAAAAAAAAAATATATATATATATATATATATGTTAAGTGTATCAAACTTAACACTTAGTACATAAGCCCTATTCACCAAACTATTAAAAAAAAAACCAGCATATATCATCTGACTAATTATATGTACATTTTACGTATAATTAAAGTACATATTGTGTTGGAAACGTAATAGGTATCCCATATTCCTACCTTCTTCTTTACATTTATTCCGCCCATAATGTTAAAAACAAATCCAAAATTGACGGCAATATATTCCCTGTTCAACAAACAAAAAATTACAGTAATTTACAGAAACTGAAACGTAGTATGTTACACAAAAGTGTTTAACATAATAACAATTTACTGTCGTTTCAACATAGTTTATTTTATAACCAAACTGTCGCCTTATTTAAAACTGGCTTCCAAACTTCCGGAATATTTATAACTCCTTCACTGTTAAAATTATTCATATTTTTGGAAACATCTATGGCCTGTCTGATCATCTGAGGAAATTAGTTACGAATATTTGCTATGATCGCCGTTTCTTCAAACACGATGTGATGTTACGTAGGCCTACATATCTGTGATCCGCTAATGCTGATTTATCTGTGGCCCCTTTCTTCGTTTTCCTTATGTATTTTGGCACTCTCGTAAGCACATGTCTCCGTGTTTCATAATGTACACATCACCACAACTACACGCGACGCTATGTACACAGGAATGGAAGAGGTCTTTTGTCAACGGTAACTTGTTGTTTTATCTTCCTAATCGGCTTGAATATAGGCTGTATTTTAAGTTTCTCCAAAATACGCCGATTTTATCAGTAATCCGTATCTTATAATTGGGGCAATTTTTACGTGCATACTGCAAGTAAGAGCGTCGACCTTTTACTCCAGCCTGAATGGATCAGGACTGATTTCTTTTCTTGTAGGGGACTTCTTACTGTTTCTGTGTAAGTGCTTTGTATAAGCCTGATTTCTGTGTGGCTGTAACCATTATTGTGAAGCGCTTTGCTTAGCATACTTTGTTCTGTAGTTCAGTTTTTCTTGTGTAACATGTATTTTGTTCTGTTTATTAATGAGGCAAGGATTCCTTGATTTTGTGCGGGATGGTGATGTGAGAGCTTCCCCAGTCTGGCTTCTTTGTTCTCCTCATTTCTAAGAATGGAATTGATTTGTTAACTTCCACCTCCATGTTGAACTGAATGTTCTGGTAGGCCTATATACTGTTTACGTGCTTCAAAAACACGCCCAAAGTGTCTGCTTTATGAGGCCACTCTGCCACATCTCATTTACATAACGGAGCCATACAGTCGGCTTCAATTCTGCTTCAATTCTAAAGCTCCTTTTACGAAATGGTCTATATACAAATTATCTGCAACCGGTGATAGAGGAAAACCCATGACTACTCCTTTCTATCTGTCCAATACGAAATGCGTCGAACTGAGACAAGCCTATGAATGCTAGGCTTATCACATTATTTTTTTTATCAATTCCACGGTCTCTGGTATAGGTGCTTTGGAAAACAAAGAGTACTAATCAAATCCGGCCATAAACTTATCAGTCTTCAATCGTAGCAATTTGCAGTCCGTATAAAGTGTCTCGAATCTCTTACAGAGTAGCTTCTTATTTTCACATATACCCTCAGGCGTTTTGCTATGAACTCGGATAAGTTTCTAAATTTGTCAAAATGACTATTTGTCTCACCGGCATTTCTTCTTTGTGTATTTTATAATTTCTTCTTTGTGTATCCGTATAATTTCGGTGGTACTGGAACAGAATTTTTAAGAAACTTTTTCGTTATCTTATTTATATCCAAAACTGTCGTTATTAATTAAAATTAGAATCGTTTAGTTTTGTACTGTTAAGAAAAGAAATTACAATACTGGTTAATAATTTGGGTATCAGCAAACAGGAAGAAGAAAAGAAGAATACTCATTTGTCAAATGTAATTTACTTTTGGCAGCAAGCCTCTTAAATGCATAATACGCGTGCAGAATATCAGACGACATACAGTTGTCATGAAATTTGTAATGCAATCGGCCATTTGATGACTGACGAACATTTCAGTTTCTTTCTTATTAAGTAAACACAAGGCTACGTCTAAAGTCAAAGACTTGTTGTTACGGGAGACGACTATGAGTTACGTATTACCGATGTAATATACATGACACTGCTTCATAATATACAATGTATATTAAGTGAATATGTATTGCAAAATACTAATATTTCTGTTAAACTAATTGTTGTCTTTAAAACATTAAACGCTTCAAACAAATTGTTGTCTTTCACGCAATTCTTATTTTATATAAAATTGTTGAAGCCAGTAATAAAACATATTATTTAAATGAAATAGACTTAAATTAATTTACAATGACAAAAAATAAATTGTATATATAATTGTATATATACTTATTTGTTTATTATAAAAATAAAAACTATTCATAGTGGCTACGAACGACGCAATGTGAATGTTTTTCAGTCAAATAGTTCATTGGAATCTGGTGTGTAGTGTTCACTAGCTGTTCGAAACAATTGCTGGTAAACTAATATACGCAACTTAGGTTCTATTTAATGACGGTTAAATTTAGCATAAATCGTTTGGTTACTGAACTTTGAACAAAGGGAACCTGACGAAATTCCCCACTTAATTACACGAAACTGTTATTTGAGACAGGAAATTATTTTGTTATTCTCAACAGCCTCTTTGATTAACTCCTTAAGCGAGTAAAGACCTTAAAATACTGGGACAGCAGTCTTAGCTAGAGCAAGAATAACAGCATATTGTGATAGCACAGGTGTAAACATATCGCCTGTTGTATGAAAGAAGAACCGGCCTGTGATACTGAAAGCCTTTAAAGGTAAGGAAATCAACAGAACGATCTTGTGAGTTCAGAATGTGGTCACTCATCAATATCCGACTTGAGATCGCCAGAAGTGTAATAGTGGACTCTATCTTTAACACAGGATCAAATTATGCATTGACTACAATTTCAGAGAGGTAAGTATGTCATTACCAACGCCAGAGGTTTATGCAGTTTTTTTTACGTGTAATAAAGAAAACCGATTATCATGGATGCTGACGTGAAAACATCAATGAAAGCAACCAAAAAGTGGCATCTAAACGAAGTAATTTCAGTCACTAACCATTAATAAGGGCTTTTATTTCAACAACATACTATTTATCTTATGCATTAGACTTTTGTGTTATTGAGTTAGTTAAGGTTATTTTGTGTTATAATTACATCACACTCCTTCCGGTTAAGGACTCTCTATAAAACAAATGATTTAGGCTAACTTTGACACGGTAATTATGTCAAAGTACGCTTTTACTGTTTGTATGAATAAGGGTAGAATGTTTTATCTGATCAGTAACTGATAAACATCCCAGACACTTTTCATAAACATTTTTCTTAGCCGTGATGAGAGAAAATTGCTTCAGAAGATTTTTAGTAAGTTATTTTTGCATATTTGTTTGATACTTTCAGAAAAATTTAAATTAAAGCTTTTTAAACTAAAACCATCTTTTTATATAACAAAATGCAAACATATTACCTATAATAATTTAAAAATTGTTACCTATTATTAATAATAATTACCTATTATAATTATTAAAATAAGTTAATTATTCCCTGTAATTATTAGTTATAATTTACATTTCACTAATGTATTTTGAAAAGTATACTTTCAAAATTTCAAATATCTACTTTTAAAATAGAGTTCCTAAGAGTTTCATGACCGGCGTCCACATAGTTGGAAACGCTATTACACGGATTGTTGAGCCGTGGTCTAGAGTTTGTTTTGACAGACTTTCGGCCTCACCATCGGAAGCCACCGTCAGTGTCGGAAACAATTGGCACGGTGTCCGCCAATTCACCCCAGTGATGGGGTAGAGACTATATATTTTGCTTACATTCTTTTTATGCATGGCGGTAAGATATCCCCAGACGGGGGCAGCGTAAGTAATGAACGGCAGCAGATATGCGCTGACGATCATTTTGGCCAATTTCCTTGTCATAGCCAAGCTGACCAGAAGTGGAAACAATAGGCTCAGACGAACGGACGCTCGCTTATGAACTGTCTGAACGTGGGTACGCCAGGTGAGCCGACGATCTAGGTGTACACCGAGGTACTTCACTTCTTTGGAGCAGTGCAAGTACGTTCTGCCAATACGAAGTTGCCTCCGCGGGTTCTTCCAGCGCTTAGATAATAGGATGGCTACAATCTTGGTCGCGTTTAAAGACACCTTCCAGCTATCCATCCAGTCCCCGAGCGAATGGAGCTGGCGCTGTAGTCGTAGAAAGGCCAATTCTGCGTTACGATCAGCTGTAAATACAGCCGTGTCATCTGCAAATAGAGCTACCTGGACTCCAGGCTCACGGTACGTCGTTGACATAGACTAAGAACAGGAAAGTGCCGAGCACACTTCCATGAGGGCGCCGGCAGTGATTAGCCCCTCGGAAGAGACAGAATAAACTACTTTCACGCAGAAGGTCCTTTCTGTCAGAAAGCTAGCGATCAGATGAAGGTAGCAATCTGGAAGCTGGACTTCCCGGAATTTGCATAAAAGCCCATCGTGCCATACGTTTTCAAAGGCTTCTTCTACGTCTAGGAAACAGCCAACGGTCTGTTTCTTCCGACACCCGGCGTCCGTGTCGTACTCCACCATTCTCATCAGCTGATGAGTGGTGGAGTGCCCAACACGGAAGCCGAACTGTTCGGGGACCAGTTAGATGGTCTCTTACACGACGTTGTACGAGACGCTCGAGCGATGTATGTACATTCCCTTGATACTAGCTATGTATGGCCATACATGGCTAGTATCAAGGGAATTACGGCCCACTCAGTATAATTAGAATAAATAAGTTCACGAGCATTGAACGTTTCAGCTTAAACAAAACATTAACAAGAAACATTAAGCACAAATGTCTGCAAACGATTGTATTTAGTTTTGTTTGCTTTAATATTCAGAAACAATGCCACTCGAACGTTGAGCAGAAGAACAAATGGGTTTAATTAGTTCAGACCACGGACTTATCTTACGTAATTGTCGAAATAACAACAGTTGTTGACAATTACTTTCCTATGTTTAGAAGAGAATATTCAATATATTCCTCCATACAGAACGGTGTTTCAATTTAAAAACAAATTGCATTTCTCCAAAGTGTATCAGACTGAGTATTCTGGATAAAATTGTCACTGAAATTTTATTTTTCAAACTGTTTTCCAACATTACAGTAAATCAGCAGTTGTAGACTACCATATAAGTATCTCTTTAATAACTAGTGATATCTTGTATTTATATTCGTGTAACTAAGTATTTCTAAGGCCTTTCAACTTTAACAATTTTTAAATATGATTAATTTATTTTCCTCGTAAAAGTTTATTTTTTGGTTTCACTACATTGATCATCACCAACACTGCCTCCTAATCCCCCTTGACGATCTGAGTATCTGATTTCGCACAATTTTCTGAAGCCGAATGCTTGTTCCTAACGAGTTCCATAAACTTACTAATTTCAGGATTATCTCTTTCTAATAATTTTTATAAGTCTGCTATGTGATACTCGGATAATAAATGAGTTTTTGTATAAAATATGATGTTTATTGTCAGCATCACCAGCTTTAATATTGGTAGACCAGAAGCTTTTCTTATCAGATAAACAGAAATTTGTAACTGTATGCAGAATCTGATTCGTTGCTCTATGTATTCTGTTTTCACTGTTCTTTGTTTACCAAGCAGTTTTTCCTAGTTTTTTGCTGTATCGACTATTTACGCGCGCGCGCGCGCGCGCACACACACAGGTAAATTATTTTTCATTCGATATATTTACAAACCCAAAAAAATATTTTTAACAATGAATGTATAAATTAGTGGCATCTGAGGTGGTAAAAATGATAACTGTGACTTGTCACAGTCTGTAGGTAGCGTTTAGTGTGCCTTTGATATTGTCGTGAACTTTGGCATTGTATGAATCAGTATCCATGATTACTAATATATTCTCCTTATCTGCTTTAATAATACTAGCTTTGTTGTTAGTTAATTTTGTTTTGGTGTGCCTCAAGGTTTTGTATTCTCGGGAAAATCGTGGATGTATAAATAAAATTATGTGGCTGGTTATCGTAAGATGTGATAGTCCTAGTGAATTTATTGTTTATTAATATGCGTGCATATTGATAAGGGGAATACATTAGTAATCATGGATACTGATTCGTACAATGCCAAAGTTCACGACTTTATTTCTGGCCATAATATTAGACAGTTAAACTCTGATCCTACCGATAAATATATCAAAAACCTTAACCATTGTATTAACAAATGTACAAGTTTGTTCAATGAAAATACACGACGCTATTTGAAGCCAATTAACGCGAAGGCTCCGATATTTACGGTACTGCCTATAATCCACAAACCACACACACCCATAAGACCGCTGGTTAACTTTACTACAGCCCCCGGTTTCAAAACGGCAAACATTCTTGCACGATTAATTAAAGACAATTTACAGTTAAGAAATAATCATAGCATAACAAATAATATGCATTTCATTAAAAAGATCAAAACCGTTAAATTAAAACCTAATTATAAATTGCTCTCATTTGATATAGTAGATTTATATAGGAATATTCCAACCGATGAAACTTTACAGTTATTGAGGGACAATTTACATAATAATGCTTCCATGAGTGCACAGATGATAGATGAGCTGATTGACTTGCTTAAAGTCATTTTAATGCAAAACTATTTCACATTTAATGGTTTATTCTATAGCCAAGATGATGGTCTAGCTATAGGCTCACCCCTCTCAGGCCTGTTGGCCGATGTATACTTAAATTTATATGAAAATACTCATCTACTAAATAATAACATATACACAAATAAGATAAAATTTTATTCACGTTATGTAGATGACACGTTCATTATTTTTGACGGTACTCTGAGACAAGTTGACTCCTTCAAAAATTTTTTAAATGGATACAACAAGAATATTCAATTTACCCTAGAGACTGAGCATAACACAATCAACTTTTTAGACCTGACCCTCACTAGACGAATGGACACATTGAAATTCAATATTTACAGGAAGCCCACTGCCACTAGCCATACAATACATGCAGACTCCCACCACCCATATTCACAAAAAATGGCAGCATATAATAGTTTAATCCACAGATTGCTGACAGTCCCCCTTGACAATAATGATTTTCAGGCTGAGCTAAATACTAAAAGATTTATCGCAGTTTCCAATGGTTGATAAATTATTAAAGAAACATAATAACATTCAACTTAAGCCTCGTTCACATAATGAAACACAGAAAAAGTTTATATCTGCGAAATACACGTATGTTATGCCAAACATTTTGTCTTCAGTGATGAACAATATTGGTTTTACTATATCATTCAGAACCAATAATAAGTTGATAAATATACTTAGACCAAAAATGCCCTTACCCATAGAAGAAAAAACTGGTCTGTAATGATTGCAACAGTTTCTATATCGGTCAGACCGGAGGAGGTTTTTATAAACGCTTCCGTGAACACATACCAAAAAAGATATATAATTACAATTATATAAAATCTAATTACACTCGACATCTGACCCTACGTAATCACAACTATACAGATTTTAAGTCTATTCTGATGCCATTGCACATATGCAACAAGGGCCGATTTATGAATTCCTTAGAAGAGCTTGAAATTTATAATGCATACAGTAAT
Source organism: Magicicada septendecula (assembly GCA_034769895.1). Taxonomy (NCBI): domain Eukaryota; kingdom Metazoa; phylum Arthropoda; class Insecta; order Hemiptera; family Cicadidae; genus Magicicada; species Magicicada septendecula. The sequence goes on from CM068367.1 coordinate 951,691,494, forward strand.
GATAGCAGTCGCGAGTTTGTTTTGAATGAACAATTGAACTTTGAATCTAACCGCCTGTATGATACCGCCTTGAGACTGCTCAACAATATCCGATCAGTAGCAGACAGTACCTGAACGGGTGCGCACCCAACAACAAGTGCACATAATATGCTTATATCTGCAATTTTATTTTTGACAAACACGTTTCTTGTGTGATGTGTGTGTTTTTAAGTTTTTAAATTTTAACGTCTGATGATGAGGCATATGCCTTGAAACGCGTAACGCAAACCAAATTGAGAAGTCACACGGCGGACCGAATATAAGGTAATAATTTACTATAATTATAAAAGTGACTTGGATACCAACACGAGCATGAATGTTAAGCATCATCTTGAGGAGAGACTAGTCCTCCCTTGCTACTATTGCTGTCTAATGGGTTATCTGCAAAAATAGGTAAGTTTCTCTGTTCAGTCTCACTGTTACTAATGCACCGATATTCTGAAGACTAATTTTCTGAAGTAGTTCAATAGCTATTATAGGCTACAATATGATAGGGTATAAACATTAAATGTAATTTTAACGATGAAGGGTTTTCAAGGATCGGTGAAAAATATATATATACTGTATCGGTCAATAATATGTGTCCTTTACACATACACACATAAGTGCACATTCACACACACATATACATTATCGAAACTAATTTATCATGCGTGTTTGATATTTTCTCTTGTATCCATACACAGGTCCAGATAATGACAATAAGTATTGTCGAAACGTCGACACAAATAATTTAAAATTTTTGACCGATCCTCGCAAAACCGTCATCGTTAAAATTCATAGATTGACGGTCACTACGAAATTAAAAAAAATTCATTAAATGTAATATATTCATGTAGATTTAGTGTATATTTGTCTGTATATTGTGTATGTACGTATATGTATATGTTACAGTGAATGTTGAAAACTAGTAAAGGTTAACAATGACTAGCGATTGTCAGCATTCACTAAACTGGTTAGTGGAAGTTGATGGTAAAATTTCGCGGTTAACTTTCACTAGTAAGTGTCGACCTTCACCAGCTGTTTGCAGGGAATGTTAAAAGTAGATCGGTTGGGTGTCATCGGTCTCCATCCCCACCATCTGACGACTGAAGATTGTTTCCCGCCCATTTATTGTTTTGATGCAGTTGCTGTGAGGTTATTGTTCGTTGAGTTGTTGAGCTTGTGTTTTTTATTGTTCAAAGTGTGTATTGTTAAGTGTATAATTTTGTAACTATGTCTAAATCCGTGCAATTTTATGAACAACTTAAAAGTGAACGTAACTTGTCCAAAGTGAATTCTGTGTCCATGGATAAGGTTAAGTACGAATTTCTAATTAATAAGATTAAAAGCGTAAAATCAAAACCTAATAAGGAAGGGAACGATTATAGATTTTTGAAAAGGTACGATATTATTGAAGTAAATGGAATCACGATATTAATATCACCAATTACAGAAGAAAATAGTATTAAGTATTTTGTATATGATGAAGAACTTATTTAAGTATTGAATGACGCTCATATTACTACTGGTCATGGTGGTCACGACCGTATGGCAAAACATTTAAAAGCTAAATACAAAAGTATTACCTACAAAGATATAATGATTTATTTAAATATTTGTGAGCCTTGCTTGCAGAAGCAAAAGAGCTAGAAAAAGGGAATTGTAGTAAAGCCAATGCTATTTAAGGATTTGAATCATAAATGCGAAGTTGATTTAATTGATTTTCAATCGCAACCAGATTGTGATTATAAATTTATACTAGTATACCAAGATCACCTAACAAAATTTGTTGTACGTAGACCGCTCAAGTCCAAGACGGCTGATGAGGTTTGTGAAAATATAATAGACATTTTTACATTGCTTGGGGCACCTTCAGTAATACAGTCTGATAATGGCCGGGAGTTTGTAAACAAAATTATGAATAAATTAGTTGATTTGTGGCCTAATTTCAAAATTGTCCATGGTAAACCTAGGCACAGTCAAAGTCAAGGAAGTGTCGAAAGAGCTAATCAAGACGTGGAAACATGCTTACTACGTGGATGCAAGATCACAAAACATCCCACTGGAGCCATGGTTTGAAATTCATTCAACTCATGAAAAATAGTGCATTACACAGTGGTATAAAAAGATCACCATACGAAGCGATGTTTGGTTGTCCACCTAGGCATTGATTAGCTTCTTCGAACATACCTATTGAATCCTTATCTAACGTGGAATCTGAAGAGGACCTTGAAGCTGTAATTAGGCAAATTAATGTTGGTGGTGAACACGAAACAGAAGAAATTCAGGTAGGAGAAAAAGAGAGCCCTGACGTGTTGGAACAAGATGAGAGCCCCGATGTGATAGAACAAAATGAGAGCTTGCTTTTAGAACAGGAAAGTTGGTTAGAAGATACTTCAAACAGGTTAACCGACCTCGACCGATCGACACTAGAAATAAAAAGATAGAGAGGAGGCATTCAACTGCTTAACAAACCAAGCAAAACGGATGAAACGTACATCAGACCAGTATCTACCACAGGTGGATAAAGGTTGTACTGTACGAATTCCAGTTCCTGATGTAGACCGTGGAAGAGGAGATTCCAGATCAGTTCTTGGTATCGTCTTGGACATAGTGGATGATACATTTTACCGACTTGGAACCAGAGATGGTGTGCTGAAGCAGCTATACGCTAGGTAAGTTTTATCCTAGGTAAAAACTAGTTTTTATGCTAGGTAAGGCCTTTTAAAATAACGAGATTGTTAGGGAAGTAAATAGACAGGGGATGGAAAGGGGTTAAAAATACAGCACAGTCACACCACATGCACATCAACACCACTAGGATACCCACACCACATGCACACTCATACAAATACTGCCCTTAATTAATCAATATATAATTTACAGATAATTTCAATTTTGCAGATCACAATTTAGTGCTTGTACTACAAACATAATAAAAGAAAGTGAAGTACCACTAGACAAGACAGTTTTTTTACGGACAATTGCAACAGCGCAATTAACTGGAAGTGGCCAAGGATTCTTTAAGTGCGCTTGCCAAACTAAGTGTCAAACAAAAAAATGTGTCTGCAAGAAAAATAATGTACTTTGTAACTCTAAGTGCCATAATGCATTACCATGCTGTAATAAATAAAATTAAATTCTAAATGAAGATTTTAAATGTGTTAAGTTGTTGTAGTATATAGTTATACTCGTATAAGTCAACCTTAACTAACCTATGTTCTTGTTTATTCCGACAGTAACTGCTAATTTATTCCTTTAGTATGTTTAGAGTTGGTACACGTTCCCTAAGGTGCAGTAAGGTAGGTTGACATTCCCTAGTAAAAGTCGACATTCACTAGTGGAAGTTGATTATGAATGATATTGTAATATGAGTATTCAACTTTCACTAAACCGTTCAGTGAATGTCGACCGTAACTAGTCACTGTCAACCTTAACTGAAACTTCAACATTCACTGTAACATATACATTCAGTAAGATCAGTGAGGACGCACGGCCGCGCCTCGTGCTTCTTCCTGTTGGGTGTCTGAACAGAAATACCCTCATACAGGGTTTGTCTTCTATACAACTAGCACATCATTTTTATCACTGTAGTCAAGTTCACAAAATTAAATGTATTGGTTTATGCATGAAAGAAGTACCGCAAGGTAATCTGTTCTCCTCCTCCTTTCACGAAAAAATAAACTCACCTTTTACCAGATTAATGCATATTATGTTATATTTCAAAATACAATTTTTATCATAATTGAGTAAGCATCATATATGAATATTTATTCATATAACGACATAAATTAACACATAATGATAATTCACACATTATACTATCGGTGTTAACTGTTAATACAAAGTACGAGTAAAATCAAACTTCAGCATTAAATAAAGGCACACACACACACAGACACACACACACACAGACACACACACACACACACACACAGAGACACACACATTTGCCGTTTAATATGAAAAGAGATAACGGTTTCGTTTTATAAACGTATCTTTTGTGATGTAACGTAACTTAAGTGCGTGGTGTGTGCACGAGCTGATTGTGGCAGTGAAATTATCAAAACGGCGTAGACGTACAAGACGTTACAGTTAAAATCGTTAAAATATTAAAAAAAAATATTTGTGATATTTGGGTATTCACGATCAATATGCAATGTCAAGTTTGTGAAAAAACGTTTTCAAAGTTAAAACCTGCTGGTAAAGTTTCTTTTAAAATGATTATTGAAGTAAACTAATGTATCCAAACCCCTTTGTATTCGAGAAGTTCAACTACACAAAATGCTGTTGATTGATGGCCAGTAGTTTTCTAAATTGTATTACTTATAAACTACACTTCAGAGTTAAGAACTGTTACCTGCAACAGACTTATCACTTATATTACGTCTAGTCTTAAATTGAAAGTTTTCCATTTTCAATTTAAAGTTCATGCTGTAACAAGTAAAACCTATTCATTACTTATAAATTTAAATTAATCGTTTACCTTACTTTTTATACACTTTTAGTAAACATATTTTAGCAAAGAAGCAACTAGGAACTGTGTAATTTTAACAGAGTAAACTGAAAATGAAAACAATTGGCGATATGCTTACAAAGCAGTATGTTTCAGACAGCAGTAGTGAAAGCCAAACATAATATAACTAACAAAAGTAAACAAACGTTCTCCAGTTAAGCGGGATTTAAGATTTGTTATTACATTGCCTATCAAATGACTTCAGAATTTCTACATCGTTATTTATAGTTTAGTCAGTGTCCAAAATACGTAGTTTAGCTAAACATAGATATTTTCTTCTTTTAACTGATATTCAGTTTCTATTCATTTTCTCCGCTGTCAAGCTCAATTCAATTACTTTGGTTAGACGCAAACAAGCGCAAGAAAGGTTTTCTTATTTGTGTCAAGTCAGAATGTTGAGACAATGGAACAACTTTTGTAAAAAAAAAAGAAACTCATGTTAAATTCTTTAAATTATGCTAGAAGACACATTTAGTGGTATATTTTGGTAATTTTGTATTTGAACATGACAACACTGTTATTTTTATCCAAATAATAAATTAAGTCACTGTACTTCTTTAGAAAATGATACCACAAAAGTGTAAATAAGGTTAAATGAGTTTGCACTACATTAATTATTATTGAATCAATTTTTGAATTTTTTATTCCTACCAATGTTCTCACTAAAAAATGCGTTTCGTTCAAATTAGAACGAATATTCATGTTTTAATATGGAATTGTCAAATATTCAGTGTAAATAAATTGAGGTGTTAACGGATATTTACTAACTGTAAAAATAAAAAAAATATCATGGTATTATTGCTACTTTCTCTGTCAAGCGGCTAGTACGAATCTAAGCTTTGTGCATTTATCTCAATTTACGAGCTCACGTTCAAACTTTCAGCTGACCTTTTATTTTTACCCACAAAACTTGGAACTCCACGAAAGTATATTTCGTGAATAGTATTGCTCATAATGTAAACGGTAATGATACAATTACTGACTCTAAATTATACTCGTACGGGTGCGTGCGCGCGTGTATGTTGTAATCAATTTCAATAGCTTTAGAAATTTGTTATATAAAAGGGAAATGTATTTTAATGGTGACAATCTATACTGGCTAAATAAACAGCGTCACCATATTCCTTAATCCGTGCCATTAGATCACCTTGTGTAACCCACGTTTTTGGCATTACACAACGTTTGCTGTACACAAATGGTTATTATGTTTATAATACCAGTTAATTGGAATTTTACAAAAGTATAAAGCCAAATAATTGGATTTTTTACCAATAATGACTGTGTACACGTTTTTGGTGTTTCTATAAACCATAATTTATAATGGAATACATTAAAACATTTCTTAATAAAAAATGAGTTCAAATCAAATATTGACTGCACACGTGGCTTTATATTTAAAAAGTGTATTTAAATATCAAATAGAATTGCTTTGTTATTATTTATTAATTAAAAATCGTTTTATAGCGAGCGCGATGAGTTATGAAAAGTGTGATTTTATAACTGAGTTTAGTATAATTTGACTTAAAATATTATATCTATAACTCAGGTGATAGTTAAAGTCATAGCTTATGGTCGATTACTTTTTAACACATGAAAGTTTGGACAAAGGAAAACTATTAATCTCAATATGCTCATTTTTCAGTTGAATATCATACAGGCATGAATATTTAAGATTCCAAACAGTCAACAGAACTTTAACATTTAATTATAAGTAGCAAATTGTGGACGCAATATTGATAAATTTTACAGACTATGTTAGAAGCTTTGCACACCTGGAGGGGGGGGGCTTTGTACACGTTACACTTAACAATTGTACAACACATCCGTTATCCAAGTGTGTAAGTGAGCGAAGTTGTTTCACGATCTATCCTGTAAAAGCCTTGAAGTAACGTTCCGCCTGATTTAAAGGAAAAATGTTCCCACTTATTAAATTGAGAAAACTTTGTGATTTTAGACAATACACATTGCAATGTCTATGTCTACAATGCCAGTAATCGAAATTTTTACCAGAAATTTAAAGTAAGATAATTATAATTTAAAAACATTATTTAGACATTTTTGTGTTTCTATAAAACATAATTTATAAAGTAAATTATTACAAGATTTCTTAAAAAAAGTTATTAAGAAGTTCATCATCTCATGTGTCTCATTGAGGCTTTCGAATGGGCACAATTCTGAACCAGATCTCGAAGAAGGAAGAGAGGGTAAACTGAGTATGCAAATCATAGCATTAATAAAAACGAATAATAAAAACTCTGTTACAAATGTACACAGTAAAAAATTGTTTGTCATTATCTGGACTTTTCCTTAGTTCTGACCGAATATACAAGAAATAGGCCTACTTCACTTTAGTTACATCTTTTTTAGCACTACAGCACTACGTGAATGTTGGCTTCCAACACCATCTTCTACAACGTCTCCTGACCGTTACCATCTCAGCGTAACCCCTCACTTCCATTTTTCTGAGAGCTTCCAGCATATCATCCAACCATCTTATCCTAGACGACCTCTCTTTCTACTTTAATACACTTGTGCCCTAAGTATTTTCTTTGGAATACGACTTTAGTGACATACCTGTGTGTTCTCCGGTGTGATAGTTTAAAAGGCCCTGCTGTTACGACCATGCGTAAATAACATTTGATACATGAGTAAGGGTTTAGACTGATCACTAATTCTTATAAAATTGGAAAGTAACCAATTTCTCGGCCAAAGTCCTAAATTCTCACTTTCCTGTTTATATACTAACTTAAACAATTCAAACTTACACAAAATAAATTGTGTTTCAATTTGCTTTTGAATAGTTTAAAACTTAACATAAACAAAAGAGAGACAGTTTGATTATATCATCTGTATAGAAATAATAATTAGTATTTAGGATCTATTAATAATTAAAAATTATATTTCATTTCATATATACACAATATTGTGTACATTAGTCTGAAATGTATGTCAAATACTGTAACTAGTTTAGCATTACAATTATATTTTCATTTAAAATAATACAGGCTTATATAAAAAGGAGTTTAAAGCTGACAGAATTGTGATCTATCCTACCTACAACGGCAGAAGTTAGAGTACTCTGTCTATTAGTCTATTTTAAAAATTGTGGGTGCGTGTACTTATGTACGCGCGTTAGAAGTTATACTTCTTTGGCGTGATTGAAAAACTAAGGGTTAACATGCATGCTAAAAATTCATACGAGTAGAACGATAAGAGGAGTGAAGGGAGATGGTAAATACGATTATCGGTTATAGATACCGGATCCAGCTGCACCCGTGTAAAATATTTGGAACGGATTGCGGTTTGGAGTTAGTAGATTGGAGATGACATGTAGCAAAATTTATTTTTGTTTATCGTTATTATTATGCTATTTTTTATATGGTTGACGTTTGAGAAAAACTCTTGGCCTCTTAATTCCAGCTCGAAGTATACTGCAACAATCTTAGTCTGAAGAAATATTGTTATTTTGATAAAAAGAATCAAAATCAGAGTAATCATTATTTTCGAGATTAACCCTAATATCTTTGTAACAATTTGCATAATGTTTGAATTCAGGCTCATCTTTTCGCATAGGTGATAATATAGTTGTAGATTGGCAAGGCATAAAAGTTGCTTCAAATCTACACTGCTGAGGTTTATTTGCCACTATATTTTTATAGCATGTAAACGTGTGTTTGTGTGTTTTCAATATGACTATTATACACTAAAAGATAATAATTTAATTTAATTGAATTAATTTATATTGAATTTATAATATTTTAGTAGAGAAAATATTAATTTTTATAAAATAGCTCAAAATACTTACGAATAGTGTATTACAGTAATGCATTTACTTTTCGATAGACTTCTGAATAATTAAGTGTGATCTATAATTTAAATTATAGAAATCAGTAGAACCTCGTTATAACGGACCCCGTTACTACGGACTTCTTTTACAACAGAAACGTCTTTTACGTCGTACCCCCACCCCCTAGTAACTAAGTCAATGCACCGTAATGACTCACGTTCGCCCGCCAGTGCCGAATGACAGTTTTCAGAGACAAACACCCTTGTCAGGTATAAATCGTTGAAAGTTAAAACCCAACCCCAATCCACCATTGAATTAACTGGTTTGAGAATTAACTGTAGAAATAATAACAACAAAAACAGGGAACTGTTTGTTTGAATGGTAAGGGAAAGGGAGTTGAAAACAAAGAAAGGTTAACGCCTTAGCCAGGTATATTTTCACTCCCACCACTACTGGTCAGTATTGTTCAAAGCCAAGTGTAGGACAGAAACGGAAGCGTAAGGCGCTCAGTCTTCAAGATAAACTCTCCATTATAGAAAAATTAGAAAAAGGAGCATCTGTTTCTAGCATTTGTCGTGAGTATGAAATCGCAAAACAAACCGTATCGGACATTAAAAAATCAAAAAATGACATTCGTAACTTTGTTCTCGAGTTCAATGTAGAAAAGGAGAAGAGTGCAGCTAAGCGTATGCGGCTGCCTTCTATGGCAACAATGGATGATGCAGTCTACAAGTGGTTCTCTCAGCTTCGTTCATGTGGAATGGCTGTTAGAGGAATTGAAGTTCAAGCGGCTGCCGAAAGACTCTCCAAACGGATGGGATTTGAACAGTTTAAAGCGAGCTCTGGTTGGCTATTTAGGTTTCGTCGACGTCACAGCATTTCAAACAAGAAGATTAGTGGGGAAATTCTTAGCGCAGACATTGAAGCTGTTGAGCCTTTTATAAAAGAATTAGACGATTTGATTAAAAAAGAAGGTTATCAATTGAGCCAAATTTATAACTTTGATGAGACAGGTTTGTTTTGGAGAACTCTACCTGACAATACACAAGCTTCTAAAGCCGAGAAAACTACGCCTGGTAGAAAAGTCAGCAAGGAGGCGTGTGTCAGTTTTGTTGTGTGCAAATGCAGACGGCACTCATATGCTTAAACCTGCTATCGTTGGTAAAAGCAAAAAACCAAGGGTACTTAAAAATGTGATGGACAATTTACCAGTTCACTATTATAGTTCCCGAAATGCGTGGTTTATAACTGAAATAACAAGTGATTGGTTTCATAAGAAAGCTGTGCCAGCAATTATAAATCACCAAATGGAAATTTTGAACATTCCAAAAGAAAAAATAAAAGCTTTGGTTCTTTTGGATAACGCAACAACCCACCCTGATGTTGACAAACTCTGCAGTCGAGACAAGAAGATAAAGTGTAAGTTCCTGCCTCCAAACACAACATCCGTGTTTCAGCCCATGGACCAAGGAGTAATTTATACTGCCAAGCGGCTTTATAGAAAAAAATGTCTCAATGATATCTTAGAAGTTGATGAGCCATCCGCTGCTAAAGAAGATAGAAGGGGCCAAAAGACTCTTCAAAACCTGAAGGCCTACAACATTCGATCTATGATTCACAACTTTGATGATGCTGTAAAAGAAATTAAACCAACTACTTTGGTGAACTCATGGAAAAAACTGTTAAAGAATGAAGAAGCATGTTTAGAAATAGAAAATTGTGAGACAGAAGATTTCCGTGAAACTTTGCAAAGAGGAGGGGAGGAAGAAGTTTTATTGGAAGATGTGGAGACCTGGCTTGAAGAAGATGAAGATGACCCTGGATTCCACTTGTTGACGGAAGAAGAGATTGTTGGCAGTGTCACTGAGAAAGAAGACTCTTCGGAGGACGAGGAGGAAGACTTACAAGAGGAAGACAATACTCAGGCAACAATAAAAGTGAGCGAAGTGAAAGATCATTTAAATTTTGTCATTGAATATGTTGAATAATCAAAAAATGAAAATGTGTTTGCTTACTATGAACACTTGCGGCATCTTCGTCTGTTACTAACCAAGAAATAAATTACAAACAAACACAACAAAAAATCAATACTTTTTTCAAACCAGTTAATGTTAGTAGTAATAACCTAATGAATAATAATGAACCAGGCCCTTCTTGTTCAAGAGAATAAAACAATAGAATGTATATAAAGTTTCAATTCTGGTCTATAATGTAAATATGAACAGTATGATCTCATTTGTCATGTATGCTATGTAAAATGATGTCAAGTAAAAATAAACATGTTTTATACTTATTTCCCCAGTTTTATTGATGTAAATACGACCTAACAAGACTTATTTGTTATATAACGGACTTTCATTACAACAGACAACATTTAGCCCCAATTAGTCCGTTATAATGAGATTCTACTGTATATATTAGATTATTGGATTAAAGCAAACATAATGATAGAATACTTATTGAAACTTTTATTGATTTAATATAAAAAAGACTTTTGAAATTAATACTTACGAAAAATTAACCTCAAATATTTTTAAACACTTATTAAATGTTGGTTACACAATTTTTGTCACCGAAAAATATTTCACAGCACAATGTACATAAAGTTATTTAAAAAGAAATGTTAATTACTATAGTGAGTTAGAGTTATAAGTTAATTGCCCGGTGGTTTCTGCAGAAAGTTTCTGAATAGACTTCTAATGAACACAGAAATTGATGTAATTAAAAATTCAGTTTTGCTGACCACGTGATGTGTGTGTGTGTGTGTGTGTGTGTGTAACGCTTCACAATTATTATTATTTACAAATACAAGCCTGTGTTTATATTTAACGCAACTGTATTGTGTAAACCACCAGCTAGGTAACAGAATTTTTGTATGATTCTTGCCCTATGTATAATTGTTGCGCAGCAATTTTCTTTTTCTTTAATATATAAATGAGCAAGACGTTGTTGGCATGAAATAACTAAATAAAATTGAAGAAATAAATCATCGGGTTATTAATTGTTACTTTTAAATTATATATCCATTCACGATCAGCACCAGCAGGTCCATCGGGGCCGCGACCGAAATGTTTTGGTTTTTTGGCCTCAGGCACTTGTCCACGGCTAACTTCATCCTGTTAACTTTCCGTTTCCGTTGCATGGTGCGCGCGCATTTCGTTACATACAAAAAATTTCACCCTCAACGCGCCTAAAGAAGTATAACTTCAATAACGTTAATTAGGTAGCATTAAAGTTGTATTTTAAAACGTAATTATCTTTTTAATGCAGAAAGTTAAGCGATCTAACACTTTTTAAACTGTAGACTTGTGTTTTGCAATTACGAGACGAAAACAAAAGAGCTTTTGGAACGAGCACGTAAACAACCATCACTTATATCAGCATACCGCTACGCTGTGAAATTCTGCCAGCAGCTGTTCGCGACGAATCAGTCTTGAGGCACCACAGCAAAACTCCAAGATACACTACTACTACTACTACTACTACTACTACTACTACTACTACTACTACTACTACTACTACTAATACTAATACTACTGCTACTGCTACTACTACTACTACTACTACTACTACTACTACTACTACTACTACTATTATGATTATGATTATTATTATTATTATTAGGCAATATGACCTAATATTGTGTAAAGACCTCCGCCAGGCTTAAGCCTGAAGGGCCTAAGTCTGCCCATTGTTGGTAAGGCAAATACCATTATTCCATATGAGTAGGGGGAAAATGCTGGTCCTGACTCACAAAGGAATGCCGCCTTTCCCACGGTCTAGATCAAAGAGATGCCGCCGTTCCCACGGTCCAAGATTTTTTCCCACGATCTCCCCACCACCGCTGGACCACAGCATCCCAAAGGACCGCGAATTTCCGCGAATAATTTTTTTTTTTTTTTAATTTGATATTTTTATTTTTTTAATTAAATTGATTTGCATATCCGGGAATATATGCAGCCTTTCGCGAGCCTAAATCACTTTCACTTTCTAATTTCCGCGAATATAATTTTTTATATGCAGCCTTTCGCGAGCCTAGATCACTTTCACTTTCTACTGGACCACAGCATCCGCGACTTTTTCGCTGATCTGTGTCAAGATCCGCGACTTTTTCGCGTATCTGGACCACAGCATCCGCGTTATTTTTTTTTTATATGCCGCCTTTCGCGAGCTTAGATCACTTTCACTTTCTATCACTTGATGCATTATAGTGTATATATTAAATATATGATCAGGGTTACCAACCTTGCATGAGTTCAAATTTGTTATAATGTATATTAAATCTATATGATCAGGTTTACCAACCTGTGGTGGGGGGTTCCGACTTGATGCATTATAGTGTATATATTAAATATATGATCAGGGTTACCAACCTTGCATGAGTTCAAATTTGTTGTGTGTTATAATGTATATTAAATCTATATGATCAGGTTTACCAACCTATGCATGGGTTCAAACTTGATATGTGTATTATAGTGTATATAAAAATATATGATCAGGGTTACCAATTTTTAAATAAAGCTGATTTGCATATCAGGGGTGGTGTTGGGTGGGTGGTTTTTTTATTTCATATCAGTGGGTGGCGGTGGGTGGGGGGTGGTTCCAACTCGATGCATTATAGTGTATATTAAAATATATGATCAGGTGTACCAACCTTTGCATGAGTTCAAATTTGTCGTGTGTTATAATGTATATTAAATCTATATGATCAGGTGTACCAACCTCTGTAGTATTATTATAGTGTATAGATATTTTATATGAGCAGGGTTGTCAACATTTTCTGCGGTGGGGGGAGGGAAATTCAAATATGTGTGTTATATAGTGTATATATTAAAATATATGATTAGGGTTACCAATCTTACATTATTGTGTATGTGTATAGAGCAGATCTGCCAACATTTTTTTCTCTTCTGTGGTGGGAAATTCAAACTCTATGATCATAATTGTTACTCTCTCTCTCTCTCTCTCTCTCTCTCGTTGTCAAAACGTTATGTTCAAACCGTTTCCCCTCTCTCTCACTCTCTCTCTCTCTCTCTCTCTCTCTCTCTCTCTCTCTCTCTCTCTCTCTCCCTCTCGTTGTCAAACGTTATGTTCAAACCGTTTCTCCTCTCTGTGGTCATTACCGCGCATGTATATGATTTTAGAAAGTTTATATATATTCGACAAATATTAACTGTGTACGTACTTACAACGCCCGCTCTCTCTCTCTCTCTCTCTCTCTCTCACTCATCGTCAAAACGTTGACTTCATTTTTCATTGTATTAAATAATTAACAAATATTAACTATGTGTGCGTGTGTGTTGTCAACTACTTACATGCGCGTTCTCTCTCTCTTAACATAACGCTTCGTGTGAAGCGTTTTGTAGAGCAGGTTTCAACTGTGGAAGGTTTCATACCGTTTCTCCTCTCTCTCTCTCTCTCGCGCTCGCAGACGTCGGAAGCAATTCCTAGTTTATAATGTAATTACCTGTGCGGGTATGTCTCTCTTTCGCATAAAAAAAATCTCCTTGAAATAAGGTATTTTCAAAAGTTTTGTGTACACATACAAATCGCTATCGGACGATGTACGTGCTGCTCACACACACACACACACACACACACACACACACACACACACACACACACACACACACACACACACACACACACACACACACACACAGATGAAATTAGAAAGTTTATATTTATTCGACATGTCTGTCTGTCTGTCTGTCTGTCTCTCTCTCTCTCTCTCTCTCTCTCTCTCTCTCTCTCTCTCTCTCTCTCTCTCTCTCTCTCTCTCTCTCTCTCTCTCTCTCTCTCATTGTCAAACGTTATGTTCAAACCGTTTCTCCTCTCTGTGGTCATTACCGCACATGTATATGATTTTAGAATGTTTATATATATTCGACAAATATTAACTGTGTACGTACTTACAACGCCCGCTCTCTCTATCTCTCTCTCTATTTATCTCTCTATCCGTCCGTCCGTCCATCCGTCCGACTGTCTATATCTGTCTGTCTGTCTGTCTGTCTGTCTGTCTGTCTGTCTGTCTGTCTGTCTGTCTGTCTCTCTCTCTCTCTCTCTCTCTCTCTCTCTCTCGTTGTCAAAAACGTTATGTTCAAACCGTTTCTCCTCTCTGTGGTCATTACCGCGCACAAGTTTATATAAAGTTTATATATATTCAACAAATATTGGTCGTTTCTCAACGCTTGGCACTCCTGGTCGCCTTCTTGCGCCTACTGCACTGCCTGATGGATGCCGACAGCCGTGATTTCTTGTAGTCACGGTGCAGCTGCCCCAACACTGCGAAGTGGCCTCTCTTCAGGCTGCATCCGTGGTTCTTCTTGGACGCCGGCGGTATCTTCAAGCCCAGGTTCCCTCGAGAGGAAGTCCGGCAACTCGTTCTCCTTGCCCGGGCAGTGGACGACTGTGAATTTGAAGCTCTGTATCAGTAGCGCCCAGCAAGCGTACTTCTTCTTCTGCCCGGTCGCCTGCTTCAGCCAGGTTAGCGCCTTTTTGTCGGTCCTCAGGGTGAAATGGTGATCCTCCAAGTATGGCCGGTATTTATTGATGGCTCAGACGACTGCCAAGCAGTCTAGTTCGTTGGAGTGGTAGTTCTTCTCCGCCTCGTAGAGTTTGGCACTGGCGTACGAGATGATACGCCTCTCTCCAGCTTCGGTGCATTGATAAAGCACCGCTCCAAGTCCCTTTTGGCTGTCGTCGGTCTGCAAAAACATCGGCAAGTCCCGATCCGGTCGTGAGAGTTTTAACGGCTGCCGGAAAGCGGCCTTAACCTCTTCGAAGGCTCGCTGCGTTGTCTCGTCCCAATGCCAGTTTCTTGTCCGCCAGCACTGTACACAACTTAAAATATAGTTTACAAACCGTTATAATACAATAATTCAAAATACATTTACATTGATTAAATATATATATCACAAACGAACATTGTTATATAAAATAAATACAATATTAATAATTTTGACTTTGCAAGATTTTTAAATAATTATTTCACGGCTGTAGATACAGTTCACAAGGAAGTTTATCTGTAACATAACAATACAGTCGATATTAGAATCACGGATACGATAAATATTCAATTATCACACACACACACACACACACACACACACAGTCAGTGGAAAGAAAGAATCAAATGCGTTAAGTAAGTAAACTTTTATAAAATATATGTCATTTTTCATAAGTTAATGTACTTTTAAGGCTTTCAACATGTTTGTCATTTCAACCAATTTGTACCGTGCTCTAATTATGTAAAAAAAAAAAAATAACTGTACCGCTCCATACAACTGAGAATAAATCCGTACACACACACACACACACACACACATGAACAATTTTACGTTTAAATAAAATCTGTACATACAATAAAATTATGTTTCAGTATTAATGATATAAATATTACTGTTTTATTAATTTAAAATACCGTATAATTGCTTACGACGCGCACACTTAGCAACGTTTTTACTTATTTGAACAAGCCATGTATTAACTTCAATAAATAATGCACTTGATAATGTTTAAATATTTCCAACAACTATGTTGATTAGAAGTGCTGTAAGTTCAATAACAATGTTCGCTACGTAACGTATTCAAATCTGTTTACTCACCTCTTAAATGTTGATGCACGCAATTATTGATTTCACAATGAGGTATGAAGGCTAATTGCATTCTTCACGTATATATTATTGATGTATCTTACAACGGTAGGTAGGGGTAGCTTAGCGTGTTTGTTTGAAAGTCGATGTAAGTCATTGTCCGCCGTTGGAAACTTTCAGAAGTTAGCGATACTGAAAGTATTTTCGTGCATTAGTCAAAATTAGGAAAACAATGCAGAGAGAGAGCGAGTGGACACACTGTAAGTAGATCGATACTCAGTGACAACAACACACACACACACACACACACACACACACACACACACACACACACAGAGTTAATATTTGTCAAATATATAACAACGAGTGAGAGAGAGAGAGAGGAGGGGTCATCGACCGTGATGGAAAAGCTTTACCTCACTGCTTAATAAGTTAGCGATACTGAAAGTATTTTTCGGTCAAGTTAACACAGCTCTTTTTAAGAAACATTCTATCATTTATTTGATGTCGATACCGGTATTAATTATAGATTACACTTAGTTCCCATTCACTTCCATGTGCTTACAAATACTTGTAATTAGTTTCGTTAATAACTAGGCCAAAACATTGTCATTACATGTCAACTCTTCCGTCTGTCTCGTAAATTTTGCGCAAGCACTGTTTGAGTCTTATCTTTGTAAATAAAGAGCAACCAGCAACAGTGTCGTAATACTCATACGAAACGATTTGTATCACCACAATTAATCATTGCTATGAAATGAACAAAAATTATTCACATTAAAACATTATCAAGTGCATTCTCTAACTACAACTGCAATCATTCAATTATCGTATGCATATGTGTACAGAACAAACATAAGTATAGTTTACAGACCAATGTAATGCAATATTTTTAAAAATTCATTTTACATTGATTAAATATATATATTGCAAACAATATTATAAAATAAATACAAATCACAAACAATGTTATAAAATAAATAAAATATTAATAATAATTTTTGACAATGTAAGATTTTAATAAAAACAGATACACGATTCATTAACAACAAAATGGACTGCACTCATACATTATTCTGGTTCCAGGAGCGACTTGACTGCAGTGATCAGACCTACAGAAAAAGTACACTTATCGTAATTACTTTGTAGTATAAACATTATACTTACATTGTCTCTATATGGCTCCGTTTTCCTCTTTTACACTCTGTAAATAAATAATATACGCCTTCCTTATTTGTTCGGGCTTAGGACCGACTCAAGATCACGTGAAAATGTTTTTGTTGTGTAAACAAATAACAAATTCAAGTAATATGAGGCTAAGTTACGGTGGCTCTGAAAAGAACCGATTAATAATTAGACCTAACGTTTGTGTGTTGTTTTTTTTTTAATCATTTTAGTTGTGTCACCACAAACTGACACTGCGGCATTACTCGAGCATGTAAAGCGTTAGGACAATCGTCCATCGTCCAGTCCTCAAATCTAACTTGACATGAACTACACCGTACAGTATCGCCATCCCCCTCGTACAAAAACCCAGCGCGTGCCAGTGTTTGTGGACTCTGGTTGATATTTGGATACTTTAAATGGTAATCTTTACGTGCACCCACTCTCTGTATTTTAAAATACGTGCGTAGACGACGTAAATATTCTTCATGATTGTACTTCATTGTACAGCCGTAAATGAAGAGTAATTTGCATTGCTTCCCTTACACACATTTATATGTAACTAGAAGTGGTGTAAGATCCCCACCACCTGCCCTTTTCTTCTTCTTCAAGTGGAAGGTGAAGAACAAACGATACATGATTACAACACCAGCTTAACTCAAGGTCATTGTACACACACAGTGGAATGCTTTCAGAAATTTGCGACACACACACACACACATACGCACATACATACACAACGATGTTTCTACTTATTTGAACAAGTCCTGTATTAAATGCACTTGTTAATGTTTTAATGTGAACAATTTTACGTTTAAATAAAATCTGTACATACAATAAAATTATGTTTCAGTATTAATGATATAAATATTACTGTTTTATTAATTTAAAATACCGTATATATATATATATAACCTAGGAACTTCGCAGGTGAAGAAATTAATTTCTATTTTTCATCTGTAACGACATGCGTGTATAATTTTAATTTATTTCACTATACAGCTCTGAACCTATGTGTAATTATTTTGTAAACTGCGTTATCTATGGAGGAACTGTTGCAGCAAACGTTAACACTAGAACGATTATATTATTATTATTTAGTGATCAGATAATGTCGTAAAAAAATAAGAAACGTAAAAGATATACGCTGACTTTACCGCAACCACGTCTATTTAGATAAACAGCTCGGAAGAAAAAAAATAATTCTTCACAAAGCAGAACAACAACTACAGTCTCAAATAAATATATTTTAAATCTGGGGCTATGCGTGTACGTAGGGAAGGTCTTCATATGCTCACTGGACAAAATATAAATATTCGCTGGCAGATAATTTCATAAAAAAATAAGAAACGTAAAAGATATACGCTGACTTTACCGCAACCACGTCTATTTAGATAAACGGCTCGGAAGAAAAAAATAATTCTTCACAAAGCAGAACAACAACTACAGTCTCATATAAATATATTTTAAAAAAGATAAATATACATTAGATGGAAATGTTTCCTCTGTTTTTCTCTGTGAAACACAAAAAGAACTTGGGAATCGTGTTTCTTCCCTAGATGCGGTCAACACGATTAAAAGTAAAATTTTAATAACAAAGTTTTCACTGTACTTTAACAAGGATGGTAATATTTTTTTTTCTAGTGCCTAATCTTTTAAACTAAAAAACGTACAATCTTTATTACTTTTACAAATATAGCTTGAACGTAACGCATACACACAGACGTTAGGGAGAGGGAGAGACTGCAATGTGTCAGTGTAAAGTCGTGTCAATGACCTCCTGTATTACAATGGTTTAGCATAGTTTCTTACTGAAGGCTTGTACGCTTTAAATTCAGCTATACCTAAAATATATCTTCAATTAGGGTCATTGTACACACACAGTGGAATGCTTTCAGAAATTTTCGACACACACACACACACACACACACACACACACACACACACAACGCTGTTTCTACTTATTTGAACAAGTCCTGTATTAAATGCACTTGTTAATGTTTTAATGTGAACAATTTTACGTTTAAAATAAAATCTGTACATACAATAAAATTATGTTTCAGTATTAATGATATAAATATTACTGTTTTATTAATTTAAAATACCGTATATATATATATACAACCTAGGAACTTCGCAGGTGAAGAAATTAATTTCTATTTTTCATCTGTAACGACATGCGTGTATAATTTTAATTTATTTCACTATACACCTTCGCCACCGCTGCTACCACAGTCGTCAGTAATAAAAAAAGAAGAAGAAGAAAGATCAGTTAGGAAACGCATTCCTAGAAACATAAAGAATTCCTTTTGGAAACCGACAATCATACGTTATCTTGGTTATTGAATCACCCTAAACAGTTAGGACGAATTGGAAGGTGGATATTGAAGTTAAACTGCTACAAATTCAGAGTGCAGCATATAAAAGGTACTCAAAACGTAGTCGCTGATACCCTGTCCCGTATGTTCCAGTCGCCCACTAAAACTCCTGAAAACAAAGAGAATCCGGAAATAGCACATGCTAACGCCGTAATTACTGAATTCCCCCCTTGCCTTCACAAACATTGCCCTGTATCAACAACAAGACCCCTCACTGAAGCCTATTATAGAACAACTTACGCAAGGTATTAAATCCGAGAAGTACGTATTGAGTAGAAATGTACTATGTCACAAGATAAGAAGCGGAAAGGAATTAAGAATAATAGCCCCGGATGTAATTAAGCCCATGCTGATGGAATACTTCCATTCATCTACCATAGGAGCATATATGGGAATCAATAAGACAATACATCGTGTTCGAAAGGAATATCATTGGAACAATATGAACAGCGAAATAGCCAACTTCGTAAAGAAATGTACATTATGTGCCCTCAGTAAACCGGCCCGAAATAATCAAGTGAGCCAAATGCTTTCAGAAATCCTTAAGACCCCCTTTTTCTAAACTTTATCTAGATTTCTCAGGTCCATATCCACGATCCAAATCAGACAATACAATGTTACTCATCTGTGTAGATTCGTTCACTAAATTTGTTTGGATGTATCCCATGCGACGAGCATTAGCGTCGACGACTGTAAAAATATTACAGGAAAGACTATTTAAAGACTACGGTACTCAAGTACGTATAGTATCTGATAACAGTCCACAGTTTAAAGCGAAAGAATTTAGGAATATGTGTTTCAAGTTAGGGATAGACCATATAACCACTACAGAGTATCGACCGCAAGGCAATATTGCTGAAAGGTATCTACGAAACCTCAAATCTGCGCTAATCGCCTATCATGCAAACGATCACACGTCGTGGGACCAAAACCTATCCTGGATTTCAATATGCTTTTAATTCAGCTTATCACGAAGGTCACAAGTCGAACCGTTTGAGTTACTGTACAAATACCGACCAAACCACCCTTTGTCCACAAGATGGAATATACACGATCTGCTGCCTCCGCAAATAACGGATAAGCATATAAAGCGAATATCGAATAAAGCCCGCTCTAATTTAAGAGCAAAACTTAGAGAAATCCAGAAAATACCACTGCATTTAATACAGGACTTGTTCAAATAAGTAGAAAGAGCGTTGTGTATGTGTGTGTGTGTGTGTGTGTGTGTGTGTCGCAAATTTCTGAAAGCATTCCACTGTGTGTGTACAATGACCCTAATTGAAGATATATTTTAGGTATAGCTGAATTTAAAGCGTACAAGCCTTCAGTAAGAAACTATGCTAAACCATTGTAATACAGGAGGTCATTGACACGACTTTACACTGACACATTGCAGTCTCTCCCTCTCCCTAACGTCTGTGTGTATGTGTTACGTTCAAGCTATATTTGTAAAAGTAATAAAGATTGTACGTTTTTTTAGTTTAAAAGATTAGGCACTAGAAAAAAAAATATTACCATCCTTGTTAAAGTACAGTGAAAACTTTGTTATTAAAATTTTACTTTTAATCGTGTTGACCGCATCTAGGGAAGAAACACGATTCCCAAGTTCTTTTTGTGTTTCACAGAGAAAAACAGAGGAAACATTTCCATCTAATGTATATTTATCTTTTTTAAAATATATTTATATGAGACTGTAGTTGTTGTTCTGCTTTGTGAAGAATTATTTTTTCTTCCGAGCCGTTTATCTAAATAGACGTGGTTGCGGTAAAGTCAGCGTATATCTTTTACGTTTCTTATTTTTTTATGAAATTATCTGCCAGCGAATATTTATATTTTGTCCAGTGAGCATATGAAGACCTTCCCTACGTACACGCATAGCCCCAGATTTAAAATATATTTATTTTGAGACTGTAGTTGTTGTTCTGCTTTGTGAAGAATTATTTTTTTTCTTCCGAGCTGTTTATCTAAATAGACGTGGTTGCGGTAAAGTCAGCGTATATCTTTTACGTTTCTTATTTTTTTACGACATTATCTGATCACTAAATAATAATAATATAATCGTTCTAGTGTTAACGTTTGCTGCAACAGTTCCTCCATAGATAACGCAGTTTACAAAATAATTACACATAGGTTCAGAGGTGTATAGTGAAATAAATTAAAATTATACACGCATGTCGTTACAGATGAAAAATAGAAATTAATTTCTTCACCTGCGAAGTTCCTAGGTTATATATATATATATATATATATATATATATATACGGTATTTTAAATTAATAAAACAGTAATATTTATATCATTAATACTGAAACATAATTTTATTGTATGTACAGATTTTATTTAAACGTAAAATTGTTCACATTAAAACATTAACAAGTGCATTTAATACAGGACTTGTTCAAATAAGTAGAAACATCGTTGTGTATGTATGTGCGTATGTGTGTGTGTGTGTCGCAAATTTCTGAAAGCATTCCACTGTGTGTGTACAATGACCTTGAGTTAAGCTGTTGTAATCATGTATCGTTTGTTCTTCACCTTCCACTTGAAGAAGAAGAAAAGGGCAGGTGGTGGGGATCTTACACCACTTCTAGTTACATATAAATGTGTGTAAGGGAAGCCATGCAAACTACTCTTCATTTACGGCTGTACAATGAAGTACAATCATGAAGAATATTTACGTCGTCTACGCACGTATTTTAAAATACAGAGAGTGGGTGCACGTAAAGATTACCATTTAAAGTATCCAAATATCAACCAGAGTCCACAAACACTGGCACGCGCTGGGTTTTTGTACGAGGGGGATAGCGATACTGTACGGTGTAGTTCATGTCAAGTTAGATTTGAGGACTGGACGATGGACGATTGTCCTAACGCTTTACATGCTCGAGTAATGCCGCAGTGTCAGTTTGTGGTGACACTACTAAAATGATAAAAAAAAAAACAACACACAAACGTTAGGTCTAATTATTAATCGGTTCTTTTCAGAGCCACCGTAACTTAGCCTCATATTACTTGAATTTGTTATTTGTTTACACAACAAAAAATATTTTCACGTGATCTTGAGTCGGTCCTAAGCCCGAACAAATAAGGAAGGCGGTATATTATATATTTACAGAGTGTAAAAGAGGAAAACGGAGCCATATAGAGACAATGTAAGTATAATGTTTATACTACAAAGTAATTACGATAAAGTGTACTTTTTCTGTAGGTCTGATCACTGCAGTCAAGTCGCTCCTGGAACAAGAATAATGTATGAGTGCAGTCCATTTTGTTGTTAATGAATCGTTATCTGTTTTTATTAAAATCTTACAATGTCAAAAATTATTATTAATATTTTATTTATTTTATAACATTGTTTGTGATTTGTATTTATTTTATAATATTGTTTTCAATATATATATTTAATCAATGTAAAATGAATTTTTAAAAATATTGCATTACATTGGTCTGTAAACTATATTTATGTTTGTTCTGTACACATATGCATACGATAATTGAATGATTGCAGTTGTAGTTAGAGAATGCACTTGATAATGTTTTAATGTGAATAATTTTTGTTCATTTCAATAGCAATGATTAATTGTGGTGATACAAATTGTTTCGTATGAGTATTACGACACTGTTGCTGTTGCTCTTTATTTACAAAGATAAGACTCAAACAGTGCTGCGCAAAATTTACGAGACAGACGGAAGAGTTGACATGTAGTGACAATGTTTTGGCCTAGTTATTAACGAAACTAATTACAAGTATTTGTAAGCACATGGAAGTGAATGGAACTAAGTGTAATCTATAATTAATACCGGTATCGACATCAAATAAATGATAGAATGTTTCTTAAAAAGAGCTGTGTTAACTTGACCGAAAATACTTTCAGTATCGCTAACTTCTTAAAGCAGTGAGGTAAAGCTTTTCCATCACGGTCGATGACCCCTCCTCTCTCTCTCTCTCACTCGTTGTTATATATTTGACAAATATTAACTCTGTGTGTGTGTGTGTGTGTGTGTGTGTGTGTGTTGTTGTCACTGAGTATCGATCTACTTACATGTGTGTCCACTCGCTCTCTCTCTGCATTGTTTTCCTAATTTTGACTAATGCACGAAAATACTTTCAGTATCGCTAACTTCTGAAAGTTTCCAACGGCGGACAATGACTTACATCGACTTTCAAAACAAACACGCTAAGCTACCCCTACCCTACCGTTGTAAGATACATCAATATATATACGTGAAGAATGCAATTAGCCTTCATACCTCATTGTGAAATCAATAATTGCGTGCATCAACATTTAAGAGGTGAGTAAACAGATTTGAATACGTTACGTAGCGAACATTGTTATTGAACTTACAGCACTTCTAATCAACATAGTTGTTGGAAATATTTAAACATTATCAAGTGCATTATTTATTGAAGTTAATACATGGCTTGTTCAAATAAGTAAAAACGTTGCTAAGTGTGCGCGTCGTAAGCAATTATACGGTATTTTAAATTAATAAAACAGTAATATTTATATCATTAATACTGAAACATAATTTTATTGTATGTACAGATTTTATTTAAACGTAAAATTGTTCATGTGTGTGTGTGTGTGTGTGTGTGTACGGATTTATTCTCAGTTGTATGGAGCGGTACAGTTATTTTTTTTTTTTTACATAATTAGAGCACGGTACAAATTGGTTGAAATGACAAACATGTTGAAAGCCTTAAAAGTACATTAACTTATGAAAAATGACATATATTTGATAAAAGTTTACTTACTTAACGCATTTGATTCTTTCTTTCCACTGACTGTGTGTGTGTGAGTGTGTGTGTGTGTGTGTGTGTGTGTGTGTGTGTGTGTGTGTGTGTGTGTGTGTGTGTGTGTGTGTGATAATTGAATATTTATCGTATCCGTGATTCTAATATCGACTGTATTGTTATGTTACAGATAAACTTCCTTGTGAACTGTATCTACAGCCGTGAAATAATTATTTAAAAATCTTGCAATATCAAAATTATTAATATTGTATTTATTTTATATAACAATGTTTGTTTGTGATATATATATATTTAATCAATGTAAATGTATTTTGAATAATTGTATTATAACGGTTTGTAAACTATATTTTAAGTTGTGTACAGTGCTGGCGGACAAGAAACTGGCATTGGGACGAGACAACGCAGCAAGCCTTCGAAGAGGTTAAGGCCGCTTTCCGGCAGCCGTTAAAACTCTCACGACCGGATCGGGACTTGCCGATGTTTTTGCAGACCGACGACAGCCAAAAGGGACTTGGAGCGGTGCTTTATCAATGCACCGAAGCTGGAGAGAGGCGTATCATCTCGTACGCCAGTGCCAAACTCCACGAGGCGGAGAAGAACTACCACTCCAACGAACTAGACTGCTTGGCAGTCGTCTGAGCCATCAATAAATACCGGCCATACTTGGAGGATCACCATTTCACCCTGAGGACCGACAAAAAGGCGCTAACCTGGCTGAAGCAGGCGACCGGGCAGAAGAAGAAGTACGCTTGCTGGGCGCTACTGATACAGAGCTTCAAATTCACTGTCGTCCACTGCCCGGGCAAGGAGAACGAATTGCCGGACTTCCTCTCGAGGGAACCTGGGCTTGAAGATACCGCCGGCGTCCAAGAAGAACCACGGATGCAGCCTGAAGAGAGGCCACTTCGCAGTGTTGGGGCAGCTGCACCGTGACTACAAGAAATCACGGCTGTCGGCATCCATCAGGCAGTGCAGGAGGCGCAAGAAGGCGACCAGGAGTGCCAAGCGTTGAGAAACGACCAATATTTGTTGAATATATATAAACTTTCTAAAATCATATACATGCGCGGTAATGACCACAGAGTGGAGAAACGGTTTGAACATAACGTTTGACAACGAGAGAGAGAGAGAGAGAGAGAGAGAGAGAGAGAGAGAGAGAGAGAGAGAGAGAGAGAGAGAGAGAGAGAGAGAGAGA
The DNA here is from genome assembly GCA_034769895.1 of Magicicada septendecula. NCBI lineage: Eukaryota > Metazoa > Arthropoda > Insecta > Hemiptera > Cicadidae > Magicicada > Magicicada septendecula. The sequence continues at coordinate 951,716,906 of CM068367.1, forward strand.
GACAGACAGACAGACAGACAGACAGACAGACAGACAGATATAGACAGTCGGACGGACGGACAGAGAGATAAATAGAGAGAGAGAGAGAGAGAGAGAATGGGCGTTGTAAGTACGTACACAGTTAATATTTGTCGAATATATATAAACTTTCTAAATCATATACATGTGCGGTAATGACCACAGAGAAGAGAAACGGTTTGAACATAACGTTTGACAATGAGAGAGAGAGAGAGAGAGAGAGAGAGAGAGAGAGAGAGAGAGAGAGACAGACAGACAGACAGACAGACAGACATGTCGAATAAATATAAACTTTCTAATTTCATCAATGTGTGTGTGTGTGTGTGTGTGTGTGTGTGTGTGTGTGTGTGTGTGTGTGTGTGTGTGTGTGTGTGTGTGAGCAGCACGTACATCGTCCGATAGCGATTTGTATGTGTACACAAAACTTTTGAAAATGCCTTATTTCAAGGAGATTTTTTTTTATGCGAAAGAGAGACATACACGCACAGGTAATTACATTATAAACTAGGAATTGCTTCCGACGTCTGCGAGCGAGAGAGAGAGAGAGAGAGGAGAAACGGTATGAAACCTTCCACAGTTGAAACCTGCTCTACAAAACGCTTCACACGAAGCGTTATGTTAAGAGAGAGAGAACGCGCATGTAAGTAGTTGACAACACACACGCACACATAGTTAATATTTGTTAATTATTTAATACAATGAAAAATGAAGTCAACGTTTTGACGATGAGTGAGAGAGAGAGAGAGAGAGAGAGCGGGCGTTGTAAGTACGTACACAGTTAATATTTGTCGAATATATATAAACTTTCTAAAATCATATACATGCGCGGTAATGACCACAGAGAGGAGAAACGGTTTGAACATAACGTTTGACAACGAGAGGGAGAGAGAGAGAGAGAGAGAGAGAGAGAGAGAGAGAGAGAGAGAGAGGGTGAGAGAGAGGGGAAACGGTTTGAACATAACGTTTTGACAACGAGAGAGAGAGAGAGAGAGAGAGAGAGAGAGTAACAATTATGATCATATAGTTTGAATTTCCCACCACAGAAGAGAAAAAAATGTTGGCAGATCTGCTCTATACACATACACAATAATGTAAGATTGGTAACCCTAATCATATATTTTAATATATACACTATATAACACACATATTTGAATTTCCCTCCCCCCACCGCAGAAAATGTTGACAACCCTGCTCATATAAAATATCTATACACTATAATAATACTACAGAGGTTGGTACACCTGATCATATAGATTTAATATACATTATAACACACGACAAATTTGAACTCATGCAAAGGTTGGTACACCTGATCATATATTTTAATATACACTATAATGCATCGAGTTGGAACCACCCCCACCCACCGCCACCCACTGATATGAAATAAAAAAACCACCCACCCAACACCACCCCTGATATGCAAATCAGCTTTATTTAAAAATTGGTAACCCTGATCATATATTTTTATATACACTATAATACACATATCAAGTTTGAACCCATGCATAGGTTGGTAAACCTGATCATATAGATTTAATATACATTATAACACACAACAAATTTGAACTCATGCAAGGTTGGTAACCCTGATCATATATTTAATATATACACTATAATGCATCAAGTCGGAACCCCCCACCACAGGTTGGTAAACCTGATCATATAGATTTAATATACATTATAACAAATTTGAACTCATGCAAGGTTGGTAACCCTGATCATATATTTAATATATACACTATAATGCATCAAGTGATAGAAAGTGAAAGTGATCTAAGCTCGCGAAAGGCGGCATATAAAAAAAAAATAACGCGGATGCTGTGGTCCAGATACGCGAAAAAGTCGCGGATCTTGACTCAGATCAGCGAAAAAGTCGCGGATGCTGTGGTCCAGTAGAAAGTGAAAGTGATCTAGGCTCGCGAAAGGCTGCAAATAAAAATTTATTTTCGCGGAAATTAGAAAGTGAAAGTGATTTAGGCTCGCGAAAGGCTGCATATATTCGCGGATATGCAAATCAATTTAATTAAAAAAATAAAAATATCAAATTAAAAAAAAAAAAAATTATTCGCGGAAATTCGCGGTCCTTTGGGATGCTGTGGTCCAGCGGTGGTGGGGAGAGCGTGGGAAAAAATCTTGGACCGTGGGAACGGCGGCATCTCTTTGATCTAGACCGTGGGAAAGGCGGCATTCCTTTGTGAGTCAGGACCAGCATTTTCCCCCTACTCATATGCTCCCTCACAAAACCAAATAAACTTCATTACAAACACTCCGTTAGCACCTACCATTGTCAAGCATCCCAGCTCCGTGAAAAGACTCTGCTACGTTCTTCTACTAACTTCTGTTCTGTGCTAGACGCGTCCACGTTACACCAGCGAGATAAGGATGAACGATTTCGTCTTTCCATGACTACAGAGGAATACAAACGATCTACTCTGCCTGGTATGTCATAAAATGTTTCTTTCCATACATCTGTGACGAGTGACTAATTTCTATAGATTGTTTTTCGAGAGATTCCATGTCTCAGCGATATGAGAAGAAAATCATTTCTGTAACATTGAAAGGCAGTAGCACCTAAAATATACATGATCGGGAACCATGCTGACTAGTTGTCTAGTAAATAACTGTGACTGCGTTGCTTTTGCTGTTGGTTGATTATAATTGGGCAGAACGACAGAAGTGTGAATGCATGTATTACCTTAGACTTCAAACTTAACTAAATTAATCACTATTTGACTAATTTCCGAGTAGGCTATATCCGCCGGCTAATGCACATTTCCACAATTCAACTTCTTGTTAGTTGAACTACGAAAAGAACTTCTTCGTCCTAAGTAGGCGTAGTCCTAGGTGTATTCAGTCAAATTATTGTACCTTAATATTTGCTCCCATTCCCTTTATAACATTAGTCATGACTTCTGTTTTCGTCCAATTTAGAGTAACACCGACTTTTATTTCCTTATTAAGCTACCGTTTTAACAGTCTACAAATTTCACTTATAGAAGAAGACAATAATACTAAGTTACCTGCAAATCGCAGATTAGTTTACCTAACTTAATCTATATTTATTTTCCAGCCAATCAAGCCAAGATTCATCTCAATTCTGATTTTGAAATATTAATTGCAATTCATTGTTGAATAAGTTCGGGCCTTGAGCTTTGATCAGTCTGTTTTTTTGCTAGGAACATAGGCCCTGTTCTGTTACACGCCAGGCACACACAGCCACTTACAAACTGACACACATGTATCACAAAGACATTTTTGAACGGATCCCTCGAAACGTGTAGAAAGCAACGAATGGGAAGAACGCAGTCAATAACACATAAAACACACATCATTGTCAACCATGTTGATTCGTTGTCTCCTAATTTACTTCTGGTTGGGTTGCTTTTACTGTTGGTTGATGATACTGGGGCTGAATGCTGCCTGTTAGATGTGCTGTTGCAAATTGCAACAGTATCTTTGTATGTTGTGTTTTATTGGTGTGACTCACTATCTGGAGGACCATGTCCTTATTTAAGGCCTGTGTCGCTAATTCAGTTCCTTATATAGACTATATATATGAAGGATCAAGGGGACAAACGTGCTAAATCACATTGCAGTGTATCTTATGCTGATTATATGATATCTAAAAGACCTAGCCTAATAATAACAGTCATTCTTACCGTCATATGCTTCATCTGGAAGTATAAAGGTTCCTTTATAATACTTCATCCTTATCGGTTGTTTTTTACTGCTTGGTTTCCTTCTCCGTTGAATTGAAGGCAGTATTAAATTTTCTATCCAAGGCCTACCATGCAGTGTACTAAATCACATGAATTCAGGTTTATTTTTTAAAATCGGGAATACTCTAATTGGACAAGTCTTGCAGCCTAATTTCTTCCTATACAGTTTGTTATAATACATGTTCATGATTTCAACATTTTCTGTTTCACTTCTACCACTTCGAAATAGGATGGCTTAGTTCTTGCATTTGTAATAACTTCAGCCCAATACTCAGGCAATTTGGTCTGACAGGGTTTATTTTTATTACATTTTTTATTATAAGAATGTACCCTAATCGGGAAAGGCATGACACCTTCTTCAATCGGGGTTCTTTGTGTACCAAATGATGATAGAATTTGAATAACACATTATTCTTGTTCTGTCCAGGACACGAGTCACAAAGTAATTAAGGAATCTTCCTTAGGCATTAATAGTTCTGCTTCAATGCTCTTTTTTTGGGTTGGAACAAATCACACTTTGAGGATGTATCTGTCCTTGAGTATCTAAAATTTATATTAAAATCCTAATTAAAAATACTCCTGTAAGTTTCATACAAAATTTTTACATTAGAATGGCTTTTTTTTAACATTTCATAGAGATTTTAACATTTAATTCTGCCGGTGAGTAGGTTCTAGTTGACTCTTTAAGACTGTAGCGACTGTCTCTCCCTTTTAGGCTTTCAACGTTGTCATGAAAAATTCTTTTGTCTCATCTGTAATTTTGTGTTTACAAATTTTATGGTTACCCCGCAAGTCTTTGAGGGATTTCCTGACATTTTAAGTGATTTGAGAAAAAATTGCAATTTCTCTCTACCAATTCCACGTAGAGAAATAAAAGCTAGCCTTCAGACAGGCACGTCAATAAGCTTTTCATCACTCTGAAACCGAGCACGGTGAAACACTGAGGCATCGAGATAAATTACCTCCCTTCCATTGTTCCTAGGTCTACGTCTGTCGACAGGAAGTACTGTTATTGGTCCAGCTAAGTAATTATTAAGCTCATCATTTGACTTCATTTCATTCATTCTATTAATTATCTGTGTTATGATATGGCTTACCTCTTGGAAACAATTCTTCTTACATCGGGAATCAGGACCAGTCTCGTGACTTTGCAGTTTGAGTTCAACTGCAATATCCCGCATTCGCCCATGCCAAGGTTTTTTCTTCGAATTTGCTGAAGTAACTCTGGCATCTTCATCACTACTTGTTTTTTCACTTTCCAATGCAAACACACAAAAAACGTACACTAAAAGACACACAATCGATCTGAGTTACAGAATAATACAATCCTAAACTGGCCACTAACCTCGAAAACGCACTTCAACAGGTCAGAGAATGTAAACAAGAGCAACAAAATGGTGGTTTACAGAAACGCCAGCAAAACAAGTGTGGACTTGGCATGTTTTCCTCCAGGCTCGCGTGGACTAAGCACATTCTTCCCCTGAATGGGATACGTTTAAATGCCCATATCTTGTGACTTGACACGTACTTCCCCTGTCTGAATACACCCAAAAAGAAAGGGACATTATTTTACTACGAGTGGCATTAAAAACCGAAAATTGAAAAAAATGGACTTAGCACGTTCTTCCCGTGGACCTTTCATATTGTAGACGGATTTGTACCACTTGCTACCGGAGAAGTCAATTCGGGACACAAATTGGTCTCTCCACACACACACACACACACACACACACACACACACACACACACACACACACACACACACACACACACACACACACACACACACACACACACACACACACACACACACACACACACACACACACACACACACACACACACACACACACACACACACACACACACACACACACACACACACACACACACACACAGAGGCAGTGTTGTGATATCTCCGCTTACGATGTATTAGCTGCTATTTTAACTAACGCTATTAACAAATCGGTACGTTGCCTCTGCTGTTTTACTTACACATAGAAAAGTCAAGAGTTCATATACGCTACTCTTTTATAAGTACGGAGTAGTATTGTTATTGTATTGTTATGAATCCATCATTATTTTTGAGACTACTCATTTATCTGGTCACCAAGAATCGTACGTACATACGTACATAAAACGCGACGATGTCTACAAATAAGAAATAACAAAGTATTGTTACAAAACTTGTCACTTGTTTACAAAACATTACTATACGTATAGGCCTATTGTTCGAATTCATTACATCATTCACATAATTACACGTCTCACGCCTATATTATGTCATCACATTTCAATATATTCTCAGTCTTTCGCCGTTTTACAACTAATCATTATAATAGGTACAAAGTGTTTTCATTATTCAATGCATTATGCGTGTTTAGTACAACAGAAATAGTTAGAATTACAACAATATTCAGTGCGTTTTGAATGCTGTTAAGGTCCGTAAAGATTTCAGATTGCATGATTTGTTTTTCACGTCTGTATACATGTAAGCTGTAGGTCTTTTTTAATTTTATCTTTTCCTATTTCTGTATTGATCAGTGTCGGCCGGTGAGTCCTGAAGAAAGGGAGGCTGCGGACAGTCATCTGAGACGCTCTCAATCATGGACCCCCCCCACCTCTTATATAGTCATAGCTATTTGACTGTTGAGTTAGAAGAGCAATCTGTTTTTTTTTGTTTTTTTTTACGTCTTGTTAGAAATATACGCGTATCTTTAATACATGCTAAAAAAAGAACGCTTAGAAGGTAAAATGAAGATCAACTTACCTCTTTTCTAGGAAACAAGTAAACTCATGAGAAATATGTTTTATAAGATGCGATGAATTCACTCGATGGTCCTTCTTCTTAGCAAAATTGAAAATTGTCGACGCTAAGTTATCGACTTGAAAGAGTAGGTCGTCGCCTCTCCAATTTGCAAAGGATTACCTTTTCAATTAAAACTAAGGCAAGGGCGGTGAGACGATCCTGTCTAGTGCGGTTCCTTAAGTAGCTTTTGATTCTCTTAAGACAAGAAAGCCTTCTCTCTACGCAAGAATTAGAGGAAGGAATTGTTGCAATAAGAGTAACTAATTGATATACTTCCAGAAGAATTTCATTTGTACCATCCTCATTGACTTCTTTTTAATCTGTCTAATTTTAAGCTGGTGAAATATATGTTGTGTAATGGCGAGAATATGGTTTCAAGTTCTGTTTTCAATTGTCTTTGTTAAAATACTGACCATACATCTGCATTAAAGAAACAAAGTGAGTCAATCGGGAACTTTTTATGATAGAGGAGATTCGGGTATTATGGAATAGTCGGGCAATATGGAATACCGAGGTTTCTCCTCTGTTAGGTGCTGCTGCCTCGTGGGAATATCGTACACTACTTCTGAGGGCTCCCATGATGCTCTGTAGTGAGTGTCGACCGCTTGCCAGCATTGCTTCGTTCGCTGTTCAAGAAAGTTTGTGTTTCAGTTTTGTGAAATTTCTGCAGGTAAGTTTTCAAAAATTTGTATTAACTATTAGATGTGTGTCTTAGACATTGAGAATAGTCGTAATGCACATTCAAAGAGTAGCAGTTTGTTATGCACTGGCCGTTTTTTAGTTGACGACTTTTTCTTTAGTGATAGAAAGGTTATTTTTCCAAGATGGCGTGTCGGGTTATATGGAATATTTAGTATTCCATATAACTCGAATGGAATACTTAGTATTCCATATAACCCGACCAAAAATATTTACTGATTTAAAATGTTTTAACGAAATAAAGAATAAAAAATCTGTTTATAATAATCATTGAAAAGATTAAAATAAATTTCATTTACCCCTTACTAAATAAATGTGTATTACTATTTCTTCTTTTTTTTTTTAAATTTTCAAATATGAAGAACACAACAAATCCAATAATAAAAGTGTAATGTCTGCCGAGGCCTTTCACTATCAAAGATAGCATTTCGTTGATAGTGGAAAACCTCGGAAGAAATTAAAATTTCTGTTGTTGTGTTATTCATAATTTAAAATCAAAACTCAAATAAGAAGAGCTTTAAGAATGCTTATGTTTTCAGATATGCCAAAAAAGAAGGAAGATGATGGAAAGAGGCGGAAGCTTTGGAGTCCTGCGCAGATGGTCAAGGCTATCACCGCTGTCCGTGAGAAGAAGATGTGCTACCTGAAGGCGTCCAAGGAGTTTCAAGTACCCTGAGCTTCTCTTTTTCGCCTTGTCAACAGTAAGGAGCAAGATGCGATGGTAGCAGCATCAACCACCCTCGGACGTAAGCCGGTTTTTTCTAAAGAGTTAGAGTAAGAGTTGCAGAATTACCTGATTCAAATGGAGGCCATGTATTATGGGCTCACCAGAAAGGACGTTTGCACTCTAGCATATCAACTTGCAAATAGTAATAACATACCCCACCCTTTTGGGAAGGATGAAATGGCGGGAAAGGACTGGTTTTATGCCTTCATGAAAAGAAATCCCAAGCTGTCCATCCGTAAGCCCATGGGCACTTCTTTTGCAAGAGCCAGAGGATTTAGGGAAGAGGAAGTTGACAAGTTTTTTGACCTCTTGTATAATGTTTTCGAAAAGCACAACTATCCTGCTAACCGGATATATAATGTAGATGAAACTGGGTTATCAGTATTACAAAGTAAAGTTGCACATGTAAATTGGTCTAAAAGGAAAGAAAAAAATTGGGTCCCTTACATCTGCCGAAAAAGGGTCCCTTGTTACAATCATTCCCTGTATGGGTGCAAGAGGTGATTTTGTCCCTCCTCTTGTGATTTTTCCAAGAAAGAATATGAATTAACAACTTCTAAGGGGTGCTCCACAAGGGACCATCGCCTCATGCCACCCATCTGGTTAGGTCCAGACAAACATTTTTACAAAATAGTTTCAGCATTTTATTGCAGTCACGAAACCCTCAGCTGAGTCACCTGTCCTGCTTCTTCTAGACAAGCATGCAACCCACAAGCGCAACATTGATGTTATAAATTTAGCAAGGGACAATCATGTTCCTATTCTATGCTTACCGCCGCATTCTTCACATAAAATTCAACCTTTAGATAAGACCTTCATGGGCCCATTAAAATCTCATTATAGTGAGGAAGTAAGAACCTTTATAAGACACAGTTCAAGGCCCTTGAGTGTTTATGACATCATGGAACTATTTGGCAAGGTTTACCTTAAAGTACAACGTGGGGACATAGCAGTTAATGGCTTTAAAGTCACTGGCATTTTCCCTCTAAATAGGAATGTATTCTCCAGTGAAGATTTTCTTGCTGCCTCACTCACCGTTAGGCCTGAAACTACAACTGACCCTGTTCCTTGTTTATTCAAGAGTTCTGATGCAACTGTTCCTTGTTCTTCTAAGAGTTCTTATGCACCCGCTCCTTGTTCATCGAAAAATTTGGTTCTACCCTTGGAGATATCGCCACCACCAAAAAAGAATACGTCCAATAGAGGTAGAAAAGCTGGGACATCATCTATACTAACCTATTCTCCATACAAAAATCAGTTAGAGGTCGAACTAAGAGCTAAGCAACAGCCCAAAGGCAGCAAAGGTTCTAAGGGCGAAAACTTAAAACGCAAGAAACCAGAAACCTCCCAACAAAAGAAGAAACAGAAACTCTTCAAGAAATTACAATTTACTTCTAAGGATGACTCAAGTGGCGATGATGAATCTTTCCATTCTGATGTATCGTCTGAAATGGACTTCATACCATCTACTGTACTGGAAGACAACGTTGCTGAATGTCTCTTCTGCGACGGAAAATTTTCCGAAGATAAACGAGGAGAGATCTGGGTGAAACGTTTGGCTCGATTGTGCCGGCGCAGAGAAGGAAGATTATATTTGTGATTTCTGCAAATAAAATAAGCTAAGTTGCCTTACTAAACTGCAAAACTGTATTGCAAATTGTATTGCACATAATGTATTGTCTAAATCTCATTACATCTTGTTTTTTGCCAAATGTAGTTTGTTTTTTATATTTTCAACCCCCTATTCCATATTACCCTCCATTTGACACTTTTTTTAATTTCATTTTTTAACAAGAAAAAATTTTACAAATTACTTTTTGACAAGATATAACTAATCACAATAAGTTACAGTCTTTATTCGTTTTGGTTTTGGGTATTTTAATCATTCCGGTAGTAAATTATGCTCACAAATGTAAATGGTATTCCATAATACCCGAATCTCCTCTACTAAGAAACCTTTTTAGTGTCACCTAACTATAAAAATTTTAATTCCTCAAAGCTAGAAATTAGTACTTGCCAGTCGAGTAATAATATTGTCTAACAATTCAAAATAAATTTGCTTATAGTAACCAGAGTAAATGACAGTCTTATTTCCTAGATGACGAAGTTACAAAACTAAAGAACTAGATGCAGTATCAGACACAATCCACTGAATGAACTCATCATATTTCTTGTCATTTCTTAAGGTATGAAATTCATCTAGCAACGGTGGTAGCCGAATCTTGTGCTAGGTGCCACTGAACCGACGTAGTACGTCTGGTTAAGTGGTTGTGGACCAGTTGGATGCGCAACACCTTTTTTTTTGTAATAGATACGTCGTCCAAACACGACAACTTGTCACTGGAAACTATTTCACATTTTAATGTGAATTGTCACGAGAAAGTAATGAGTCGAAATACGATATCATTATCGACATCAATTTTCATTCAGTCGTATTGGCATCTAGATCATAAAGAAATAGTGTTGCAAGGTCCACTGCCCTGTTGTTGCCAAAATAACATCGTGTATGCTGTGTAACTAACAACATGAGTTACAATAATTTTTGTTATAACCTCATTGTGACATATTCAAAGAATTCTACTTGAATGGCGCATAAATTTACCATTCTACCTGAATGTGTACAATTTGTATAATTCCTGACTCATTCGTATCACACGTTATTAGAAAGCATGCACTTTATAAACACAAGCCTAAAACAGTTTTAATTTTGACATTTATTTGTAACTCACAAAGGACTAATGACGTGATTAAATTACTAAATTTTCGACAGCTCTTGCATTACACTTTTACAAAAAAAAAGAAAACGTGTCTGAATCTAACACAGATTCTAATGTGTATGAATCTAACCTACGAATTTTCTGGTATGTTTCATCTTTTCTTTTAACTCTTGTCTAATATTACCATCCTTTAACCACAGGAATTACTACCCATTAGGGTTTCACTCTATATGTCCCAAATAACATATGGAAGTCCCTAGTTCTTAGGAAAAGAGTTTTTTTCTGTACACAAGATACATTAGCTTTCACAAATTGCAGTTTCTCATTTTATAAGTCACTTTTTTAAATACTGTATAAAATTAATTTCTCAAACTTAATTCTTATGATGCTTTTTCTAATTTAATTTGTTTAATGTATTCTATGTGTATCTTTTTGTTAATATTTTGTTTTTACAATCTTTTAATTCATCAGGCAGGAATTAAATTTGATTTATGTTGTAACAGGTAGTGTATGTTTGTTGCAACTTGGAGTGTTGTTCAGAAAACTTTGTTAGCAAGCGTGCAATCTATACCTGTCACTTAAAGAAATGCCGTGGATCAGTTTAGTACAATACATACCTCTCACATAAAAAACACATTGATCAGGCCCAACACATAAATCAATTCATAGTACCTTAACTGAAAACGTAGGTCTTACTTACTTGTATCAAAATTACATCGGTCGACACATTGTTTGACTGAAAATACGCACATTGCTTATATGATCACAACTACAAATTAGTTTTGAAAGGAAACATTTAGACAGACATTATATTTTATATAAGGTTCTGATTACGTTTATTGCAATACACTTTAAAATACGAGTTTCGTAATGTGAGTATATTCTACAAAAAACTTACAAAAATCTATAACGTATAATAAATTTGCAAACGTATTAAATGAGGAAAATCTCTTGATTAAACAAATTATTCACTCTTAATTACACTGTTTTCTTTTTTCAACTCTACAGCTTTCGTTTTAAAAACGTCACATAAATTAAATAATAACAATTCCACGTCTTAACTGTAATAATAATAATATTAAACAGAATTAACACTGTTGCACTCCACTATAGATACATTATTCCGATTAGCACTTTCAAGCTTCACATCTTGTCGTCAGATCGGAAATAACAATAATAGGATAATCTATAAGTTAAATGTCCTTTCTGGTTATTATCAACTAGTGAGTTCAGTCACCCATATCGGTACTTCTACATTTATTTCTAGTATATTCTGTGTGTATGTGTGTGTGTGTGTGCGTGTGTGTGTGCGTGTAGTTTGTGTATATTTTTTCAATACCTAACGTTTTAAAACCTTTCTTATTCATACTTTTAACTGCCAGTACCTTTCCGGCACAGTTTTAGAATGCCATATATTATCAAAACCTCCGATTCTTTTTTCTATATTTAACGCAAACAACAACTTAGGTAAACACCGTTTTTGTCCCTTTCTATCACCGTCTATGGGGGCGGTCACTAACCCTTATTTCCAAAACATTCCATATTGCAATTTAATTTCTTGGGTGACTGAACTTGCTAGTTGCTAGTAGCCAGAAAGGACATTTAACTTATAGCTTGTTTACGAAAATGTGTACGCGCGGTAGCGCAAGTGGGGGTATAAAGAAGTTGTCTAGTCCTATTATTGTTATTTTCGATTTGACGATGAGCTGTGAAGCTTAAAAGCACTAATCAGAATAATTTATCTATAGTGGAGTGTAACCACTGTGGAGTGTTAATTCTGTTTGTGACTATAACCACTAACACAACTTTCTTAATTAAATTGATAATAATAATAATAATAATCATAATCATAACGTTGTCTACATGACGTAAAAATATAAATGGAAACATTTTATAATTATATTCGCAAACATTATATATAGGCTAAATGATGCAAGCGTTCACCAATATTTTTTTGTATTTTCTAGTTTTTGTGCCCATTAATATTTTTACACAGAATCTATTTTTACACCTACAATTTTGTAGGCCTAATAGTTTTTCATAATCTTTTTATCTGAAATGTAAAAATTTTAATATAAAAATGTAAGCATATTCACAATAAATATTCATATATAACAGGAAACAAAATTAAATTAAACAAATGTAATTCCATTTTCCTGTTATAAATATGGTGTATAAGTGTAAGGCAAGCCTGAATAAAATCCAGTGCATTCCATTACAAACGTTATAATTGATTAAAGATATTTCAACAGCTACTGAAAATGACGTAATTCTTTTTACACGCAAAGATGCTAACACTATAAAAATTCAGTTGTTTTGAATCAAACATATTACATTTATTTTTAAAATATTATGAATTCTGATCGAAACAATTATGCGATGAGTTTGCAAGGCTGTTAGCACAAACCGATGTTTAAATTAACTTGAAAACATTACACTTATAAACAACATTTATAACAGTAAAATGGAATTACGTTTATATAAGTAGTTGTATGACAGCTAAAGGTATGGAAAAAATAAATATATATATGCCTATATGTAAGCCCAAAGGATGCGATATTTCTCTTAATACTTCCAAACATTCCACTGATATTGCTAAACATATTTTGCAAAGTAAAAAGGATAAATTTTTTGACAGTAAACAAATCGATTATATTGAACGCATACAAAGGTTAGCTTACACAACTTGTAAGATTCGTGTATGTAAATTATGTTTTCAAATTTGTAATAGTTATATTGTTATACATACATACATATATAATATATATTTTATATATGGTATTTATAACTTAAAAATAAATAAATAATTATATAGATATTATAACGTTGCAGAACTCAGACCCTATAGGGGATCCACAAATATAATATAGCTGTAATAAAAGTAAACTAATTTAGAGCATAATGATCAATAAATATACAAAGGTAATGAGAGAATACAAAGAAAAGTAGTAGACAAAGATAATAAATGAGTGAATAGACTAGACTGACAGACAAATGACTATGATCCAACCCCAGTGATTGGCCAGATAAAGGCTATAAAATAAAATGTAAACTATTAAAAAACCCAACTAATATGTCAAATTTAACAACATATATTACGCAAGTGATGTAAAAGAGAGTACACCACCAGTAATAAACAGGTAAACCCATTGTTATTATATAATGATAATAGAAATACTACCAAGAAAGGGTAGGATAGGCGCGAATTGTAAAGACTTGATGAAGGAATTGAAGGGACTAATGTCAATAGCCCAAAAAAATAACTTCATACGAGGTTATAGTACTAACCTTGTGAGTTAGAATATTATGTATTTTAAAGTAACATTACTGATGTAAAAAGCAAATATGAGATTTTAGAAAACTGACTTTAACATTATATTTTAAAAAACTAGTTTAAACCAAGAGTGAGAGGTAGGTAGGGAGAGTTAATGGTAACAAGTGAACCAAACTAATATATAATAGCAAAAATGATTGTAAACCTTAATGAATTAAAAAAGAATCACTACAGTGAATTTAAACAAAGTCTTACAAATGTGACGGTAAGTTAATAAGCGATTAACCAGTGTAATCAGTGAAAGTGATAGATAGGACAGGGATGAATTAATATAAACCATTAATAATGTTAATAAAAGAAAAGAACATTGGTAATAAACCATCAACAATAATAAAAATGTTGATAAATAAACAATAAGGAACATTAGTAGTGTGTAGAAAATATAGTATAAGGATTATGTTAAATAAGTTTATAAAATAAGATTTATAAGATTAAAGGATAAGTTTTATTAGAAAATAAGATCATTTTAAAAACAACATGGTTAGAATTAATTCAAGGAATTCTTTTATTCAATTAAAAAATAAGATTAAATGTTCATACAAATGGTAGACAACCAAGTTAGAATGTCAACCAATTTCATTGTGTTTATAACTAAGAAACAAATTAATTATGAGTTCAATAAGAGGAAAGCATCCTATGTTACAAAATAGTCACAAGGATGGGTATTACAATATTGTAAATGGTGTCAATACACCATGCACCAAAGTTGTTGTTAGTTTTTCTTAAAGAGTTTTATTTTATAAGAAGGAATGGGGCTGGATCATGAACCAGACCATAAACCATTTTTAATGTTATATATTACCATAGAAAGATTAAGTGATAAAGAGTGTGTGCAAGAATTATTAGAAAATATAAGCAAGCAATTCTATAAGTTTAATAATCACAATAATACTCTTCATTGTAATAAGATAGGACAAGAATGTTAGACAAGGAATAATTTTTTTTAAATTATAATAACATTAATTTATTCTAAAATGGCCCAAAGTAATTCAAAAGTAAACTATATGAATAAGTAATAGCAAGCAGAACCTATGAAAGTAACAGGTAATGTTTAAATTGTATAAACTAAGAAATTCTAGACATTTACAGCTTAGGCCTATAAAATGCCTAACTGTCAAAATTCAGAAAAAGCATTTTGTAAGTAATTAATCATTGTATTTGAGAAATAAGACGAAGTGACTTGTTAATTTCAATTATCTAACCATAATAGTATTCTTGGATTTCGTTGTCCATGACGTGTCCGTTACTTAACTAAATATCACTATAATATTGACGACTCGGAACACAAAGTTTTTATAAGTAAAAACGTAAAGTTTTACCTTACAGCCTAAACCGGCTTTCACCTATAGAAGGCTTCATCAGAGGCTGTCGTTAGTAGCGCTGCTCGTCTTGTTGTTGGCGACGAGAAAGTGTTTCGAAAGATTGAAGCTGTGTGTGTGTGGTGAGATGTGTTCGAATAATGCGTGCGATTTGAATTGTGTCTGTTCGTTTAGGATGTCGTTTTTATTTGTTTTTGTGTGTTTGTATATTTCTAATTGTTCTAGAGTGTCTAGTTTTCGGCCTTTTGTGTGTACGTGTAGTATGTTCATGTTATTGTCGATGTTTTTATATGTGTGGTTTGCTTCAATGAGGTGGTTTGCGAAGGTAGATTCTGTAGTGGTGTGGAGTGCTTTTGTGTGTTCAATGTATCTCTGTTTGAAGCTACGTCCTGTCTGGCCTATGTAGAATTTACTGCAATTTGAACAATTTAGTTTATATACACCGGGTAGATCGAATTTGTTTTGTGCTTTGGGCATGCGTTTTGATAGTGTGTGTTCTGTTTTGTTAGTAGTTTTGTAAGCGATTCTGTATCCTGCTTTTTTGAATTTGTGGGCAATTTTTTCTGTTTGTTTGTTGATGTATGTTAGTGTTATGAATTTGTTGTTTTCTGTCTTTGTCTGTTGTTTGTTTTGTGTTTTGTGTAGGAGTTTACTGACTATTGTTCTGTCATAACCGTTTGATTCTGCTAGATATTTTATCGTGTTTAGTTCGTCTTTGTAGTCTATTTCATCTAAGGGGATGTTGTTAAGTCTATGTATCATGGTTCTAAAAGCAGCTAGTTTGTGTTGTATTGGGTGATTGGAGGTGTTGTTTTTTCTAGTTTTGTGATGGAGAGGTCTAAGAAGTTTAACTAGAACACAGGCACAAATTCAGTATATACAGAAAACCAACTACAACTGACACACTAATACACAACACCTCCAATCACCCAATACAACACAAACTAGCTGCTTTTAGAACCATGATACATAGACTTAACAACATCCCCTTAGATGAAATAGACTACAAAGACGAACTAAACACGATAAAATATCTAGCAGAATCTAACGGTTATGACAGAACAATAGTCAGTAAACTCCTACACAAAACACAAAACAAACAACAGACAAAGACAGAAAACAACAAATTCATAACACTAACATACATCAACAAACAAACAGAAAAAATTGCCCACAAATTCAAAAAAGCAGGATACAGAATCGCTTACAAAACTACTAACAAAACAGAACACACACTATCAAAACGCATGCCCAAAGCACAAAACAAATTCGATCTACCCGGTGTATATAAACTAAATTGTTCAAATTGCAGTAAATTCTACATAGGCCAGACAGGACGTAGCTTCAAACAGAGATACATTGAACACACAAAAGCACTCCACACCACTACAGAATCTACCTTCGCAAACCACCTCATTGAAGCAAACCACACATATAAAAACATCGACAATAACATGACCATACTACACGTACACACAAAAGGCCGAAAACTAGACACTCTAGAACAATTAGAAATATACAAACACACAAAAACAAATAAAAACGACATCCTAAACGAACAGACACAATTCAAATCGCACGCATTATTCGAACACATCTCACCACACACACACAGCTTCAATCTTTCGAAACACTTTCTCGTCGCCAACAACAAGACGAGCAGCGCTACTAACGACAGCCTCTGATGAAGCCTTCTATAGGTGAAAGCCGGTTTAGGCTGTAAGGTAAAACTTTACGTTTTTACTTATAAAAACTTTGTGTTCCGAGTCGTCAATATTATAGTGATACATAATAGTATGTCAGAAATAGAATAAACAGAAAAAATAAGTGGAATATGTATTAAAATGACATTAGTAAATTGGTCAAAATATTAATACATGACCAAGCCTAGCATTATGGGATATCAAATTAAACTTTGAAAGAAAATACAGACATTGATGTTAATGTATCACACATTGGTAATAACTCCAATGAATAATAGCAATTATAAAATATTCAGTCAAATTGGGACCATAAACCCAAGCTTTCTTAACAATATAAACAAAATTCTTAACCAATCAGAAGCAGAAAATTATGCTTGGGATTGGAAAAACCGTTAGAATTTTTAGTTAGTCCATTATTAACGCTCAAGAGAGACAGATGCCAAACTGAATCCTCTCCAATTAAAAATTAAAAAGAGGAAATGTACTCAAAATAAACAAATACGAATAATAGAAGTTGAATCCAGTACCAATGATGAAACAATAAATCAAAACTCAAGAATTAAAATTAAAAAACCTTGAATAAATAAAATAGAAAATAGAAAACGGAGAAAACCAGAATGATGAAGAACTAATTACTATATCAACACAATTTGGAAGAATTATCTGAAACTCATCAGAAGAAACAACAAGATTTTGTTAAGTATAAATGAATTCTATATAATTGCGAATAAAATTATTTAACTTTTCCACAACACAGTAACTCTCACTCCGAACTTGGTATAATAAATTCTTTCAAGGATTAATTGAAAATATTTATTAAAACTGTATGTGAACTGTAACTTAACCTATATGCAATGCCTAACAGTCGACACACTTTTTAGACACTAAGAACCGAGCTGTAAGTAATCCTGTATAGTAGTTAATTAACATTGATATAAGGTTGTCTACTTTCATAAACATCTTGTTTATTTTGCCGTAATCCAAAGAACGTATTCATCGTTCTGAACAAAACTCTGTAACATTATCCAGAACGCTTGAAGACACGCCATAACCAACCGCTGAGTTGTAATTTATTTATAGCCGGAGCAAACTTTTTTATAATAACAATATTTTGTACGTAAATTATAAATAATCAGCGAATCTGGACACTAATAAATTAGTACTGAACATTAATAACCGTTCTTTGTTTTATTTGATATATGTCTTAATATTTGTGTACTTTAGCAGTGAAGAAAATTTTTTTACCAGAATTATAGGTTGGCAACACGTCAGACTCCACGCGAGATTTGAATTCGCGCCAGTCCGTTTGAGTAAGTATAAATTATCATCGAAGGAAAAGAAGACGACGCAGGTAGAAACTTTTAATTGTTTTTTGTAAAACAATTTGGCGCCTATCGGGAAGTAAGGTACATTCAAATCAGGACAGGTAAGGAGAAGAACGATACACGTCGGTACTGGTTATTAGTGCGTTCGCGATCTTCATCGTCAGTGATAGAAAGAAGAAAACATACGACTTCGTTTAGTTACAATATGAATATAAGTATAAACAAATATTTTATATAAATATAAAGAATTATATTAAAATATCAAACTGTAAAACATAAAAAATTTAGAACCAAACTTAGGTCAAACAAACAGTAAATGTTTTGGAATGGTAGATAAACGTTCACTGAGTTACGTGTAAAAGCAGGGAAATTGGTTAAAAGGATAATTAGTGTTCAAATCCAAAAGGATATTTTACAATTCCCTCTACACATAACTCACATGTTTCAAACTCATGGTTTCAAGGAGAAAAGTAGCTAGTCTCTCAGCAGTGTTAATATTGAAATAGTTAACAAAACAAACATATGAATACTAAGAGTGCTAATTAGCCATAAACACGCGTGCAAACGCATGCGCATTGAGATTCACTGACTGTCACTTGTGCTACAGCATTGACTTTGTGCTTACTAAGAATATGTTAATTAAATGAAGTGATTACTAAATATTTTAATTACTTCTTATTGCTTATTTATTGTACATTTTACTTATTTAACACTATATATTACTATAGATCTGTGATTAGTTTAGTCTAGTTAGATACATTCACTTTCATAATTAATGGTTTGCTAAATCCACTAACAGTATTCTGCATTGTGATGGTCTTCTTTCTACAACTGACGAAAGAAACAACAAAAAGCAAATTAATACATTTTATTTAGGCCTATATTTGATATATAAATAAGTATATTGCTATGATATAACAATTAAAAAGGTTATATAATGCTAAAGTGATGCAGACTAAATTGTTAATTAGATACAATTTATAAATAAGTGAAACACTAGACATATAGCTTGAATCGTAAGTAGCAAAAGTATATTATGGAACAACTATAATGACTGGAAGAAAGAGTTTTAAAAATCACCGCTGCGATGTGGAATTCAAGTGTCAAATTGTTCCTACAACATTTGAGAACATAAAATATAATATCATCTATCTTACCTAAAAAAATGATATATAACTATAGACGACTAGAGGTTTGTAAAAGAAGCCTTTATAAATATCAACAGCGAAAACGTATTTTTATATATAGAATCTTGCGTAGAAATGATAATAGGAAATTTAGGAAGTACAAAAGTATTAACAAAATTTTAAAACAAGACACAAAGGAGTGCATAATTGAGTATAAATTAAGTTGTTATAAAGATAAAAATAATAAAAGTAATCCTATATCTATCCACATAAAATATCGCGTATATTTTACTGCATTCATTTTAGTATTCAAGTTTTCAATTAAGTTGATTTCAACAATACGCGAATAAAAGTACGTTTTAATGATTATTTTAGTGCTACCATTGGTTAGCACATACGATTGGTGTAGTAACACAATACAGTAAGCAGTTGACGCTAGAAGTCCTTATAACATTACCGATATATTTATATATTTACTTAGTTATCACTGTTCTTCAATTAATGAGTAGAAAATTATTACCACATTATTTGCTATTCTGTGTTATTTTTATTTCTGTAATTGTAATAACGATTTAATAATTTAAAATGAAAAATGTCTGTAAAATAATAAAATATGGGCTTTCTTACTGATGAATTAATGATTAATTATCATTAATTTCCCTATCATAGGGAACGTTTTCGTGGATTGTTAAAGTTTTCATTATATATATAGAGATTACACGACAGAAGAGAAACAGAGGAATTGAAAGGGAGGAAGGGAGTCATGGGAGATAGAGAGAGGGAGACACACACACACACACACACACACACACACACACACACACACACACACACAAGGTGTCTAGGATGAACATTACGGTCATATACGAAATTGTTAAACATAGTATAGAAACTGAGTGTACGTCCATACTGTTACATACTAAAGAAAATTCTAACAGTTAAATGAATTTAATTATATGAATAACAGTGGCGTAACATGTGTTTCGGTGAAGTGTAAGCCATTTGTGTTTACATGTTTACGCATACATGTGAGAGTGTGTTCTCCTCTCTTATTCATTTGTTCCAAGCGATAAAATTAATCAATAGTTATGAGATTTTCATTACCAAAATATGAGGTTGGTCTACGTTTCTGAGTCTATCTGTTAAAGCTATTACTAAAGGCTACGCTAAACTTTAAAAGTAATTAATTTAAAATGCCTTACGTACCGTAGGCATTCTCGCGAATCGTACCGTCTGCTGTCAACTTTATGCTAGAGATGAGTTAGTTTCATTTCAGTTAAGTTTTAAATCTATTTACCTAATAAGTGTGTTTAATTTATCTAAGATTTATGCTCATCAAATGTTTTCTAAGTAATTAAATGCTTGAATTCACATACAAAATTCTTTTTCACTTATGTAAATTAATACAGCTTTCTATTATCCATCTTTAATTTAATTGACAACTTACATTTTTCAACTTCTGGATAGCATACTGCATCTCGTGTATGTGTATCGTCAGTCACCTGAGTGGTTTGATGTGGACCTCCAGCTCTTCCTGTTGTGATTCAGTCTCTTCGTCTGCACATGTGTACAACGTCCTGTATCCCTAACAATAGGCCTTACTTACTCTAATCTCTGCCTTCCCCTGCATATTTCCCTTTCACTCAACCAGTGCCTCACCAACCTGCCTTGTGTCACTTTATAATTCTTCACTAACTTCTCCTCTCACCCATTATTTCCAGAACCCCCACATATGTAAGTTATCCTATTTACTAATTTTATTTTTAACATTCTTCTATAAAACCACATTCTAACGCTTTTGTTGTTCGTCTGTCAGATTCTTCTATAGTCCAGGCTTCGCATCCGTATAGCACGATGCTACATACATATTGAGAGCACTTTCCTCCTGATTCATAATAAAATATTTTATAATAACAAATTACCTTTTGGAAAAAAAAACCTTTTAGCTTGCGCTGTCCTACTTTTGATGTCTTTTCTACTTCCTCCATCCCTTATGACACTATTATACAAGAAGGTAAATTCATTCACTCCCTCTACGCTGTCCTTCACAATTTTAACATTTAAAGACTATTGTTAATGGAATAAATCCGCTTATAGTCCAAGCCACGTATTTTATAATCAACTAAACGCTATAACTCACCGTCTGTGGCTTAAGTAAATGTCTTTTATTCAATTGACATGTTTCGGGACACTTGTCCCATTACATGCACGCCCTACATTGCATTAATTATGCAATGTACATTACATTGCATTACATGAACGCCCTTGAGGAGTTTGAGATATATAGAGCGTATAATAATCCTGTTACCAGGCCACATGTTTTAAATGATCAGCTGAACTTTAAATCTAATGTCCTGTACGATACTGCGTTGCGATATTGTCGCGACACGAGTGTAATATGAACCAGTGCGCTATCGGTTACCGTGTGGTGTACACCGAAAATTGTCGTGTGCGTACTTTGTGTAATGTGTTTGTGTTTTGTGTTATGTGGTTTTAATATTTTTTAATATATTGACGACTGTGCCATCGTAAGATGGTATAAAGAGACCTTTTTAAATATTCTGATGTTGGGACAAGTGTCCCGAAACATGTCAATTGAATAAAAGACATTTACTTAAGCCACAGACGGTGAGTTATAGCGTTTAGTTGATTATTTAAAGACTGCCTACCTTCGTTTCTAAAACTTTTCTGACTTTTTCTTTTGTTGATTTGTAGGACAAGTTTCTCTTGTATTAATTTTTCCGCACCATTCAATACCTTTTCTAAATGTCTTGCTTGCTGCAGGAACAATATCATCACCAAATTTTACTGCTACGTAATATTTTGACTGAAGGTTTGTAATGGACTCTAGATCTCCTTATTATTACTTCCTCTATTAACGTATTTAATACTTTGTTCATAGTACATATTAAATTTTAAATAACGTTTTAGGGGGGTTTTATGTGAATTTTTTGTAAAATATGTTTACTAAAGAACAATAATGTGTACATTTGTTATTCTTTAATTCCTTTAGAACATAAACACATAACTGGTCAAAATTTATTAGCTCATACTTTGAATTCTCAGTGTATTATAAAATACATTCTAAATTTAAATGTTTTTAAATTTAGTAGATGAATTTATATCTTCACAAAGACTAAAATACGGTATAGCATTATTATTTGTATAACGAAGTCAAGGAGGCCATTAGTTTCCCTTAGAGTAAAATTACGTCAAATTTAAATTCCATATTCTAATTCATTTTATTAGGAGGCCGACACACGGTTCTAAAATACTGACTCTGACGAAAATGCCACAGCGTTCTAAAATAGTAGGTGAAGGACTTGATAAATTCAACAGACTGATGCTACACAGTCAACAGAAAGCGTTCTATGAACGAACTAACCGGAGAAATAAAATACACAGTTTTTACACTTCACTGAATCGGCAGAAGTTGACTATAAACGCAATCAATAAAAAAATGTACATCAAAGGCGCGACGATGCAGTACGCACGAATGCTTTGACATACTGATCAGCCTTCAGCCTTTTACAAACTGTAACGGGACGACTGATGTTTTGATATTAGAAACAGTTATTTATTTATTATCAAAATACCCTTATACCATATTGGTGTCGGGTTACTAGAAATAGTTATGATATATATAAACCTGAGTCGGCTTGAACACCAACTACTAGTTGCAAGCATTGTAAACGGGGCCATGTTTAGTGTAGGTATCGTGAAATTCGCGTATGAGGGTTTACTATAGTTCTTAGTGAACTTCTAAGACATCGTAAATAATTTGTATTGTATATACAGTATTTTAAAAATTTGTCAGTATCAAGAAAAAGTCAGAAAATTTCTGAATAACGAATTTTGTTACCGCTTTCTTGTCACTGAATAGCTGCTTTAAAATTAAAATGCATCTCCAAACAAATAAATTAATTAATAGACCAGACATCGGAAGAATATATTCCATTCCAATATAAAACGTTCATAAATACATGAAAATGACATTTTAATTGTCCTTGTATATCACTGATACATTTTTTTGTACAATAATTTATTACCTTTTTATCCGTCAGTGACTTCGTTCAGCGTTTTTTTTTTTTTTTAGACGCGTTTCGTGACATGTGTCCCATCTTCAGTAGTCCTCGTCAAAAGTTAAAATTCACGTAAAACACATTTGCACATATTTACAAAATTACAATGACGACACACACATAACACGATGTAACTACGGCTTCGCTGGACCGGTCCGACCGCGCGTGCAGTTGCCGAGCCACTAATTGAACTAAGTCAATCCTTATCACCAGTCATTACCGTCATGCGCGATTATATTTAGGGCTGTATCATATAGTGAATGAGATTGAAACCTTAATTATTCGTTTAGTATACTGTTATTGTTGATATTCTTGTCTTTAAATGATTTATAAATCTCAAACTCCTCGAGAGCGTCCATTAACCTACCCTTACCGCATATATGGATTGCTTTGAAATTGGTATTGAAATCTGTGTAATTATGGTTATGCATCATTAGATGGCGCGCATAATTAGATTTGGTCTTGTCTAAATCATTCCTTGGTAGATGTTGTTTGTATCTTTTCAAGAAAGACCTGCCAGTTTGACCCAGATAGAAACAATCACAATCATCACATGACATCCTGTAAACACCTGTTTTCTCTTCTAACGGGAATGGTTGTTTTATGCGTAACAAATTAGATATATTATTATTTGTTTTAAACGCGAATTTTATATTGAATTTAGAGAACACATTGGATATAATGTTAGGTAAAAGGCTACCGTACACTGTCGTTATATACTTTTTATTATTATTTTTATTATTGTTAACTTTATTATCATCGATGGTATTATGGTGGGATCTAGTTTTATATAGGTGTCGCTTAAGAAGTCTATCTATCATCGAACTCTTGTACCCATTCGCTACTGCTATGTGCCTTATTATATCCAATTCGTCCTGAAAGTCCTTTTGGTCAAGCGGAATCGTTACCAACCTATGAACAAAACTGTTGTAAGCCGCCATTTTCTGACTATATGGGTGATGAGAATCGGCGTGTATTGTAATATCTGTGGTGGTGGGTTTACTATATATTTTATATTGAAATTTATTAAGATACTTTGTAACAGTCAGGTCCAAAAAATTGAGTTTATTGTCAACCTCTGTTTCGAGGGTAAATTGTATGTTCTTGCTAAGGCTGTTCAAGTAATGTTTCAATTTCTCTATCTGCCGTAGCGTGCCGTTAAAAATTATAAAGGTGTCGTCTACATATCGTGCATAGAATTTAATATTATTACAAAATTTGTTATTCTCTGAGAACATGTAAGTATTTTCGAAATGATGCAAGTATAAATCCGCCAGCAGTCCTGAAAGTGGCGAACCCATTGCGAGACAAAACTCTTGTAGGTAAAAATTATTATTAAAAGTGAAGTAATTCTGCTTCAACAGGACATTCAACAATAAAATTAACTCATCTATTTGTTTGTGATTCAGCTTCTCACTTTCAATGAGAAGATCTTTTACAATTGAAATTGTGTCATGAACCGGCACGTTTGTATATAAATTAACTATGTCAAATGAAGCGATTTTGTACGTAGGTAAGAGTTCGATATCCTGGACCCATTTAATAAAGTCAATATTATTTTTTATGCTGTGATTATTTTTTAAAACGATACTATTTTTAATAATATGATATAATTTCTTTGCCGTCTTATAGCCAGGTGCAGATGTGTAATTTATGAGGGGTCTGACAGGAATATTTGCCTTATGTATCTTCGGTAGTCCCGTGAGCTGCGGGGCGCGTGCATTTATTGGTTTTATATAACGGCGAACATTATCATCAAACAGACTACCGCAACGATTAATAATGCCATTTAGCTGTTTGACGTATTCATTGGTGGGGTCACTGTTCAATGTCCGAATGTTATTGTTATCTACAAATTCAAGTACTTTGTTATTATAGACCTGTATATCTAATATGACAATCGTGTCCCCTTATCGGCTTTAGTGATCAAGGTATTATTAGAAGTAAGTTTGTCTTTAATTTGTCCTAATATTTTGGTTTCTGTGGCATGTTTACATTGCCACATTACATTACATTGTTTTTTTGTATTGAAATCGAATCAAATTAATTATTTGTTAATTTGTTTAGAATCCACTGAAGATACTGATACAACCAGTAACACTTGCGTCAGTATAATTAAGATGATAAAAATATTAAAAATCTACTTGGAGAAGTAACTGTAATTTGATAACAGTGGTGGCTGGTGGTTTCAAATTTTGGTGGTTGCAGTAGTTGGTTGAGGGGGGGGGGTTAAAAGAACATATTAAGCAGGAGGCAGACCTACTACGTATGTGCATCATAAATAGTGCTGTCGTATGGAAAAAATAGAAAGTTACTGTTTTCCAATTATTTGAGCAGTTAATTTGTGGGAAATTCCAAGTAAGTTGTGTCGAGACAGTTCATCTAACAAGCATGATGCAAGCGACTGAGGATCATGTTTAGGAGAGGCAATGAATCCCCAGAATTAGCCCAGTCAATAAAGACCCCAAAACATCAAACTACGGAAATAATTAGGGTAAAGCTAATTTTTACCCAAATGATAGATCACTATCAGAGGAACATTTTTACAAAATTCCCCAAAAATCCCACCCAGCCCCCCTCAAAGGTTCAAAATACCAATATTTACGGAACAGCCATTATCTCTGTTACTAATGATCGGATCAAGTTCAACGTTTTTTTGTTTTGTTTGCTATTAAATGGGCTACAATATTGGTTGTCTTTATATTTACGTTAAACCTAATAGTTTTTGATAAATTTTAAGAAAATTTGTGGAAAAAGCAGGTTTTTTACTTTGAAACTTTTGAGTTTTGTGCACAAAATTTTTTTATATGTCATATTATGTAAAAACCCTTCCTATAAAAATTATAGCCTATACTCCTTTGAATCTACTGATATACAGTTTTATTTATTTATGTGCGATGCTAACGCTGGGGAGGGGGGAGAAAGTAAAAATGTTCGGCGTGCGACGCGGCTGCCTAGTCATAGTATGAAAAAGTTGGCAACATCGTTTTTATTACCACAAAAACTGTCTCGCTGACTCATCCCTACTCCACCCTCCCACACCCTACATTGACCTTGTCAGTAGAGTACAGCCTGTTGGAGAGAATAGTTGTTTAACGTCTCTTATATTTGGTGGCTTTGTGTTCACTGTCAAGGAACAGTTTTAAGTTCGCTTTAAGCCTTGTGTCCCGTGTTTCAAATTCAAACTGGCATTAAATTAAAACTATTTGTGTTCATAAATTTTACAGTGAACTTAACGTGTACCAGTACTTTTTTTCAATATGTGTGTGTTCAAGGATTTAGTGAGTAATTTTAACTCATAAACGTTTAATGAATTTGTTATTCTTTATTGTTCAGTCAGAGATATCCAGAGAACTAATTACAAGTTACAGTATATTATTTTTCAATGACCTTATTTTTTAAAAGTTTCAGTGATCGTAATATTTTTTTATAAAAAATGAACAGTTCAAATACGGTGTGTATTTTTTGTGGAAACAAGTTGGAGGGCGATACAGTATTAGTTGAGAAGTGACTAGACTCGATTATTCAAGCAAGTTTACAAGTAAAAGTTGGACTTCATGAGAGATTGAGAGAAAAAACAAAATTACTGTTCACAAATCGTGCAGGCAAAAATATACTCATCCATCTAGTATTAGGACTACTGTAAAGCAAAAAGAAACATGTGAAACCGCACCTTCAACGTCTTCTGTTTTGAGAAGTTCGGAGGGGAAATTCGATTTTAAAAATGATTGTTTCATCTGTGGAAAACCAGCAGTGGTTGACTCAAAGTGTCCACAACACCGCAGAAAACCTGTCCACTTGGTCTCTACATTAGAAATCAGAGAAAATATAATAGCAAAATGTAATGAACTATATGATGACTGGGGGGGAGAGAGTCAAATGTAGGCTTCATAATGTTAGCGACCTTGTGGCACCTGAAGCACGATATCATAAATACTGTTATAGGGACTTCTTAAAAACTACACCACGCAAAGATACAGTCGGAAGGCCAAAGTCAGAACTAGGCGAAGTTTTTGACACACTTTGCGAATACATAGAAAATAGCGACGAGTGTCAGTTTACTATACAAAAACTACAGAGTATAATGAAAGGCTTTTCAGGTCTCCAGGAGAGTTAAACTGATAAACACTTGAGAAATCTTCTTAAAGAACGTTTTAACGACCGGTTACTTCTGTCCAATATTGCTGGAATAGTAAACGTTGTATGTTCATCCGATACTGCCAATAAATTAATTGATCAGTTGCACGTTGAAAAATAAACAGATCCTGCTACAGAACGTATAAGAATAGTAATAGCTGCTGCAGACATTATTAAAGAGGACATGGAGAAAATGCAGTACGATTCACATAAATATCCAAGCATAGATGAGATTAGATCCGGAGGTAAAAACTTGGTTCCAGAAAGTCTTAGATTCTTTACTAATAGAGTTACAATAAAGAAAAAAACATTGATGTAAATAAAATCGGAAGAAAATGTGCTGTGATAAACCATGCGATAATTTCTGCTGTCAGACCAAGGTCATTTCTATCCCCTATTCAAACTGATATTGGGTTGACACTTCATAGGGTATATGGATCTAAAATTTTGAACAGCTCAAACTTCACAGGAAAGACATGGTAAAAACTCAAGCACAGCAAAAATCAGTTAAACTTAGATTAAAAGAAGTTATCGTTAATTCCCAACAGCTCTTCAACCGTATATTGTGTGTCTGCGACAGCCCCAGCAAATTAAGATTGTATCTGGAATATGAATTGTCAGCATGTCCACCATCCATATTTGATGGTGTATCTCTTCGAAAGGGTACAAAATCTTCTCTGATGAAGATGTTTGAGGAAGGTGTTGTCGAGAAGCTTGATATGAACGATGGTACTTATGTTTTGGATGGAGGATTCCTGCTACACCATTTGCCATGGCCAAAGAATTGTACGTACGGTGATGTCCTAGAAAACTACCGTGGACATATTCTCAATAAGTATGGGGAAAATCCGATCGTTGTTTTTGACGGATATCCCGAAGAACCTACTACCAAGAATGAAGAGCAGAACAGAAGGGCGGCAAGACATTCATCCTGCGATATCGCGTTTGAGAAAAACACCGTTTGTGTTACAGCAAAAGAGGACTTCTTGGGCAACAAAACCAATAAAAAGAAATTGACGCTAGCTCTGGGATCAGAACTTCAAAATCATGGACTGAGGGTGATAACAGCGGAAGAAGATGCCGATGTAGACATTGTAATGACAGCCATAAATAAAATTAACACTAGTTCTAACGTTGTAATTGTGGGTTCAGATACAGATATAATTGTATTGTTAATTGGGCTGTCTCCTGAACGGAAAAATATATGTTTTCGAAAAGAGAAAGGTGGTGCTATTTTTTCAACAGTCATATACAAGATAGAAATATTGATTGAAAAGTACAAGAGTTTCCGACAACTTCTACTATTTACCCACGCATTGACCGGCTGTGATACCACCTCTTGTTTTTATGGTATAGGGAAAATAAAAGAAATGGAAATGCTTCAGTCACTAGAGACTCACAGTTGGGCCGAGATCTTTCTGGATGCTACCACATCGAAAGAAGAATTGTTGGCTGCCGGAGAGAAATTTGTGCTGTATTTGTATGGGTTGAAAAAATATTCTACGTTGAACGAGGCCCGATATTACAGATTTGTGGCTTTGACAAAGGAAAGTACGCTAAGATCTAACTTTGACCTGGAAAAACTACCGCCGACCTCAGAAGCGTGCCATCAACACTTACTTAGAGGTTTTTTACAAATTCAGAGGTGGTTAGGAAACAAACTCCCTGCCACAAATTGGGGATGGAAAATTGAAACTATAAAACACAATGGAAGTTTCAAAAGAACACTGAAACCAGTTACAACATCCAAACCATTTGCTCCAGATGATCTGTTACATCAACTATCTTGTGCTTGCAAAAAAGGATGTGGCGGTTACTGGGGGTGCAGAAAAGTTAACTTGGTCTGTTCTCCAATGTGTGGGCATTGTAGTGGGTTATCATGTTTAAACTCACAAATTTATTCCGAGGAAGATAGTGTGGATCCATCTTCTGTAGAATAAAGCTGTACATATTGTAAATAGCAACGATTAAATATATGATAGAAACAACAAATATAAATAAAATGTAAACATAAAAAGAGCTGGATGATAAAAGAGAATAAAGTATACAACATGTTAGTGGAGGGTGGGTGGTCCGTGATGCTGTAAAGCACTTATCGCTATGTGATACAGTGTCTTTAAACAGCTGCCGGTTTTACCAGTCCGGGACACGGCGGGTCCATAGATGGTGGATATTGGAATGGCCCTTAGTGAAAAGGGTTAGGGGAAACCCCCGAACCAAAACTGGCATAAGCATTAGAAATTGTATAAAAAATAATCATTTTATATTGTTTTATATCATATTGTTATTTCATCGGTAAACCCAATTTAAAGATGTAGCTTTAATAACCATAATCCCATTCATCTACTTTACATCTTGTAGTAGATGTAATCCCATTACATCTACTTCATTCACAAATTACATGATCAACTATTCAAGTCTTAGTATAGTAAGCCACATTGCTAGCGATGACTGGGTGGGCCGCGTCGCACGCCGAACCTTCTTGCTTTCTCCCCGCTCCCCAGCGTTAGCACCGCACATAAATAAATAAAACTGTATATCAGTAGATTAAAAAAAGTGTAGGCTATAACTTTTATAGGAAGGGCTTTTACATAATATGACATATAAAAAAATATATAGCAAAACTCAAAAGTTTCAAAATAAAGAAACCTACTTTTTCCACACATTTTCTTAAATTCATCAAAAACTATTAGGTTTAACGTAAATATGAAGACAACCAATATTATAGTCCATTTAATAACAAACAAAACAAAAAAAGTTCAACTTGATCCGATCATTAGTAACAGAGATAATGGCTGTTCCGTAAATATTGCCATTTTGAACCTTTGGGGGGGCTGGGGGGGAAGCTCCAGAAGTATTTTTGGGGACTTTTGTAAAAATGTTCCTCTGGTAGTAGTCTAACAATGGGGTAAAATTCAGCTTTACCCTAATTATTTCCGATTCAAAACCTTTATTGACTGAGCTAAATCTTTCAACCTGTTTACCTGTTTATCTTTCAACGATACACTATGACTATTTGAAAAACATTAGCAACATCAGTGGTCTCATCAGCAGTTACATCCAAATAATCCGCTTCTTTTATCTTACTCGTTATTTCTTCGTGGCATATTTCTAACATTATATTTAAAAAAACAGTTTGAATGGTGTTTGAGGTGCCCTTAAATGCAGTTGCTTCCTCTAAATGATTTTTCATTGTTGTGTCAAGCTCAGAACTGAAACCAAATAAGCCTCGAAATATACCAGGATCTGATGAAGATTCAATCTCATTATGACCCCGCAAAGCTAATTCAAAAGCTCCACAGAAGTGAATAGGCCTGCAGTTTATTATTATATTTAAGACGTACCGATTATTGCGTACTCCTTCGTTGTGTAAAACAATATTTCGTCTGTATTCACTTGTCCAGCTGCTGTGCTATGCGCACCAAAAAGAGAAAACTGAAAAGCGTTCTTTATATGTACACTTAACGCCTGATAATTTCTTATTTTGTCAGCTAGATGATTAATATCTTTCATTCCGAATTTCGTCCAGGGGTTCCTTCCAAACAATAAACGTGGAAAACAAAATAAAGAATTTCTTTCGTCACAACCACATAACCAGTTAGTATTTTCATAATATTCTACTTTAAATGATCGATTAAATTGTCGACCGCCTGTTTTTACAATTTGATTTATTGTTAAGGGAGACATTTGGGGTCCTAGCCATTGGATCTTAATGCTATTCATTTTAAACTAAAAAAAAGCACGTTGTTTAAAAGCACGCACAATCAGTAACTCCAAAAAGGACAGACACAAAAGCACACAGCAGCATTAAACAAAGAAAAAATAATACTTAACACACAGTTTAATTAATAAAAAGTCAACTGACACTTTATTATCACAATCGCAGTTATACCAAATTATTACTATAACTTTATAAATTCAAACAATGGGTAACGTTTATCTTGAACCAATGTAAACACTAAACCTGACACCTTACAAATCAAGAAGGCTGTGCTTGCTGACTTCATAACACAACTAAGGATGAGCTACAACGCTACTAGTGGTGCAGAAGCTTGTGCAACCGCCTAGCTAACATTGGGAACATCCGGCAACTGTGTAACGAACGTTCTCCCATATGTTTGTGTTGTAAGCTCTGCCATATTCTGTTCAAAAGTTGCAAGCGGCCTATAACCACCAGACTGCGCGCCACATTTGAATTGCACGGGAACATTACCGCATAGAATCTAACACGCTTTCCGTTGAAATTTATGACACT
This sequence comes from Magicicada septendecula, assembly GCA_034769895.1. Lineage (NCBI taxonomy): Eukaryota > Metazoa > Arthropoda > Insecta > Hemiptera > Cicadidae > Magicicada > Magicicada septendecula. Next base: position 951,748,880 of record CM068367.1, read on the forward strand.
TTTAACTGCTTAAATGTTTTAGTATATTATTTATAGTTTATTTATTCTATTTTGGCGGTTGTGCAACGTTGCAACCATAGCACCAGCCGCCACTGTTTGATAATATAACAATCTTTCAAGAAACTCAACGAGTTACGTATAAAGAAATAATAGTTTTGAAGTAATATGAATAATTACTTTATTTGGTACAAATGAAACCTTTTCGTATCAGTGATGTACAAGTACAATTAAAATGTAATTTTTCATGGATTTATCGTTGAATATTATAACATCACCAAATTCAGATAAATTTTGATAACAATAAGTATGTATAAAAAAGTGCTAAATGATATTATGTTTGAATAAATAAATTATGTGGATAGTGAAAAATAAATAAAAGGTAATTAACATGGAAGGAGGAGGTGTAATAAACTGAAAGTGATTAATAAAGAAACTCAAATAATAGACTGACAGACAAATGACATTAACCCAACCCCAGAGATTGGCCAGTTAAGAAACCAGTTAAGAAATCAAAATAAAGAGAACAAGACGAACGAAGGAGAAGAAGAATGAAAACCAAGAGAGAACAAACCCAGGAGGAAGAAAACAAGATGAAACGCATCAAGAAAACTAGACAAGTAATGAAAAATAGAGAAGGGAGAAATAGTGTAACCCAAAATAATAAAGACAATGAAATTCGGTTAAGAACCAAAACTATTAATGAATGTTAGTAGTGATAAAATGACCATTATGAACCGTCAGTAATATGAAACAATGTATAAAAATACACTAACCAAAAGAGTTAGGGATATATGTAATTTATTAACTAAGAAAGACACAATATTAATAATGTTATATAGATAGTGTGTAGAGAAAGAGAATAAAATGATGAGAAATAAATGGAAGTTGAATTAGTGAAAGTGATTTATACTAGAGTGATATGATACTAAAGAAACACTAAATAAATTATAATGAACACTAAACAATTTAAGAAAGTGCTAGTGACCAATAAATACAATATTGTCTATCATATAAATAGTAAGAGGAGAGTAGGCTAAGTTAAAGACTTAGTAAAATTACTTATGTTTTAGTTTTAAGAGTGAACAATATGTTTTAGTTTTAAGAGTGAACAATAACATTTAACAAGTTACAATGATTAGTATTTAGGATAGAACATTTAATCAGTGAATAATGAACACTAAGTAGTGATATTCACTGTAATGACTAGTAAATAATATTGTTAGAACTTAAAAATGTATTGTAAAAGTTTAAAGGTGTGTTTCACAAAGGAAAAGTAATTAGATGGTGTTAACATGGCAGGGAGAGAAAAAAGTATTAGAAAATAAGTTTGTGTTAACATAAAATTAATACCCATTTTATAAGGGGAGTTTAATGGAAAAAGTTCAATAGAGGTGAGATTGTTTAGCACCAGAACAACAAATAAGAAATAATGAATTATATAAACTGTTAGTTATGAAATGGAAATGGCTGTAAGAGTTATACAGACCATAGGCCTAGATGTTTTATTTTATATTGGAAATGAGTAGCAAATAATTAGTAAGTAAGGTTGAATAACACAGTTGTTACTAATTAAAACACATCCAGACACATTAAACATAATTACAAATGCAAAATAACAATTTGGGACTAAATGAAATATGTTGTGTATGAAGCCACAAAAATCCAGTAATGGCTACTTAAATGTGAAACAGGCCTAACTGTCAAACATAAACAATTACTGATTGTACAAAAATCACCATGTAATGGACAACTCCCAGGTGACTAATTCATCAAGGATGAATGGTAGTTATTATTAAAAATCAAATATTAAATTAAGGAATTATATAAATAAAGAAATGTAATTAGTAAGTATGAAATTAGTTTTAAACTTAGAAAACTTGATAAAACCCAATATTGTGGGGTACCAAAATAATCTTTGTGAGAAAATATAAATGACAGTGCATTTAGATAATAACCCCGAAGGAAGATAAGAGGAGGAAGAAAGTCCGAAGATATGGGAAGATTTGAAAGAAATTCGAAAATTGATAACAATGTGTTTATGTTGAGCTCAACCAATGAGATAAATACGTTACCATGGAACCAGCCGTTTAACGAGGTAATTACCGTTAAATACATTTACTTAAAAAGTGACGCTATCGCAAGCCAGACGCGAATTGTCTGTACAACACTTTTTAATGTTTAAAACATATTGGAAGTAAAACAAAGTGTAGAAATTGAGAGTACAGAAGACTGATGTAAGCAAAATACCATTTCCAGAGGGAGAAGATATTTAAATCAATATGAAATATCAAAATATGTACAAACCAACTTTGAAAAAGATGCAGAAGACTGAATAAAGAATGCTGAACAACATTGATGCCATAATCCTTCCTTATTGACATCCCGAATAATACCGTACTGCAAGGCTGTTAAGTATCAGTTAATTTATTTCAACTTCCAAAAAATAAACGTACTTTGACCATTTCTCAATGTATGTTGAATACCACTAAATCATTTTTATTCTCTTACAAGGATTGATCCATAAATTTATATCACTGAAAAACTTGTTAACTATAGAACTAACCTCATATTTATGTACTAATTATAAACATCTTGTATGACACTTATACAAAACAATTACCACTACACATTTTCCTACATAAGGAAAAAACATTGTAAGGTTGTGTATTTTTAATGTCGTAACTGCATCTGAACCTTTTAACGTGATCCAAACAACTCACAAACATCGACAGAAATATTTGTTGATTGGCAAGATAGAACGCCATTACTGTTTATTTGTATTCAAAAGTCGATCGTTTAACCTTCAGTAAGAGTCTTATAAAGAATTATCCGGTGCAGAATTATATATGAACGAACTAATTACAACTTGTGTCTATAAAATATTAACTTCTTATTAATAATATTTTATACTGTGTGTGTTAAATCGTGTTTTATTTCTATTAGCAAAGTGTATGTTTAAAAATATAATGTCTAGCGAAGGTTTCCAGTGCGACGGCTAGCGCTCAAGTAGCGAATCCAGCAACCGTTATCTCGATTGACACGAAATTGAGAAAAGGCGGGACAGATTGAATTCGTCGCCTCGTTCAAATAGAACATTGGTAAGCAAACCATTTTAATTGTTTTCTATAAACAATTTGGCGCCACCCGGAGATTATCCACTACGTTTGAACCTCAAATCGGGAACCACGATACCTGGTCCCCAGTACGTTCGCTACGGGCCCAAATATCGTGAAGTACATCGCCGTGCGAGGACGCAGTGGTAAGAAACACAGACACACTTTCACACTCAGACACGCTGCTATATTTAACAGAGGTATACGAACGGATACGAGAGGACACGAGACACGAGATTGGTTACAAATTGGCTTCCATCGCGGGGCTTGAACAACAGCTGAAGGTGGCAGGACATCACGATAGGTTATAATATATAGAGCTGGTTAACCTTAAACTAAATTACTGTGAAACCCTTTGCATTTACATACCATTACTATCAAATTGTACTGATTTATATTTTTTAACAGCTCGGTGTCTAATTTTAGTTAAGATCTCAGACAAAAATTGATATACATAATTAAATCATTATTAAGTAGAAATAAATTAAATAGATATACCCGTATAATAAATAAATTAATATGAGTTAAATGTGTATTATAAATGCTTAAAAATACTTAAAACATTCCCAAGCGCCATGATTAACGAGATTATAAAAATAAAATGCGTAATACTGCGGTGTAAAGGTTAATTAATAATAATTAATAAGTTAAATTAATTAGGTTAAACGTTTCTTACATGTTATAATATTTAAAATATAAAACTAGAATAGAACTTTTACTTATAAACAAACAGTCACTAAATGTGAACTAATCGATGTTGTAGTCTGAGTAAAGGTCTTGAGTTCTTAGCTAGACCACAGGTCACATCGGCATCCTGATTACGAATTGTGTCAGCATATCTCTGTGTTTATTATGTTTTGAGATCTCGGGCTATGTAGCCCAACGACGTCGACCAGGAGTGTTGCTGGACTTGTATGTTTGATTTTCACCTATATTCTAGCTTAACATTAACAATGGGAATTTGTCGTTTCAGGACACATATAGACGCAAAGTATTCTTATTAAAGCAGTTCTGCAAAGTATCACTCGATGAACTGCGTAACAGTGATTCCGCACATATCCGTAACGTAAACACTACACACTACATGGGGTGAGAGATGAAAAGGTCTGACGCTCAGCCGATGAATTCCTGTCGTATTTTCTTAGTCAGTGTTGTCTTGTTAAAGGCCAAGACGTGGAAGACGGTAAGTAGTGTCTGTCTGTCTCTTCGTGCGAACTGTCAGACTCCGACACGCTATGACGCCTTGTGATGCTAACTCTGTAGTAATTTCGTCTTCAGTGCAGCTGTGTAAGATACGACACACTGCCACTTCCTTTGTGGTGTTTAGAGTAGTATGAGGACTTAGCTCAATGTTAATATCACCGATCTTCTTTATCGTAAGCAATCTCGTTCCTTGCTGGTCGTTTAGGGTCCCGATTAACAGACCACCAGCCGTTTCCCTGATGTCCAAGATAGTCTATCCAGCAAAGGCGGTTATTGACTTTTCAATTAAAAAGTGACTCACTTTTGTGAAGTCCCCTTCTTTTCACTTTACCGGTCAAGTTCTTCGCCATGCAGCTTACTAACTAACGAAGTATCTACATGTCAAACATCTCAGTGCATCTACATTAGAGTAGTGTCTCTTTCTCTTCATCATCCCAGGAGGGCTATTTCCAAGCTGAGGATTTTTAGGAATTTCCCAACCACAGAATTATTCTGTGAAACGTGCACGCGAGTCCTGCGAGTACCGGGTAAGTAGATCAACGCAATAGAGGCCTCAATACCGCAGCTAGGACTAAATACAACAGGGTGCGTCCTGGTGTCCTGAGGCCATCGTTCGCGACTCACTAACTTGGAGGCATCTACCCATTGTCGGTCTCACCGTGGGATCCTGTGTGTTTTCAAGCGGTACACACAACCTTGTTGGAACTTACCAGTGCCCTGTTAGCCAACTAAAGAGTGACAGCTGTTGCCCCCCCCCCCCCAAAGACAAGGTGTTGTAAGCTCGTGCGTAGGGTTGGATTTCTGAGGAGCACGACCATCATCATCAATGTTACTATTGTTGTTGTTGTTGTTTTTATTATTATTTCAACATAACAGGTATAAGTGATTTTTAATAGAAATAAATTATATTTACATTTTGTGTTAAAATGACTAAGAAGGGAATATTTGATGTATAAAATACGTAGAATTACTAAACAACATAGTGAACGAATGCCAATAAGTTGTTTTAAAAATTAGGTTACATTGTTTGCGAAGCAATGAACATTGGCTACATCAGAGATTTGTTTGAGGCAACGTTACCTATGTTTGCAAATACGTACGATTTAATATTATTTTACTCTACTTGTTTAAATATTTAAGTGTTAATAACTAGCTTTTTGCAGGCACCAATTTAAATTGTGTCCTTTATGACAAAGTTAATTAAAATTGGTATTTACTACATGTAAAGTAAAACTATGCACTGTTTTTAATCTAATAAAGTAACGAACATAATAAAAGATAATATTTTCGTTCTGTTAAATAAAAGTTTGCATGACAGTGTATGCGTTTACATGTAATTCGTAATTCGGTTCGCGTTTTGACGTTACAGAAGTTTAGCCTACTGGGTACATTACATTACGCTGGGATGATGTGAAAACCCCAGCGTCTGTATACTTATTTAACGCCTCCACACAGTAACGCGCGTTCATGTATTACATGTGTAGGCACGTCAGATTTGTGATCCGATCTTGGAATCAAAATGTAAAACGCAAAATACTTAAATGTACAGCAATCTTCAATACGTGCTTTTAAAGCAGCTAAGAATATGTTACACTAGCGATTTTTTTAAGCAGTTAATTAAAATAGTAGTGACGAAATCACAGACATTTTCAAAACCATATGATGAGGCAGTTATTAAATAAAACGATCATCGGAATATTGTATTAAAGATATTTTATTACAGTGAACACCTGCTGTCATTGTGCTGTTAAATTTTGATTACCAAAACATCTGCACAGCATTTGAAGCAACCATAGAGTTCACCTTCGTCTCTGTCACCCGTACGTTTATCTGTTCTGTTAGCAAGAAAAATAAGTCGGTAAGTTCTGTTACCGATTCTTTTAATTTTAATCATCAGGAAAGCAGTGAGGAAAGCAGTGAACATTTAATACAGGTTGACGCGTACCTTGTACAACCTATCATTCGGATTATTGTCTAAGAGATAGAGTTAATCGTGTTTTATCTTTCTCTATCTACGTAAACTTATACTCTGCCGAATTTCGCAACAGAAGGACAGATTTAAAAAATGCAATGATGCCAGATGTCTGGTCTGATAAAACCAATGTAAAGGAATAAATCCAGCTCACGACGAAATGTGATATTTCATTAAACACCAATGGTATACAAAACACTGAAACTAAGATACGTACATTCACGAAACGCAAAGAGTTGTGGTAACTTATGAACGTATTTACATAAGTGGATACACATTCGGAAAAACACGCAACCCTTTCCCTTCTCACCAGTGAACAGTACATTTGTTAGTGTAACCAAGACCAATCAAGACTACTCATGAAATATAACATACGATAAAATATCAAGAGTAATATAAAAACTGCACCCGATTCAAACGTGTCAAACCTCAACAAGTGCGTGTTTTGCGTACAACGTATTGTACTCGTATCTTTAACAAAAAAGACACACTGTTCCATTCTCGTTTATTGTGAAGTTTATTTGTTTACATCGGACGTTTCCCCGTTTCAGTCTCACTTTAATTATTGACAGTACTGCGTCATAGAATGGGGAAGCGGCTGCTGTAAAAACAACTACGACGTAGCGATACTGAGGCACATAGCGTTAAATCTGATAGCTTTTAGCGCTGTAGATAATTTATGGTTGATAATTATATCCCTGATACAGATCCTGTTACTCGGCATTACTAGCCCATACAAACCTACTCGTAGCAGTCACCGTATCACAAACCACTGCTAAATTAACTAATTGCCCAGAGAAATGAGTTCTCATAACCAGTACCCAGCACTTTCAGTCGTTTAACGATAATTACCTTACATATATTTCATGTTTCTGGCGAGAGCCTAATTTTCATATTTCTTTTAGCTATTTATATTCATACATTTATAAAGTTTAAAATATATTTGTCTACACTTTAATAGCGTTTATAAATTTTACCAAGTATTTGTTCCATGAAAAAGAAATATGAAGTGCCAGTTTTCATAAGTTCTAAACGGGAGAACCTTTTGTTTGCGAACTTGACAATTGTTTTCTGAGATAATCTTATTTTCACGTTATCCTTTGGATTCTTCTTACATTATTTTTGCTTACCAACTCGATGCGTAGGGTCTATATTAACGTGAATGTTCTTCAGCAAGTCAATGATATTATATTTGCGTTTAAATAGGAAGTGTAAAATTGTCCAGTTCCGTGTTATAGAATGATTTGTAGCTACTTGTCGTCCTACGATTCGTTGAACCGCTGAAATCTTCAGGTAAAGGACAGCAACCGACTGACTACAACAGATAGAGAGGTCACTCGACTGCGATTCACCGAACCAAATTATCTAGATATATTAACATGACTGACGATTGCCATTTCTATCGTCGCGTCTCGGCGTGATTTACAAACTTCAACGCGTGGGACAAAAAAAAATACGTTAACTTATCTATTAATAATTTAAATGAATTTCTTGACAAAATACTGTAATTGTAGCTGAAAGTACGTTATTTACGTTCCAACTACGTAAATCATCGGGCATATTTAATACCGTGCCAAAAATGCTGAACGCGCTTAATTAAAAGAATATTACTTAATTAGTATTCTGTGTGCACGAATCAGCTAAAGGCGTTGAATGTAAATAAAGCGTCAGAAGTTCGATAACAGTGAACATGAAGATAGTAGTGCCAGAGGTTAACCTCGAGATTCTCTGCATTAATAACAAACGATGTCTTCAATTTAATCAAATTAAATTCATCGTATCGATAGAATATAAATACATTTCTGCTTTCCTTCTGCGAGCAAAGTAAATAAACAGCTCATATACTCAGTTTTGTGTAATTGTCCAAAAAATATATCAAAAAAATACGCTGAACGAGTTGTGTATATGTTATTGTAAGAAAATAAAAGGTTGTTTTAACTAAACTCAAGCATAAATGCCAGTATGTAAATTCATCAGAAGTATTACTTTACGGAACATTTACACTCGAAAATAAAACAATGATATAAAATATTCCTTAATTTGTATTTGCTCGAAAGAAGTCGGGAATTGAGCACATCAGAGAAATAACTAGACAATTTTGTTTTTAATCATTCGTTTCTGTTTCACAAATAAAAAAGAAAAACTATTGTACCGTATACTGATTTGTGTCAGGATCGTGAATTATTAATTTAACAATTATACAGAAACAGCGACTGCATTGAAGAGCACTGAAAGGACTGCGCTAGGAATAAGTAGGAAATACCGAGATTGAATAATTAAACAGTTTCCAAAACTGATTAGACAGATGACATCATTTACAGAACGTAGAAAATTAAATGTAAGTGGGCAGGATATTTGGCTAACAAGAAAATGGACTATGGTCCCAGAGATTGGTATATTTGAAGGTTAAGAAACGGTCGCCATGCCGACGGCCTCAATAAAGAGACGGTGAAGGCGGTGGGAGAGTGATTTGATTAAGTACTGATTCGGCGATCGGGACAAGAATTGTTGAGGAATGAAATCACTGAATCGTGACTGAGGAGGCATTGGACCAGTAGTGGGCAGATAAATGCTGCTACCTCAGATGATCATCATCATGACGTGAGTAATTGTGGTGCGAGCGCGCTAACGTTCTTGTCAATGTTTCACAAAATTAGTTTTTGGACCGCCTGTCATACAATACTGATTAAAGTAACACAGTAAGTCACTACTGTTGAGGTATTAGAGTAACGCGTGATTCAGAGAGAGGCATAAACAAAGCGCCTTCAGTCAACAAGAGAACGGAAGACGTTGCCGTTAGATGTTGTGCCCAACACAATCTCATAGCAATAAAAGTAACAAATTTTTTCCACATGGAAATATATTTGCAGCGATACATAATCTCTTGAATGCAAATGGAGAAATAAGAAATTTTAAAAGAAGCTAAAGAGATGAAGCTGAAAACATAAAAAAGGGAAAATTTTTAAGTTATAAAAATATGAATATAGGTCTATTATTAAAATTCGATCAAATAAGCAATCTCAATGCACGAATCACTTGTCAGTGGGCAACTTGTAACAAATTGTATGGCAATCATTCTGAATAGTAGCTGGAACAGCAATAGTGACGAATGCATGAGATATACTTGAAATGAGACCACCAGTAGTCTGTAGTTGAACAAACGCGAGTAGTTGAAGCGTCTGTTTTATCAAAGTTGCAAACTAGCAGTTTTAGACTAGAAGTAGTGAGTGAGGACGTGGTGATGTAAACTTAATAGTAGGTACATGGGAAAAAACACTCACCCGTAGGCGGTTCCAAAACCTAATTGTAAGTAAACGGTGAAATTTCTTTGCTTCTCTTAACAAGACTAATAACAATAACGAGCAGAACAAGAGACTTGAAATATTTAGAACGTTATTGATTCTTGCGTTTCCCAAACACATTAAACAGTTTGCCTCTCACGTTAACATTCACGATAATGTGTTGCCTTTCATACACATTGTTTAATACTGTCACTGAAATATTAACAAGGCCGTGTAAGCCAAACTGTGCAGCGAAGCCAAAGTCATATCAGGTGAACCTTTCATTATGAATTCTTTCTTTTATTGTTTCTTATGAGTTATATTTGTGCAAAAGTTTTAATCGGTGTTTTGCGCACAATTCTTGTTGTTTTGAACGAATCAAACGAGAAATTTAGATACTAGGACGATTAGCGAACAGCCCAGCAAGTTGGTTCAAGTTGTACTTAAAAATACCTGTGAATTATTAGTTTTCTAAACTCTTCAAAGACTATAAATTCTCATGTTATTATGAAACTAAATATCATATTTTTGTTTTATTAGAATTTTGCCTACCGCAGATTTATGCCTTGAGGAGACATTTTTAAAAAAATTATCCTTTTCACAAACGGTTTATTTTGTTTAACTGATTTGAAAACTATTTCTGTGGACATTTTTGTTCATATTGTTACTACGGTCTACTGACACGTCGTATGGTACAGTGGAAAACAAAATACAAAACACCAGTTACGTCACTAAAGCTTTAATTTTCACAATTACACAGTTTATAATCAACAAGATATTCTCTTACAACAAATCAAATAAAAATTGTTCACACTCATTAAAAATGTCTACTAATATAAAACACAATTGTATTAAAATCGTCCCGCACAATTATAACACACATAACTCTTCGCCACAATATTACGAACCGCACTCGAATCAATCGCAACTCAAACTGACTGAGCGTCGCTGAGTACTTGAATTTATACCCCGTCGAAAATCCAGAACATTCCACATACTACGCATTAACTCTATACTACGATGTAATTGATTGCGGCCTTGACACAGTCCGCGCGGCTGGCGGCGTCTAGAAAAGTCTCGCGAATGCATGTTGGAATCACGTACGCACACAACATTATAGCCGGATTCTTGTGGCACATTCTTGAAACACATAGATTGTTCTCTAATGTCGTAACAATATACTTGTTCTTTATTTGTATTTATCTATAATAAAATTTAAGCACTTCCTCGAAGAAATGGACCGGAGTCCTACTTGATGGGAAGACAACAAATCTGACACAAAGCTGAAAAAATATTTGTCTACCCTTCATGGCACATACAAAATTTAGTTACACTCACTAACGTGTGAATCCAGCTTATGGTATAGTCTGTCTATGACTGTCGTTACAAAACTCTTACTTTAATTCGAGTACTAATAGGCCTACTTCTTCTAATTTATACTAACTCTGATACCAATTAATTATTTTGTTCTTTACATGAAAACTAACAGCTTATTATCGACAATACTACTGTCCTAAATATCGTTGATAACTACTTTCAAGACAAGAAATATCAACCGTCAGTCCAAGGTCACATTATATAAAGTTATGATTAGACCGGTGATAACATATGGCAGCGAGACTTGGACTGTGAACTAACAAGCTGCTAACACAGTCAATACCTTTGAAAGGAGAGTTTTGCGGAGAATATCCAGTCCAAGTCAATGGAATATGGAGAATGCATCACAATGACGAAGTATAAAAGCTATATAAAGACAATTATCTGGCCACCAACCATCTGACTGCATAGATTGCAATGGGCAGGACATATCATGAGGATGGAAGGCAACCTAGGAAGGTACTGTTTAGTAAAAACAAGGGTAGAAGGCCTGTCGGAAGTCCCAAGCATCGCTGGATTATCGCAGTGGTGAGGGATACTGATATTTGCTTAAAATAAAACGATGGACGTCTTTCGCCAATAATAGGGAAAAATGGAGGCGAGTGATTATGGAGGCTAAGGTTCGACTCCGAACTGTGACGCCATATAATAATAATAATAATAATAATAATAATAATAATAATAATAATAATAATAATAATAATAATAAGAAGAAGAAGAAGAAGAAGAAGAAGAAGAAGAAGAAGAAGAAGAAGAAGAAGAAGAAGAAGAAGAAGAAGAAGAAGAAGAAGAAGGAGAAGAAGAATATACCTTTATTACTTTCTGCCAATAGCAACACAATTTGTTAAAAGACAGGCTACGTTTCCAAAGCACGTACCAGATGTAGAAATAATGATGGTCGCAGTAGTAACGAACGGTTAACTAACGAAACCTAATGGGAATGTCAGTTCGATTTGGGTTTCTTCTATTGGTATTTTTATTAATTAACTTGTCTTTTACTTTGAATGAGAACCAATTAACTTTTTTTAACGTGACAGAAAAGCAGAACGGTCACCTAATTAAAACGCTTTGTCGTCAAGTGTGATGCAAATAAATCTACACGTAACAGTTAGGTTTCATTTAATAAACTGGAAAACTTTAACAAATGGTAATGAAAATCTTTAGTTTGATGAAAACATTTCGCCTGTTCAGGTAAAACCCTAGCTATGTACGTTTACATTCGGATCTGACAAAGAAACTTAAATAAATGTGATAGAATGAGTTAAAATATTCCTATACAAAAACTAAAGTTGTAATCGGCACTCCCATAATCTATGTCCATACTACATTTTCGACGTATCGATTATGCAATAGTGTCAATACGTCATTGACAGAGTGGCGGCGGTGGAGGGGGGTGGTAAGTCGTGACGTCATGATCAGCTGTTCGTTACGTCATCACCCTCCACCCCTCTGTTCATTGTGACGTCATGATCAGCTGTTCGTGACGTCATCACGCTCCACCACCACCCCGACCTCTATCGGGAAACCGACGTAATAGTGGTTGGGTATTCTCCCCAACCTACTACTGGAGTGCTATGTAAGTGGGCGGATTTGACACAGACACCACACGCTAGGCTAGCCGAGATACTTGTAGAGCGACACTCTCATCTTTTCGAGGGCGTTCCGAAATTCTCGTAGCAATATAAACTCTAAGATAGTAAACCGTCGAGCACTTTAAATCATATAACACATTTAGCGTGACTCAATTAAAATTGGTAATTTTTAGTAGACATTTTTAACCCTAGTGCTCAACACATGCTCAATCAGGAGATTATAACTATTAAAATAAAAATACAAGTTTTTGACGACTACAACTCATTTATTTTATTTTTGTACAATAGTTTGTATACGAATTTTCTAAAATTAATTATATTAAATTGTTGGAATCACAAATTATGTTTAGGCCTATATCGTAAGATTATTAATTTTTTATTTAGTATGTGCTATTAGAATAATAGTTACTATCCTTCACACTTATTCACCGTCGAAGAATCTGCTGCTGTAATTTTTCATTTGTATAATATGATATTTTCCCAAATGTTTTCGATATTGTCTTAATAATTTAATAGAAGTAAGTGGACACACGATGCTTATAATTAAGAAGACTAGTCAGTTTGAGCATTCAGGACCCAATAGAATTGTATTAAAACTGCGCTGGTTCCCTGTAGCTCGCACACACCGCTCATGCCTTTATCCCCAAGAATCATGTACAGTTTTACGTACGTATTGTCATTTTATCATCGGCATCATTATCATTATCAACCTCAAGGATTAGGCTCATCCTAAACCTGTTCCGGGACACACATCATTCTCTGCCGTCCTACATCTCTCTTCCCCACCGTCTATATTCCATTGCTAGCACTGAAATCCTATCACCTGCCATTCTTCTCAAATGTTCACACCATCTTCACTTGTCATTTTATTACTCACATTTTATGGTTCACAAAGTGCCGCCGCGGGATGTCCGTAATTCAGTTAAGTATTTACACTTACCACGTTATAAAATGAAATTACTTTTTGCTTTTTTTAGATTGCAGATGTACAGCACATACCAAATCTGTAACACTACAGAGTAGGCCTACTAAATATCTTGTAACCCTACGCACGTGCAATGAAAATATTTATCCATTTTCATTTCAGTTTATTGTTTTTACTAATTACCTTGATCCTTTCCCATGAAGAGAATTGCATAGTTGTCATATATGCTGTGACAAGCTCTGATTCACAAAATGAAGAATTTGTCACAAAATGAAGAATGTGTCACAAAATAAAATTACCGTCAAGCTACGTCATAGGAATAAATCGGGATTCTCATTCAGGAGTGACAGTTGTCCTAGTTTCGTAATGTCATGGATTTACATGAATGGTGAATAGCGTACTAAAGCCAAACTATGTTGTTTTAATGGTGAAGAGTGGATAGTGGGTTTTCTCATCTCTATAGTACATAACGTTCCTTCTGTTATGCACACACTAAGTTGATATACAGTAACAAGTCTCCATCCCGATTAGAGAATATGTTATATTAGCGTAAATTTTTGTTTTTCTAGCATCTGAAGAAAAATCGTCTTTTATCCTGCTTAAGCCTTGTCCGTTCGAGTATTGATCCGTAGACCTCTCTAAAGGTCTTTCCATTTATCCATAAATAATAATACAATACTGAATATAATAAGAGTGCAGGTCCTAGGATACGCCGATGAACTAGATATAGTCGGGGGGGTCCCTTCGAGCAGTCACTGAAGCCTTCCTTGCTCTTGAAGGTCCCGCAAGGAGGCTGGGTCTCATAATAAACGAAAGCAAGTCAAAATACATGGTCATAGAATAGGAAGCTAGAGAAGGAGAGCGTGTCCAGATTGGCATCTATTCCTTCGAAAAAGTCAACAACTTTGTTTATTTAGGATGCCAAGTTAACTCCGATGGGGAAACAACCGAAGAAATAAAGCGAAGAATCACCTCAGCTAATAGATGCTTCTTTTGTCTCAGATCCCTGTTCCAGAGCAGAACAATTGCCAGGAGCAGCAAGCTGCTTCTCTATAAAACACTGATCCGCCCAGTTCTAGTCTAAGTTCACTTATAGTTCTGAGACCTGGACTATTTCTAGAAAGTCTGAATCAAGCTTGCTGGTTCATGAACGCAGAATCCTAAGCAGTATTTTTGGTCCAATATGTGTGGGAGGTGAATGGAGGAAAAGGACCAACCAAGAACTGAGCACTCTTCTGAGTGAACCAGATATTTGTGAAAATTATAAAACTTGGAAGAATTAGGTGGGCTGGACATATGATCAGAATGGGGGAGAATGAAATACCCAGAAAGGCACTCACAGAACAGATCTATGGCACCAGGAGAGTTGGTAGACCCAAACTACGTTGGGAAGACGTTGTGAACTATGATGCGCGCCATATCCTTGGGACCCGGAACTGGAGAGCAGCTACTCTTGACCGGAACACCTGACGGAGGCTGTTAAAGGAGGCCTTGACTCAGTAATAAGTTGTCGCGCCGCTGAATAAGAAGAAGAAGAGAAGTATATAATAAGAACATATTAGTAATTTAACTTTCTGACGTTAAGGTTACGCATTGCAACAAAAAAGGTTCAAGATTATGTGCATGAAAAGCGTTTTAAGAAGTAAAGTGTGTGGCATGTCCTAAGATTTACGAGACCGTTTCTCAATACTGTAGGTGACATACAACACATCATTACACTACTCACAAGACAAGGCATGACGTCCTCTGGTGAAACCGTTCCCACCGTGTAAATTGGAAAGGAAAATTGCCGACAGGATAACCGTATTTTCGGAAGGGAGACTAATATTTCGTAATACACTACATTACATGAGACATTATAATCGCTGGACATCAGTCACCTAGTTTATAAAATATTTCTGACGAGTGAAAGGAAAACAAATAGTATAAAGGGACGAGGCGTAATAGCTCAGGCTGCAGTATTCCCTGCGGGCAAATATCCGAACTTTATTCGTCTTCTAGTCCTAAACTCTATTAGTGAAAGATCACCATGTGTATGAGCATTTGTTTATTGTACCACGAACATCGTGTACTTTAATTCTTGTTGTGTGTTCATGACTGTGTGTCACAGAGCCAGTGATATATATATTTTGTATACTTATTGAATGTACAATTTGGGCAATACATAGTTCAAACAATTTTCACTTTAGCTTTAGTAGGCTACTTCTGTCTTATGTAGAACATATTGCATATTCTGATCTCTAATAAAAAAATTAAAAATTATAGGAATATATACCTACTTCTAATATTAATTAAGCGTGTCTTATTGTTTCTTAAAACTTAAAGATAGTCGTTCTTGAAATCCCATCACTCTCATTTTCAGAAAAATATGTAAACGTTACTGATATTTAAATTAATGGCAAACAAATAGGCTAAAAACAGTTTTGCTGCTTCGTTGTGAATTATGATAGTAGTATTAAACTATTAGCCTATTAGTTTACATTAGGGGTTCGACGAAAGCAAGTACAAACATGTGGATTTTTTATGGGTAGTTCCAATTTCAGTTCACATTAATTTTTTTAATTATACTTGAATCATGTTTTAATCAATAACAGGCCGAATCTAAAAATCTTAAAAATTTGTGTTTGTATGTATTTCAAGTAAAGGAGAGGGAGCGTCCATATAAATTGTAAATAAAATTGGTCCTATATTTTTACAGTGTCTAGGGGAAAACTAGGTGCTTTGAGCTATTAATTCTGTTAACAAAAATTGTTTTACGACTAGAATCTGAAGATTTTTGTACGGGGAATTTATATATTTATACGAATAAATATTTAAATGCACACGTTATACAAAT
The DNA here is from genome assembly GCA_034769895.1 of Magicicada septendecula. Lineage (NCBI taxonomy): Eukaryota > Metazoa > Arthropoda > Insecta > Hemiptera > Cicadidae > Magicicada > Magicicada septendecula. The sequence continues at coordinate 951,765,179 of CM068367.1, forward strand.
AGTTCACTTTATAATTTTTTTCTCTTTTAACAGCAGATCTGCATATTTTAAATTTAAATTTAGTTTGTTACTCTTGGTAAAAACCTGATGGTGATGTTTATTCTTATTTGTGAGTGTGTAAAACAAAAATGTAATCACTTTTATTAAGGTAATATTCTGACTGTCAGAATGAGTTTTATCCTAACTATAGAAATTAAACCATCTTAACTGAAATCCTACAGAACTAACCACAACCACAAGAAATCGTGAAAATATTAAATTTTTATTATCGTTACGGTTACTGAATTGTTACAATTGGAATATTATAGTAAGCTGCCTGCTGTGATATACGGCTAACAGTCGTTTGAAGGCACGGTTTATATAGATACAGACTCGTGATATTGAAAGTAAACAGATCATGTTATACCTACAGGTTTCTCGATACATCTCACTACGGTTCACAAGATTTTAATGATTGCTTCTACGAGCAGAGACAATGAAACATATAATTCGCATCGCAAAGACCCCTCACAAGGGTAATATGAATCATTCCAGACGACAATGAGAGTTTTAGTATGAAAACTGTGATAACATTTGCAAAATCACATCAAAGATATTTGCGCTATAAATTGATACAGTTTACTTATGATTGTTGTGCTGATAACATGAAAAGTGTACATGAATGAGTAGCTTAAAAATGAGTACATTTTTAACTTAAAAAGTATAAATATTATAAATAAGTAGTAAAATTTAGTGTTAGTTGTAAGAAACTTTGATAAAAAGTGGAGAAAACGTTCTAACATACACACAAAGGCACGAGATAGCTGATCGTTACTGCTAGCTCCTTGTATTTATAGAAATAAAATATATTGTTAACACTAATTATAAGTTCAGAAGGCATAAACATGTGATGCGATTTAAGAAACAAAAAGACCAAATTAAAATGTTATATAACTACTTTAAAAGTAATGTAAAATATTGTCAGAGTCAACAATTTAAAACACAACTACCAATACGTTCATGCTTATATCCATTTGTCTAGCCATACCCGGTGTTGGTAGCTTTTCCGGTGCAGCTCTTTTATTTCTATCCATAGACCTATCATTAAATATTAATTTTTCTTTCTTTGTATATCACTTGCTCCTTACATCTCTAAGAGTGTAGCCATGCTTAACAGATGTCAATGTATCTTAACTGGCTTCTCTTACTCATCTGCCTGTAGTACAACACCGTTTAATGATAGTATTGTTTCTATAAAAATAACAGACTTAATTTTTTTATGCTCAATGATTCATTTAATTATGCTATATTCATATTTTGCAGTCAAACAAGAGATTAAGATTTGTTGCATCAAGAAATTCTAAATAGCGATAACCACGTTATTGTAATTTCAATTAATAATAATTAAAGATAAAGATAGTGTTAATAATAATAATAATAATTAATGATAATAATAATATAGTATTATATTAATAAGGTACAATAATATTATAGTAAAAATAATAAGTTAATCTTATTATTCTTATTAAGACTTTGTCACCTTTCAGAATGAAAATTCTTTATCACCCCTGTAGAGACCCTGTGATAACTTCCTTCACCATTTTCGGTAACATGTATAGTTTTTAAACGTCTTTCACGTTAACATTTTCAAAATTGGCCGTTTTTCTATGAGCCAAAATATCCTTGCAAAACATTTTTTTTAAATTTACGTAAATAAACTAGCAAATAAGTAACAGTAAATAAATAATATTATCAAATATTTAATATTTGCAACGAAACATTGCATAACGCTGTGTAAGAAATATTGTAAATTCCTTTTTCATATATCCAAGTTATAAACAATCAGCTTGTGCGGTCTGTTAATTAGGCGTGGTATATTATTAGATTTAGGATTGTGAAGTTATTCATAATTTGTGTCTGTATCCATATATGTGAATCCCTTGTGCAGACGTGCGCGTGAATTAATTAAAAATAGATAAGTAACTCCGTTATTTATTAACTCATGAAACTGTAACTTTGTAACAGTGTAAATCATAACTAAACCTACAGTTTTCTAATACAGTATGACGAATAACATATTGGAATATGTTTTTATATGTTGAATATTTTAATATGGTTATAAAATTTGCATGTAACTTAACAATCGGACATGAATCTGTTACTTCCTGCAAAGCCTGACCACAGCTTGCAGTTATCATGATTTTATTGATGACGTGGAAAGCAATTTCAATCAGTCGGAACCCTCGATATGTCAGATAGATAACGAAGTTGTACGGTTTGGTTCTTAAGTTTTTCAAGAGACACCTACCAAAGCAGATGTTGGCTACTCCTCTTGTGAGATTGTCGTGCAATGTGCCGCTATCTGAGTGTCATGGGAAAACTCAAACGATTATTACTATTTCAAATACCAGTCTGAGATTGTCAGACAACTTAAAATATATTATTGAGATAAATTAATTACATAATTAATAATACGGGTGAGTATTATATAATGCTGTCCTTGTGAGTGGAAGATGGCCGCTTATATAGGCCTAAGTTATGGTCATCCGGATTTGTAACATAAGTATACGCGAGAGCACGCCAAAATTGCGATAAGTGTAAGTTCAGCGCACTTTAGTAATAAAAATTACTAAACTCGTATATACAAACCTTGAGATAATGATAATAATAGTTAACTAAATAATTGTCGGATCTAACGTGTATACGTTCGTGATCCGTTCGAAGTTAAATGAACCCGCATCCGCTTGAAGAAACATCGGATTCCAGCGATTCCGTAGCAGGATCAACACACTCAATCAGAAGGAAATAAGAGAGGACTTCACCCACCAAGTAACAACCTACAGTTATAAACATTTATAAAACAGCCATAAACACTTTAATTACAGTTTATTACTCCAAAAGGCAATGGTTGAATTTGATTTATGTAGAACTGTTACAGATAATATGAGAGTATTTAGATAATTTTTACATAATTTCAACCTTCATAATAACAAACTATATTATTAGTCATCCATGCGACTTGTATGTATTATTGCATACGTTGCAATGTATATATATTCATCCATACGCGCCCGCGTGTGCGAGTGTGTGTGTGTGTGTGTGTGTGTGTGTGTACATTTCCTCACACTTATTGTTATTTTATTATAATTATTACTAATAAATAATATTTATTATTTAACATAAGAATATATTTTTTTAATTGAAGTTACAATGTTTCAACAGTATTTTTAACTTAACTTATATACAGTTAAATAATATATATAATGTAATGTAATATCGTCTATTAACAAATAATAATCAAATATTTATAATCTATGTGAATACACGTGTGTCTCTGTATGCATAAGTTATATTTATATTTCTTTATACACATACGTGTTGTATCTCTCTTTTTTCGTTTGCGGAAAACTATATCCTTTTGAAGGAAGTGAGGAAAGGTATAAGATTAATTAATGGTGTGCCAGCTAAGTGCAATGAACCAACGCTACCTTCTGGACATTGAATAAACTAGTCTACCGAGTTTGTCTTGTTAATTACCTCCTATTTCCTAAGTTTATTTTTGTTTAAATTTAATTTGTCTCATTTCCACCTTCTTTTTAAATAAAATAAAAGTTAGGACTTACACTTTTCTCCTGAGTGACAATTATAACTTAGGTACAGAGTATGTTCACCCGACACTATCTTTAAGGTAAACAGCCGCGAGAAACTAAAATGTGTATACCAAATATTTGTTAATAATAAAGCTTACTTATTCTTTAGCCTCTTCTACCGTTGGCGTCAAGGGATGATTTTTTTCCATCATTTCCTCACCCGCTTGTAAACAATAGAGTATTCTGTACTTTAATTTGCTATCTATGTAATTGTTCTATGATTTTCTAGGTTGTCCATGCTTTCTTTTTCCTTGTTTCCATTTCCCATAACACTTTTGATTTATTTATTCTTTCATTCTCTTCACATCAGCTGTGTCTCAATTTTATCCTACACTCAGTTACTTTGTTGTTGATTTTGACGCTGTTCTTGGTTTTAATTACATTTGTTCTTAATTCATCCTTAACTCTGCAATTTAAGGTGCTTCTATTTATTATTTAATTAATCTGTCAGCAATACGATTCCCAGTTACACATGAACATCAGCCCCCCAACATGATATATTGTTACGCAGTGTATATTCTCGATATATACTCGAACAAAGGAGTGGTACGTTCTAAGCTTTTCTCGGCTATCCCAGCAGAGCCCAGATGTAATATTTGTATGCGTACGTATTGCTGCTAATTTGAGATGAAAGACAATTACGTGACACTTATCATGCGTCAACAATCGAGGTTATTCCTGACCGCACCGGTCGGCGCACTGTGTTCAAGGTCAGACATTTTGCACTGTTTCTAGTGGAATCGAGAGCGCCTGTAATAGTCATTTGTTTAATATGTCATTCAAAAAGTGACAGATTATTCTGGCATCTCAGCGGGATATAAATATAAGCATCCAGCGACGGTCGGTTCAGTCAGTTTACGTCGGGCGATTACTCAGTGCGTTCAAGTGGTCATTAGTAAAAAGTGATTACTGTCCGGGACTCTATTAGTTGACATTATTATTGCATGTGGACAAATTTAATTTGAATTGTTCTACGAGTATAATCTTGTTGGATATCTTGTTGGTTACAAATTATTAATTGTGATAATTAAACCTGGTTATTAGTGACTTCATTGGTGTCTTTTATTTTGTGTTCCACTGTACCATACGACGATCAGTTAGACCGTCGTAACAATAACGTATTATCGTCTTCATTTTTATAATTATTTCTTTCCTGTTGAATAATGTAATTATAATATCCCATATAATGCCAGAAATTTTCCTTTATAATTCAACCTCTCTTTCCGCTCATTCATTATCGCCTCTAGATACTTCATGTGATTCGTTGCTTATATTTTCTTGCATTTTACAACTATCCCCACTTACTGTGGAATATGCGCTAGTGTCATTTATGTGTACATTAAGTTAATTTTTAAATCATATCTAATCAAGATTTTCTTCTACTTTCCTATTGGGATTTCTATTGGTTCATCCGAACCATACATTTGTTCATTATAACTGCGTTCAACGTTCTATGTGCTACATGTAGTCCTACTCTTTACACGGCGGTTCACGGTTATTGCAACATCCTAAATTATTCTCATGAAGTATCAGTATGCTTCCTTGTCTAATTTTTCTCGCTCACATATACGCTCTCTTGTCACATTATCAGCTACCTATTATCAGCTCCGCCTGTTACCTATTATCTTTTCTCTAATGTCCCGTAATATATATATATATATATATATATATATATATATATATATATATATATATTAGACACGTTTATCATCCTCCCAATTACGGTCCTTTCCTTCATTGATTTCTACAGTTCCCTCATGGTATATTTTTGGTTTTATATAGTATTAAAATATTTCTCAAAACAAGTTTAAAAATAAATAGCTTCTTCTTTTTTGTCAGTACTTTTTAAAAAAATATAGCGTGACGTAGGACTAATGCTCTCTTAGCTCTGAAACCTGGCTGAAAAAATTCACAAGAAAATATCAAGTCATGTTATATCTGTCCATAGTCAATTCAGATTTAGTTTTTTAATTTACTATTATATTTAACATAAAGATTATTACAAATTATGAGTTAATTAAAACTTACATCTTATTTAATAAGGAGAAAAGTAGAGTGAAATAGAATTCTCTTTTGAGAATTTCTCATGAATACTTGGAATCATAATATAGTGATATTACCATGGAAGTAGTGAATTTACTTATGGAACAGTGAACACCTGCCACTATGAAAGCAGATAAGCTTCAACTTTAATGAATTTTGTAGGGTACCTAATTGGTGCTAAACTTAAAAACAAAAACACTTGACGTGAGTAGCAAATGTTAAAAAACGTATTCATCAAATAACAAAGCAGATAAAGAAGCATTACAAAAACGAAGTATAATACATAGGCCCACACACGTGGGGGCGACCATAAAATATACCAGCATAATAGCGCGAGCTTGCACGCGCGCGCGCGCGCGCGCACGCACACACACACACACACACACACAATAGCTCAACACATATTCAATACCACTCAATACATAATGCACAGACATCAACCGGAACATTTGCGTTATATATGAAACTTGCCTTTCTGTTCTGAAGCACAAAGAAGAGGACCAGATGTTTCACAGAACGTCACACCGTTTTAGCTAAAAAAATTGTATCCAAAACAACTTTAAAATTATTAACCTTAGCTTATCAAAAACCGTTTTCGAACGTTTCACTTCAACTTACATTGTTGTTCTTCACATGAAAACAAATAAATCTGCTGCACTTTTAAAAACAACGTAAAACCATTAGACAAATATTTTATAATTTATTTGTAAACGCAACATCGTACACTTACATGTCTCATCTTAGTTTAACGTTTTTCAGCTCACCAACTAAATTAAACGAAAATATATATCCATTTTGTAAGCACTAAGTACACGAGTACGAAGCCACTTTTTGGTGCTGAATACTTTCTACGCAAAGAGACAAAGCTCTTATTAATAAATGAAAAAATTCTTACTGATTTATTCTCGTGTGTTATGGAGATACATTATACAGATTATAATAAATTGTATATTATACTAGTCACCAACTTGGTAAATTTTGAAAAAACGAATTACATTGTGTTATAACCGACAGGGTGGCTGACAGTTGAAAGGCCATCTTATACTTTTTGTTAGTGTGATTTTAACTTCACTTACGGTTGTGATGAGTATGCTCACGTAAATGATGAGATTGTTGTAATGGACATTATTTTATGCACTTTATCTAGTCCTGTTCATTAAATCTTTACTGATTTGATAAGGCGACCCTAAAACATAAAGTGTTTTTGTAAATTTGTTTATTTTATCTAAACTACTGATTTTGAATTTTTGTCTTTATCACTTTACTTATCATTTGACAAATAGTAGTTTCCACTTACTAAAGAAATAAAAATAACAAACTCCATAACAGAAAACACAATTAGGTGTAAACGTCAAACTGCAGCCTTAGATAAATACACAATCTGATGAAGATAAGAATTTACTAAACTTATTAGAAGGCCATCAATAAAACAAGGAGGTAATAAGAAGAGAAAGCTATAAGTTTATCTGAATTTCTTGGAGACTATAAAACATTCATGATTGATTTATGATATGGCTCGAAGTTTCCATTATTTGCCCAACTTGTGCCAGACCTATCAGTTGCACAGATGATCTACTAGCAGTGGTTCCTAATCTTCCGGACCCGTGTACCACTTCGGTCTTTCGCGTTCTTTTCGAGTACCACCTGATAAGAAAATAAAATAAGAAAAGAGCAGTCATCTAATGAAATTTTACGGCAAACTGTTTAGGTTGTGTTTTTGTAAGGGTAATCGGTTTAAATCATGTCCGATGAAAATTTATTGTTGTTCTGAAAATAAATTTGTTTCTTTTTTAAGTTAATACTTTTTTCCTAGCTAGGTGTTATTGCATACCAACGGTCGGGAACCCCCGTACTATGGGAAGACCTTTTTAAGTATTGCTGTCTACTGTGACTGTTGTCAGTTTTGCTAGGTTATGTTCGTTTTGCTAGGTTATGGCCTATAAGCTCTCTTGTTTCTTATTTTATTTTAAACAGTAATAGTTAATTAAAGTCACAGTGTAAAGTAACACTGTTAATACTTTTAGTTTCAATTTATTTCATATAACAAAGTATATAACATAGGTATAGGCCTATGTATAATGAGTATATAATAACAGGTATTTGTACCTAGTTATGTTTTTGGAACGGTATCATTCGTACCTGTTATTTTAAAATACTAGTTTAGCACACCTCTAGTTAGAACGAATTTTCCAGTTGTGAGTGGAAGTGCGCTCCAGTAACAGAGCGTAGGCGTGGGTAAAACCCGAAGACAACCGAAGGTAACCGATTGCGTGGTCAACTTATGCCCTCAGATTTCTGTCTTTAGACAAATTTTGCCAAACATGATACTTAGCCCAATGAATTCCTCATACCCGAAAACCTCAAGAGACAAAGTCTCATCAAAATCCTTAGAGCGGTTTTCAACAAAATGTCCGCATACAATTATTACTCGTTTAATAGTATAGGATTTAAGCAGTTGTAGCCAACGGCTCCTGATTCCTGATTGAATCGGTGTTTAACACTAGTGACTCAGCGAATTCAAAAGCTAGCCATCTAAGCTGTTCTCTCCGGAGGAAAACCTGACTTTTCCAAACTCTGTGTATGAACAACAAACTTTTTGCCAGGTCCAAGTAGGGGTAGTCTTTGGTGACCTAGAAGCATCTTCTTCAAGTTTCCTAAAATCCTCTTCGTTCAGGTGTTCGGGAAGGGAAACTATAATTCTGGTCTCCTCCGTTGTTTATTATTTCTCCATCCTCCATTCTTTGGATCGTCTCCCTCATGTTTTCTTCAGTCCACTGCTCTCTGTTATATCCTGGCTTTCGTTTCTGCAGTCAGAGTAGTACAAAAATACAAAGTAATTTCAATAGCTTAAAATTTTAAGTTCAGTGCTTACTTACAACTACTCGTAATTTCTTACGTTTTAAACTATTAAAAGTAATAAACATATTTTTGTATATAATTTCTACGTATAAAGATTTAAAACTAATATAAATAATGTAGGCGTATACAGTGATCTGACAAAGATACAATTAAAAATTTTATTTACTTGTTACTATATGGTTAAATATTTTTGCTAATACAATAAAGAAAATACTACCTCATTTTAATACAGACAAGGAAATTTTTTATAAACAAGGTAGGCTTGGTTTTGGAACAACCGTGGTGCAGCTCTCGCGATTGCTACCTGGGCATCTGTTCCACTTACCTGGATAAGACGCCCCATTCCATAACTGAGTTGAATGAAGGCAATGTGGCATATAAGGTACACGTACATGTACTATGTAGTTAACAAGGTTTCAAACACAATTAAACTAATTCCAACTTGAAAATTCGTTTTACACAACACTATATAAAGCACTAAATTAGATCAGGAGTATGCAAAAAGCCAAACTTACATTCTTGCCAAGAAATTAAATTAATTTGTCAACCTGACGAGACGAAACATTGTACAATATGCTGATTCAACATACACTGTATATTACGGGAATGTGTATTATGTATCCTCATTGTAGGCAATTAATTTTCTTTTAAACAAATAAATTGTCTTAAAACATTAAACGAATACAGAGTTTCACACACCTGTGTATTTTATATAAAAGTCCTACAATCAGTAATAAAATATTTCAGTTAAATTAAAATTAAAATTATTTTATATATGGAAGTAAGAAATTAGAATATTAATAATTTGTTTTTTAAACAACAACAAAATATTCATTGTGGTACGACCGGCGAGACGAGCATGTTTGTCAGTCGACTGGTTCATTGGCATCTAACTTGATTGGTTATTACCAATAGGTAACTATTCAGAGTAACTATGTTGGTAAACTGATTACATTACAGTTTGATATAATGATAGTTAAAGTCAGCGCAAACCATTTGATTGCTGTAAGCAAAGCATACCTGACGAATTCCCCAATTAATTAAACGAAATTGTAATGTAATAGATCAATAGTAGGCTGTTGTAACAGGAAATTTTGTTACCTCAACACCAACTTTGATTAATTTCTCAAGCGCCGCCAGTGTACAAATTGCATCTCAGAGTTTTTACAAAATTTACATTACCATATCTACAGGATCAAATGGCTCTATCTCAGTGGCAAGGCGTAGGTCTAAAACTAGGGGAAGCGCTATGTAGGGGAAGAGTTTTAAACTCTTATGTCATAGGTTCTCATATATGTTTTACACACTTTAATACAAAGAGTATTTAAATTTGCAAGTAAAAGTTTAAGTTTATGCATTATATATTTAAACTTAAATAGGTGCTAATAGTGTGTAAAGCCTTTATCTTATTATTTGTAGTTAAGCTGAATCCTTTTACTTTTACTTGCGAAGACATCGATCACATCATCGTAAAAAGATGGTTTACATAGCACTTTTGTGAGCAGACACTTTTCTACGCTAATGAGAACAAGTGAAAACACCATCTCCTGACTACAAGTGTTGCGGATGTATGTTTTTATTCGCTTTAAAGCAGAGAATGATCTCTCAACTGAGACACTGGACACAGGGATAGTCATTATCAGCTGGGCTAGGCTACACACTTCCGGAAGAACTTCCATAAGATCAGATTCTACTAGATGTCTGTGAAGGTTAATGATCACTTCCTTGTATACTGTTTCATCACTGTTAAGAATTGTGTTTGATTAATATTTTTGTTGAATTATAAACCTTGACGTGTAGATACCTTGGTTGATCATTTTTAATAATGTCGTGGAGTTAAATTGGCCAGGATGGTGAAAATAATTGTGGATAAGCGGACTGTAATTTTATACGTTTATTGTACGTAAATGGTACAATTGAATTTAGAATTTGAGAAGGTTAGCTAAGCCTTCTACGCATCATGACGTCTGAGAAATCAGATTAGAAAAAATTTACATTATAGAAAAAGGACGCAATTTATGCAACACTTGAATGATACATTAAATGAAATGATTTAGGCCTAAGGCCTACATAATAAGTCGCGATATGAAAAGAATTAAGATGACAGCCAAACGCAACAAGCGTAAGTCACGTCTGTTGTAATCGGACGCTCAGACCACTATGTCGTCATGTCTGCCTTTGCAAGCAGAATTGGCATATGGTCAGATTAGCCAACCTTCCATTAACATAATTCCCACATTAAATACCAACATTACTGTCCATAACTGCCCGCAAAAATCGAGCGATTTTTTTGTAATATATTTTTAACAATTTATATTATAAATAAAACACAAACATGTACGTTCTTACTAATAGATATTAACCATTAGTAGTTCGATGTCTTAATTGTCGACATTGAAATGTTAGATAACAAAGATTATAACATTAAACTGCTCAGAGATAAAAACTTAATGATAATGATAAATTTAGACAGGCCACAGTTGGCTTGCAAACTGATTCATACATGATTATAAACGTGCATGTATCAGCAGAGATGCATACAATACTTAACATGAAACTTGATAATGGATAATCTGTGACTCATCCCTTGATGGGCCAGACATCAATCCAAGCCAGTCAAGGCCAGCTGATTTATACATGGTAGTATTGAATATAAAATGAATAGACAAAGATTATTACAAAAAGTTATATGCATATAAAAACACAGATTAAGCATAACGCTGTAGTATAATAATTAAATAGTGCATGCTATACCAAACAATTGCAAGAATGCACAAATAAATTGACATGCGAAAATAGATGATACATTGTTGAGTAGTTACAAGTATATAAACGTAATAACATGTATGTCATAATCAAAGATACATGAATAATAATATATGTGCGATACATGATCGTAAAATACAAATAAAAAAATATGTGCAAATATATATGCGTGGTGCATAATCATAGACAATAGATGCGGGTACAATAATATGTGTTACATAGATACAAAGTATATAGGTACAAAATATGTGTTGCATAGTTACAAAATTCATGATAAATTACAATAGAAATATGTGTGTTGCATAATTACAAAATACATGAATACAAGGCATAAAATACAATATAATAGCACAAGTGACAAATGCAGTAAATGTGTTCATACAAAAATGTAATGCATGTGTTGAGCAATTACAAGTAACACATAAAAATTCATAGAATAGTGAAATAGCAATGCACAAATATCAATAAACAATGTGCAGCAAATGCATACATGGCTTGTATAGTTCCAAAATCCATGTGAATATTATATAACAAAATACATAACATAAGAACCAATACCACCAATAGACATAATACATAAATCAAATGTTGTATACAAGAAAATACATAAAATAATTAAAGCTTTACATATTAAATAAATTGACTCTTGCTTAAGTAAAACAAAGCAATTTCTGAATTGAGAAATACAAACTAAAGCTCATGGTAAAAATAAAAGTGCTTATATAACTAACATAATCTTCTTGAAACACTAACATATGTTTGATAAATACATACATTTAATTTTAAAAGAAAATGAACGACATCCTTTAAATTATATAAAGAAAATATCCTCTAAAACTGACTCAATATAGTAATACAATGATGGAGACATAATAGTAAATACAATAAAGAAAGAACATAATAATGTACATGCATAGTATTGATATAATGACTTAACACAACACTTAATACTTGTGTTAAGTAGCTACACTGATGTAGTGTTTACTGTTCGTCCCTCGCTGGCACCAAACATAACTTGTGAATTGGTCTGCGAAAGGTGCCAACAGGCGTACGAACGTCAACAACCCTAATTAAATCGTCTGGTCCGGGAAATGTGGCTGTGATCACCCCAAATTTCCATGCTAATGGAGGCAAGTTATCCTCGATTAGCAGGACCAGGTCATCAATGGAAACGTTTTCTTTAGTGAACTTCCATTTGAAACGCTGTTGCAATTGGTGTAGGTAGTCGCGCGACCATGATTTCCAAATAGCTTGGACAAACTTCTGGAGAAATTGCCAACGGCCGAGACGAGAGATGGGAACGTGTGACAAGTCAGGATCAGGTATTGCCGTTAATGGTGCACAGATTAAAAAATGGCCAGGGGTAAGTGACACTGGATCGTTCACATCCGATGAAATGGCAAATAATGGACGTGAGTTTAGACAGGCCTCTACCTGTGATAAAACCGTAGTAAACTCCTCAAACGTGAATATGGACTTGCCGACAACGCGGCGCAAATGATATTTCAAACTCATTATACCGCTCTCCCATAGCCCACCAAAATGAGGTGACGATGGAGGAATGAATGACCACTTAATACCATGAGAAGTTGTAAATGATTGAATTGTTAAGGTGGCATCCTTGTAATGCCAGAAATTGTAAAGGTCATGCAAGACGTTGCGGGCATTCCTAAAGTTCGTGCCATTGTCAGAATACAATTGGCTAGGTATGCCCCTACGGGCCATGAAGCGACGTAAGGCAGCTATAAACGCATTGGCCGTGAGGTCGGAAACCAATTCCAAATGAATGGCCCTAGTGGTTAAGCAAATGAATAAAGACACATATGACTTGGACAGAGTCCTAGACCTCTGCCCGCCATGACGGATCATGAAGGGACCACCATAATCCACTGCACAGAATAAAAACGGCCTGGAAGGAGTAACCCTGGGAGATGGCAAAACACCAAGCCTTTGAGCTTGATATTTGGTATTAAATCTGAGACATTTGACACATCTACGAATGATGGAACGAATCACTATCTTGGCGTTAATAATCCACCAGCGTTGACGAAGTGAATGATGGACAAGTTGAGCACCAGCGTGGAGAAGTCGAATGTAATCACTCTCAATTATGAGGCGAGTGATGTGAGCCGAAGGATGCAAGAAAGTAGGATGCTTATTATCATAGGGTAGTTGCGACTGCTGTAGACGTCCGCCGACACGTATGATGCCAAACTCATCAAGAAATGGGTCAAGAGAGGCCAGTTTACTCCTAATAGGGACAGAAGCCCCATTTCGAAGGCAATCAAGCTCAGTAGCGAAATGGATCGACTGGGATTGCTTTATGAAAAAGTTAAGGGTAGAATGAATTTCGGTATGGGTAAGAACTCCCGAAATTTTCTCTGCCTTTGAGGGTCTAGCATTTTTGATAAATCGAAAGCAATAAGTGTACACGCGGGTCAGTCGGTGCAACGAGGAAAAGTCCTTAGAGAGATCAATAGGTAAGGTAGAAATTAGAGAAAGCTTGGGGGTTTGTTTCTCCTCAACGGAGCATTCAGGAAGCGGCACATTAGAAGGTGATAAAGGTGAAAAACATTGGGCTCAGAAGATTGAGACAGACAAGTAGGACCATGCCACCAAAGCGAACAATCGCGCAAAACGTCAGGGTGACATCCTCTAGAAATAATGTCAGCAGGATTATGTTGGGAATCAATATGATGCCACGTGTGGGTTTCAGTGAGACGCTGAATCTCAGCAACACGATTAGCGACGTAAGTCTTCCACCTAGAAGACTGAGCATGAATCTAATAAAGAGATACCATGGAATCGGAGTATAGGTGTACGGTATTGACAAAGGAATGGAGAGCAGGGGTGACCTTGAATAGAAGTCGCGATAACAACAAACAAGAACAGAGCTCATTGCGGGGTAATGACACCTGTCGTAGTGGAGCCACACGAGATTTAGAACACAAAAGGTGACAAGAGGCCATTAAATCTTGATAAATAACTCTAATGTAAATGCAACATCCATAACCATTTTCAGAGGCATCTGCGAAACCATGTAATTCAATTAGCTTGGGCTCAGACTTGCTGCGTATGGAGCGTGGAACAATAATTTTACCAATTATATACAACTTGTAGCATAATTAACGCCAATACGAATATAATTGCTCAGAAATTGGCTCATCCCATCCAAGATTGCACAACCACAGTTGCTGCATAAACTGTTTATAAAGGAAAACAATTGGACCAATGAGTCCCAATGGGTCGTAGATACCCGCTATAATTGACAGTATTCTCCTCTTAGAAATACTTGACTCAACTGGAAATGACTTGATGTCAAACACGAATGAATCTGCAGAGTTGTTCCAAAGAATGCCCAACGTACGCACATTGCCTTGTTTGTTTAATGGAAGTGATAAATTACTATGCTCAGTGACTATATTTGGTTCATTTGATGCCCATTTATGTAGAGTAAAGCCACATTGACTCAACAACGTACTTAAGTCAGATTTTAACTTGATCAGATTAGAAATGGTGTCTGCACCGGTCAACAAATCATCGACATAAAAATCATTAATTATAGCTGAAGCAGCGTCAGGAAAGGAAGCTTTATTATCCTTACCAATCTGAATAAGGCAGGGAGTTGCCAAGAATGAAGCGCTAGCAGTACCGTATGTTACAGTTCGCAGCACGAAATGTTTAAATTGTTCAAGCGAAGAATTACGCCATAGAATACGTTGGTAATGACAATCGTTATCAGACACTAGAATTTGCCGATACATCTTCTCGATGTCAGCGATTAGAACATAATTGTGTATACGAAATCGCAAAAGAACGGAGAAAAGATCTTGCTGGACATTTGGGCCTACTAACAAAATATCATTGAGAGATAGACCATTGGTAGTTTTAGCAGAACCATCAAAAACGACGCGAAGCTTCGTCGTGGAACTAGAATGTTTAAAAACGGCATGATGAGGCAAATAGTAGGTATTTGAAACCTTGGAATCAACAGAAAAATCTTCAACCAGCGCCATGTGGCCAAGATCCTTATATTCCTGAATAAAATTTGCATATTACGCGCAAGCTCAGAATCACGCTTGAACCTGCGTTCTAAACTTAAAAATCTCGCTTCAGCGGTAGCATAGGACTCACCCAGCTGGGCATTATCAGCAACGAATGGCAGTGAAACGACAAATCTACCTTCATTATTACGAGCAGTAGACTTAACAAAATGTTTTTCGCAAACTGAATCGTTAATAATGGGTGCATTATCAAGGACGGTTTCAGTCGCCCAAAACTTCTCAAGAGATGCTAGAATTTGATCATCGTTGTTTCTTGCCAAGAACGAAACGGCAGGACCCTTTGAATGACAATGCTTAGGTGAATTGCCTGCTAAAATATAGCCTAACTTAGATTCTTGTATAACCGGAAAGTTAGGACCACGAACATATTTGTTAGCTTGAATCAAGTCTAAATAAAACTGTGCTCCCAAGAATATGTCTATGTCAGCTGATACATTAAAATTTGGGTCAGCAAGGAAAATATTATCTGGGATATTAAACTGTTTTACGTCAAACGATTGTGCTGGAAGTTTGTGGGTCAAAGTAGATAAGACTGCGCATTGAGCATTAAAAGTAAACCTTTGATAACGAGAAACAATACGAACTGATACCAAATTAGTAGCGCAACATGTTGCATTATTCATACCTGAGAATGGTATATTAGATTTAGTTAAGTTAAGTTGCAGTTTTTTTGCAAATGATGCAGTACAAAAATTAACTTGAGACCCTGCATCTAGTAATATTCGCGCAAGTTGCCTGTTACCAGCGCGGTCGATAACGAATACGATGGCTGTAGATAAGATAACATTGTTCGCTGATTGCAGCTTAAATGAACAGTAATTACTGCTGCTTGCAGGACTGTGTTTTAACCCATTATTTATGGGAAGTAATGTATGGTGTCGTCTGGAACAGATCGTACATGACTGTTTGACCTTGCAATTAGGTGAAAAATGATCTGGTCTCAAACAATTAGTGCAGCATTTATGCTTTAATATAAATTGCCCTCGTTCCGATACGCTCAAATCGCCAAATTTGTCACACATATAAATTGGGTGACTTGCCTTGCAGCATGGGCATGAATAATTATTTGAAATAGAATGATAGCTTTTAAATGCATTAGAATAATGCTTAAATAATTTTAGAATTGGTTTCTTAAGCTGCTGTCCAGCTTCTAGCGGTAACGTGTTTTCTAATAATTGTCTACGGGCATTTAGAAACTGTATAAAACTCTGAAAGTTGGGAAGATTTTCAGAATCTATAGATTCCTTTCATAATTTAAATGTGGAATGATCAATTTTTGTTGACAATAGCTGTATGACAATAAGTTCAAATGAATCCACTGACAATTGCATGGCTGTCAGAGAATTGACAGAAGACGTTATGGTATTTGTAAATTCTGCTAAGCTCTGTACAGAGTCCTTGGTTGTAGACTTCACTTCTAATAAATTTTGAATATAATATTAGGTAATATGAATTTATTGTCATATCTAGCGGACAGCAAACTTAACGCTATTGAATAATTTTCGTTACAAATAGACAAAGCCTTGATTAAATCTAGTGGCTCATTTTTGAGAGATGAATATAAGTAATGTAATTTTTGCACTGAAGTTAAGTCAGATCTAGCATGTACCAAGTCTAAAAATATCGAGTAAAAGTGCTGCCATTCGAGAATGTTACCTGTGAAGCAGGGCAGCTTTATAGGTTTTAATTGAATGTTACTGCTTAATGTTTGAGATTCAGTCTGGATGTTGAAAGTGTCTATTAGTTGTAAAATCTTAGCCTCGGTTGAATATAAAAGCTCTTCAACCTCGACTTTGTCCTCTTGTGCAGCATTTATGTCTTTAGAAATTAGTTCGATCTCAGACTGGACCTCATCATATTTTATTGATAAACTTTTTAAACTTTCTAGTCTCACAGTTAGAAAATGTTTGGTATTGCTATTTTTATCAAAGTTAACTACTGCGGAATTGATTCTCACTATGGCAGACTTTAAGCCGCCTCTCTTTTTAACCAACACTCTTAAGCCTTCTTCCGTCATTTTACGCACCTTTTACTGATGGCGTTGATGTCGTACCTTCGGTGAGATGTCTTGCAGCGTTGAGGCCGTGGAGCAGATGGTAGACACGCACGGACTAGATGGACGACTACTCTCAACTTGAAACTGCTCAAAACGTGGCCTGTGGGCGTTAACACGTGGATTTTTTATGTTCTGGTGCTGTCTATGAAGTTCAATCACGACGACGAAAGAAATGTTGAATAAATACCGATACGGTCGGATCAGTGAACATACTGAATCGCCCGTGATGGCCAGAAATTGGAGTAAAAAAATGATTAGGTGAGAAGTCGCTCGGTAAGGTATAAAGTTGTGAAAGAAGGTTAAAATGATGAATCCGGCCCGGCGGACCAAAAAATGTTAAGAATTGTGTTTGATTAATATTTTGTTTAACTATAAACCTTGACGTGTAGATTCCTTGGTTGATCATTTTTAATAATGTCGTGGAGTTAAATTTGCCAGGATGGTGAAAATAATTGTGGATAAGCGGACTGTAATTTTATACGTTTATTGTACGTAAATGGTACAATTGACTAAATATCACTATAATATTGACGACTCGGAACACAAAGTTCAATTCCCACCCATGGAACAACTCCAATACCAAAAATGTGGGGTTCTTTTTGATTTGCAGTGGACTGTCAATTGTCAAACAGACTGTGAAAGGCTACCCATTTCTCAGGTTATCCAGAAAATGTTCCCAAGTTTAAGCGAGGTAAATTTACGGTGGGAGTTGGTGCAACTAGTTGTGGTGCACCAGTGTGAGACTGATCCAAGGTTTCCTGCGGTTGCGATGGTAGAAGAGGAGCACACGAACTTTGTATAGATATATTTAAGTCTGATATAGAATCTTGTAGTCTTGAAATCTGTTCATTATCCAGATCTTCTGGTAAAGGTGTTGTACTAAAAAGTTTATTTATAAGCCTTTCAAATTCAGCATATTTATTTTCTGCGGTGGAACTAAGCAAACTAACTTTTTGTGTTTGCTGTTCAGTTAAATTACCTATACCAATAACCTCAAGAGCAACAATTTGCTTGTTAATATTATGAAGCCTACTCTCAATCAGTTCACATTGCTTCACAAAAGAAGAAAATCTCATTTTGGTAATTTATGAATATACTCGGTTTAAAAAACAGATTCAGATGTAAATAACAAAAGAGTTCTGAGTAGAAGTTGTAATTCACAATGTTCTTCCACTATTCAGTAATTTCCAGTCCAAATAATTTTAATTTATTTATTTTTTATCACTCTAATACCAATAGCGTAGATGACAGTAATAATGGTAATATGGTAATAAAGGAATATGGCTACTGTATTTTAGAAACTAATACAGAGGTCGGTTTTGAAGAAACACACTACACTTCAGAACTATGCTTGCTAGATAAAACATGAAATAACACACGCTGCACAATGAATCAATAAAACTATGCTTGCATGAAAAAACAAGAGAAAATCATAACAAAATGAAAACAGCACTGAGTATTGGCAATACTTGACAGTAGTAAATAATTGTTTTTTTTTTTTTTATTTAAGCGTTACAATAATTCAATAAACATAATAGTAAAGAGCGTAATAATTAATAAAAATCTTGCTTTCCAACGTGCTGGATTCTGAATGAAAGATGCTATCCGGGCTGGACGGACCAAAAATCCATTCCATGGTATTCGGGGGTACAATTGAATTTAGAATTTGAGAAGGTTAGCTAAGCCTTCTGTGCATCATGACGTCTGAGAAATCAGATTAGAAAAAATTTACGTTATAGAAAAAGGACGCAATTTATGCAACACTTGAATAATACATTAAATGAAATGATTTAGGCCTAAGGCCTACATAATAAGTCGCGATATGAAAAGAATTAAGATGACAGCCGAACGCAACAAGCGTAAGTCACGTCTGTTGTAATCGGACGCTCAGAGCACTGTGTCGTCATGTCTGCCTTTGCAAGCAGAATTGGCATATGATCAGATTAGCCAACCTTCCATTAACATAATTCCCACATTAAATACCAACATTACTGTCCAATCACTGAATAGCAATAACAGCTCACTTCTCAGTTTAGGAATGTCTAAAGAATTGCGGTAATTCTCCGGTGCTTATATTCTTGCAATTTGCTCGCGTCTCAGAGACTTAGTTTAATTTAGCAATGTCACTGATTCTGTGGATTATGTTTTTTTCAATAACATTTTTTATTTCATGAGACAGTCTTCTGTATGAAGATTTTGTATCTTCACCGGAAAGGATACTAGGATTCTTTTCCATAGCACTGGAAATTCAACTTCAAAATGAGACATGGTTTCTTCGGTTTTATTCCAAAAGCAATCAAAATCTTTCCTAATCTTTTTAAGATAAGATGAAAACCCTTTGTTAATACAAAACTTGATATCAAACACCTTTTTGTTTAGTGGTCTGAAATAACACCTCGGTATGAGGGAAAATTGGGGAGAATACCTATATTGAGAAAAAAGTTGAAATCGAAATCATATAACTTAGAAATCAATCCGGAAGTAATAATTACAACTCCAGTACCTCAATTGTCGACGTTTTCTGTCATGGACGTCAGTAAATGAATAATGTCATTTGTGTGTTTATACACTGTTTCTAAAAGCCTGCTGTTGTAGTTCCATCCAGTATGAGCCAATCTGGGAAACCGCTTTTTAACTTCTGTATCCAGTGCTTCAGCTCTCTTGGCCGATTTAGAAAAGAAAGTTCCAAAACCTATTAAAGTAATAAAAAACGTTTATACTCTCCAATACAACTAACCGACTGTGAGAGAACCAAATTTAGTTTACGGGCATAGCAATGTATTTGCGGATACTGTTCGTGTACCCGAGATTAAAAATTACCGTGTTCCGCTGCCATGGCATCGGCACCGTCATACGTCTCTACTACTAATTTCTTCCCACATGCATATTCTTATGTTTTTAAAACATACGAGATAGAGCATTAGCTGTATGATCGTCACTAACATTTGTAAATGCCAAAAACCTTTATTCATCATATCCGTTCTCTTTTACATATCGAATTATTTTAGATAACTGTGACTTTGTAGCTACGTCTGTAGTTTCATTCATAATAATTGCAACAAAAGATGAATCATCAATTTCGAGTTATATTTCAAGCATAATGTATTGTGAAATGGAAGAACGTTCAGAATGTTATTTTGAACGTCACTTGGTAACCCTGAAAATACTGTAGAATTATTTAAGTGATTTTTTAGCTCTATATCAAAATCTCTCAGTTTCTGTAGCAACACTATATAATTCCTTCTATTTAAAGGATTATAAGCTTAGTATAGCCGCATAAAGCGAAACTTTTTTCCCCCAAAACAGGCAGCTTTATTTAAAAGTTTTAAGATTCTCCTGTTCTTCTGAACGAGTTTGTTATGGGCTTTTACTGAAAGACGAAATTGGTTATTTAAACTAAATATGCGTGTTTTCCCGAACTTCTTAAGTTGAACTTGGCTTGTATGTGACGCTGGGAAAACGGATGTTTTTTTTCTGCTTTCTGTAAATTATATAAATCACTAAAACCAGTTTCCGATCATGTACCGTTCTCATTAGAAAAAAACTAAACTCGCTCAACAAAACAAACGGGAAGATAAACAGCCACACAACCAGGGTATAACGTCGTACAATTTAACACTAAAATGTCGCATAAAAAATTCACGACCTTATTGCTGCTTATTTAAATCTAGATTACTTTAACGGCTTACCAAGTTTAATAATATCAAATTTCTCTTGAAAAGATAATAATCCGAACCCTGGCGTAAAAGTCTGTCAATAGAACAACAATCCTGTAGACTTACAGCAGCGGAATGATCTGACGCTGAGATTTCGCTGAAAGATTATTGAGGAACGCTCTCCCTGTTCGCGCTTCCCGGCTGCATTAAAGTGCAGTACCAACTACGTAACTATTGAACACTGTTTAAACGTACAAACACTCACACTTTGTGTCTATCACACTTTCAATATAGGAATAATATGTTTACAACTGCATAGGCAATCGATTTATGACACATTTCAACGTGAACATAAATATTAGTTTGAATGAAAAAATTGCACACCTCACAGTTACAAGGAAACAACACAACATTACCGTACACTAGCAAGCTGTAACACAATACGCTACTGAGAGTAGACGCGCTGAGCCCTACCGCGTTCGTCATACACGTACCCCTACTTACTCAACGTGCTGAAACTGCAACACTACGCCTTTGCCTAGTCACAATACGTAAACATGTGTGATGTCAACGACTTCAGTTACAAACGCGCTCAGACCCGCCGCGTCTCACCCATACGTAAGCTACAGGGTCCTGCCACTATACCACACAGTCCGTCAAACAAATAAAGTTATCAGTTATAAATTGATATATTTGTACGAAAATTCTAAATATTTTATAGATGGTTTGTTCCTCTGAACATTAAAAATACTCTTAAGGGAAGCGGTGTTTCCTCCGCATTCATTGACGCTTCTCCACTGCCCTATCTTTTGTATCACCTGTTTCCTCTGTGTAAAAGCTTTTTAAAACGGGCATTGGTTTTCGTTTCTGCCTTGCTGTCTACAAAATGTTATCATTTAAATACACTAACAATAGATGGTTAGTTTATCTATTAGGAAATATGTATATGACTTTATTCTCGAAATGTCATGAGATATCTTAATAAATTTAATTAAATTTAGAGTAAAGAATGCCTACAAGTTACTACCGTTAAGTAAATGCCATTATCAAGTATCTGTCACTAATATTATAAAGCGGTAGTTACAGTGACTAAACGTGCAACTTACAAGTAAAAAAATTTTTTTTTTAATTTTGGGCAGAAAGTCATCTTTACTTGACCTGACAAATAATTTCAGTATTAAATATTGGTTTTAACGGCAACAGTACCATAAAACGTTTGTTGTAGTCATTTTCGATATGTTTAATGTGATTGTTTTACACACGTGTCAAAGCCAACACTGAGGGCTCGATTACATTAGGCGAGTTTACTAGCACCTCGCCGGCCAGTACAGGCGATACAGACGAGTCAACTAGCGCGGCAAGTGGTGTTTACACACAACTTTTAAACTCTCTCATAGCGAAGCTAGTAGCTAGCTAACTGGTCAACGTGACTCCACAGAGCGAATTCAATAGCAGCTAGTGAACTCGCCTAATGTAATCAAGTCTTAATGTAGGCTATAGATAATTCTTTACAGACTACTCTCGAGAATAGATTTGACTGTATTATAGGCAAACTACAAACATTACTATGTCTAGAAAGTATTACTTGTAATTACTTTTATGACTCTACAGGATTTACGTTAAAAATATTTTTAAATTTTTACACCAATAAGATAGGCAACCTGCGTTTTGTGTGTCTGTCAATAAGTCTGTCGGCGATGTGTTGAAAGGTCAGCAATCGACGTTGTGTGGAATTTCCCAGTATTATTTAACTGCCTTCGACTGCGAGATTATTCTCGATGCATTACCTACTAAGCGATAGAAAGCATCTCGCAACTTCGGCGGGGTATAATATAGGTTTTTGTAAGTGGTTACCTGTCATTTTGAGATTGCGATTCATTGCGTAATTGGTGTTTGCATTGTTTATTGCTACAGTGCTAAAGTGGTGAGTAACGAATACTCTGGTGTTTAATTATTTTATTTCCAATGTTTAAATACGATGATCCATGATACCGCTGTAACGACATACTGCGTCAGGGCTATAAGATAGTTAAATTATTTAACAGTAAACTAAATTCAGAAAGAGACAAAGTAAATGAGTATGGAGTCAGTGACATTTTTGTTGTAAACCATTCCAAACAGTCAAAACATATTGCAATACTGACTATTGGAATACATAGCTTAAGGTGCACTTTTTAAATTTGGTTTTTCTTAGAATTTAAAGGCTGAACAACTTTGTCGTATTTTGTTGCTTCTCTGCTATGTACAATTTTCCCTCGAACGAGGCCTTTCGGTTTCGCAACCATTATAAAGTTCTAACTACAACTTGATAATGGTTGCGAAACCGAAAGGCCTCGTTCGAGGGAAAATTGTACATAGCAGAGAAGCAACAAAATATGACAAAGTTGTTATGAAGACTGCTAACACAGATAAAATAGCTGATTAAAGACTGAATCCGTTAAGAACACTTGAGACACTTGTCAATTAGAAATACTAATGTGCAAGGATTATTGCTCTAATTTTTTAATTCCAAAATAAATAACCTTATAATCTATGAAAACAAATTTTTTGTAAAATATGTTAAATAAACACGTTATTTTATTCGGGGCTATTTACAAGCCTATCTATATAATGTGTGCATCTTTAAATCATAAATAATTATTACAAGTAGTTTAAAATAATCGCCAATAAAATTACTGACGATAATTACTCATCATTAATGTGGCGCTAATTTCGTAAATAAATGTTAATAAAGTGTTACTAATGTTGCCAAACATAGCCCTAAAATTATATTAGTAAACGTTGAGTTGAAAAATAACAGAAGTACCTACGTGACTATCAACATGCGGCAACACACGAAGCTATTCCAGACGTTTGCAGGCCATTCTGCCCGGTCATTGACACAGTTTCTAGCGAGTTCCAAGCGCATATCCGGAATCTTGCCGATTATTCTCAAATCTAAGCGGGTATAAATATAAGTGGCATCGGTCGACTAAGCAGTTAGTTATGGAATACCGACATTACAGTGCGGATCAGCGTGATTGTTATTTTGACTTGCGGATTTAGAGTTATCGGTTTCTTAGTGCGGAACTGTAATAAAGTAACATTTATTATTGTGTGTTGGATATATTTATTTTTTAAGCGTGCGTTTGTTGATTTCTAGTGTCAGTGACTTCATCAGGTGTCAGTTATTCTGTTATTCTGTTTATGACGATCCGTGAAACCATCGTAACCGTTCTATATTTTTGTACTTATTACTACTGACGTAAGAATCAGTACTACAGCACACAACAGCATACGACAGCAGGTCATTAGTTTGATGCCGCCACGCCTTGACGTTAAACGTTTTATCTTATTGGATGTGACGTGTTGTTCTTGCAACAACATGCCATTGTCAGCCTTAATATATACGTAGCCTAACAGAAAGTGTCTAACATAACTTAAGTAATAAGATAACACATAATACTAATGTTAGACTTTGTAAGCACACACTTTAAAGAACGGCAATTGATTTCCTGGTATCTCTGACGGTAGCAGGTTTTCATATTCGGTCTGTTTAATTTATTAATAATTATAGCCAATACACTAAATATTCATTCAACAGTTAAAATTAATATGAAGATGTTCTACAAGAAACAATTATTGTTAAACCTGAAATCCCTTGGTAACATTTCTATGAATATAGTAGTGTTGCGTAGTGGAATTAACAAGGCAAGTGTGGCCGACACGGTACGCCCATCAGCAACACTGTCTACAGTTTAGTGTTCAGAATTCACATACAACACGACAACAATAAGCAAAGCTAACAAACTCGAGAAATCTGATCTTTCCTTTTAAACAAGTAAATTGTAATTCGGGCACTAATTACTTTTCTCTGATTAATGTCTTCTTTAAAGAAACATTTTACTAGAATAGATACACAGTAAATTTATATGGTTAAAAGTTTTTTCCATAAAAATAAAATTATAAGAGTAGAATCGATAATGCCATTAATTTATGTAAGTTGTAAATAAGATTGAGAATGTCCTGTGTATAATTAATTGATGTTAACAAGATTAGTTGTACTTAGTTAAATAATATATTCTTAATCATAGTTATTGTATCGTATTTCATCGCAGGTTTGTTGATTTCAGCGATAATGATATTAAAATTTAAAAATTGTTCTTATAACTTTCATTGAAAATCTTAATAGTTGTTTATACAAATATGTTACATAATTTTATTAAACAATATAAGATTAACACTTTCACTGCGGACAGTAATTTTTGAATATCCCATAGTTACGGGTGAATATTGTAACGATGTTGTGGTGTCCGTCTCTTTTAAGCCCCGCGATGGAAGCCAATCTGTAACGATGAGCTGTGATCGTGTCTGATTAAGACGTGTACAAGTTTTGTATTTGTGTAGGGCGTTCGTCTCGCACTGGGGTCGTTACACCTATTCTTGCGCTAACGATGTCCGTAGCGATGTTGTAATTACCAGTACAACACAGCAGTAACCATACCTGTTTTTAAATAGGGCTGTGTGAATCCCGGGTGGCGCCAAATTGTTTATTAAAACAATTAAACTTATTAACTAATAGCTTAATAGGGTGTTCTCAGCGATGACGGCCGGGGCGTTCAAATAATTGCCGCTCGTTCAGCCTCCTGAATCGAGCAGGTAGTTGTTCGAATTGCAACGTGAGCGCTGGTCGTCAAATCTAGCTTTCGTTAACAAACACATGTAATACAATACACTCCCTATGAAATGAAAACAATAGTTACTCTTTGTACTAGTTATTTTAATAGTTGATTTGTAATATTTCAGTTTGACAATTAATATTATTCTGGTTGATTAATAATTTTGCACCGGCATTTTACATGAAACACTTTCTCTCAGGATGACGAAATCGATTCCGAAACGAGGTATTTACTCCAGCATGGCTGCAGTTTTGATTAAGTTACAATATACTCGTTCAAAATCGGGATTCTTTTGATTACAAGACAAATAATTCCTATGATTACAATAAAAGTACATTACCTTACTTTATGTGTACTTAAATAATAAGGTGTGTGGTTATAATCTGTTCTGTAGTGTCGTTAAATGTGTTTATAAAGTTCGTATTCACACAACAGGTTATGTGTTATATTAACAAATTTTCAGTGTGTTATTTTTCGTAATTAATCTTTGAAAGAGAATATTCGGTTGACAGTGAGAGTTTATTACTTTTAGAAATATTTAAAGTGAGTTTATTTTTTGGAAATAGGGTAATTAAGGATACTTAACACATCAGATGACTTGGTGTTACCAAACATTGAGTTGGAAGAGGATTGGGCTGCAATCGTTTTCTGTTTCCATTACTCTTGGGACTTAAGTAGGTCTGGCGTCCTTTTCATATTAGATGTGGTCATATTTTCATTTAATTTCCTGGTAATTTGGTCCTCGGCATCAGTTGACAGTTCCAGTGGTTCGTCTGCTTCTTATTCGATCATCGTTTTGAATTTTGTTTATTATTTTTACATTTTTTGATTAAAAATTGGTCTTTCAATATTCGGCTTCTGTTC
Source organism: Magicicada septendecula (assembly GCA_034769895.1). Taxonomy (NCBI): domain Eukaryota; kingdom Metazoa; phylum Arthropoda; class Insecta; order Hemiptera; family Cicadidae; genus Magicicada; species Magicicada septendecula. Next base: position 951,791,774 of record CM068367.1, read on the forward strand.
TGCCAGAGTGACGCTTTACTAGTAACGATATTCAACCGTAATTCCGTCCCTAACGGCAGTTGCTATGGTTACCAATTAAATTTGATTGGCTTAGATTGACATAATCCATTGTTATCGAAATTTGAATTCTTTTCAAAATCCTTGTATGTCTTCTGATTGCTTTCATTCCTCTATCTTCCCTTCTAATTATTAACTATTATTACTGTTATTTGTATTTCCTTTCATAGATTAATTTGATACCCCACAAGTTTGGGTTATTTTATGTTTTATGATTTTACAATTATTTTAATACTTGCTAATTACATTTATTTTTTAATTTAAATCCTTATTATAATATTTTGCTTCAAAAATGATGATTTACAATTTATCCTTGGTTAGTTATTCGCCTCGGATTTGCTAATTTCTTTGTTAACTTATTACAATTTGTAGTTGTTTGTTCTTGACAGTTAGGCATTTTCCTAGGCCTAAGTAGCCATTATTTGTATTTACTCATTTCGTTCAAATTATGTCTCTTTTTAGCTTAATGAGCTTAGCTTTTTTATTATAATTGGTTGGGTTATTTATTGATGTGTTTTGGCTCTGTTGTAGTGTTATTATTATGTTACTGTTATTTTATACATCACGAATTGCTAATTATTTACTATCTGATTTTCTCGTTTACCTTTCTTTACTTTCTTACTCCTTTAATTTGCCAATAAAAACTTTGTGGCTATTATTTACTACTTTTGTTCACATAAAATACAACATCTAGGTCTATGGTCTGTATAATTCTTCCAGCCATATCCTATTCATAAACAATTATTTAATAATTATTTGATAACATTTGTTTACAGTTCATTTAACTTTATATCATTTTTTGGGTGATAAACAACATCACATTTTTTGAACTTACTTTAATAATGGTCCCTGGTAACATGGGGTGTTTATTGATTTGTTTTAACTTCTTAATTTTTTAAATATTCTTTACTTTCACTCCATGCTAACACTATCTGTTTTCTCTTTTATGGGATTCTCCCTTTTAATTATAACTGTATTCAATTAAACTTAACATTAATGTTCTTTCTTAGTTAATACTGTTTTCATCACTTTTCAGTGTTCATTATACATTAATTAACTGTTTACACTTAATACTATTCTTAATAACTTTCTTAATTACTAATATTTTTCACTATTAATCATTTAGTGTTTCTTTTTGATTTATTAAGTGTTTATGCTTTTATCCTTCACTATTTTTCACTATACTGACATTCTTTGTTATACATTATTCTCATTTAATCACCACCTTCACTTTTAAATTATTTATTGTTTATTATAATTTATTTAGTGTTTTTTCTTTATCACTTTATTTTAGGATTCTTACACTTCCACTTTTGAACTTCTAAAATGTTTTTGGTTTTAAGTGTTTCTAAATGGGTCATCCCTCTAATTACTTTCTCACTACCGTACTATCTCTTTCATTACAAATATCATTAACAATATTAACAATTTTATGTCTCCATTGATTTTAACATTACTTCTAACTCTAATATGTGGGTTAGTTTGCTTTAATATTTAACATTCTTTAATTGGGTTTCTTTCAATTGTCATTTACTTTATTATCCATTAATTGATAATAATATTTATTTATTACTTAAGTTAATTATTGGTTTCTGTTTCAACCTTACATTGAGTGTATCATTTCTTCTGCTTTTCCTCTTTATTACTTGTTTGTGTCTTATCATTGGGTTTCCTTTTTATTTATTTCCCTTTATCTTAGGTTTGTTTCTTTTTTATTTTCCTCCTTCTTCACCTTCGGTGTATTTCCTTTCTATCTTGTTTTTCCATCTTCTCCTTTGGGTTCATTTTAGTAAGTGGCATTGAGTCATTCAATTCCCTCAATTTGTTTCATTTTTGCTTGGTTTCGGTTTTTTCCCTTCTTCCATTTGGTTTGGTTAATCACTTTATTCTTTGGTTTTATTCTTGTTTGTTTTTTGTTGTTCCCTTCTCCTTTTGTTTCCTTATATTGGTTGAAACAATCACTTGGGTTAGGTCGTGTCGTCGTTTGTCGTGTTATTGCCTTTTTATTTTCTTTATATTAAACATGTTATTTTATATGAATTATTATTTTATATTCAGAATCATCTTTTTTATCCCTGGTATTGGGGTGGCTTATTTGTGTTGTAACATAATGCCTCTCCTTCAAAATTGATCATTTTGATAAAACACTAGCATAGCTTTTTATAAAATTATCAGTTATATATAATCTTTTTCCTTTTCTTTCTTGTTTGTTTCTTCATTTTTATTTCTCTCCTTACTTGATTCATTCCATTTTATTTGGATCTGTTTATTTATTTCCATTAGTGTGTTCTCCCTTTTATATAATTTTTTCCCTAACTTTTTAGTAGCTGGTTTCTTCCATTTCTACTCATTTTTTCTGAGACCAGATGAACATCATCTCTGCTCAGTGTATTTTGATTGCTGGACTTATTCAACAGTCAATCTTAAATACCTTTTTTGTCATCTTGTGACTTAAATTAGTAATAATAATATATTTTGGGATTGTTCACCTTGTGGTTTGTTTTTAAATCACTTTGGCCTTTTACTCATTCTTCCTTCCGCTTCCTTATACTGTCATCTACTCATACAGTTGATTGTTTTTGATTTATTCATATGTTAATTTCATCAAATCTAACTTTTCGTTAGTTTGTTTTTCTATTCTTCTTGTGATCATTTTAATTATCTTAGGCATCTTTTCCTTTTTCTTGGTTGTTGTTTAGCAACCTTCTGCTTTAGCCATTTTCTGTATATTTGTTTTATACGTAACTTCTCTTTTTTCCGCGTACCAGTTTTTTTTTTTAATACATTGAATTCGTTATCATTTCAGGTATTTATCTTAGCAGTTCGTGCTTGATTTTATTTTTGTTTAATTCATTTTGTTTGAAATATTATTTTAAATAATTTTAGTAAGTTTGTTGTTCTTACTTTATATAGGAATTTTTGTAACTTATTCCTTTCTTGGCATTTTTTGTTGAATTCTTATTGTAAGTTTGTGGTTCTTATTTATATAGGAATTTTTGTAACTTATTCCTTCTTTTAATACTTTATATTAGGCCTCTTAAGTCATCGAAATATTGTTGTAATTTGTGCTTACATAATTTTTAAATTTTGGTATTTCTTCCTCTTTTCTTCTCCATTGGTTTGCGTGGTCGGTAAGTTGAACATCAGTCCCATTTCTTGGTGTGTGGTATCTAGTTTACCCATGGTCCATCATTTCCTCTGCACTTATGGTTCGGGTAACTGGGTGTGTAGAACGATTTCCGTCCTGGTGAAATAGGTATCTTCCATCTTGTACCACAATTCTTCTAATATCATACGTTCATTTGTCTCCATGACTATGTCATTCACTACATTTTGATTAATCAAAGAAGTTGTTAATTGTACCTCCTTCGTTAATGTTATTATTGATTTTTTTATTTTGCATTTCCCATTCTGGTGTGCTCCAGTGTTTTAGAGACCTCCTTAATATGTGACACACTGTTTTGTTGAGAGTCCCTTCTATTTCTTGTATCTTCCATTTACATATCGATTTGCTGAAGTTTTCCTCCGCTGGTTTGTTGTGAATTTCCTCTATAATTTCTTTTAAGGTCCTCCTACAATCTTTATACTTCATGTATTTGCTTTGGTCAGTAATGGTTAAATTGAACACATCAATTAGTCCATGCTTCATCATGTCTAACTCTTCTCGTGTTTTGATTAGTTTCTTTTTATATACCTTTCCCATTTCATCTGTTTTCTCAATCCTCTTAATTATTCGATTCTTCTTTATTCTACTACGGTTGGTTTTTATGCGCTTGATTTTCTCGGTGTTATTGTTACCTTTATTTTCAGAAAACAATACACTTTTGTCTTCTTTAATTTCTATCTCCTTACTACCTTCAGAAGTGGTGTCTAGTGTTTCATTCAATGGTTTGAAATCACTATCTAATGTTTCCTTAATTTGATCTGCTGGATAATTTGTTTCTTCCCATTTCTTGTTCATCCCCGTTTTTGTCTGCTTGATTTCTTCACGATACCCTATTAGTATGTATCTTAATTCTTCCCTGGTCTTCTCACTGTCTTCCTTCAATTGTCTCTGGAGTATTTCACTGTTGTTCTCGATCTTGTTGTTTAATATCTCAAGATCTTTCTTTATTTGCCTCTTTAGCTCCTCACTCTTCTTTTCTAACGTTTCTTGGTTTCTTTTCAGGGCTTCGTGGTTGCTTTCCATCTTATTATTTAGACGTTCTATGTTCTCCTTGATTTGTTTCTCCAATTCTTCACTATTTCTGTCCAGTTTTTCATTTAAGAATTCTCTGTCTTTCTTTCTTTGTTCTCTAGTTTCTTCCTGAATTTGGTCTAATTTTTCATTCGTTTTCTTTGACGTTTCTGCTATAAAATTCATGATATCTTGCAAGCTCAGATCCTCTTTCTGAGTGGGTTTACGCGGTTGGTCCCCGACTGTTCCTTCCACTTCCGGTTCTGGTCGGGTTGGATTTTGCGGCTAGTCCTCTTGGGGATCCTCTCGAACAATTCCCCGATCATTTCTTCAATTTCTTCCATCTCTTCTTGGTCGGTACCTTCTTTCCTTGTTTGGTAACTTGTAAGCATGGAATGTCTCCTCATAATCGCCGCTAGTCTCCTTTTCTAGCCTCACCGGTTGGTCGCCAATCTGTAACGATGTTGTGGTGTCCGTCTCTTTTAAGCCCCGCGATGGAAGCCAATCTGTAACGATGAGCTGTGATCGTGTCTGATTAAGACGTGTACAAGTGTTGTATTTGTGTAGTGCGTTCGTCTCGCACTGGGGTCGTTACATCTATTTTTGCGCTAACGATGTCCGTAGCGATGTTGTAATTACCAGTACAACACAGCAGTAACCATGCCTGTTTTTAAATAGGGGTGTGTGAATCCCGGGTGGCGCCAACTTGTTTATTAAAACAATTAAACTTATTAACTAATATCTTAAGAGGGTGTTCTCAGCGATGACGGCCGGGGCGTTCAAATAATTCCCGCTCGTTCAGCCTCCTGAATCGAGTAGGTAGTTGTTCGAATTGCAACGTGAGCGCTGGTCGTTAAATCTAGCTTTCGTTAACAAACACATGTAATACAATACACTCCCTATGAAATGAAAACAATAGTTACTCTTTGTACTAGTTATTTTAATAGTTGATTTGTAATATTTCAGTTTGACAATTAATATTATTCTGGTTGATTAATAATTTTGCACCGGCATTTTACATGAAACACTTTCTCTCAGGATGACGAAATCGATTCCGAAACGAGGTATTTACTCCAGCATGGCTGCAGTTTTGGTTAAGTTACAATATACTCGTTCAAAATCGGGATTCTTTTGATTACAAGAAAAATAATTCCTATGATTACAATAAAAAGTACATTACCTTACTTTATGTGTACTTAAATAATAAGGTGTGTGGTTATAATCTGTTCTGTAGTGTCGTTAAATGTGTTTATAAAGTTCGTATTCACACAACAGGTTATGTGTTATATTAACAAATTTTCAGTGTGTTATTTTTCGTAATTAATCCTTGAAAGAGAATATTCGGTTGACAGTGAGAGTTTTATTACTTTTAGAAATATTTAAAGTGAGTTTATTTTTTGGAAATAGGGTAATTAAGGATACTTAACACATCAGATGACTTGGTGTTATCAAACATTGAGTTGGAAGAGGATTGGGCTGCAATCGTTTTCTGTTTTCATTACTCTTGTGACTGAAGTAGGTCTGGCGTCCTTTTCATATTAGATGTGGTCATATTTTCATTTAATTTCCTGGTAATTTGGTCCTCGGCATTAGTTGACAGTTCCAGTTGTTCGTCTGCTTCTTATTCGATCATCGTTTTGAATTTTGTTTATTATTTTTACATTTTTTTGTAGATCTGTTTTTATTTATTTCCATTAGTGTGTTCTCCCTTTTATATAATTTTTTCCCTAACTTTTTAGTAGCTGGTTTCTTCCATTACTACTCATTTTTTCTGAGACCAGAGGAACATCATCTCTGCTCAGTTTATTTTGATTGCTGGACTTTTTCAACAGTCAATCTTAAATACCTTTTTTGTCAACTTGTGACTTAAATTATTAATAATAATAATATATTTTGGGATTGTCCACTTTGTGGTTTGTTTTTAGATCACTTTGGCCTTTTACTCATTATTCTTTCCGCTGTACCTTTGCTGTATACTGTCATCTACTCATACAGTTGCTTGTTTTTTATTCATTTATATGTTAATTTCATCATATCTAACTTTTCATTAGTTTGTTTTTCTATTCTTCTTGTGATCATTTTAATTATCTTAGACATCTTTTTTCTTTTTCTTGGTTGTTTAGCAATATTCTGCTTTAGCCATTTTTTGTACATTTGTTTTATACATAACTTCTCTTTTTTCCTCGTACAGTGCAAATGTCAAAACTGAAAATTTAGAGAGGGGAGTCACATATTAATGTATAATATTTTAAAAGATAACCAATTAATCTAATTACAAGAAATTAAGGGAAGATAAACCTTTTATATCAAACTGAGATTTAATACAATCATTAATATAACTTGTAAAATGGCAACATTTTTGAAAAGGACAGGAATTGAATTTTAAAACTTACAATTTTCAAAATGAAGTAAATATATCATTTTAGATCAAAAACTTAATAAAACTATCTTATTTGGTATCAAATCAAGCAGAATGAACTGAAGAAGAAGACTATGTATTTAGTAGTTAATAAATTTGAATAATAGCAAAAATATAATCCGTTATATAATGTAAAAGTCTCACATGCACAGGATGCAAAATAATTTTGAAACAATGGATAGCTAATATTAATTTGGCTAAGACTTTTGGACAAGACGAAGGAAGTTAATTAGTTCTAGTTCATTATTAGATATTGTGAAGTACACTTGACACGAGCTCTTAAGCAATTTCTAACCTAATAGCTGAGACATAAATGGCGTATAGCGGCAAGCCTAGCCTAAAGTGAAAAACGCGAGTTTTCTAAAATTATACTTACAACATAAATTCAGTGAAACGAACACCAACAAACATTAAAATAACTTCAAACAAGAACAGAACACAGTGAATACACCATTTAAACGATTTAAACATTAATTCTACACAACGAAACAAACAGTGCAATTCTCGACCTAACATACGAAAGTGAAACGTAACTTTTACAACACATTTTATCGAAGTGGAACACTAAAACTTAACCAGGAACACTCCACCAACACAAGAAGGAATAATCGCTACAGCAGGAACGAGAAATCGCAGTAAAAGCAGCCTTTATTGGATGCAGAATTAGCGATGTGCATTTGTCTGACATCGGAACTCGAAGCGGCCACCTTTTTTCTTCCCACAATCCAATGCAACACTGCTTATTCGACTGAACGGTTTGAAAATTTCTATACTCACCATTATATATTGAATGACATATATGTATTTTAATTTTTAAGTTGATATATTTTTGTAATGTTATACTTTCCATATTTTGCCCTTTTTCTCTGACTATCTTTGAAATAACTGTTAAAAGAACCCGATAAGAACCCGATAATAAATAATTGTAAACACTATTGATATACCCTGAGAATCGGTCAATCAATCGATAGAAAATCGATAAAATAAACATTTGTTAATAAAATCCATTAATTACTATAAAATTGAATATTGTTTATTCCTATTTAATAATTAGTATAATATATAATTTTAATTGAGCAGTAACTACCAGAATTTCACCACTTAGAAGGAAGATAACCTCCAAATAAGGAAAATTCACTAATCGATTGTTATTGGAGACAATCTTTTTAACTGGTGAAAGGAATTACAAATACAGAAAAGGACATAATTAAATTAATACAAATAATCAGAAGTTCGGAACACAACGGAACGTAATTAAATAATTAATATTTAACTAATAATAAATAAATAAAATATATAAACAACAAAAATTTTTTTTTACACAAACAAATTAACATTAAACAGAATCAAAGATAATTTGTTACAAATGGGCGCTCACAACAGTGGGGCTTAAAACAAAAGGAAGCAGACCCGAGCAGAAGTCAACGGTTGGTTACAGATTGGCGACCAACTGAGGGGCTTTAATTAGTGATTGATAGGCCACCATAATTTGCCCAATCCATAATTGGAGCTTGGCAGCAGTTATAAAGTTAGAAAAAAGGGAAAATGCAACGTCGAGCAACGTCAAAGAAACGGGCGGCGGAGGCCGAAAAGGAAATTGAAATCAATATGGAAGACAAAGAGGCGACGCCAGTGGAAGACATGGAAAGGTTATTACCCCCAGTGGAACCGAAACAACCTAACATACCAACGCAAAAAGGGGAGGTCAATCTCCAGGAGAAAGAGCCAGAGAGATCCCAAACAACAGAAGATACAAAGTTGGACAAGATGATGGAAATGTACCTACAAATGAGCAAGCAAATGGAATAAAATAGCAAGAAGATGGAGAAGGACAACCAAGCAACAAAGGAAGAATTATGCAAGAAAATGGATTCCACAAAGGAAGATAACCAATCCTTAAGTAAAAACTGGAAGGAATAAATAAAAACATAGAATCCAAGATGGAGGAGAATGGGAAGAAATTAGAAGATTTGAAGGAAGACAACCAGTCCCTGAGTAAGAAAATTGATGAAACAAATAAGAAGATGGAAGAAAAAATGGGGAAAAAGTTAGAAGATTGAAGGAAGACAACCAGTTGTTAAGGGAAGAATTCAAAACAACCAAGGAAGAATTGGGTAATAAAATTGAGGATACCAATAAGAGAATTGAAGAAAACAGTAAGAAGATGGAAGAGAAGATGGGGGAGAAGTTGGAAGAATTGAGAGAGGATAACCAACTATTAAGAGAAGAATTAAGGGAAGTTAACCAGGAAAATTTGGACAAGTTAGACGAAAGGATGGAGTTGTTAAGAGAAGAAATGAGCAAGGAACTCAACGATAATAAGGAGTACACCAACAAGAAAATAGAAGAAGAAACCATGGTAATAAAACAACAGATCATGGAAGTTGACGAAAAATGTAACCAAACCGAGAGGGAAGTACAGGAATTCAAGGAAGTGGTAAACATTAAGTTTACTAATATTGAAGAGCATAATCGCAGGAAAGTGGAAGAACACCGAAAGGAAACTCAGGAAGAATTCGGGAAGGTATGGAGCCAAGTCGCGGAAAGGTGTGACGGAATGGAAGAGGCTATGACCAATATCACGGGTCAAGTACGGCAGAGCCAAGAAGAAATGGAAGTCTTGAGAAATCGACCCACTAACTTTACCGGAATACCAATCAATGAAAACCGGGAATGGCTGAATTTCCGGCAGTACAAGAGAAAACCAATGGAGTTCCTAGCCCGGATAGCAGAATATTTTGCCAAGCATAGAGGGAGTAGATGGAATAATAACCGGGAGATATTGGACGAGTCGTTCAGGGAAATGACCGACAACTGGTGGATGGCGAATCGAAGCGAGATCGCGAACTACCAACAGTTCAGGAACCTGTTCAAAGCTAAGTACTGGTCAGAAACCACTCAGAACCTGATACGAGACAATATTTGCCATGGACGATACAGGGCCAACTAGGTATCACCATGACAGCCTATTTCTTAGGGAAGGTGTGTCTGGCAAAACATTTAGAACCGGCAATACCCGAAGAATGCCTGGTGAACAAGTTATCCTATCACTACGACGAAGATATTATCAGAGCAAGGAGAGGTAGCCAAATTAAAACAGTGCAAGCCGTAACCGAGTTACTAGAAAGTTATGAAAATGAGGAATACTACCGTCAGAGTAGAAGGAGGAACGATAGACCAGAAGTGAGAAGTAACCAGTACCCCAGTAACGGTAACAACCAAAATGGTAACAACTACCAAGGAAACCGTAACCAGCAGAATAATTACAACGGCAATAATAACCCGCCGAACAATAATAATAACTTTAGTAGTAATCAAAATAATAATAGGAACAACAACCATTACCCAAATAACCGTAATAATTATTATCAACCCCCTAACAATTCCTATAGTCAGAGAAACCCCTAACCCGGTAATACTGAACGGTATTACCAAAACAATAGAAATTACAATGCAAACTATAACAATAATAACAGAGTTTCCCGTCCACGAGTTAATTTTATAAGAGCTGAAGATCGTGGGCCAAGAAGGTACAACCGTCAGCGAAGGAACAGTTTCCACGATGGAGATCGTCGGCGAAGAAGCGAAGAACGTGATGGTCCGAGGTACGAACAACATAGAAGGAGTACCAGTCTAGATGATCCTGGCCGACAACAAAACCGTGAACAAACGTTTGAACAGAGTACAGAGCGGCAGGAACCGATGCAAGGTTTCCAAAACGACGCCTCGGTCAATACATACAGCAGGTCTTCAGGTGAATACCATCCGTAGCGAAAATGTTAAATTAAAAACTATATGCCGACTGAAATACACCGTGACTTCTCTCTTAGAAAATTTCTTCCTCAAATTTAGAATACAGCATCAGAAAACGCACGTGATAAACATCTCAATTAATTATCATTATTCCTGTTTATAATTAAATTAAGTTAAACAGTTAATTTATATTCTTTATAAAAAATTTCAAAATTATCGTATGAGGATGCAGATACAGAGTATATTCTCAAATGTAAAATCGGTTCTCTTACATTACTGAATGTTAGAATAATTATGTTATCCATCAATAGTAAATTGTAAAAGGCAATTTGAAAATAGGTAATAATTATAAGATAGGTAGTCAAAAAATGAGTTCAATGGGTTCTTGAAGTACCAGCAAAAAGTGTAAGAGCGATGAGTCCACTACAAAATATTCGTTATCTTCAGAATTCCTTGTTCGGTGAGAATTATTTAGAAAAAGTACATTTCTACACATACATTTCTACACAACACAAGTTGGTCAGGTAATGAATAATTCATTTTATAAAAACCTTCTCCAGTCTCCAATAGTGTGGAAATATGAAAGGTTTACACCAACAACCCTTTATAAACAAAGGGTATAAACAAAAGTATATTATTATAAACAAAAATATTATTTATATAATCCTATTGTATAGTGTAATATAATATAATTTTTTAAGATCCTCATTTCCTGTTACCTTTAATGAAAATATAGACCTATTAAAAAATATTTCTTTTATCATAGGTGATATTAGGCACTTAGTTTGTAAGTTGTTATCAGAATACAAGTTAGGTTATGACTAATAATCTATGGCTTTGAAGGAATAAACGGTAGCTAAGAGAGATCCTTTCGACGAAAATTGTCAGCTATTTTAATACACTGTTATTATTTTAAAGATATTTTTAGTCTAGTATACATGAGTAGACAAACCTAATCAGCCCCGTAACTCAACGCTAATGCATTTCTGTAACAACCACTATAAGGCAAATATTAATTAACTAGAACATTCATACTGCAGTGTTTTCAAATTGGGTATTAAAATGTTTTACCCATTCAAAAAATATGGGAAAATCTAAACATTTTAAATTAAACGTTTAACTGTAGAGTCGACTAGCAAGGTTATCTACAGCAAGGTGTCGGAAGCGGACAGGCTAGAATTTTAATGAGAACTACGATGTTTAGTTATTAACGTTGTACTGTGTATTTATAACTCCAGGTTAGTGGCTGTGTTGCATGGATATTGGGGAAAATGACAGTTCAAACTCAGCCCCCAGGGCATATCTGGACCACAGCATCCGCGATCTGGACCGCAGCATCCGCGACTTTTTCGCTGATCTGTGTCCTGGACCCGCAGCATCCCGATGGACCACAGCATCCGTGAATAAATTTTTTTTATTTTTTTTATTTTTTTAATTAAATTGATTTGGTGGGATGAGGTTCAATGGACCACCAGCATCCGTGAATATACTTTTTTATTTTTTTAAGAAAGCTGATTTGCATATCAGTGGGTGGTGTTGGGTCGGAGGTTGTTTTTTTTTATTTCATATCAGTGGGTGGGGGGTGGTTCCAACTCGATGCATTATAGTGTATATTAAAATATATGATCAGGTGTACCAACCTTTGCATGAGTTCAAATTTGTCGCGTGTTATAATGTATATTAAATCTATATGATCAGATGTACCAACCTCTGTATTATTATTATAGTGTATAGATAATTTATATGAGCAGGTTTGTCAACATTTTCTGTGGCGGGGGGAGGGAAATTCAAATATGTGTTATATTGTGTATGTATAGAGCAGATCTGTCAACATTTTTTTCTCTTCTGTGGTGGGAAATTCAAACTATATGATCATAATTGGTACTCTCTCTCGCTCTCTCACACGTTGTGTATGTCTCTCTCTCTCTCTCACTCTCTCGTGTTGTCAAACCGTTCTCCTCTCTCTCTCTGTGGTCAGTACCGAGCGCATGTATATGAAATTAGAAAGTTTATATTTATTCGACAAATATTAACGTCCTCTCTCTCTCTCTCTCTCTCTCTCTCTCTCTCTCTCTCTCTCTCTCTCTCTCTCTCTCTCTCTCACTCTCACTTGTTTCAACTGTGTCAACGTCTTCTCTCTCTCTCTCTCTCTCTCTCTCTCTCTCTCTCTCTCTCTCTCTCTCTCTCTCTCTCACACGTTTCAACTATGCAAGCTCTCTTACCGTGTACATTGAGTAGTCGGTGTGTGACGAATAAATAATTTTAGCGCTCTCTCGTTGTCAAAACGTCGTATTCATTTTTCAATGTATTAAATAATTAATTAATAGTTTTATAATGCAGTCAGTGGGATTGATCCTTGTTAGAAATATATATATTTGGCGTCAATGAACTACTTACCTGTTGTATTGTTACAGATGACAAATCCATACGTTAACGGCCTAGCAATCTGTTACAATACTTCTGTTTTAAGGTTGCAGTTTACACACACACATAGGTTCAGTAGTGTATAGCGAAATAAATTAAAATTATACACACACATGAAAACGGTGTCTGAAATTCATACAAATCTTCCGATGTAACAGTTCACAAAAATAAATTAATTGTACACATGTTCAGAGGTGTAGAGTGAAATAAAATAAAGTCATAATTTGTTTAAATGATTAAATATATTGTAACATTCACAATATAAAATTCACAATTAAATAAATACATTATAAATTGATATTTTTAGAAAGTTTATATATAAGTGTGTGTCGTACTTGTAGAAGAAGCAACCTGCAACATAACAATCCAACAACATTAAAATCATGTTAAATATCACACACACACACACACACACACACACACACACACACACACACACACACACACACACACACACACACACACACACACACACAGACGCATACGCACACACATACATACATACAACGTGCATACGTTTGACTTGAATCATGTACATGTAGGTCCAATAAAACAGATAACAGATTTAAATACGCAACGTAATCACTCACATACATACATACAACGTACACACGTTTGGGTTACACCACACGCGCACGCATACACACACAGACGTACACGCACACAGACGCATACGCACACACATACATACATACAACGTGCATACGTTTGACTTGAATCATGTACATGTAGGTCCAATAAAACAGATAACAGATTTAAATACGCAACGTAATCACACACATACATACATACAACGTACACACGTTTGGGTTACACCACACGCGCACGCACACACACACACAGACGTACACGCACACAGACGCATACGCACACACATACATACATACAACGTGCATTCGATTGACTTGAATCATGTACATGTAGGTCCAATAAAACAGATAACAGATTTAAATATGCTATAGTCATTGTAAGACGTTACAATCCTTGAAGTGTTTTGTCCTTTCATCAAACTTTGTAAATTAGAATCTGCACTACATTCAAACATACACACACACACAATGTTAAAAAAATTGTTTATTAAAAGTATTTTGTTACCTTAACGAGGTACTATTTCCATATGTACTGTTTGATTCCTCATGCCCCGAAACACGAGATGTAGGTCGCTGGGGCTTATATGACGGAGCTCTTCATCTGTAAAGACGCCAGCATACCTCTTAGGTAGATATACACGATAGCGTAGCTCACCATCTTCCAACGTTACAAGCACAGACTTCCCATATCTTGTGTCCACATGCACCATGTTAACAATCGGATACTGCTTGTTCAATGTTAATTCTGCACACCGTTTGTACTCAATAGCAGAAACTGCATTGAATTTTGTGATAAACGACATTATTTATGAGAAGTGAAGACGTCTGTATCAAACTAGGTGGAACTAAACAATGACTACAAAGAAGACTAGTGAAAGTAATGGTGGTGGTGGTGATGTGGTCATTAGGAAAGTTCACGTTCATCGCCTGAAGCTTTGCATGTACATACACACAGGCAGAATTACCGCTGTTACAAAATATATATATTAGGAAAGACAAGCCCACAGACTACTAGAAATAGTTATCGTCTGAAAAAAAAGAAACCACACATTACGAACTAATATCGTTACAATAATAATAATACATAAACTTACGTTTACGGTCGTCCAAACTGAAGTATGGAGTGGCAATAACTATAGATATCGCAGTAAGAATTTTTGTTGTTGTTTTTAACAGGTGATGTTTTTCATCCTCTGAAGCTTTGCATACAGAATTATGACTGTTACATAATATATATTAGGAAAGTCGACAGAAATAGTTATCGTCTGCAGCAAGAATTTTTGTTGTTGTTGTTTTTAACAGGTGGTGTTTTTCATCCCCTGAAGCTTTGCATGTACATGCATGCAGAATTATGGTTGTTACATAATATATATATTAGGAAAGTCCACAGAAATAGTTATCGCCTGCAGGCATATACAAGTTTACTAACGAAATTAACAATGCTATGAGACACTCACATTAAAAATGTTTCTATAACAGAAAAATCATTAATTATAGCCAGATCGGACAATTTCACGTTCTCATGCGGGTAGGAAAGTCGACAGAAATAGTTATCGCCTGCAGCAAGAATTTTTGTTGTTGTTGTTTTTAACAGGTGATGTTTTTCATCCTCTGAAGCTTTGCATACAGAATTATGACTGTTACATAATATATATTAGGAAAGTCGACAGAAATAGTTACCGCCTGCAGCAAGAATTTTTGTTGTTGTTGTTTTTAACAGGTGGTGTTTTTCATCCCCTGAAGCTTTGCATGTACATACATGCAGAATTATGGCTGTTACATAATATATATTAGGAAAGTCGACAGAAATAGTTATCGCCTGCAGCCATATACAAGTTTACCTAATGAAATTAACAATGCTATGAGACACTTACATTAAAAATGTTTTTATAACAGAAAAATCATTAATTATCCACTCTCTAAGTGCGTGCACATTATGGTTTGTACATAGTGTAGAAGAAGAATTGCAATGTGTAAGACATAACGTCCCAGGAATGTCTTTTGGTACGTCTTTTGGGCAACCAATGTCATCAAGATTTATTATATGATAATGACTTATTTTCGATTCTAAAAAACGTTTTTTCTCAAGACCCTTCACAAACACATATTTATATATGTTCGTATACGTTGTTAACACTGAAACAAGATTGTCGTACGGTGTCTCTCCTTCATCCCATCTTAGCCCATGATAGTTTGTCGTTAACCAGCAGTTGGTTCTAGTGTATTTCGAATTCGTAACGACTGTAGCAGGCGGGGCGAAAATCCAATGTCTGCATGCAAAACGTGTTACGTCCATAACCGACAACTCCTTTACTATATAATTGCCGTTGTCATCATAAAAGCAGTGAAAGTCAATTATTACAGCAGCGTTTTCCATTATACTATAAAAAAAAAGAAACCACACATTACAAACTAATATTTATAAACACAAATATCATTACAATAATGATAATAATACACAAACTTACGTTTACTGTCGACCGAACTGAAGCGTGGAGAGAGAATAACTAACGATATCACAGTGAGAATTCTTTTGTTTTTAACAGATGGAATTTTAGCAGGAGGGGGAGCAGAGTCGCCGTCGGCAATTAATTTGGCACGTACGTGAGATTTTAATAAAACAATTATCAGTTTTAAATAATAATTTTCGGAAACAACCCCCGTCTTAAAAAAATATAGTTTACCTTGTGGTATAAAATTCAAACTATTAAATTGTCTCTCACTCTCACACACATTTCTGATTACTATACAACTAATTGCATGTATGTTCAGATGGTTCTACCGAAATAAACCATTGTGTGTGTATTCGCTAAATCCTCCTTTCACTTTCTAATATGACACATGACACTCATTAGTTGCATCACCACCGGAAGTAATTAGGGATTAGTATTCACTTCCAAAACAAACACTGGCTTTCCCCTACCACCAGAGACCAATATATATACTCAACAAATTTAGCGATAATTTCTCAATTACCTGCTTGTGTGCACTGATAAATCTATCACGACATTTTTAATAGTTGGAAGACTGTATTATTGTGCAATCGCAGTATATACAAGTTCCTGTGTGTAGTCAACATACAATAGTTTTGGTGAGTATAATTTATTGTATGTACAGATTTTATTTAAACGTAAAAATTATTTGCATTAAAACATTATTTAATACATGTATGTGTATGTTCAAATCACAATTTATGAAATATATTCTTACCGTATTTTTTATATTACACTTCTAATTGAAGATATATATATTTTAATTTAATACATGTGTGTGTAAGCGTATGCGTATGATCAAATTACAATTTTCTGAATATATTCTTAACGTACTTTTATTCTTAACGCACTTTTAATTGAAGATATATATTTGAATTTAATACAATTTTCTGAAATATATTCTTACTGTACCTTTTATACACTTCTAATTGAAGATATATATATTTTTAGGTATAACTGAATTTTATCGGATTCACACTGACTGCTTGCGTGCGTTGATAAATCAATCTCAGCAGTTTTTTTTTTAATAGTTGAAAGACTGCTTGAATTATTGTACGTTTCAGTATACACAAGTTCCTGTGTGTGTAGTCAACATTCGTTAGTTTGGTAAGCATAATTTATCAAGTGCATTATTTATTGATTTAATACATGTATGTGTATGTGTGTGTGTGTGTGTGTGTATGATCAAATTATTATTATCATCTGAAACAGAACAGTATATATAGATTCGAGTGGTATGTAAGACACTGTTATATGTTACTAAAATCATATGTAATTGGACCTAACATGATCCATGCTAACGTATGCGTTCGTTAGGTGTACGTGTGCATCTGTGTGTGTGTGTTCGTGTGTGCGTACGTTGCGTATGCGTCTGTGTGCGTCTGTGTGTGTGTGTTCGTGTGTGTAAGCGTATGCGTATGATCAAATTACAATTTTCTGAATATATTCTTAACGTACTTTTATTCTTAACGCACTTTTAATTGAAGATATATATTTGAATTTAATACAATTTTCTGAAATATATTCTTACTGTACCTTTTATACACTTCTAATTGAAGATATATATATTTTTAGGTATAACTGAATTTTATCGGATTCACACTGACTGCTTGCGTGCGTTGATAAATCTATCTCAGCAGTTTTTTAATAGTTGAAAGACTGCTTGAATTATTGTACGTTTCAGTATACACAAGTTCCTGTGTGTGTAGTCAACATTCGTTAGTTTGGTAAGCATAATTTATCAAGTGCATTATTTATTGATTTAATACATGTATGTGTGTGTGTGATCAAATTATTATTATTATCTGAAACAGAACAGTATATATAGATTCGAGTGGTATGTAAGACGCTGTTATATGTTACTAAAATCATAACAAATATTTTCATTCTAAGCATATTTATTGGCGTACATGTATTATGTAAATCATCTCTTTTTCAGTCATCTACGTAAATGCATTTGAATTATTTGCGCATGCGCATAACAGCTTTTTAGTACAGTTGCACACACACACCTCGCCACTCACTTGCAACAACGTCTTACTTATCACACGTTCATGCGCTACAAATTGATATATATAAATCGTTTAAGATACACTAACATAATACCAGCGTTATAACAGTACCTTTTGTTTTTCAGTATTCATTCATTCTCTCTCTCTCTTGAAGATCATGGCTAACCTTCAGCAGGAACGTGGGGAGGAGCAGACTGAACAAGGTAAAAAGTTCACAGTTAAGAAATTATTTTTGTAATTATGTAGTGTGCAAACTTGCTGATGCGAATTAACGTTCGAGTCATACTATGTCTATTGGTGTGTATATGAAAAGTCTCACTCTTAACATCGTTTAGAAATTGACATGTATATGAAAATTTTTCATGTTCCTTCATAGGTTTGTCACCTTCTTTCCAATCAACTAATTCAATTCCACAACAAAAGCATTTAACTCTATCGTCTACGAATGACATACTATGTCCACAAACATCGAAATTTCTAGGGTAGAAGTAAAACCCCGCAAACGCTAACTCGTCGGGGCTGATAAACGTCACTTCCCAATACTTGAACGATTTTATTCTTTCACTTTCAATACTAAAATCAGGAGTAGCCGACATCTTCACGGTTTGTAATAAACTGACATATTACCCCGACGAGTGTTATTTATTTACTACAAACATGAATTTGTGTGTACACGTTATTTATCATTCCTATTGGTTACTAATACTCATGTTTCTATTGTTTCAGTTGTGACTCGGTTTTATATCGAGAGGAACAGTAGTGTCCGAGGGTGCATCACAACCTTCGACTACATTCCAGTGAACGTCAACGAGTCGGATCATGACGTAGTATTCGTAATGACTGAGGCACGTCCTTTATTGCTTGAGGATATTCAGGCAGAGCAGACACGTTTACGCAATATCAAGTGGCATATTGCGTGCAGGATACGTTTTACCAAAACCGTGGTAGATGGTGACAGTGGTGAGGAGAAAGAGGTAACGAAAGACGCCGTCTTCCACGGCCGTTGTCGCACGTTGCTCGCGGACGACAGCGACGAGTTGAATTGTCTACTCGATGAATCCTACGATAAAATCTTCAATAGCATATCTAATTTTACCCGTGACGGGAGCGGATGGTCGGTGGATGCTGTACTGAAGCTGGAACTGGTTGTTGGACGGTATCAGCCTCTAGCAGCGTCCTCCTACCTTCCAACCCCGCGAAAACTCTCACACACCAGGGCAGTAGTCAACATCAAGAACCCCCAGGATGAAATGTGTTTTCTGTGGTCTGTTCTAGCCCACATACACCCTCAAGAACGTAATAGAGACCGTGCTTCAAAATACGCCCCCTTCAAAAACACATTAAATATGCCCGGTATCGAGTACCCTGTTTCGTTAAAGTCCATTTCCAAATTTGAAGCACAGAATCCTAACATTTCTATAAACGTTTTCGGCTATGATATAGAAGACAATATCAAAAATGAATCAAAAAATGAGGTTTACCCTCTGAGAATTACCCCGAATAAGGACAGGTCGCATCACGTTAATCTTTTGCTTCTGACCGATACGAATAGCCGAAAACATTACTGTCTTATCAGTAACATGAGTAGATTGTTATCATCCCTAACAAAACACGACGGTCAATCATTTTACTGTGACTACTGCCTGCATCGTTTCACCACAGAACATGGTCTGTCCGATCATCTCCCCTACTGCACACCTTACGGCGAGCAGAAAACCAAAATGCCCACGGAGGAGGAGAAGTTTATGTCCTTTAAAAATTACGCGCACTGTCTTAAAGTACCCTTCACCGTCTACGCCGACTTCGAGTCCCTCATCACTCCGCTTCAATCGTGTTCACCTGGTAACAACGTCCCGACGACAGTGCACGAGTTAGGTGAATTCTACTCCGTCGATAGCAGCGGTGCCCGTCAGAAACTAACTTCTCCTCCTGTATCGTCCACATCATACGAAGCGATGCATATTCCGTCAGGTTTCTCCTATGCTATCGTCGATCATACGCACAGCCTTTGGAGAAAGGCTAAAGTTTATCGGGGTGAAAACGTTGTAGACACGTTCTTCTCGTGGTTGATGAAAGACGCCGAGGATATGATGAAGGTGGTACGACATAACGTACAATTAATTATGTCCGATGATGACAATGTTGCGTTCACTAACGCCACCGTTTGTCATTTGTGTGAGCGCCCTTTGACAGACGATGGCAAGGTACGCAATCATTGCCATCTTACGGGGAAATTCTTGGGAGCAGCCCATAATAGCTGTAATCTGAGTTACAAGATGCCTCGTCATATCCCCGTCTTCTTTCACAACCTTCGTGGCTACGACTGTCACCATTTAATGCTTGGTTTAGGAAAATATAAGGACGAACGCATATCCTGCATCGCAACATCCAGTGAGCGTTACGTGTCGTTCTCCCTGGGTCCCTTGCGTTTCGTAGACTCCTTTCAATTTCTTAATCGCTCTCTGGACACACTCGTTACCAATCTGTCCACGTCCGGGAGCCAATTTCCTTTGCTCAGAGAGGAAATGCTTAGACGGGATTTCGATGAACAGACCAATCTGCTCGTACGCAAGGGAGTATACCCATACGAGTACGTTGACAGTATTGATCGGTTCAACGAAACAAGTCTACCCGCTCGTGAACACTTTGATAACCGGTTGATGGAATCATCTATTTCGGACGCAGATTACGAGCACGCGCAAAACGTGTGGAGTGCATTCAATCTGCGTACGTTTGGAGATTACCATGATTTGTATTTGTTGACAGACGTAATGCTGCTGGCCGATGTCTTTGAAAGTTTCCGAGACATGGCCTTACGCGATTACTGCTTGGACCCATGTCATTTTTACTCGCTTCCCGGACTCGCTTGGAACGCGATGCTAAAAATGACCGGGGTCGAATTAGAACTGTTGACAGAAATAAATCTGCATCTGTTCCTCGAATCTGGGATCCGCGGAGGCTGCGCGATGATATCCAACCGTCATGCAGTCGCTAACAATCCTTTGATTCCAGATCAGTACGATGTTTCGAAACCGACCTCCTTCATTCTGTATACGGACTGTAACAATTTATACGGTGCAGCCATGTCGCAACCACTTCCTTACGCAGACTTCCGATGGCTCGATCGTAACGAAATCGAGTCCTTGGACGTACGTAATGTGAGTGATGATGCTGACATCGGGTACATACTTGAAGTCGACCTACACTATCCTAATACCTTACACGACCTGCATTCCGACTACCCGCTTGCACCTGTGCGTCAGCGCATAACACACGATATCCTTTCTCCCTTTTCCAAACGTTTACACGAGAGTATATACAGATCATCGTATAACGAATCAGGGTCATCCGTAGAGAAGTTGTTAACAACTTTGGAGGACAAACAAAATTACGTTCTCCATTATCGAAATTTGAAATTGTATTTAAGTCTTGGCTTAGAGCTGAAAGCGACTCATAGGGTGTTGTGTTTTAAGCAAAGCGCTTGGTTGAAACCGTTTATCGATTTCAACACCCGCAAGAGGCAATCAGCCGTCAACAGCTTTGAAAAAGACCTTTTCAAACTGATGAACAACGCCGTATACGGTAAGTCGCTGGAGAACGTACGGAAACATATAGACTTTGAACTAGTCTCGAATGAACGACGGCTTCAAAAACTAGTTTCCACACCCAGGCTAAAACGTATGATTCGTTATACGAACGATCTGGTGGGGCTTTCACTCCGTAAAAAATCCATTGTTCTTTCTCGTCCCGTGTATGTCGGCTTCACGGTGCTTGACGTTAGCAAAACGATAATGTACGACTTTCATTATCGTTATGCTGTCCCCAAGTACGGCCACAACGTTAAATTGTTAATGACTGATACAGACAGTCTGATGTATCATATTCAAACATCAGACTTGTATGCAGATATGAAGAAGGACTTGCACGTTTTTGACACCTCGGATTACCCCACGTCTCATCCTTGTTATAGCCTTAAGAACAAAAAGGTTGTCGGACTGTTCAAGGATGAAACGTGTGGTCGTCCTATTAGAGAATTCGTAGGTCTCAGAGCGAAATATTATTCGTTCCTTGTGGCCCATGAAGATTCTAGCAATGCGGGTCAAAAACGTGTGTGTAAAGGTGTGCCTCGAGTTGCTATTAAGAGGAGTCTGCGACACGATATGTATCGCAAGTGTCTCACTGATCATTGTCCGTTTTCTGTCAGTGCGTTGTGTTTACGTAGCAATCATCATACGTTGTACACGATGCGTGTAAATAAGCAAGCGTTGTCACCGTATGATGATAAGCGCTATATATTAGACAATGGTCGTGATACCCGTGCGTACGGTCATTATCGGATACATACCGACGACGATGACGGCTCTGCTCCTCCACCTGCTAAAATTCCCCGTTACACCATCTGTTAACAACAAAAACAACAACAAAAAATCTTACTGTGATATCTATAGTTATTGCCTCTCCATACTTCAGTTCGGACGGCAGTAAACGTAAGTTTATGTATTATTATTATTATTGTAACGATATTTGTGTTTATACATATTAGTTCGTAATGTGTGGTTTCTTTTTTTTTCAGGTGATAACTATTTCTAGTAGTCTGTAGGCTTTCCTACTATATATATATTTTGTAACAGCACTAGTTCTGCATGTACCTCGTTAAGGTAACAACCTACATTACTAATTTTTTATCACTGTGTGTGCGTGTGTTTGAATGTAGTGCAGATTCTAATTTACAAAGTTTGATGAATGGACATTAATTTCTATTTTTAATTTATTTCACTATATGCCTCTGAACCTATATGTAATTATTTGTATTAAACACTTCAAGGATTGTAACGTCTTACACATGATTCAAGCCAAACGTATGCACGTTGTATGTATGTATGTGTGTGCGTGTACGTCTGTGTGTGTGCGCGTGCGCGTGTGGTGTAACCCAAACGTTTGTACGTTGCGTATGCGTATGTGTGTGTGTGTGTGTGTGTGTGTGTGTGTGTGTGTGTGTGATATTTAACATGATTTTAATGTTGTTGTATTGTTATGTTGCAGGTTGCTTCTCCTACAAGTACGACACACAATTATATATAAACTTTCGAAAAAATATCAATTTATAATGTATTCATTTAATTATGAATTTTATATTGTGAATGTTAAAATATATATTTAATTATTTAAACAAATTATGACTTTATTTTATTTCACTCTACACCTGTGAACATGTGTACAATTAATTTATTTTTTTTTTTTTTGGTGAACTGTTACATCAGAAGATTTGTATGAATTTCAGTCGTCGCTTTCATGTGTGCGTATAATTTTAATTTATTTCGCTATACACTACTGAACCTATGTGTGTGTGTGTGTAAACTGCAACCTTAAAACAGAAGTATTGTACCAGATTGCTAAGCCGTTAACGTATGGATTTGTCATCTGTAACAACATAACAGGTAAGTAGTTCATTGACGCCAAATATATATATTTCTAACAAGGATCAATCACACTGACTGCATTATAAACTATTAATTAATTATTTAATACATTGAAAAATGAAGACGACGTTTGACAACGAGAGAGAGAGAGAGAGCTAAAATTATTTATTCATCACACCGACTACTCAATGTACGAGAGGGAGACAGGAGAAAGGGTATGAAACCTTGCATAGTTGAAACGTGTGAGAGTGAGAGAGAGAGAGAGAGAGAGAGAGAGAGAGAGAGAGAGAGAGAGAGAGAGAGAGAGAGAGAGAGAGAGACACACACACACACACACAACGCGTGAGAGAGCGAGAGAGAGAGAGAGAGAGAGAACGTTAATATTTGTCGAATAAATATAAACTTTCTAATTTCATATACATGCGTTCGGTACTGACCACAGAGAGAGAGAGGAGAACGGTTTGACAACAAGAGAGAGTGAGAGAGAGAGAGACATACACAACGTGTGAGAGAGCGAGAGAGAGTACCAATTATGATCATATAGTTTGCATTTCCCACCACAGAAGAGAAAAAAATGTTGACAGATCTGCTCTATACATACACAATATAACACATATTTGAATTTCCCTCCCCCCGCCACAGAAAATGTTGACAAACCTGCTCATATAAAATATCTATACACTATAATAATAATACAGAGGTTGGTACATCTGATCATATAGATTTAATATACATTATAACACACGACAAATTTGAACTCATGCAAAGGTTGGTACACCTGATCATATATTTTAATATACTCTATAATGCATCGAGTTGGAACCACCCCCCACCCACCGCCACCCACTGATATGAAATAAAAAAACCACCCACCCAACACCACCCACTGATATGCAAATCAGCTTTCTTAAAAAAATAAAAAAGTATATTCACGGATGCTGGTGGTCCATTGAACCTCATCCCACCAAATCAATTTAATTAAAAAAATAAAAAAAATAAATAAAATCAATTTAAAAAAATAAAAAAAATGTATTCACGGATGCTGTGGTCCATCGGGATGCTGCGGATCCAGGACACAGATCAGCGAAAAAGTCGCGGATGCTGCGGTCCAGATCGCGGATGCTGTGGTCCAGATATGCCCTGGGGGCTGAGTTTGAACTGTCATTTTCCCCCTACTAATATTAAACAATATTTTTTTATTCCAACGTATTTTGCACGTTATTATTCATTAATAAAATGCCTAGTATTAATAAGTAGATTAGATCTTATTATTAACAAATGCAAACAAATGTTCAATTTTGCAGACATTTTTATAGTTGAATTCCACGTTTTACACAAAACAACATATGCGCTTTTGTTCAAAATATATTTATTTAATGTTATGTTATCATAAAATGGACGTTTAGCACGGTGAGCTTATTCTATTTTGGAGTCAAACTAAGAATATTTTAAGTTAGGCACGTGGCAAATGATATTTTAAATTAATTTTCGAAGATTATGTTGACGACGACGCTTATAACAAAACGTTTAACTTTGTTTATATGGTACTTTGTATTAATTAGTCAATATTAATGTTTTAATGTTAAATCATGCTGTAGATATAAACCATTAAGACTTTTGTCGATGAAAACGATAAATAAAGAGCCTTTGAACGAGTGTCCTTAACAATCAGTGTTATTAAAAAAAATATTAAAAGGAAAAAAAATAAATTGTATTTTCTTACTTTCTATTTCCATGTTCCATAAGGAAATGGAAGTATGGTCATGGCGAAAAAAATCGTGTTCGAGATAATTGCAGATTCTTTTTGTACTACCCTCAAAACATGAAAAAAAGTTATTTTTCGAAAAGTGTCTGTGTGTAAAATTTTTCTATGTCAAACGATAACTGCCGGAAATTCAAACATAATCAAATAATTTTTTGCATACAGTTCTGAATTGTAGAGGACTCGAGGCCTATTGATTTTGGTGAAGATCAGTTAAGGGGTAGGAGTAGTTTACCCGCAACGTTTTACGTTTTAACAATAGTAAAGTGCTTAATTTTGATAAATAATGTATCCTTAAAAAAAGGCCATAATAATCCACTGTAGAAAGATAGATGAAAATGAAAAAGGTAGTTGAAGAGGAGGGGTAATTTTCTATAAATTAAAATGATACTTGATGATGGAGAAAGTAAATTTGATAAGTTTTATATGTGTAATACGTTATTGACAACAAAGAAGTAGTTTCTGTGGAAACATTTCATTTCACTTTAACACAATTCTATACAAAATTCTATATTTTTTCGTTTTAATTTAAATCATGTATACACACAGGCAACACACACACACACACACACACACACACACACACACACACACAATTCGCGTTATTTCTGGCCTCACTCATGTTTATTTTCTCACATTTGCACGCTTTTGTTATCGATTTGCTTCCTGTGAATCGCTGGGCATTGTAACTGCACGTGTTTACAGAGGAACGGTTCATAGACAGACTTTTCGTCTTTAGGGAATGAACCCTCTGCAAAATGCTCAAGGTCCATGAGTGACTTCGGAGCGCTTCGGAGGAGGGATGATTATCTGCGTAGTCGGTTTCTTTATAAGAATAAAGTAAGCCTACCTAATTTTTATGGATAAAGTGACTGAAACTAACATTATATTAAACGAATACCCCATAATAACAAAAAAATCTATAAATAGTGAAATTAGTTTGTGGGTGGACATAATTTTTTAGAATTTACCGAACCGAATTCAAGTAAATTATTTTAAACATAAATCTTACAATATGGAAGTCATGTATGGCTTTTATTATGAAGTCATAATTAACTAACATCAAAGTAAGCTTTTAATTTTGATTTACAAATTATATATTTGTAAAAATATTATTTTATAAATGCTGTTTAAAACCTAAACAGAGATAATTCGGTTACATATTTTGTAACTGTTTGATAACATTTATTGCTTAGGAAATATTTAAGTATTATGGAAAACTTATTGCATAAACTGTCTTCTATTACATGAGCAAATTGTTTACTTGATAATACTGTTATTGTAAGATTTGGAATATAATACATTTTGAAACAATAAATTCAAACTTTTTCCGTGATAGTGATCTTTACGGTAGTCGAATTAGTTAAATACTATACCAATACTGTGGTTACGTGGTGTAACAAATGAAATTACTTTCAAAAATACACAGGAGCGTTAACTATTATCAGCTGTCACTCTGTGGCCTCGCCTGCTCTCCTCCACAATATGAGCATATTTTATATCTTTAACCCGAATATACCCGAGTGTTTTAATTTATTATATTATACTAAACTTTAAAATGTTAACAAACATTTAGACTTTAGGCGCAGGTGTAAACAGTGCTATTACTCTTCTGGACAGTCTGCTGCGTCTTATTCGTTTAATTAGCAATTTGCAACTAGCAGTGTAACGTAGTACTTGATAGTTTTATAACAATTAATTAATTACCTACAAACTGACAAACATAAAGAGAAAATGATAATAGAAGGGATTTTATAAATAAAATAATTACATTTACTGTAAAAAATTAAAACTCTGGATTCAGGACTATTAACAACATCACCGGTTTTATAAAAATCGAAACTATGAAAATAAATATTAATTTTTATATCTTTTTACAACTGTTCATATTGCACTTGTAACTATGTAGATCACACTTTTACTGTTGTGTAACCAGCCATTTTTCTCTTATCGTTCTTATGAATTATCTTGGTTAATTCATGTAAGTCGCGTTTTTAAACTTTTTCACTATCAGTACTTAACAAGCTGAGGTTATTTAATACATTTCACTATTGACATAATTCTTCGCGGGCATCAATTTTGGAAATGAACGTTTTGCCTCGGCATTTGTTACAGGGAGCTTAAAAAAAAAAGAAAGCGATATCCGGTAAGTTTGATATTAAGCTGTAATGTTCAAGCAACAATAGATCATTCAATTAATTTTAATGCAATATTGATTTTCCATTATTAATGTAGACTTATCTTTTTTGAGTTGTTTTTTAGTGCTATTTTAAAGTTGTTCCTGAGAATGTTAATTATAATTGAGATTATTTTCATACGTTTTCATCTATATATTCAGAATATAGATTTTCTGACAACTCCAGTCTGATGTTTCTAGTAAAACGTTTGGCATTAGTCCTGAAAATTAGCTACTTATTTAGCTAATAAACATTTGTTTAGCTCATAAGCTTATTAACATATTTATCTTATAAGTTACTTATTTAGCATGCCTTTTCACTGCTTTTATCTGATTAAAACTACATCCAACTTAGTATTAAATAGAGATACTTCAAAGTTTTTCTTGTGGTTAGTCAATCTTTCATCTTGTGTAAGGTAATCAAATAAATTTTACTTTTCCAAATTTCTCGTTCTGAAACCGGAAACTAATTTCCATTTCTAAAAGTGTCAACAGCTTTGTGTTTAAAGTATCAACAGCAAATTCTTTCAATTGGTTTTTAATTTTTTTGTAATATGAGATACATTTTAAATCAAGTAATTAAAATGCTACAAAGAAATAGATATTTTCATAAATAATTGGTATAGCATCATTTTCACTAAATTTAACTTGTAGGCCTATGCACCACTATGAGTAGGCCTATATTTTGCATTTTCTGTTATTCCTACAACATTCTTCTCCGTACACCAAAATAAACACCAGCCATAGTTTCTAAACGAGTGTAGTTTTGGCACTTACACTTTGATAATGACAGCTCGTTTTCATCAGTACTTTCCAAAATTACTTCTATGATTCTATTACTAACACTATTACTAACAGAGTGATTAGTTTAGTTCTATTACTAACAGAGTCACTTTTAGTTCAAAAATGTTTATTCATTTTTATTTTCGTGGACTTTCCTGAAGAGGGATTGAAAAACTTACACATGAAGAAACCTGAGATAAATGGTCTGTTTTTGTTAACGTAACTGACATCAAACCTAACTGAAAAACCTGAGCAGCCTTTGTATTTTTCAGTCCTACTGATTCGACTTTTTAACCGGAACAAACTGACGACTAAGATATTTTTGACTGCCCTCATCGATTCTCAGATATTCTTGCAGTACAGAGATATTTAGCAGTTCTATTATAACATAAACGTTTTCAGTCTTTAGGTTTCCAAGCTCTTCTAAACGCGAGATTAGCGTACACAGTGCTAGCGTGAGAGTCACGTTTACTACTTCATGTAGTACTTTGTACCACCTGCTTTTCTCTTTCTTTTATCCTATTTCTATACAAACGTCTATTGTTTTGTACTTTTTTCACAAGTTTAAAGTGATATATGCCCAAAGTTCTATCTGGTTGTTTCATAAACAGAATTTGTTTTATGTCTTTCCACTTTCGAATGCCACTTATCCAAAATTACTGTGGTAACATGATAAATTTCTCCCTGCAAGTAAGCAGTAGACTAGACAGAAAACAAGGCCACTTTAATTGAATAGGACAACCATTTTCCTGGAATTTTTGGACCGGTTTCGGTAGATTTTTCGTAGTCAGTAGTTAGAAAAGCACCTACTATATTGAGTTGATTCCTTAGGGAAAGTTCCCACAAATTTACATGGGCTATAAATAAAGTGTCATCATCGCTTAAAGTGTCACAAATACTTTCACTACCATTAGAATTTTCAGTACGTAAATGTATTTGGCTCGCAGAAAACATTTTCATTAGTAATCCAAGCATTTGAATTTATTTCATTGTTATTAGGGTTACCTTCAGTATTGGTTAAATTATGTAATGAAGCCATTTTTTGGCTACTTTCACTACAAAGAGTACCAGAATTTTTGCTTAATCGCCTTCACCAAGTTAACACTGTTTGTACAGTCGGGTGTACTTGGCTGAAATATTGAAATCTATTTTTGTAAGTTTTGAAAAGTTTTCTCAGGTTCTGCCTGTTTTCTTTTCCCCGCACTACACAAATGTTTGTAACTAGTTTTAAAAGGTTTCGTGTGTATGAAAACATTATAACAGTTTAAAAGATAAATAACTTTGCTAATAAATAATTGCCAATCCCAAAAACGGAGAGTTCGAACATGAGATAAAAATGGATAATCGGATGTTACACGTTTTGCATTTTATCATGACGATCACCAATTATAATTTTATTGCTTTTGAAGTAGCGGTTAATTGCAGTTAGTTTTGGTGAACAGAAAATAATGTTAAAAACAATCGTTTAAGCATTGATTGAATTCTTCAATTGCGATAAGCCTTTATACTGGAGACAGTTCCTTAAATCGAGTCATAACATCATTTTTTACCTCATCATCACACTGCTTCCATCTGATGCTAACCCAATAATATTTTCCATCGGTATGTCATTCGAAAGTGGTTTAATGAGTTTTGAAACAGATTTTCACCAAATGACTAATTATTTTGTATGATGCATTGCAGAATACCTAACCACAAGACATAACGTTTTCACCGACACTATCTCAGTTATCTGGACTATTAAAATCTATCAAAAAGTCTAAATGGAATACTGTGTTCAGCAAAAATCCTGCTAATTTAATTTCTGCTATATAAGCTGACTTTCTGATACTTGAAACACCAGCCGATTTACTGACAAAAGAACTGAAACTACTTTGGCTTGCAGCTACACTCCTTTCACTTTTTTTTAAGTACCGTACGAATTTATTGCTTATTGTTTACATTACTATGCTCCGGTGGTGAACGATAAGTTACAAAATTTACATTTCTCTTTTTTATTACTCTTGGAGCCGTGACGCAACCATTGCTTACACACCGATTGCTTTCCCACACTTCTATAAACTTTTGGTTTCTTCTAGGAAATTTTAACTTCACTTTATTATTTTTGGTGTCGATGGAACATCATCATTACTTCCGAGCTGGAGTCCACTTCATCTTGGAATTTATTTGACACTTTGAGTTATTAAACTTTTAACAAAGAAATTTGTCTGACTAGTATGTAGACTACATACAGTACGACACTTGAAGTGACTTAAACTGACTTGAAAAAAGAAAATAATTGTATAAAATAGGTCAATTTGAATAATTCTTATCAACAGCATCATTATTTACTGTACGCCTGTGTACAGTTAACTGTAACTCTACTGTGTCTTACTTATTAACTGTACTGTGTCTGCGTCCAACACAGACAGAGACCGTTACTCCCATTTCACGCTGGGAATCACCATCGACAAAAATGTTCCTAGAATGCGTTCACCAAAGTATGCGTGAAGCTCTCCGACCCGACACGTGTCAGCAATATGCACCTGTACATAAGTCAACACAACGTTCCTCTCATAAAAGGTCGAACATGTCAAACATGGGCTGAGAGGAGGAAACTGAAGGCTATTAAAATTTTTGAGGGAGGGAGAGAAAGTGGAAAAGTTTAGGTATGGTATGGAGGAGGGAAATCCCCTAGAACTAATAAACGTTTTTAACTTAGAATGTGGGTACTCGTAATAATTCAAAAGCATCATACATGTAGCCTTCTGTCTGTCACTGGCAATCATTGATACCAATTTGGGGGGAAAAGTTGTTAAATCCAGGAAATATAAAGATGGAATTAGCAACCAAAATTTATATTTAGGATTAGCGATTTTTTAAGGTTTGTACAGGGAAAAATATGGGGGCTTGTTTGATATACCTGACTTAAATGAAATAAGATAGAAACATTATGGTTTGCGTGTAACATTAATTGCGTCTGCAGTCATAATTTGGCAATAATGTTCTAGTAAACATCTCTGAGATCACACGGGTAATTGTTTGTTCTCTTTCTCTCTCTTTCTCTGCCACACACACACACACACACACACACACACACACACACACACACACACACACACACACACACACACACACACACACACAATACGGGCACAAAGCCTTGTGCAAGTCTTCTGGAATTTGCGAATTAATACAAATTTTATTAGCCTCGAAAGGAGGAATTTGTGTACTTCATATTTCAAACTCAGAGTAAAAAAAATAAAAATATTGCCAGGTGTCTACAATCATATGCGCCTTCTTATCGGTACCTTGTGTGAATCAAACTCCCGTGCCTGTCGCCTACTTGACTGTCAGTATTCCGTAATTGTTAACTAACGTATTCGCGCAGTCTTACCTCTTTGTTGTGTGTTGCGTGTCACAGCTTAGGATATTTGAATGTTTTAATCGTAGTTGTAACACTGTGGTTTATACGGGTTACAGTTCGCGACTACAGTGATAAATTTATGCGATGAATCTTAAATGTAAGTGACAGAGAAAAATCTGGGATACTCACCCCGAATTGAAAGAGTGGTTATGGGCAATCGAAAACGTCTTAACCAGGGCATCATGTATACTGTATGTGTAACGGATTTAGGAAAGTATGTTAAAACACAAAAACATAGGCACTGTTCAAATCCTTTCGAGATTCTCGGATAGGCCCAAATATTTTGCAACACATTTTTCTGGTGTACTGCGCAAATATTTTGGGTGAAAAGGGATTTAGTTTCATTATACACGAATCAAATGATATATCTGTTACAAAATAACGTTGTGTTTGTATACGTCATTTAAGTGTAAGCGTCCAATGCATGAAATAGTGAGTTCATTTTTGGGATTAGTAGAAATAGAGTCAGATACTGCCAAAGCCATTGTTGTTTCGGTCAAAAATCTGCTGGCCAGTAACAAAATTAAACCCCAAGACGTATTGGGTTAGGGACTATAACAATGCCTCTGCAGTATGGCATATGGCAGTACGTTGTAGGGTATAGTAGAGGCTGAATGTCGAGTTTTGCATACCAGTCTCTCACGCTACTAAAGGAAACACTGCAAGAAAATGTAGACTTTTTAGTTCGAGTAAAATACAACTGGTTTTCCCATTCTGGCAAGCGACAAGCAGTTTATAGGGATGTTTTAAATGGAGGAGAGGAATGTTTGATGATAGCAGCAGTCTGTAATAGTTGAAGACTTTCAATAGAACCAGCTATAACAAAAATTGTTTCTGATAGAGAATAACGACAGCATTATTTTTAAATTCAGAGCGCAAAAGAAAATTGCTTTACCACAGAAATGTTACAACGTTATATTAGTCTTACATTTACAAACACTTCGAGAATTTCAAAATCTCTAATTTAAATTTCTTTTTGAAATAAAAATACAAACGCAAATTGTGTAATTTCATAATATTATACAATATTGTGTATAGTCCTTAAATTTTTAGTGACCGTCAATCAGTGAATGTTTTAGTGGCTAGTTAGTGAGGATCGGTCAATAATACAACTTTTAGTAATTTTGCGTCGACGTTTCGACAATATTTATTGTCATCGTCAGGACCTGTGTATGAAATACAATAGAAATATCAAACACAACGAAACAATTAAATATTTGGGTGAACGTGTTGGTGATGTGAGTGTGTGCGTGTGTATGTATCATTTTTTATGTGAGACTTATGATAGTTTGTTTACATCTTCAAATTATCTTTAAGAAAGCGAGCAAATTATAGTATGAGAGAACTTAATTTATACAGTATTACAATTTAAATTACTAAATATAATGTTATTTTAATTAATTAAACAAACAGTAACCAACAATTGGATATTAGATTGGTACAAAAATTGTTTATACCTACAACAGTCAACATATAGCAAAGTAATATATTACCTATAACTAAAACAGATTAGGGGATGTTCACTACGTAATTCTTAAAAGTTATTTTTACCATGTTTCACTCCCTACTGGTGTTAGCAAACAATCATAATTTAGAAACATACAATTTACACAATATTGTAAAACATTACGACTTAAATCAGATAGTTGACAAAGGTTACACACAAACGTTTCTGGTAAATTTTACTAACAGGTAAACTTGGATAATACGGTAATTGTAATCATATTGTAAAATATAGTCAAGAGTACTATAGAATAATGTAATTTATGTATGTGTCCACAATCACCCTTCTCTTTCACCCATGCTCCCCCCGCCAGTCCACCCAGCCTCTCACTCTAACCTGAAATCGATCTATCACTCACTATCACCCCACTCACTCTCTCTCTCTCTCTCTCTCTCTCTCTCTCTCTCTCTCTCTCTCTCTCTCTCTCTCTCTCTCTCTCTCTCTCTCTCTCTCTCTCTCTTCTACATCTCACTCCCTGTCTCCCTTCTTCTCTCTCTCACTCTTCCACGCTTCGCTCTCACTCTCTCTCTCTCTCCCTCTCATTATCTCTCTTCATTCACTCTCCTCTTTCACTCTCTCTCTCTCTCTCTCTCATTATATCTCTTCATTCACTCTCTCCCCCTCTCTCACACTCTCTCTCTCTCTCCCTCTCTCTCTCTCTCTCTCTCTCTCTCCCTCTCATTTGTCATTGTCCACGATTGGCACTCTAAAACACTCACAATTTTTATTACACTATCATCCTCATATAAATAGAGAATTATACACACGATAACAGAAATTATTTACCAACTTGTATTAAAGGGTTACAGACTTTATAACACAACATTATAGATAACAAATCTATTATATGAAAATGGTTATTACTTAATATTTACATTTTGGTCAATGTTATTGACCGGGAACTTGGTCTATACAGAGTACCATAGTCAATGTAGTTCAAATATATGTCGGTCATAATCTCTCTCACATGATCCCTGAATCTCTCTCTCTCTCTCTCTCTCTCTCTCACTCTATTCTAAACAGATATATACCACAAATCTAACACGTAGACGTGTACATACACACACGCTAGAATTACATACGCACATACACATACACATACACACACACACACACACACAAAACAAAACAACCTCACAAGTCAACTACACATTCGAGAATCCATACATAAATATAACACTATTTTATTGACTTATTTTTATCATCTAAGTGTAAATTATGCACAACGGAGATGCCCACTGTACTGAGTTTAAAACTGATCGACTATGTGTCTATAAGAAATGTTATATGTTTCTTAGCTAATACTAAATAATATGATCAGTGAGACACTTAAAATTGTTGCAGACGCCAAACACACAACTGTAAATTTTCCCTGACCAACACCTTATTATAAAGCAGAACAGACGACCCTTGTACATTTGTAGGAAATTAAGTAACATGTGTTCGGAAGACAGTCGAGAAAGATTTGCATTAGGGGGGAGTGTGACACTAATTAATATCCAACGACAAGCTGGCCACTAATGACCAACACATCCTGTAGGGAGACACTGAATATTTCTTCAAATTCATGTTTTGACGGTGTGTATAAGTTGAGCATAACTGGACGAGAGGTTTTGAGTATCAGTGCGAAAATTAATGGAGTGAGGGTCACTTTTAATTTGAATCATTTCCAGTACGCACCTTTTGAAATAATTATTTTCGTAATATTTAATTTGGGTGTTGTTGAAGTCAAATTCATGACCGGTGTTTAAATGGTGAGATACTAAAGCGTTGGGGTTATCATTATGGGTTTTTTTATGGCAATCATACCTATGTTGATAAATTCTCTTATGTAAATATTGTGACGTAATACCAGTGTATGTGGCCGGACAGTCATTGCATTGGATAGTGTATACGACATTAGATCGTTTATCTTTGGATGTCGGGTCTTTGAGGCTTGAGAAGAGGGATCGAACAGTATGTTGGTTTTTGAATGCTAAAGTTTTTTGAATTTTTGATAGGCATTTTTTAAGTTTTTCAGAAAGCCCTTTAACATAAGTTGTAGAAAAGTATGAGCCAGCGTTGGGCTCAGGTGTATTAGATTGGGCAGATGTAAGATTGGGGCTAAGCTGATTTGCGCGATGTTTATGAATTACCTGTTTGATTATGTGGTCTGGGTAACCATTGTTTTTGAAAATCTTAAATACTAATTCCGTGTTTATTTGATGAAATGATTGATCACTTAGACCGGTGGCTCTCTTATATACCGAGTGGATTAAGTTAGTTTTTAGATGTATGGGATGGTTGGAATTAAAATGCAGATATCTACCGGAGTTGGTGGGTTTTATGAACCAATCAGTGACTATAGTACCATCTGTCTGTCTAATAACCTTGGTATCAAGAAATGAAATGGAACTATTCTGTTCGTGCTCTATTGTGAACTGTATTCGTTCAAAGCCCATTAGTTTGGAATTGAACAGAGATAAGATTGTGTCGTGTTGGTCATATGGAATACATGTTATATTGTATCATACGAAACCACGTCATGCATACCAACGGATAGCATGGTTTTAATAGTGGATGCGATGCCAACGCTCTTGGTACGATCCACTTCCACACTGGCCAGTTCGTATCGGATTTCTTCGAAGAGAAACGCGATCGCGTTGTTAACCATTTTCACGTTCACAGTATCGGTGCTGTCGGTCTTCTTGCTCAACTTGCCTTCAACGAACAGGAAACTTTTTCATCGGAAAAGTGAAGACTTCCTTTTGCAGGATAGGTATACGAATCTCATCGTTATTTCCGTATCGCGACGTCGACGCGTATGGTGCGTGAGTATGATATTCGTAATGTGTGATGTTGTCTTCAAAAAACGGTCGTCGTTCGACCGATAAGACGATACCGCTGTCCGCAATATTACTTGTTTTTCTTGAGTTTGAATCCTTGTGAAATCAGGTAGCGTCGGTTAGCCGTTGTTAATCGCGTCAACGACGTACGTGTACTGATACTCTGTCCAAAAGTGTCGTCCACTTTTATCTTGTGCGTACCACCGCTCTTCGTCACCGATGCTGTAGGTAAAGCGGTATCGTTGAAATAAAATCCCATGATTACTACGCGCGTTTCAAATGTATACGCGCGGTGATAACTTCGTCACGAAAATTCACAATATCACCGTCCTGATCGTGTACGGACACTGTAACGTTACACAAGTGTAGTACGTTAAGCGGAAGATAAATGACGTTTGCAGGCGTTTCGACTATCTTGAATCAAGGCTCGACAGTCGGGTAGAACGAGTGCAGTATATGGTCGTTTCGTCCCGCCTTGTACGAACCTTGTACGACGTTACACCTTATCTCCAAAACGTTCACTTTGTTAATGTTTACTGGTGTGTCCGACGTGTGTAATATATACGCTTCTAACTTGCGGTTCTTGGAAAAACCCAACATGGTACCGATTCCGTGTTCTGTACGCTCGAAATCGATCTCGTATGAGCAATAAAGTTCACATTTTAACGTGTTGTTGTTAGGGCGTAGAGTAAATTTCGGGTCTGATAGCTCTTTCTTCAGGTACGTTTCGATATCACTGATTTCGTACGCACCGGTCGGTATTTTGATGAGTTCTAGCGTTTTACGTGGACCCTTTAGTACAGAAAAGACGTTGTTTCTTCCGCCTTCCACGTTCGATATAGAGTTGTACGTGGTAAAGACCAGCAGTCCTGCATACCATTCACCGTCCATCAGTTCGAGCGGTTGAAAAAAGTCACAAACCAGTGCGCTTGGATCCGTACCCGTGACGGTGACCGTAAGCGAAGACATCTTGTCGTTTACTGATCGTTTGTTGTCAAAAAATCCAAACATAAATGTCCGCAGATGACCGTGTCCGGCGGTTGTTTACGCGCGTAATTGTAACGAACGTCGTTCACGTACGATCCAAAGTACCGTATTAGCTCGACGGGAGGCCGTAGATTGCCGAATCCATCAAAGTACGTGACTCCGTCACCACGCTTCTTGCAGCATACCCAGTGCGTGCCCGGTCCGGTAGCGTCGTCCAGATTCACGATCACGCTTTCGTTCTCCCACGGTGAGCGAGGAAGTGCGTCGCGCATGTACACGTCTCTGAAATGAGGTACGCGCAATCGTTTCGCGTACTCCTACAGATCTCCATCGGACAACAGGCGCAAGGGTATGTCGATTAGTTTTTTCGGTACGGGCGAAGGTATAGTCCCGAAGCCCTTTTACCACCACCATCGGTCCGTCTTCGTCGTCCCGTCTCTGTCGTCCTCCTCCTCCTCTTGATTATCGTGCGCCGAACCGACCTGCGTCGACCGGTGCGACGACGCCTTTCACGCACACCGTCACAGCCTAGTCCGCTACCTAACGTCGATTTCGCTTTCATCGCTGCCGCTACGGCCGCCGCGTACGCTCTTCCGCTGATGCCTGAATTCAAAGCTTTCACTCGTTCCCACGCCTTGCCGGCTAGCACGCGATCCGCTACGCGTCTTCGTTCGTTGTCCTTATACTTGGAGTAGGCGATATAGTGTTCGCGACAGGCTTCGTCCAACTCGTTGATTCCTCGATCACCACGAGCCAATCTCTCCTTTAGTTTCGTTCCGGGTCCGCAGAATCTGTAGCCGGGCAGATGTAGTTCCACAGGTAATACGTTCACCGCTCGATTCATCAGTGTAGGTACTGACTTTGTGACAAATGGTACCGCGCTTTTAACTATTTTTCCTATGAGACCACGCCCCTTTTTTTTATCAACACGACTACGAAGTTCGTACATGTCTACTGTTTCGCCTGCTGTCGATAAAGGGATCTCCAATCGTGCTCGTCATTTTTGTCGAAGGACTTGTCAAGATCGCTAATCAATTTGCTCGTCTCCGCCTTGCTCGTGAGTAGTAACTCTGCCTCTTCGGCGCCGAGTGAAGTTCGCGCTGCGTGCGTATGCAATTTATAGATATACGATACCACTTTCTTCCAACGGTGATGGAACACTTTTGCGAGTTCGTATGTTTCGCTCTTCGCGTACCGCTTCGCGTCCTCCAATTGACGCACGTTCACAGCGTCTGTGGGCCGTGTGCCACCGTCACCGACGTTCAGAATAGTCTTTCCTTGCGCGTTTATATAAGAGTCGTTTACCGCTGTGATTGTATGCTTGTTCAAAAATTCCAAGTTTACAGCGTCTTTGTTGTTTACAGGCGTCGCTAACTGCGTTATCCGCACGTTGCCGACCATTAGGTTAGAGTTCGTATGCTTCGGTATGATCTTTGCGTCCACGTATACTTTGGTCGCGGCGCCTCTCGCACGAATCGGGTCTCTCAGAGACTGTATGCGATGGTCCCGCGCATCGATGACGGTGCCGTTCTTCTTGTTCGGTACCGCCGTGAAACGCAAGCACGTGTAGTCTACGTACTGCTTGTTGACAGCATCCGTGAGATCGATGGGAGCGCCGACGTTGATGAGCTTACTACCTTTCACGTCTATTCTCGAGGAACCTTGCGTTGACGGATCGACGTCCAGACAGTGGTCTTGCACGAACCGCAGTGGAACGGCATCGTTACCATCATGCGGCTCGCCCAAGTTGTGTATTTTTTTCCCCGCTACGTCGAAGTGTCCGTCATCGGTCATCGCGATACCGATATCCTCCCGCAGACTGCGTCGCGTCACCCTTTGGGCTCTGACGGCGCTCTGGTGTCTGCCGAACTTGTCAACGCTCATCTCGTTAATGATGCGCGTCGACCGTCGTACGCAGAATTTATACGTATTTACGTAATAAATCGATTAGTTTTGATACGATCGTACTGTCTATACATTTTATTCCGACGACGGAGAGTCCGTCGGTATGTTTTCCTTTCACGATCGTGTTTAGAAATTCATCGTACACGTATACACGTGCGTCTTTGAAGAAATAAATCTTTCCGTCGGTGTATCGAAACGCGCTATCAACGGCTTCAGGTAAGCCGTCAAAGCGATCTTTAACGTATCCGTGTTTCTTGATCATGAACGAGCACTCGTCTATCTCACCGTAATACATATTTTTGTTATACAGCAGAAATGTACGTCCTGTGTAGGTGTGTATCGCAGCGTTTATTTTTGTCAGCGTGCGAACACCGAGAGTCGTGATCGCTTGTGGATACCAGTTCACCGGCTGTAGACTGTGTATATCGAACATGTACACGTATCCGTCTACGAAGAGCACCACTTCTTCGGTGCGCGGTCTCTGGTACATCGCCGAAACTTTGGTGAACGTCAACGGTAAGAACGTCAACCAATCAGTCAACAGAAGCGGACTGCCACCACCACCCGGACGCTTCGACTCGAGGTCCATTGTCCACAAAAAGTTATCGTGCACTATATATACGTGTCTGTAGATTATTAAAAATTGATTAACATTCTTTAGTCGACATAAATCCGTCGTCGTCCGGACGGTGTCGTTCGTCATCGACCTCGTCATCGTCGTCGTCGTCGTCATAGCGATCGACGGCTTCCCGTACAAGTGCTGAATGCCTCTTATATCGTCGTCTCTCAGGTCGAACGGTCCATCCGAGCGCAGTACGTAGAAAGGGTACATGATCGAATCCCTCTCGAGGGAATGAGCCAGTCCATATAACGCGTGTCCGATTTCGTGCGTTAGCACCTGTAGAAAACTGGTCTGATCGTCCGGTATTTCGGTTGCGTTCGTATAATTCCACGATACATAGTAGTCCATATGTATTTCGAAAGTGTTGTAAGGTAGATCGGGCGGGTAGTAAGCGTGTGCGAATAAACCTCCCCGTCCGTCCAAATCGTACCCGCAGATCGTACACTTGGAGGTCAGACACCTGTGTTTAAAATATCTCATAGCGATGGCTATCTCCACGTTTATGTCGTTGGGTCGATATTCGAATTCCAAATTTGAATGTTTCCGCCATATAGCGAACGCTTGTCGTGTCGCTTTTATAGCTTCAGCGGTACCGTGAACGAACCGCCACGACAGTCGTCTCTTGGTCCAAGGCGTTCGTATGGTGTACGACGCAAAATCTTTGTTACCATATCTCCGCGCCTGCATCAGATTCATCGTTTCGTTGTTCAATTCTCCGTTTACGGTTAAATTGTAATTCTCTTGAAACGTCCGCAGGTAGGACGAAATAACGCCGGCGTCGACGGTGGCGTTATGTGTGTCTTGTAAACTATCGTCGGGAACATATCCGTAACGCGTCAAGTAATCGATAGCGGTGTCTATATCGTTCGCGTTATTACTCTCGAAGAACGATGCGACGACTCTCGTGGACGCGATAATAAACACTAGCGTGGTATACATGTGAGAATCGTGTCTCGATGCTGTTGCTAATGACGGTAGTCGTCGTATACACGTCTAATTTATACGATGATGTCGACTTCACGTAGTTCTTCCACTATTGAAACGATTTCGTTCGTGTGCCCACCGTTTCCAGCGCGCTGTGACGCTATCAACACTCGCAATCTGTCCACCAGTTCATTCGGATCGTCCCAGTGCACGTAATCGATTTTGTCTTTTTTTCTCGACGCTACCATATACGTTCTGTCGGTATTATACCCGTGTCCTGTACGTTTCGGTGGGAACAGCTTTGATATTATCCGTTTATACTTTACACCTCTGTTCGCCTTTACATGAGCATTCGCTAAATAATAATGCTTGTGCGCGTTGGTGGAGCGCAGTATATCTTTTTACGCCTTCATATCCGTCTCGTTGTAAATGTTTTCGTTAGGGTCCTTCATGAACACGAGTTCGTATAGACCCGGTGTGCCTTTATATCGTTTACCGTTGATGAGGATCGTATCGTCCGTTTCGATTTCAAACGGTGAATCACCGATCATCCATTTTCCATTTGCGTTTCTTACACCGTATGTATAGTCCATCAGACGATCACGTTCGGCCGACACGATCATGCGCATGTACTTGTTCGCTAACGATTCGCTGTCGTATTTGGTCAGAAAAATCTACGCGCTTCACGCCTTCCTTCTGGTGTGTCTAACATTTTTTCGATGTTGAGACTAGGATCGTCCTTGTCGTCGTCGTCCTCGCCCGATGTTTCGGCTATCACGGGTGTCTTCAGGAAACGTGGTGTCGATCGGTGACGGAGCGGTGTTCCTATATCGATCTTACTACTCGCACCCATCAGATCCTCCTCTTCCACCGCCTCCTCCTCACGCTTCATCTTTTTCTTCGACTTTTCGTTTGTTGTTTTACGTTTTTTTTCAACAAAGCTTGCGAAACAGTTTGTAACGGTTCCAGTATCGGTTTGTAACTTTTGGATAAAGTTGCTTCCTCTTCACGGATACCGTGTTTTAACGCACGGTATTTCTTCCGTATGTCATCGCTGATCGTGTCGATATCGTGGGCTAATCGTTTCTTCTTTTCGTCCATCTCGATAAACGTCGGTACGTCGACTAACGTCGCTGACAGCGGGACACTTGTATTTACCCGTACGCTCGACAATTTTTTTGGTGAACAGCTGTTAATCGTTAGACGTGACTACTATGAAACGATCCAAACCAGCTCTGTACCTACCGATGTCGATAGAAGAATCCTTGTCCACGACGAGAAACCCGTAACGATCCTTCCACGCTTAAGCGCACACGTTCTTAAACGTGTCGTATTTCATGTCCGTGTTGACGTGATCGTTGTACACGTGCTTCAAGTTGAGATCGTCCTGTTTGAACAACACTATTAGATTGGCGTTGTCGCGTACCAACTGTTTCGGCACTTGGCTGTACGTCTGACACAGGTAAAAGGCGTCCACTCCACTGTGTCGTCCCATAGCGAAATACTTACGTATGTTGTGTTGTCTTTCACAAGACACATCGTCGAACACAATAATAGAATTGGGATCGACTTCGTCAGGAGGGGGTACCTCATCGTTATCGTTGTACGCGTGATAACCCATTCCTTCGTCGGAAAGTCGTGTCATCAGGGTCTCCAGCATCTGATATTTGGGTTGAAACAATGATTTAGGAAACACGTACAGGTTCGCGAATCTCAACCCGTTCACATCGAACAATAGGTTGAACATGACGTTAGACTTTCCGCACGCGGAAGGTCCGCAGATGATCGAACGTACAGTATCGGGCAGA
The DNA here is from genome assembly GCA_034769895.1 of Magicicada septendecula. Lineage (NCBI taxonomy): Eukaryota > Metazoa > Arthropoda > Insecta > Hemiptera > Cicadidae > Magicicada > Magicicada septendecula. Next base: position 951,833,820 of record CM068367.1, read on the forward strand.
AGACGTCCGTGCTTACGTTTTTTTCTGCCACAACCACCGCCACCACCATCGCCACACAATTTCGAATAGTCCACGTCCTTTATTTTTAGTCTGTGCGCTTGTTGTAATATTTTCATTTTGTTCCGTCCAAAGTCTAGTTAATATCCGCACTATGTTGGTACAATCGACGGATATGTAACTGCACACACAAGTATCTGGACCCGTTTCACAGTTCGGACCCGACCAAACACATTCTTGGTAGTGATCGAATCCAATGCTTCTAGGTACTATTTCGCTGAGTCGGAATCTCGTCACACGATTAGTAACCAGTTGCCAATACTCGTGTACTGTTAATATCCTGCGCATGCGCTCGATCTCGTTTTTGGGCGTGTTCACGACGTACACATCTTAGCCAGGATGCGACACAACGTCTTTCACACCGTACAAAACGCGCATGTTGTCATCGTAACGCACCGACGCATACTGGTTCTTTTTCCGCAAGCCAATTCCTTGTTATAGCAAGTTCTTCTTGGGTATCCACGAATCGTGTTTACCAGCGAACCCCCCAACCACCTGACTTTCACACTATCACCTTTACGTTGCACGATCTTTTCTACCAAGTACACGTCACCAACGTTCGATTTACTGATTTCGTGTTCGTAAAAACCACCTTTCAACACTTCTCCCATATGATCCTTTAACGAATAAGTGACGGGTTTACTGCCGGTACGTACCGTGTGAACATGGAATATCTCGTTCGTCCAATTAGGAATGTATCCTTTGGCGAACGTCATTTTGTATTTGCTTATACGCACTCGATCGCCTACTTTGAACTTTGGTCGTTTATAGTCGATGCTTCTCGCTGTGTTCTTGTGAATCCGTCGTAGCACCGTGCGTTCGTTGGATTCGTTCACCTGACATGGTTTCATTTCGATCGTTCTGTGCACGCTGTCGTTGTACACTCTGACCAGTTCCGGTAACATATCCAACCAACGGTAATGACTTGTTCGCTGAACGCACGATACATGTCCGTTTTCAACGTGCGGTTGAAGTGTTCCACGATGGACGCCTTTTTCTCACTATACGTAGAATACAGTGTGACACCATATCTTCTCAGCAACGTTTGTACGACGCTGTTGTAGTACACTTTCCCGTTGTCCGTCTGAAGATATTTCATTTTATTAGCGCGCAGAATCGGTTCCAGAGCTCGTGCGACCTCTACACCCGCCTTTGTTTTCAACGGAACTGCGTAGGTGTACTTGCTAAACGCGTTAATCATCGTCATGAGGTACTTGAATCCCTTGTTCACCTTCGCGTGCGGTATCATCTGTACCAGGTCCGCTTGGTACAAGTCGTGAAGTCCCTTCAACTCGACCGCTCGTCTCGGAAAATTCCGTCTTACTGGTCTGTGCAACTCCGACGCGATAGTCTTGCGAACGGTCTGCTGTACATTCTTCGCTCGTTGTTTCATTCTCATGTCGTGGCGTTGCAAACCGTGATTCTCAATACGCTGGCACGTCGTAAACCGTCCGCTCTGTGCTGAACGTAACTCTCGTTGGTACCGTTCTGGTACGACTGCCTTCCATCACATGACTGTCGCGACGCCACCACACCACACCCAATTATATCATCTCGACTGAACGGAAAAACGGCGCGTTCTTCTCGTGATTGCGCAAGTACGTTAGAACGTGAGCTAAACCGATATTCATACACCCATTACGCACGAGACCCATTCCGCTGTAATATCTCATGAGCGTATGTTGTTTCGTGTCCAACGCTCGTACGGTCTTGACGGAATTCATGTCTTTGAATACGACGCTACGTATAACGTTGTCGCGATACTCGTGCATTTCCGCGACTACGACGTTATCGTTCTCGGGTAGGCGCTCGCACATATGTTTAGCTTTGAGTTCAGCGATCGGGCGCTGACTTCGTGACTCCAAGTGCAGGTGTATCAGGTACGAGTTCAACAACCAAAATTCGTCAGCCATAGCGCCGGTGCACCGCTGCCACTGTTTGTACAAACGTCGGTCTTTCACCATGTACCCTTGTTCGTGCGAATACTGCAGACCGAAGTATTCACAATACTCGCGGAGCGTAGGCAACGCCTCCTTCAGAAAGGGTACCGAAAACCATCCCTGCGCCTTATTGTTCACCATAGCGAACTGTTTCCCTCTCGCCAGTGTCGGTAACAAGGACGGCGGGCAGTGCACGTCAAAACTTACGTTGTAGCTAGGATCTAGTGCGCACTTTGGCGCTATCGCTGTCGCGCTTCTGTATATTTCAATAGGTGTACGTATCGGAATAGTGCGCTCCGTAATGACAATGCAACACGAAGCGTGAGGGATCGAACTTCCATATGCGAGCATGTCCGTGTACACCGTTGCGTAGTTCATCCGTCCGTGCGAATCGTGTAAACCGTGCACGCGTTGAACGGCACGATACAGTTCGGGAATCGGGCGGAAACGTGAAAGAAAATTCCATCCGTGACGTACGGTACACTTGAACATACTCTTTTCGTAAACCACGAGTTCTATCGGTACGTTGTTTCGTTCGCACTCTTCGATAAATTCAAGCCAACGTGATTTGTTGTGTATACGATCGGAGACTATCATCAACAGCACGATAGGTGGCAGATCACTGGTACGTTTTTTTATGTGATGGCAACAACGTCCGTGATATCTATCAACACCGAACTTGTAACGTGTGCAGTAGTTGCCGCAAAATCGTTTTTTCTTCATAAAATACATGGAACACAAGTTGGATCGTATCGCGCTTTGCGACGGTTTTGTTATCACGAAATGTTTCCCATCGTTGTATCGATAGACGTCCATCGTGTCGGTGATCTGTGAAGCAAGTGATACGTGCTTCGACATCTACACGATATTTAAAGTGTATACGCATATTGTTTTTGGATTTTTTTTTTAATCATGGGCACCATCACTCAGACTTTGGACTGGCTATTGTCGTTTACTAGTAGTAGTACTAACACATAGTACTTCTAGTACTACCCAAATGGGTTTGTAGGTGAGTTTATGCCGGCTCTGAAAAGAGCCGTTTTTTTGTGTGCGTCTGCGTCGACTTCTACAACCACTCGCGGACGAAATTACATGTGGACATTGATGCCTTATGGACTTGGGTGGGATTGTCGCCCACCTACCAATTCATAATTCTTATTTTACATACACAACATCTTACAACATCACCGTCGCCTTCGTAAAAGAACCCGGCTTAGGCAGATCGTACAATTTCACGTTCTCATGCGGGTATATAGGAACGTAAATTTTAATATGCCCACGACGTTTGATGTTGTAATAGTTCTTCAGACGTTTTGTAAAAGAATGTGCGTATTCGTCCATATCTGAAGCTAGAATGCTCGTTTACTTCGGTACATTCCACCTCAGCGAGGATAGCTGCGCGCGCAACCAGTGGAGGGAGAGCTGCGCGCGCAGTCGGTAGTGGGGGATTCCTATCACCAATAGTTTGTAGGAGCGTTATGAAATAAACCATGGTAGTGGGAGCGGATAGCTGCGTGCGCAGCCTGAAGTGTAAGCGGAGAGGGGATCGCTGTTGACGTTCACTTTGTAGTTAACCTGCGAGCCTCGTGCAGACTAACTTTCTCGTGGTGCATATAAAGTGGTGATTATTTTCTAACTTCATATCAGTCTTACATTGTTCCTCAAGCGAGCAAGTAATTGTTTTGCTTTTATCGTTTCAAGTTGTTGTTGTTGTTGTGGTTAATTGTACCAAGAATGCAGTCGTTTGCTGTTGCTCGTAAACATTCGTTGCGTGGCGCGTTGATATCGTACGTTTACACGGCTGTTACGGAGGACGAAGGATGTGTCAACGATGTCATAACCTTTTTCGATGAAATGCACGATACGTTACGTACGGACATTCTAAACGATCTGACACGATTGCTTAGTATAAAGTGGCATATAACGGTTAAGGCGAGATTTGTCAAGTACATAATAAACGCTGACACAGACGAGGACGAAGAAGTGACGACCGAAGCCTATTTTCATGGACTATGTCATACGACGCTGATCGGTGACCGAGACATATTGCCGGATCGTTTAGAAGCTTCGTACGAAAAAATCATTGAATCAATTTATAAATTCACGCGCGAAGGTAGCGGTTGGGTGTTGGACCACATCGTCTCTTTAGAACTCGTTCTCTCACGGTACCTACCGCTGGCCGCCTCCAGTTTCATCCGTACACCCCCCCAATTGTCTCGTACTAAATCCATCATCAACGTGAACAATACGGGCGAACAAATGTGTTTCGTATGGTCAGTATTGGCCTCACTGTTTCCTCAAAACTCACACAACGATCGTGTATCGAAATACAAATCACATTTCCACAGTATCATCACTTCCGGTATAACTTATTCCACCCGACTATGCGACATTGTGAAATTCGAACGAGACAATTCTGACATTTCTATAAATGTTTTCGGATACGAAGACTGTAATATAATATTTACAAATATAAATTAGTAAATAAAGATAGAAAGAATTATTGTGATACTAATAAATGTTGTCTGAATCTCGGTGTTGAACTCGCCGATGATAAAGCTCCACTTTGGATTCGCCAATTTGTAGTTGAACCCAAATTACAAATAAAATTAAATATAGTAGTATAAATAATGTATAATAAAGTGTTATGTGTTGATGAGTAAAAATTTTTGTTAGTTATACAAATTTTTTTGTTTGTTTAATTAATTAATTTAATTAAATTCATAAATAATTAATTAATTGTATGTGTTTTAATTACTTCCAATTAAATAGGTAAGATTTTGTGTTCAGAAAATATTTGTTTCTATGTATAATCTAATTGTGTAGTTAGATCTATTAATTCTCTCTTCTGGCTTTGCTCTTCTTCTTCTTCTCGAATATTTCTTTTATCACTCTAAATTATTTTAGAAGAAATGAATAACTAGCATTTACTATACAAATACATACAAAGTCTTTTAACTGAATAATTATGTTCATTTATTAACATTTGAAATTATGCGCCATTTTGGCTGCGCGTGGACCAGGCATTGATTGATATTTGCTCAAGTCGGTAGCGAACAAAATTGACAAAATATATGTTTACAAGATTAATTAATTAGGATTCTTTTAACTGTCGAAATGGTCAGAGAGGGCAAGGAACAAGATACAATGCTTACAACTATTTTTAAAATAAATTATTATGCTGAAAAAACAATATTATTATGTAAATTGTCAATTATTAAAAGTAAAATCGAACCATTCGTCGAATGACGTCACTGGCTTTGAGAAGGCTGTGTCTTGTGCTCGCTAAGAAATTCAGCTTGGCCGCCGTCACCTCGATTTCTCTGCTATGCACTGCTGATACTGTTTGATCTTCTCCCTCAAAAATAAATGAGTATTCCCTTCTCTGCGAAGTTGCAGTAGTCCTGGAATATAGTGTGGAGTGTTTTTCCTTCTTCTGCGATGTCGTTCGGTGATTGTGTACTGGTGCAGTGTTCGGTGTTCAAATGTGTTAGATTCGTGTTCTGCTAATATGGTTTAATATTTTCTCAAAATGGCCGTTGATTCCTGATGCTCGTGTTAGATAACGTTATTGCTGTTGTTCTGGATTAGTTTGGTGTTAATGATTATCTGTTGGTGTTATCTTTACTTAGTTAACCTCTGTTACACTTTTCGAGGCTGCACTCATAGTTTTTCACTAATTTATACTTTTTCGGTCTTCCGTCAGTAATTTCTCAACTGTTCACATTAACGATTAACAATAGACTGATGACTGAAAGTCGTCGTTTTGGGGTAATTTATGAAATGTCTTTTTCCTCTTCCCATTGTCTTTTTATAAAAGTACATGTCTTGGATATGTTTCGACTTCTAAATATACATAACAAGTTTTCCTATTTATTGCTGTAACTCAATTATTTATTAATTTTACAAAAGTCTAACTATTCAGCAATATTCTTAAGCTAATTTTACATAATTTGATATATAGCTGGGTCTGTTTAAGTTCAGATAAGCCTAAAATTTACAATTTTTGATATTTATTGTAGGCCTCATATTTTGTACAAATTTAGTATTTAAATGGTTTACAAGTGTTTTTCTGATAATATTTCCATGAAATAATATTACTCGCTCCATGATTATTATTTGTTGTTAATAATTGTGTTGTTATAACACTTCAATATTGATTAATTTACTTTTTAGTCTGAGTTGATTACCATTTTAGGCCTAGTATTAGTTATTTCCAAAAGAAGTTAATTTTCTTCCTTTGTCATTAGATTCGTTATTATTTGTATCTGTACTGATTACATTTTTATATTTTTGTGTTGTATGGATTAAATTCTATTCCTTATATTATGTAGTTTGATTGAATTTATTTAATTAAGTTTGACTCTCTGATAGATAGTTTTGGTTTACATTACTGGTCTGTTTTTCTAGAGTGGTGTATTAGCTAATCTGCTTTGAACATTTTATATGGTTTACAGTATAAATAACATTACTATTTCCTACTTGCCTCTCTGCCTTGACAAACTTGAAAATTAGTCAACATTATTTTGAATACAACAGAACATCTTATTATCTACTATTTTTCATATATCACCTAATTATAACAAAAACATCTTATGCCTATTATCCCCTTATATCTAATATATTATCTGATTAACAATAAATAAAAAACATCTTATTATTAGTTATACCCTCAGTTATGAACTGTCCTTTGGTATTTTTTGTCCTTCTCACAATTTACTTAACTGTAATTAAAAAAAATTTTATTGGTAATAGTATTTCTTATATATAATTTAGAAAACTCTTATTACTAATAATGTTGTCAGTCCTTAGACTGTCTTTGATTCGTATGGTTTTACTAGTATTATTCTACACTCATGGTAGTCCTTTTATATTATTAGCACTTCATTGAATATTTTTTCATAGCTTTTTAGCTATGTTGTTCACTACACTCACTGTAGTTTCTAATTTTTATTACATCACTTCAATTTATTGGGTTCTACACTATGGTAGTCTTTTTAGTGGGTTCTACTCTATGGTAGTCTTTTTGGGTTGTTATACATTATACTTATACCTAGTTTACAATTCAGTTTCAATTGTATTGTATCTTGTAACTTGAGTTACTGGGTCTATATATATTGGTTTTAATTTAGTTTTAAAGGTATGTATTCCTTTATTAACATTTGTGGAATAGCTCTTCTCATTTCTAGGCTTTTTTTAGGAATCTTGACATATTTTGTCCTTTCTTCCTTATTATATTAGTAAATTCCTTGTCTTGTGGTTTCTCTTTGTGGCATTAATTCAATGCATCTTATTTGAATATCAGGTTTCATTTAATGTTTATTTATAGCTCTTTGCTAATTTGTTGTTGGTTTTGTCTTGGGGTTTCTCTGCTTCTTGACTTTATAAATTTCCCTTATTAAAATTGTTTTTACCTTTTTATCTCTTTTCTGTTTTTTTCCTTTTTACTGCTTCCCCAATCTACTGGGTATACTGCTGTTTTGTTGGGTTTTTATATATGGTAGGTTATTCCTATATTGACCAATAGTTTTCTTTGTTATTGTTTATTCTTATTAACATTTTATTGAGTTAACGTACAGTTTCATTAGTTTAATCTTTAACCATTTATTATTCTCACTCACTATGGACATTTTCTTCTTTATTTATGTTGCATTAAGTTAAAATTTTAATGTGATAATTCTGTTATGCTACATATGCTCTCCTGTAAAAGTGATTAGTTCAGATCATACTCTTAGTATGGATGAAATAATTACTACTAATTCCTTTTATTTACCATATTTTCTTCGTGATTTCACTTTATATACCTTCTTTTTCCACCGTTGCTTCCTCTCAGATGAAGTGTATCTTCTTCATTAGTTTCCTTTTTTCATTAATAAGTAATCATCAATCTTGTGTATAACATTATCATTTTATATCCTCTCTTATTTGGTGCTTCCTCACCAGTATGTTTACTCCCTATTATTCCCTAATATATGAGTTGGAACAGTTCAGAGTGGCACTTTTGGCTTCAATCCTTGCTGTCCAATACTTCAATTAATTGAGTCCAGAGTCCATTATCATCTCTGCTCAAAATATAAGACTGATGGCATTTTCTACATCCAGTCATAAAAATAAATAATCAGTAAAAGTAGTCTCTTTTGACTAAAATAAACATCCTTAGATTCTTCACTTCATAATATTTTATATCAATTAATACTTTTATACACTTGACTCTTCTTCTCTATTAAAGCTTATTCCATATTATATGGTTTAGGTATGTGGTATAATATACATTTCATCGTTTCATCATTTCATCTTCTTATCTGTTTTACATAGTAATTAGCATTTATATAGATTTTTTCTACCATTTGGTATCCAATGAGTTATTTTATTGAGTTATTTTATTGCTCATGGCATAACATTAATTAATTGTTTATCACTTATCACTATAACAGTGGTTATTACAACAATATAATCATTAATAGTACCAGGGTTTTTGGTTTCTGGTCTTAATATTTGGTTTTTACTTAGTTGGTCCTTTTTCATTGTTCCATCTTTATCAAATTATTTTCTTTGTGAGTTTGGTTAATTTGTTTTGATTAAATTATAAAATATTCTGGTTTCTTCTCTCTTTTTCATTTGAAATTCTGTATCATTTTTGTCTTAATTGTCTCATTTACATAATTTACAATAGTGGTCATTGTTAGCTAGCATAGTCACTACTATCATACAAACTATAGTATGGTTTTTTATATAGCTGTGATAGTTTATTGAGGTTTTTTTTTTTTTTTTTTTTAACACTGGTTTTTATGAGGATTTGTTACATTCCGTCTTCTGACATTTTTAACATTTATTAATGTATTGTTCTGGTAACATTAAATTATCCAATTGTTTAACATTGGTTGTTCTCTTTGTTTACTGTTTACTGGAACCTGTTCTTTTTGTTTTGGTCTCTGGAGAGTTTGAGAGAGAGTTTATACATTTGTACTCCATTTACCTTCAAATTCTTTTATGTAAGAGTTCACTCAAATTATGAGTGTGATTTGTTCTTACTCTTTTAGAATTTTGTATCTCTTTCTTACAAAATCTCTTTTTATATTTAAGAGTTATTTCTCATCATTCGTATGAGTTGTACTTACTATTTTTTAACTTTAGATATTTTTATTCAACTAAATTCTTTCTTATTCATAATAGTTTTTCAAATATTTTGGTGTAAGTTGTACTTACTAATGTTTTGAATTTTGAAATTTTTGTTCATCAAAATTCCTTTTGTTTCTTCATAATAGTTTGTCGAATAATTGGTGTAAGCTGTTCTTACTAATGTTTTGAATTTTGAAATTTTCATTCATCAAAATTCCTTTTTTTTTCTTCATAATAGTTTGTCGAATAATAGGTGTAAGCTGTTCTTACTAATGTTTTGAATTTTGAAATTTTTGTTCATCAAAATTCCTTTTGTTTCTTCAAAATAGTTTGTCGAATAATTGGTGTAAGCTGTTCTTACTAATGTTTTGAATTTTGAAATTTTCGTTCATCAAAATTCCTTTTTTTTCTTCATAATAATTTGTCGAATAATAGGTGTAAGCTGTTCTTACTAATGTTTTGAATTTTGAAATTTTTATCAAACAAAATTGTTTTTATTTATTCATAATTCTTCGAATGTTTGGTGTAAGTTGTTCTTACAAATTTTTTGAATTTAGTAATTAACACAATTCTTTTTTCATTCATAATAGTTTTTCGAATAATTAGTGTAAGTTGTACTTACTATTTTTTAGAATTTTGAAATTTTCATCTCTCCTCTATATATTTTTTAATTGATAATTGATTATAAGTTCCTTTTACTTTATTTGAAATGATATCCTTTAATACATACGTATTGTTATTATTGTTTTTAATAATCAGGTATGGGCCGGTATACAGCAATAACAACTTTTTGGTAATGCCTTCCAAAGTACTGGGTAATTCCCTGTTTTTTAGTAGTACCTTTTCTCCGACTTCATAGCTTATTATTTTCTTAATCGCCTTTTGATACTTGTTTTTGCGCCTTTCCTGGTCTTCTGCCAATTTATTATAGAACCTGATTCGATTGAACTGGTATTCTTGACTCATGGGGAATTCTATTATGTCTTGTATTTCTCTTGGAGGCGGTTTTTCATACATCGCCGTGTATGGCGTGGTACCTATAGCGGGGTGATATGCCAAATTAAGGAATTCTTCAGAAGCTGATAAATATTCTTGCCACTTCCTTTGTTGATTATGGCAATAAGTCCGTAATATTCTTCCGACTTCTCGCAGTACCCTCTCCGCTGGATTACTGTTGGGGTGGTAGACAGATGTCTTGTACGTCTTAATGCCCAATGTATTTAGAGTGGTTTTCCACCTCCTACCCTTAAATTGCGTTCCATGGTCTGTGATTATGGATGTCGGGCTCCCTATCTCTGGAATGTAATGATTTGTTATTACTCCTAGAGTCTTTAAAGTGGTGGCTCTGTTCACCGGGTACAGTTTTGTGAATTTTGTGAAGTGATCCATCATGATAATAATGTATTTGTATCGATGGCGTCCGCCACTGCGGGGAAATGGACCACAGATATCCAGAAAGACCTTTTCCAGTTTGGCTTGTGAGGTAATTGGTATCATCATACCCTCTATTCTCTCATCGTTGGTTTCCACCAATTGACATATCAGACAGGTTTTGAGGTAGTTTTTTGTCTTTCTATTTATATTTTTTATATGGCAATTCTCTTCTATCGCCTTGATCACCTTCATGGCTCTCATGTGACCGTATCGTAGATGATAGTCCAGGATGATATCCTTTTAGATTCTAGTAGGGATCATGATCTTCCATATCTCTTCATCAAGGGATGTTTTGATGAATAATATTTCGTTATGTATACAATAAAACTTGGTTATTGTGTCATCTGGGTGGAAGAGACGAAGTTTAATGTGGTTTAAATTCGGGTCGGACTGCTGGTGTTTGCTGATGTCCTGCACTATCTTTTCTAGATCGGATCTGTCCTTAATAATATTATAGATCTTCAGGATGCTCTCCTTTTCGCCTTCTAACGTCTGTTCTTCCAGATTTACTCTCGACAACACGTCGGCTACAACATTTTTACTCCCAGGAACATACTCCCACTGTATATCGTATTCCTGCAGGGCAAGTACCCATCTGGTCAATCTACCATGGCTTAACTTGCATCTTCTAAGAAATGATATAGATTTATGGTCTGTTCGAACGGTCACTGGATATCCGAGGATATACGTCCGAAACTTCCCACAGGCAAAGACTACACTTAGCAGTTCCTTTTCCGTCACGTTGTAGTTCTTTTCACACTGGTTAAGGGTTCTGCTAGCAAAGCTCACTACTAGATGGTTTCCACTTTCGTGTTATTGGTACAGTGTTGATCCCAAGCTAATGTTACTTGCGTCACAGTTTAGAAAGAAGTGTCGGTTAAAATCTGGATGGTTGAGCATTACTGCTTCTAAGAGCTTCTCCTTAATTGATTGGAAGGTTTCGTCTTGTTCTTGACCCCATCGCCATTTATTCTCGGACGATAACTGGTACTGAAATCGGGCCGTCAGTTCGGAATAATTATTTTGGAACTTCCTGTAGTAGTTACACAGGCCTAAAAATGATTGTAATTGCCTTCTGTTTTTTGGTGTAGAGAATCGTTGTGTGGCGTCTACTTTTTCTGTTGATGGTGTTATTCCTTGACTGTTTAACTGGAAACCCAAGAATTGCACTTCTTTAGCTATAAGCTTGGACTTGTCTAGTTTAAGGGTAACATTATTTTCAGCCAGCTTCTTCAAGACATGCTCCACACGGTAACAGTGTTCTTCCCAATTGGTTGATGTTATTAGGAGATCATCAACATAGACAGTCGTGAATTGGAGCGCTTCTGGTCCGAGTATATGATCCATACAGGCGACAAAAACAGCTACTGAGTTCACTAACCCGAAGGGCAACCTCTTAAACTGATAGTTGCGCCTTTCGAAGATGAACGCCATGTATTGCCGGCTTGCTGGGTGCAACTCCACACGCCAATACCCGCACACGGTATCCCACGTAGTAACGAACTTCGTTCCGTGAAATCTCTTCAGTATCTCATCAATTTCACCAGGTGAGGTACGATCGTTAATAATCCTTTTATTTATCTCACGTGCGTCAAGGCAAAGCCTTACCTTCCCATTTTTCTTTTGTATAGCCACAATTGGGCTAGTGTATGGCGATTGACTGCTCTCGATAATATCTTTACTGATCATATTCTGGATCTCTGTGCGTACGGCTTCCTTCAAAGATTGTGCTATGGGATACGACTTTCGATTAAATTCTACCGGTTCTCTGAATCGTATGGAACATTGGTAGTTCCGGATCTTTCCAGGTTCGTCCCAAAATACAGCTCGATATTTTTTATATATGTTGACTGATTGATTCAGCTGGTTTTCCTGTAATTGCTCGGTAGTATTGAGGCACTGGAAGTCACGTATCTCCTGAATCTTTTGTGGCCATAGGTCATCCTCCGAATTCTGAAGTACTGGCTTGTTGTTTGTCGAGTAGTTTGACAAGTAATTCACCTTATTTTTGTGGTCGAGAAGTTGTCTGGAGTCTAACATCTTGTTGTTAGTTAAATTGGCTACCCAGGGCGAACCTTCAGAAAAGAGTGATACCTTCCCTCGGCACAAGTCGATAACTGCTGAGTTTCTGCGTAATATGTCACATCCTATCATGATGTTGAAAGGTAATCCGCCTGCAACAAGAAATATCATATCCACACTAATGCCGTGACTGTGGACACTTAGGGATACCTGTTTTCTTATGGTTTTGTTTTGTCGGCCGGTAGCTCCTACAAGCACAATATTATTAATAGGTAGTACCGGTAAGTTTTTGTGGCATTCCTGCTGTATCCGGTCCAACTCATTATGATTTATTATAGAGACATTTGCTCCAGTGTCTATCATTATGGGAACAGAAATACCCTCCATTTCTGCAATTATATATATTATTTCGTTGTCATTATTATTAATGTTAATTTCGTTTCCTTCTAGCAAGTCCTTACGTATACACTTCAAATAATTATTGTATATTATTGTAAAATTTTACTTTTCTTCTTTCGATTTTATTTCTTGGTAAAACCCAGCAGATTGGAGCAGTAAAGGGTTATTGGAGTTTATTACTGCCTTCGTTCGTTTAAATGCTCCGCATCATTACGGATTAGGCTGTTGGAAGCATCAACTTGGAGTCCTGAAACTGCTTCGTTTGGTTCAGCACGATCGTCCTGTTGGGCTTCCGTTACAGGTAATCTTCGTTGATTGTCCAGACTGGAACTGCGTCTGGGTTCATACTCTCTGTAACGATTATTTCCCTGACTTCCTTGAAAGGTCTCATACTCATAATATCGGCTCGTTCGTTGAGACTGGTACCTCCTCTGTCCACTGCCTTCCGCTCTGATGTAGTTAATATGGGGTCGATATGTCCTGTAATTATTGTTATTACCTCCATTCGGGTAATTCCTGTTATAATTACTATGATAATTGTTATTAGGGGGGTTGGGGTTTCTCTGACCATTTGGAACATAATTACGGTTATTATTATAATAACCGTTGTTGTTTGGTGGACGGTTATTATTATTATTATTATTATTATTATTAATAATAATTATTATTATTATTGTTGTTGCCCTCATTATTATTAATTCGGGGAACATTATTATTATTATTATTGTTATTAAATCTAGGTACATTATTGTTATTACGAGGGTTATGATTGTATTCGGCATTATTCCGGTTTGCGGAATTATAATTATTGTTGTTGCCCACGTTCTGCCGATTATTATTATTCGAATTATTGGTGTTACTTCTTGGTTCCGGCCTTTCATATCTCCTGCGACTTTGGCGGTAGTAATCCTCGTGCTCATACATTTCTAAGAGCTCGGTCATTGCTTGTACAGTCTTTATTTGACTGTTTCTTCTAGCTCTTATTATATCTTCCTCATAATGGTATGAGAGCTTGCTGACCAGGCATTCTTCCGGTATTCGGGGCTCTAAATGTTTGGCCACACACACCCTTCCCAAGAAGTACGCCGTTAGGGTCTGGTTTCCATACGGGTTGTATTTTCCATTACAGATCCCGTCTCTGGCGATATTTTGTATCGATTCAGACCAATATTTGCCTTGAATAGCCTTTTGAATTGTTGGTAGTCGGTCACTTCGTCTCTTATCGCCATCCACCAATTATCTGCTATCTCCTTGAACGATTCGTCAAGTACTTCTTTATTCTCCCTCCAGCGATTGCCTCTGTGTATGGTGAAGTACTCTTCGATTCAGGCTAGGAACTCCATAGGTTTGTTTTTATAAAACCTGAAGTTAATTCCTTCACGATTCTCGTTGTTAGGACAACTGGTAATGCTTGTCGGTCGACTATGGAACAGGTCTATATCTGTTTGATTCTGTCGCACCTGACTGTTGATACTGGTCACAGCAGCTTCAATGCCGTCACATGTTTCTGTGAATCGGTCCTGCACTCGCTCCCAGTCTTCACGTGTTTCTTTTAGTTTTTCCTCTAAAGTCTTCCTATTCGTTTCTTCAATGTTGTTAACCTTAGTGTTTATTTCTGTCTTGATACACTGTACTTCTCTTTCGGTATAACTCCATCTTTCGTCAGCTCTTGTAGTCTTTTGTTCGATTACCGTTATTTCCTCTTCTACCTTCTTGCTGATTGTTTCATTGTTTTCAGCCATCTTTTGCCCCAATTCTTCCTTCAATGCTTCCATCTTTCCATCTAATCGATTCATATTCTCTAGGTTAGTCTCATTCAATTCTTCTCTTAATTGTTGATTATTGCTTTCCATTTTCTGACTTGTTTCTTCCATCCTGTTGTTGGTCTCTTCCAGTTTTTGGCTTATCTGGGTTAATTCCTCCTTCGACTGTTTATTGTCAGTCTTTATTTCCTCCATCTTCTCTTCTATTTTCTGAATATTTTCCTCCATCTTCTCCTCGATCTTCTTAATATTTTCCTCCATTAATAATTTATTTTCGTTTTTAATTTCGTCCACCTTCTCCTCCATCTTCTTACGTTTTCTCTTAATTCCTCCTTCAATCGTTGGTTATCACTTTTCATTTCCTTACTATTTTCTTCGATTTTCTTATTGGTATCTCCGATTTTATTACCCAAATCTTCCTTCAATTCCTTACTATTTTCCCTTAACTCTTCCTTCAGTTGCTGGGCTAATTCTTCCCTTGACTTCTTACTATTTTCTTCCGCCTTCTTATTATTTGATTTGTTCTCCTCTCTCATTTCCATTATCATTCTCATCAAGGTTTCCTGGAAATTGACCTCCCCTGTTTGTTCCGGCTTATCAGATTGTTTCCCTTGGGATACTGGTTCCGTTGGTTCTGCTGGAGGTAATCTCGATTCTATATCTTCTACAGGCGTCGCCTCCTTATCCTCCATATCTATTTCCTGTTCGGCCTCCACATCCCTTTTCTTTGATGTCGCCCTCCTGTGCATCTTGTTTCTTTTTCTGACCTGTTGACAGCTGCCGAGCTAAAATAGGAAACTGGACAATTGTCCTTATTTTATAAATCTATTAACTCCTATTTTCAGCACTTTAGTTGGACGCCAATATGTAATATAATATTTACAAATATAAATTAGTAAATAAAGATAGAAAGAATTATTGTGATACTAATAAAAGTTGTCTGAATCTCGGTGTTGAACTCACCGATGATAAAGCTCCACTTTGGATTCGCCAATTTGTAGTTGAACCCGAATTACAAAAAAATTAAATATAGTAGTATAAATAATGTATAATAAAGTGTAATGTGTTGATGAGTAAAAATTTTTGTTATTTATACAAATTTTTTTGTTTGTTTAATTAATTAATTTAATTAAATTCATAAATAATTAATTAATTTTATGTGTTTTAATTACTTCCAATTAAATAGGTAAGATTTTGTGTTCCGAAAATATTTGTTTCTATGTATAATGTAATTGTGTAGTTAGATCTATTAATTCTCTCTTCTGGCTTTGCTCTTCTTCTTCTTCTCGAATATTTATTTTATCACTCTAAATTATTTTAGAAGAAATGAATAACTAGCATTTACTATACAAATACATACAAACTCTTTTAACTGAATAATTATGTTCATTTATTAACATTTGAAATTATGCGCCATTTTGGCTGCGCGTGGACCAGGCATTAGTTGATATTTGCTCAAGTCGGTAGCGAACAAAATTGACAAAATATATGTTTACAAGATTAATTAATTAGGATTCTTTTAACTGTCGAAATGGTCAGAGAGGGCAAGGAACAAGATACAATGCTTACAACTATTTTTAAAATAAATTATTATGCTGAAAAAACAATATTATTATGTAAATTGTCAATTATTAAAAGTAAAATCGAACCATTCGTCGAATGACGTCACTGGCTTCGAGAAGGCTGTGTCTTGTGCTCGCTAAGAAATTCAGCATGGCCGCCGTCACCTCGATTTCTCTGCTGTGCACTGCTGATACTGTTTGATCTTCTCCCTCAAAAATAAATGAGTATTCCCTTCTCTGCGAAGTTGCAGTAGTCCTGGAATATAGTGTGGAGTGTTCTTCCTTCTTCTGCGATGTCGTTCGGTGATTGTGTACTGGTGCAGTGTTCGGTGTTCAAATGTGTTAGATTCGTGTTCTGCTAATATGGTTTAATATTTTCTCAAAATGGCCGTTGATTCCTGGTGCTCGTGTTAGATAACGTTATTGCTGTTGTTCTGGATTAGTTTGGTGTTAATGATTATCTGTTGGTGTTATCTTTACTTAGTTAACCTCTGTTACACTTTTCGAGGCTGCACTCATAGTTTTTCACTAATTTATACTTTTTCGGTCTTCCGTCAGTAATTTCTCAACTGTTCACATTAACGATTAACAATAGACTGATGACTGAAAGTCGTCGTTTTGGGGTAATTTATGAAATGTCTTTTTCCTCTTCCCATTGTCTTTTTATAAAAGTACATGTCTTGGATTTGTTTCAACTTCTAAATATACATAACAAGTTTTCCTATTTATTGCTGTAACTCAATTATTTATTAATTTTACAAAAGTCTAACTATTCAGCAATATTCTTAAGCTAATTTTACATAATTTGATATATAGCTGGGTTTGTTTTAAGTTCAGATAAGCCTAAAATTTACAATTTTTGATATTTGTTGTAGGCCTCATATTTTGTACAAATTTAGTATTTAAATGGTTTACAAGTGTTTTTCTGATAATATTTCCATGAAATAATATTACTCGCTCCATGATTATTATTTGTTGTTAATAATTGTGTTGTTATAACACTTCGATATTGATTAATTTACTTTTTAGTCTGAGTTGATTACCATTTTAGGCCTAGTATTAGTTATTTCCAAAAGAAGTTAATTTTCTTCCTTTGTCATTAGATTCGTTATTATTTGTATCTGTACTGATTACATTTTTATATTTTTGTGTTGTATGGATTAAATTCTATTCCTTATATTATGTAGTTTGATTGAATTTATTTAATTAAGTTTGACTCTCTGCTAGATAGTTTTGGTTTACATTACTGGTCTGTTTTTCTAGAGTGGTGTATTAGCTAATCTGCTTTGTACTTTTTATATGGTTTACAGTATAAATAACATTACTATTTCCTACTTGCCTCTCTGCCTTGACAAACTTGAAAATTAGTTAACATTATTTTGAATACAACAGAACATCTTATTATCTACTATTTTTCATATATCACCTAATTATAACAAAAACATCTTATGCCTATTATCCCCTTATATCTAATATATTATCTGATTAACAATAAATAAAAAACATCTTATTATTAGTTATACCCTCAGTTATGAACTGTCCTTTGTATTTTTGGTCCTTCTCACAATTTACTTAACTGTAATTAAAAAACATTTTATTGGTAATAGTATTTCTTATAAATAATTAAAAAAACTCTTATTACTAATAATGTTGTCAGTCCTTAGACTGTCTTTGATTCTTATGGTGTTACTAGTATTATTCTACACTCATGGTAGTCCTTTTATATTATTAACACTTCATTGAATATTTTTTCATAGCTTTTTAGCTATGTTGTTCACTACACTCACTGTAGTTTCTAATTTTTATTACATCACTTCACTTTATTGGGTTCTACACTATGGTAGTCGTTTTAGTGGGTTCTACTCTATGGTAGTCTTTTTGGGTTGTTATACATTATACTTATACCTAGTTTACAATTCAGTTTCAATTTTATTGTATCTTGTAACTTGAGTTACTGGGTTTAAATATATTGGTTTTAATTTAGTTTTAAAGGTATGTATTCCTTTATTAACATTTGTGGAATAGCTCTTCTCATTTCTAGGCTCTTTTTAGGAATCTTGACATATTTTGTCCTTTCTCCCTTATTATATTAGTAAATTCCTTGTCTTGTGGTTTCTCTTTGTGGCATTAATTCAATGCATCTTATTTGAATATCAGGTTTCATTTAATGTTTATTTATAGCTCCTTGCTAATTTGTTGTTGGTTTTGTCTTGGGGTTTCTCTGCTTCTTGACTTTATAAATTTCCCTTATTAAAATTGTTTTTACCTTTTTATCTCTTTTTTGTTTTTTTTCCTTTTTACTGCTTCCCCAATCTACTGGGTATACTGCTGTTTTATTGGGTTTTTATATATGGGAGGTTATTCGTATATTGACCAATAGTTTTATTTGTTATTGTTTATTCTTATTAACATTTTATTGAGTTAATGTACAGTTTCATTAGTTTAATCTTTAACCATTTATTATTCTCACTCACTATGGACATTTTCTTCTTTATTTATGTTGCATTAAGTTAAAATTTTATTGTGATAATTCTGTTATGCTACAAGACAATGAAATTTACCCGTTAAGAATAACTCCTTCCATTGGTAGACTACATCACGTTAATCTATTACTTCTTACCACTAACGACCGAAAACATTACTGTTTAGTAAAAAATATGAGTCGCTTATTGTTTTCACTAACCAAACACGACGGGCGTTCTTTCTATTGCGATTACTGTCTGCACAGGTTATACGAAGAACGACTCCTTACCGAACACGTCTCCCACTGTTCACCGTACGGTGAACAGAGGATTCGTTTACCTGTGAAGGAGGAGGAGAAAGTGATGTGTTTCAAAAATTACACCTACTGTCATAAGGTCCCTTTCGCGATATACGCAGACTTTGAATCTTTTATCGTCGCTTGCCATCGCTGCGACGCTCCTCCTCACACATCGTCCACCACAACGGAGTCGTTACACCTTCCTTCAGGTTTCTCCTACCTCATAGTCGACCACGAGCGTAATATTTTCAAACCTCAGGTCGTTTATCACGGTGAGAACTTGGTAGAGACCTTTCTCGATAGACTGGTCGTCGAAGAGCGTGAACTCTTCAGAATCATACATTTCATCGTGCCTATGACTATGAGTGAGCATGACGTGTTATCTTTCGCGAATGCTGTCGTATGCCATCTCTGTGGAAACCTTCTGACTGACGACGACAAGGTGCGCAACCACTGTCATCTGACCGGTCAATACCTGGGCGCAGCGCACAACGTCTGTAACCTCAACTTCAAGACTCCTCGACACATACCCGTCTTTTTCCATAACTTACGAGGTTACGATGCGCATCACTTGGTACAAGGGTTGGGCAAATACGACAATCTCGCTTGTATCGCTACCACTAGTGAACGCTTCGTATCGGTCTCGTTGGGTGCCCTGCTTTTCGTAGACACGCTTCAATTTTTGAACACGTCCTTGGACATGCTGGTTGGAAACTTGCGCGCGAGCGGTGCAGATTTCGCTTTAACGAAGCAATGTTTCGAAGAACACTTCGAGCTAATCTTACGTAAGGGCGTGTACCCTTACGATTATATGACAGGTAGCAAGAGGTTCGACGAAAAACGTCTGCCTGCACGCGAACACTTTATCAACAGGCTGAGTGAATCACCTGTGTCGGACGAAGATTACGGTCACGCGCAGAACGTGTGGCGGACTTTCGGAATCCGTACGCTGGGTGAATATCACGATCTGTATCTGAAAACAGATGTACTGCTGCTGGCCGACGTCTTCGAGGCGTTCCGTGAGATGGCCATGCGGTACTACCAGATCGACCCGGCTCATCTTTACTCGCTTCCTGGCGTCGCTTGACACGCGATGTTGAAGATGAGCGGTGTGCAACTGGAGCTGTTGACGGATATAGATCAGCATCTCTTTATCGAATCGTCTGTTCGCGGCGGCGTTAGCATGGTACCCAACCGCCATGCCAAGGCCAACAACCCGCTAATCATCGATCAGTACGATGCTTCAAAGCCGACCTCTTTCATACTGTACACTGACTGCAACAACCTTTACGGTGCAGCCATGTCACAACAGCTCTCTTACGCCGACTTCAGATGGCTTTGATCGTAACGAGATCGACTCACTGGACGTGCGTACTCTGAGCGATGACAGTGACACAGGCTACGTACTCGAAGTCGACCTACACTATCCACGTGTACTTCACGACCTCCACTCCGATTATCCGCTAGCGCCCGTCCGTTCCTGCGTCAATCCCGACAAGCTTTCACCATACTCTCACTGACTCCACACACGTCTGCACTATACAAAAGGGTTTAGCGGATCGGAAACGCCTTCGTCGTCCGTTCGCAAGTTGCTGACGACTTTGGGCGACAAACAAAAATACATTCTCCATTTTCGAAATTTAAAGTTGTATCTAAGTCTTGGACTAGAATTGAAAGCGATCCATAGGGTGTTGAGTTTAAACAGAGAGCTTGGATGAAACCGTTTATCGATTTCAACACGCAAAAGAGAGCGGCAGCCACAAACAATTTTGAAAAGAATTTTTTAAAACTGATGGTCAACGCCGTCTATGGTAAATTGCTAGAGAACGTGAGGAAACGAATAGACTTCCAACTAGTCTTTAGCGAACATCGGCTGCAGAAACTGGTTTCCAATCCACGACTAAAGCGTATGATCCGCTATACCGATGACTTTGTTGGACTGGCCTTACGAAACAGAACGATATTCCTTTCCCGTCCAGTGTACGTCGGCTTCACAGTACTCGACGTCAGCAAACTAATAATGTACGACTTTCATTATCGGTACGCTGTCGCCAAGTACGGACAACGATTGACATTACTGACTGATACAGACAGTTTACTTTACAGCATACGGACTGATGATGTGTACGCTGATATGAAAAAGGATCTCCACCTTTTCGACACGTCGGACTATCCCGTGGATCATCCTTGTCGTAGCGACGACAACAAAAAGGTCGTGGGGAAGTTCAAGGATGAAACCCACGTGAAACCCATCAGGGAATTTGTCGGACTCAGAGCGAAATGTTACTCGCTCCTATTGTCCGACCACACCGACAAAAAGGTGGCGAAAGGTGTGCCAAGGACGGCAATAAAAATAGGTTACGTCATCGATTGTACGGCGAGTGTCTTTTCGATAGTCGTACGGTTTTCACCTCTGCCGAGTGTATACGAAGCGATCGTCATAAGCTGTACACGCAACGTATAACGAAACTTTCCCTGTCACCTTATGTCGATAAGAGGTACGTACTGGACGACGGCGTAACTATGCTCGCGTGCGGACACTACAGAACGCGTAAACGCACGATATCCGACGACGATAATGGTCCTAACAATGAAGTGAAGAGGCGGAGGTATACGGATCAGTAACTCATGGTAAGAATAAACTCGTATTTCATGTATAATAATTATTTAATACAATTCACACAGTGCAAATGTGGGGAGGTAGGCGACTAGATGACGCCAGTTTAACCTTGTGAAACCAGACGCGAGCCGCTGGTGATGTAATCGACTCCCGCCGACACAGAGGGGGAATATGCGTTTAATGTTAAACAACAAGATGTTGTCTGACCTTGTGAACGTTATGATAGAGGGGAGCATGTCTGTAGCAGACTCCCACCGAGCAAATGCATATAATTATTCAAAAATCTTATATATATATAACATTTTTGTCGCTACGATTATCATATTCAGTTTGTTTTACATCTTGCATGTATGTACTTACTGTATTTTCTGTTAAATTTCAGCAATACACACACACACACACACACACTTTATTATGTTCTTTTACTAATTAATATACATAATTCATTACATTTTACAGAATTCATAATAACGGACGAGTATGCAAACACCATTTACAAGAGGAGCAGCGGCGTGTAAGATAGTAAGTACACTTTTTTTAATGTATTAATGAGCATAAACAATATATTCCATTCGCCTGACTTATTGTTTTTTGTAGTTAACAACGGATACAACGTGCGTTGCTGGCAACTACGAGTCCTCCATCTCTTCAACCCGGGACGAGTGGGTAAGTGAGTTTTCATTGTCAATCTTTTATACTATTATGATTACAGTAGACGTTAAATTTATATATATTTTATTTTCAGTGATGCTGATGGTCCACCCGCTGCTGTCAGCACGAGCCCAGCGTCTCCTCAACCCGACACGAGTCGGTAAGTCCGTTTTCATTAACAAACTATTGCACTATTACGTTTGCATTGGGTGTTAAATTTATACTTATTTTTTCAGTGATGCTGTCGCTCCAACTACTGCTGCCAGCAGAACTCCTGCATCTCCTGAACCCGGCACGAGTCGGTACGTCCGTTTTCATTAACATTCCGTTGTACTGTTGTGTTTACGTTCGATATTAAATTTGTACTTTTTTTTCCAGTAATGATGAATCT
This sequence comes from Magicicada septendecula, assembly GCA_034769895.1. NCBI lineage: Eukaryota > Metazoa > Arthropoda > Insecta > Hemiptera > Cicadidae > Magicicada > Magicicada septendecula. The sequence goes on from CM068367.1 coordinate 951,856,539, forward strand.
AGCGGATACAGTGGTGACACTGTCAGCGGTGTCTTTATGCATATGGACGATGTGGAATTTGATGAGCGGATCATCAACCTTTGTGAGGATGGTGATGATGATGATGATGATGACAGTGACGAAGATTTTTTCGATGATGAAGTATTTAACAACTCATCATCAACGATTTCCATAATCGACGTCAGTACGTAAGTCATCTTCTTATGCGTACATATTTTTTTCCATGACTGTACACGTTTTTATCTTTTTATTTATATTCTGCCACACAGTGACATTCAACCGCACCCACAACCGCAGAATCATCCAATACGACCTCGGACGCCGCATCATGAGCCCCAACCGTTGTCGCAGCATCAACCGCAGTGGATAAGCACTCGCCCAAATTGCATACACCATCCGCTGCATTGTAGACAACATCACCCACAGCCTCAGCCGCAGCCGGAGCCGCAGCCGCAGCCGCAGCCGCAGCCACAGCCTCAGCCGGAGCCACAACAACGGGAACCACGGTCGCTGTCCCCTCCACAACAAACATTACCGTTGTTTGAAATCATTGACGTTATGACAACAAGGGTGCACAACAACTACAACCCCTCGTTGATGATGATATTATTTAGAAGGTCATTACCAACGTGGTGTTGGACCCGTGGAGAGGACTGCCCCGTCCAGGGTATGCTACCACACGCCACATGTGGTGCGTGTCTAGCACCGTACACGGATGGGGAGAGGCTTCTCGGGTTGCCGTGCACCCACACGTTCCATTCTAGGTGCATAGTCAACTCGTTTCGAACCATGGCGTCGGAGGGGGCGGAACCGAGATGTCCACAATGTCGATTCTACGCGTTCGGGAAGCCGAAACGCGAATTCTACAGACGTATGCATTTTTGAGGTATGTTACAGTACTCATAAACGTTATTCTAAACCATCCTACTCGCATCAACTGTGCGTCACCAATACTCTTTCTTTCTTTTCTTACAGATGAATGTGCACAACAGTTTTATATATATATATATATATATTTCAAAATGTATTTACTTTTTAATTTATGTTTTTGTAAATATTTTGTAAATAAGATGTGTCTATGTAAATACATATATGAGTGTATCTGTAATTGCTTAAGTGTTTATTTTCAACTTTCCTTTTCCATGCATGATGCGCGCGCGCGTGTGTGTGTGTGTGTGCGTTCCACACTTTTTACAAGTGAAGTGGTTTTCACAGGACATTATGCATACCTCATCATGTGTATCTTAACAGAAGAAGAACACACATACGCTGAACACTTTGTTTTTTACTTACCACCGACACACAGACCAGTCCTCGACGACGAACCGGATCACGGCGGACGGCACCAACCGGATCACAACGCAGCCTCACAAACCCGTTCGCCCTTCGCCGTCAGCGGCGGATGGCGTCCGACAGCAGATCAACCCAACGGCGGCCGGCGAACGGCGAACCGGATCACTACACGGACTTACGATACAGTTCGACACGCCAACCACGCCGTTTCAAATTACGACCAATCAACGACCGACACGTCATCAACATGGACAACACATAGACACGCTGTTGCCAACTATGCAATACACCGCATCGACGATATCCGCACGGCCGCCGCGCCGTTCATATACAAACTCGTACACTATAACACACGCACGAGTTGACTACGTCGATTAACCAGCACAAGTTGGCAACGCCGACCACGGCAATTTTCCAACATGCCGACGGAAAAACACCTTACATATACAAACCCGTACACTATAACACATGCACGAATCAGCAACGTCGCCGACGTCTATACCAATCAACGCACACATAACCCCACTTTATCCTGGCCGCCCACAACATAGCCGAAAGCCGACTACCCGGTTTTTACCCCCACCACCACTATTTTTTAATTTCCCGCCATATGACATCACATCCGGTGTAGAACTGTCAGTTTACCCCTACTATGGTGGGGCTTAGATTTCTCGTGAGAGTTTTAACAGCAGCAAAACTCATAAATGCATAAATTATTTTAACACACACACACACGCACACACACACACACACACAACATTATAATCTACAACATTTCAGTACATATGTATAAAATCAAGTACGTCTTAACATTTGATGATGTTAAAATTCTATTATTCATATGTAACAGAAATCACATGTATACATTTATGTGCGTGCGTGTGTGAGTGTTTTAGAAAACGAAAATTTATTTAATGACGAATCAGAAAAACAATATTTACAAGAACAGAAAACTGAATGAGGGTGACAAAAACGTTATATTATTAACTCATATTCTATATAATTAATCATTAAAGTACATCTTTCTATATTTTTTAATTATGTAATATTTTGCTCGGATTTGTACCTTAATTAGGTATACGTTCAAAATTTTAGAAGGCTAGAGTCCGCTTGCCCCGCTCCCACCTTTGAATACACTATTAATTTACCCAAAGATAATCTACCACAGATGGTTAGATATTTTTGTGTGTAGAAAATGATCTATTTCTCAGTTATATTGTTCTCTATATGGGAGTAAAAAAAAAGTATTGAGTACAAATACCATTTTGTTTCTATCATACGTCGTTCCATTGGGTAATGGAAAGTCGGTGATGCTAGGAAGTAGTTAGATACCCAACCTCATGTTGTCAGCCTGTAGAAACAAAAAATAACAACGTTTTTAGACGTTGCCATAATAAAGTTAAGAGTGCTAGAATTACTTGAATGCAATAATAATAATCGTGCCAACAAGATCCACTTTATTAAAAGAATGTAAAAAATTGATTTTTCCATTGTTTTTTTAAATACCCAGTAGATTAAATACTGATAACCAGAAATACGAAAAATAAAACATATTTAAAGTTATTTTACACTAAGAGAATTTTAATATAAAAGAACGTACAATTCGAATAATTCGGCGAGCGCATTAATCTTTTTTTCAGACGGACGTTCGTGACATAACCATTGTCATCTTGACATGACCTCCCAGGAAAGTCTTTAAGATGTCGGCATAAGTATAACTTGAGTCCAATTGTTTGTAGTAGTGTAGGGTGGAGAAATTTGAGAGAGAAGCAAAGTAAAAGTATACGGAGGCGAATGTTGTTGAAAATGCTGAATATTAAAACTCTAAGTACATATTGTAGTAATATAAAAATGGGTAGGTGTAAAAAATCTTGCAGAGAATGCTCCCAAGTAAAGGTAAACTGATAGTTGTAAGTAGTTTGGTGTCAAATTATATTTGTTTGTTTTGTTATAAAGCTATATAATTTATTAATTTAGGAAATCCTCAATTTATTCATTTGGTGCCTAAAAAATACGACTGATTATATTATTTTTACCTCGTTTAACCGATATTATAAAAATATTTCATTGTAATTCCTGAACTGGAATAAGAATTGTAAAAATTGAAAGCAACATTTAAAGTTACATCATATCTTGCATACTATGTCATTAATATTTAATAAAATAATGATTCATTACATACAGAAAATACGATGTCAGATATTAATTGTAAAATTTTGTACGCAAAATGAAAGCAGAAGAAAATATTTTAGGTCAAGGTAAAAATGGAAGATATACATTTGACCGCGACGTTTAGTAAACCTGTTAAATATTAACGGACATCATAACGTTAGTTATTATTTACGTTTAACTAAACACCCAAGTTTGTGAAAGTCTTTTACCAAAGATAGCCTTTTATTAATTATCAGTATAAAAAGACGTAGGCCTACTGTGTTAACTATACTTTATATAGGGTTTTTGTGATTTATGCTTTAAGTTCATCAAAATCTAACATTTTTGCGAGGATTTTCATAATAAATATATTTGAGTCTCGAGAGTCAATATAAAAATTTAAAAATATAATATGTGTTAGTAAAAATACGTTGCCCACAATATTTACATTACTAAGAGGTGGATAATTGGGTTTCACCGTCGATCTAAGAATACGTTGAATTCAGAAAGAAATTGAATTTTGAGTGAAAACTGGTTACCTCGCAAACAACAAAAATTCCGTCAACACCGTAATATTTCCGCCATCACCATAACACTAAACTAATGTTGCGTTATTATGTTATATACTTGTATAAAACAAGTTTTATTGATATAATCTATTTAACTATATGTTTAAATTTTCATAACTTTTGTTATTTAATTAGTATGTGAATGTATTCTGTTTAACTATATTTAATATTACCTTGTGTATCCAGGTACACTGGTGCTCCTCCTTGCAACTTCAATGTTTCTTTAAAAACTACGCGTTTCGGGACTCATGGTCCCATCATCAGGTTGATAAAAAACAAGAATCACTCACATGGAGTACGTCAACTTAATAAGAAATAAATAAAAAGTTTCACTCGCACATACCGCGTGTATACAATTACACAACTACACGATGCGCATCGTATCGGAACTTGCAAGCGACTAACCGTTACGCGTCGCACTATCTCTACCTTTATCTATGTGTTGTTCCAACACACGTATGGCCGTGTCATACAGTCCGTTGGACTTAAAAGAAAGCTTGTCGTTCAAGAGCTGATTACCTTGGGTTTTTGAGGCCTTATAAATTTCAAATTCTTCCAGCGCGTCCATAAGCCTGCCCTTTTTACAGAAATGCAACGGCTTGAAGATACTTTGAAAACTCGAGTAATTATGGTTCTGGTTGACTATATGCAAGGCAAAGTTTGATTTTAAAGGTGATATCCAGAAGATAAAATCAAACTTTGCCTTCCATATAGTCAACCAGAGCCATAATTACTCGAGTTTTCAAAGTAGCTTCAAGCCGTTGCATTTCTGTAAAAAGGGCAGGCTTATGGACGCGCTGGAAGAATTTGAAATTTATAAGGCCTCAAAAAACCCAAGGTAATCAGCTCTTGAACGACAAGCTTTCTTTTAAGTCCAACGGACTGTATGAAACGGCCATACGCGTGTTGGAACAACACATAGATAAAGGTAGAGATAGTGCGACGCGTAACGGTTAGTCGCTTGCAAGTTCCGATACGATGCGCATCGTGTAGTTGTGTAATTGTATACACGCGGTATGTGCGAGTGAAACTTTTTATTTATTTCTTAATAAGTTGACGTACTCCATGTGAGTGATTCTTGTTTTTTATCAACCTGATGATGGGACCATGAGTCCCGAAACGCGTAGTTTTTAAAGAAACATTGAAGTTGCAAGGAGGAGCACCAGTGTACCTGGATACACAAGGTAATATTAAATATAGTTAGTTATATGCAACTTGGAGACCACAACACAATAAGTGTATTCTGTTTGTTTTAATACAGAATGAAACGTATGTATCATTTCAGTTATTTTTTAATTTTATTTTAAGATTTCTCGCTACTGGGAATGTTTTATACATTTTCGTTGTCTGCTACAGACTTTAGAAGAATTAATCTGTTACACTGTTGCTGCTTCGAGTTATGTGAAAGGGACGAGAAATTTAAAAGACACAGAAGGGAGGGAAAGCAAATTAGAAAAGTATTTTACGTGATGGAAGAGAGTGAGTTGTCCAATATTTTGTTTTGAGAGTTACTTCAGAATATAAGCGGACAACAGTTCTAATTGGTTTAGTTTTGATTGAGTAGTATGCACAAAGCCGTGCGCACCAGTTTATGGGTCACACTGGTCTGCTGCGCTTGCAACTCTATCGTGTCCATATTTACGTATACAGTGCTAAAGAGTAAGGTTTGATTTCAGCTCATTTTGTTGGGACAATTATTAATTAAGGACATTCTTAATTTTAGACGTACGTGGGAGAATGTCTAACGCACTAATTTGTATCTATTAATGTCTTTCACTGTGAAGGGAAACAAAAAGTACACAAAATGTAACATTTGTAGATTTTCAAAGATAATATTATTTGGGGTAAGTCATAATTTATTTTTCATAAAATGTTACTTCTAAATAAAAAGCCTAACGATAAGAGAACAACCAGTTACTTTGAATTTAATGCAGAACACAGCAAAATATTTTTACATTATAACGTATCACCAAGTGACTACTATTTATAAAAAGTTTAAACTCTACCAACACGCGTTATGTCTAAGAAAATTGTAGAACAAACCTTCTTTTCTTCTTCTAACTACTTCTCAGTGACATGAAATATTCCGTGAACTGATCAACTGTTGAATATTTAATATTAAATCTAAGCTGATGGTTTCGGGTGCGATTTATCTTATCAACAATTGTTTCATCCTTATCATCAGCGTTTTCCGAATTATTTGGACGCCTGCCAGCACTATGTACCTTTACTATTCTAACGTCCTGACTCCTTCCCGTTCAGTTGGTCTTGTCTTCCTCAGATTCATTCATTAACTTTTTCCAGTAAAATTAGTACACTCCCTTTTCTATAGTTCCACGTATGAATACACATCTCCTTTGGTTGGGTCTTGACTGGTTCCTTACAGTTATTTATGTAGTGTTGTTTTGTACACAGAACACAGTAGCAGCTGTTACCAAATTATTTGTGTTTATGCTCACATATAAAGCGTTGTTTACAACGCTCTATTTTTAATCTGTACTCCGCAATATTTGATGTTTCATGTATGTTTTGTTATTTTCATTTACATAAACGTTAATACAAACATATCACGAGGGCCACTTGTCTTCCATTTCAGTGTATTCACATTATAATTTTATATATACATTTTTTGAGTTATCACCCATACAATTGAGTTTACATTGAGTGGTTACATTTAATCTAAAACTACGTAGTTAGTGGATTTAGAAATAAATATTCGACGATTCATCAGATCTACAAGACTACAGTTGTACGTGAGAAACCTCTAAAACAAAGTAATGCTCTCTTGACTTCTTTATATGGTTACATGCATACAAAAGTTTAGGTTCATAAATTTTAAAACTTATTGTAAGGCTTTGATTTATATACTTAAACCAACTTCTTTGGAATTAATATAGTTAGATATTAGAATCTTATTTACCTGAGCGGTATTTTCGTATCAATACAGTGGAAAACGTTTAACGTGAAGTGACAAGGACCAGATGTTTTTTGTGTTAACCGAATTTCGTGTTAAACGGACAAAATGTTAAACAAAATGATATAAATGAACAAATACTTATCGTACTGTTTAGTAAAACAAAGCAATAAATAATATTCAAGAGGAACTTATTTACAAAAGTTTTATTTATCCTATTTATTTTTTAAAAAGTATGGTTATTTTTTCTTAAAACTGTACACGCCCTGTAGCTGTTCTTAAATTAGTCTTACGACTTAGTTTTGCTTGTAGAGTAATGTAGTATGTTTGTAAAGTTCCTATAATGACAATGCTTAAAGATTCTTTATTAAATAGTCCGTTATTTTCTTTTGCATACAATTCTGCACTAATTGTTCTATTTTATAAACGTGGTCCAGCGTTTCATATTTCGAGTTGGCTTCTAAATATTATAATATACTTTCTGCTATATAACTTATAACGATTTAGATTTATTTATTGTTTTAATTATTGTTAGATTGATTATTAGAATTGAAATGTTCTTGTTGTTGTTGTTGACTCTCACGTCGTCATAAGGTGTGTTTAATATTCAGTATAATTATTTAGCAATGGGTGATTGGAAGTTAAAGTTCGTGTTTAAAAGAGTAATAAAACTACTAATAATTCGCTGTATTTACCTCCCCACTTACCATCCGTGTATGTCTTCACTCTTCTCGATGGGCGACTTCTCTTACTGTAAACACATTTGCAACACACAGATATTCCGTTTGAATATCGAAAAAATGCACATAAAATAAAACAATTCAGATATTCAATTGTAAGTTGAATAATATAATATCAATAATTTAAATATTGCCGCCACCTTGTGAGATAATTGTTTCTAAAAAATAAACTATTGCTTCTATTTTATAGAAATGAAGACTCTGTATCCACTGGTAATAAACTGAGGATTTTATTGACAGTAGTGAAATTTAGCAAAACTCTTTTAAAACAATTAATATGGATATCTTTATAAACAACAACAAATTAAACAAATTAATTAATCTTTTAATTAATTATCGCCATCATAATGGGCTATAACTTTGTTCATCAAATTCTGATAATTATTCATCATTATCTGTTAATGCACTCAAGCGTTAACTTGACTAGTGCAGTTAAACAATAACTTTCGTTTAATCAACGAGAATTATTGCATTTAGTATTTTTTTTAAATTGTTAAAATATCATACACCCTGTTTATTTTCACTGGACATGACCCTTATTATACGCTGGTCATGTCTATTCACTATTCACTTATTTCACTGTCACTCGATAATGGGGTGTTCAGTATAGGTTAATGTTTGACCATATTACTGGGGGTGACGCGCACATTTTAAAATATGTCTTGCCGACTGTGACACGTTCCTGTCGCCTCGAGTGTTGAAAAACGATTAAACAATCTCGCTAAAGCGTCTCTTTTGGTCTGGTGAAATTAAGCCATTTGATTGGTTTAGAAAGTCATACTCTCTACCCCAAACGCTTTGGTTAAATAAAAATTCTAATTTTTAGCGTCACTAAGTCTGGGTTTGAGATTATCTCTGACGTATACATGGACATTCGAAAATGATCGAAAAACTTATAATGGCTATAAGTTTCTTATTTTTGTCATATCGTCATTTGGATAGTGGCATTAAATCGCGGACACTTGCGGCTTTATTTTAAGTCCAAACAAGCAATAATTCCGTCCATTAATAATTCACTTGATCTTCTCCAAAACTCATATAGTGGTTCTTAACACAAATAAGTCTTTTTCACTATATTTCGTTGTAATTACATCTTAATACTTATTACTAAACATTTTGAGTCCATTTCTCCTTCATGTTAATACATAATATTGCTATATTTATAGTTTAAACAAAATTTGTTAATGGCGTATATACCAACTATGTCCGATTGTTTACATTTACTTATATCGCTATTATCCCTTATTCTACTACATATTTTTTGTATCATAACACTAATAGGTACATCTATATACATTTGTTCATACTTTTTTTTTGGTAAAAATGTTATTTTGTATACACATATAGTATGATTCAAAATACATTATGCTCTCATCTCGCCATCTTGTCACTTATTTAGTTATTTTAGTACACATGGGATATATTGTTAATAATTAAAATTGTGTACAATTGTTGTACATGGTTAGTTCAATGTATTCACTAACTTTTTGTTATTTGAAATCTCTCTAAGTCATTGTATGGTGGTTATTTACACCTGGTTCTATGATTGCAGTTAGTTAGTTTATTAAATTTCAATTATTAAATTACTAGTATAATATTTGTGAGATGTTCTCATAGCAGTACTGAACATTTCTCTAACTACTGGTAACATTTTTTACATTCTCTTTATAAGTTTTGATAATGTTTTTTGACTAACTCTCTTGTCACATTGGGGTTCTGTCTATTTAGTTTAATGTTATTGTATTTAATCTGATTCGTTTGTTGTGTCCTTCAGTTCATATGGTATTCATTGTTTTGCATTTTTATTCTTATTTAGTCTCTGTTTGAAACAATTATGGATAATTACTTGGTTTAATTAATGTATATAATTTTATATTGTAGGTTCAACTCATGTGAGGTTATGTGTCATTTGTCTGACAACAATGTGCTTCATATTTCTTTACAGTATTCATCTCAACTATTGCCATCTCATTATGGCATTCTACTACAATGGTTTATTATTAAGTTTTACACATTTTGTACACATTTTTACACTATTTGTTGAAACAATAATACTGGTTTTCTTAGTCTAATTATGTTACATATTCTGGTGGATTGTACCTAGGCTTTGGTACATTGACTTGTTTATACTCAACAAATTAGTTTATTTGCTACTACTTGTCTTGACATCCATCTACGTTTTGTCTTGTGTTGCTATGACATTCAGGTACATTTCATATCAAGGATTACAAAGCTTTTATTATTAATCCCTATGAACAATTAATTCACTTTTCTGTATCATATTTTTGGTGGTCTTATTGATTATCTCTGTGGTTTTACAATCTTGGATTAAACTTGTTACACTAATTGTCTCTGCATTTCACTTGTTAATCGTTGATTCTTTCACTTAAAAATGGTTAATTACTTCTCTCCGTTATAAACATTTTCACTGGTATTGTTTGTGCTGTTTACTTGGGGTAAAATGTTATTATATCACATGTTGTTACACTTATATTAAGTATTCACTGTCATTGTTTGTGATCACTTATTGATGCTCAACACTTGGTTTCTTTATAATAGGTATTCCAATAATCATTACACTTATTCTGGTCACTACATTGATTTTAATTCCTTCCATATCTTGTGAATGTTGATGTCTTGTACTGTTCATACATAATCTTCATTCTTCATGGTACATTTCTTTTCCTCTTCTTCTTCTGGTTAGTTGTTTGTCACTGTTGGTGCTTCCCTTGGTTACACATTATTTGTAATAATTCATGTTCCCTGAATATTGTCATATTCTTCCATATTTTCATTCATTATTATGGTAGTCATTGTCCTATATTTATTTCACACTCATAACAAATTAGTTTGTTTTTTCACTATGGTGATTGTATTTGATTCGTCTCCTTCTTACGTTGATAATTACTTTCGGCATATCCCCTCACTATTTTGATCTATTGGGCCTGGATGCTAACGTATTATATTGGCTCATTGGTATTTTCTCTCTCTTTGTTATACTCGATGATATTCTTATTAATCTTCTTTCTTCTTCGTTGGGTTGGTTCAATATTATTTATTCGTAGATACACTTTTTATTTGTATTCTCCTGTTCCTTCTTCTATGCTTGATGAAATATTTTCATGTTATTCTTCTATTTGACGTATTAGACATTTATTTTATGTAACTGCTATTTTGGTACGTTACAATATTGACGAACACGGCTCAGCAACGAAAGCATGTCGGTAGCGGTAAAAACTCGTGAATTTTCAGTGTCGTTTGCCGTATCAAGTTCATCGGCACTAACATCAATTTCACAGTCATTACGTTTTACGGTTTGGGGCATCCATGTATGGATTTATTTATCATGCAGGTATTGGAAAGACAGCAAAAATTATTTTTAACGCCTTTCTCGTGTAACCGATATTTTGTAGGCAAAACTTTCGTGTTAACCATACAAAATGTAATTGTAAAATATAAGCAGCGATCGGGATCTGATTCATATTTCGTTGTAACCGATACTTCGTTTTAACCGTTTTGTGTTAAACTGTATATGAGAAGCTTACTCAGGGCTAAAAGCGATAAAAGTAGGAAGTGATAAAAGGTCGTATTTTGACACTATTACTTTCAAATTTTTACTATATGTGTATAAAGTGGCAATGCTGTCAGATAACACTACTGCTACGTTTGAAGATAAAACAACAGTGTATCTATAACTGAAACAAGCATTGTTCAATAAACAACAAAACGGCAAAAAGCGGTAAGTCGTATCGATAGACGTTGTCAGTAAAATGAAACAGGTGCATGTTTGTTTCACCACCAAAACAATTTAAGTCCACACCAGTATCATCATATACCAGTTGATTTTGTATTATTACAAAATAAATCTAATAAATTGGTAAAATAAATGAATCAACCAATCGGTAAAAATAAATCAACCAATCGGCAGAATAAATCGGTATGGCGTTGATGACCAACTCAGATGAAATAGCACATTTCTCACTTCCCCAAAAAATACCCAATCAGAACACCGTATCAGACTACAAGTGAAGTACTTTCTGGTAAGCAGAAAAAGTGAATTACGGTATTAAGGAACTAAACTTGAAAACTATGTGGACTTATGGTGTTCAAATAGGGATATATTAACCTTAACAATACAAGGTTATATGTCCTTTCCAGAACAAAACATAAAGTTAAAAGATGTTCATAAAAATAAGAATAATTTAACAGAACAAATTGCTGATTGTATGGAAACCACTTATAGACAAACGTTATAATATAATTTTAAAGTAATGTGATTACCTATTGTAATTATAGAAAAATATTAGTTCACTAATATCTCGACATAATTAAACAATGTAAAATAATTAAAAATAGTCACTTACTATTTTCACAGAACTAAATTTTTCATACACACTGACAATCGTTTCAGCCAGAAACGGTGATTTCAAAAAATTACAGCTCATCAGGTAAACAAATTAATTCATATAAATTAATAAACGTAAGTGTATCTATGGTATTTCCAAATGCGTTTTGTAATTTGGTATTAACATATTATCGCTTTATATAATACAGACATATTGCTTCACGTTGTAAATTCATAGGATGATTTTAGAGAGATTGAAATGTAAATTCATGGTTTCACGTACGGGTTTTATATTCAAGGGGTGGAGTGAAACCTCAGTGTCTGTCAAGTCCTGAGGATCCTCATCATAGAACTGGGAAAACATTTTATAGTAATATGAGTCAGTCCACAAATTTAAACTTGAACAATCCAATTAAAAAATCTCAGCAAATGAGTCATAAAAAGTTAAAATTAAACACCAAATAGCTTACACGAACAATAAAAACAAGTTTCCAAAATGTTTAATTCTTGAAAAAAAAACGTGATGAAGGTCTGAAGAATAAATACTAGATGTTGCATTGAAGCTATTTTACCTTCAAGTTTCCTACAAAAACTATCTACAGTGTACATAATACTAGAGTTTGAACAAATAGGATCTCACCACCATTAATTATGTCACCCACAAAACTAAAAAAATAACGGTAAGTCGACAAAATCAATCGAAACCATCTTGCGATCGCAGAATCGATAGATTAATTGCGCAGATTATGCTGCGAACGTATATAACGCTAGCATTATAAAATAAATCAGTAATTAGGCAAAGACAGATATTAAGGCAAATATTAAATAGACAGATTAAAGCAAAGATCAAAAGATTAATCACACAGATACTAGAGCTTGGGAATTTCGGTCATTTGTAGCCCTATAAGTAACAAAACAAATCAGGGATTAGGCAAAGACATACATAATTTTTCAATTTAGTTATTGACTTCATTTATTGTCACTGCTTTCGCTTAATTTAAAAACCCGCGTGCAACTGCGTTCTTAGATGCGCTACATGAGCCCACTCATATTTACTCAGCTTATTTCTCAGTTGACTTTGAAAAGTAGGTAGTACTAAACGTAATTGTATTAGCCTCTAATATAATCAAATATATATGAGTAGTCTTTTTATGTCCTGACAAATTAATTTTCATTTCATTTGGAATATATATGAAAGTTCAGACTAACACATACTCATCTTTCGCCAAATAATTTTCCATGAAACACTTTAGGTATATTTATTTTTAATTAAAATTAATTTTCTTTCGTACTTGAAACATCTTGTTCCACAACTTAAATAGCTTTTAAAAATGTTTTAGAGTTGAAATATTTCACTTGGTTTTACATTAACATCTCTTAAGGACAATTAGAAGCTACGTTAAAACAGGATATAACTAATACTTGAGCACAGATACTGGCGACCGCAATAAAGTATAACACTGAATCAACAAAACAAAGAAGTATCTAGGCAATGGTACAACTTCATTCAATGGCGTAGGCCATATTACAAGAGAAACGTACGAAACACACGTTCTATAACATTATTAAATGTCCTGACAATAAATGACACTAATATTTTTTGCTCACGTTTTAATATAAATGTACTGTGTACCAACTCCAACCTCATAAAATATTTTTAACGTTTACCGTGTCTCTAAAACGTTTATACATTAAAACCTATTGGTTGAGTCGCTAGACTGAATTCCTTATTTTCAGTAGATTTCTAACAAATATTTTTCTGCATATATTTATGTGATCTATGTATACACATACAGGTAAACGTACATAAGTATTTGTAAGGGAGGAAGTCTTATAAACTTTTTGGGGATTCCCCGCGTTCAGGGTGCCAAATATAAAGACTTTTAGCTTCACGTTTCGCGCTAAATAAAAAGATTCTTAATTCTACGAATGTTATTGTGTCTGATAACAAAGAATATCTGCTCGTTAACATGTCAAATCAATAATTACTGTTGGGCGCCAGAGAGTACCTCAGGGTTTATCAAATAATGACTCTTTCTCGTTCATATTCTAATAATATTCTATATTAAATCATTCATATTACAGACATGTAAACTAAATTCCTGATTCTCCACATTACACTTTCTTTATATGATATCAATTGACTTATTGAACATCAAACTTACAATTACTTACTAAAACAAAATTTAATTTAATTACTAATCTTCAGGATTACAATTACTCATAAGACAACTTGAATTACTAGTTTGCAATATTACACTTACTCATACAACATAAATATTTAATCGATATCATGTTTAATGTACATCATAATATATCATCAACCAATATGAATTTATTAGTATACTAACATTTGTAAGTTAATTAGCCTCTTACTTGATTCCAATTATTACTATATCTTATTTCATTTATTACGTTTCGTTATACAGACTTAACTATATCTACGTATCTACTTAGTATCCTTCCTGACATGTCATAACACATAAATTACTTTGCTTAGGATCTGAACGAAATGTGGGATCTTTTAGAATGAGATGAGTTTAAGTTCGGTAGACATTAATTACTATGTTTTGAAATTAATTGATTTATGAATTGTTATTATGGTATTCTGTTACTTGAGTTGCAGGATTCCTCTGAGATGACTGGTGTCTCCACATTACTCACTACACTTCACTACACTAATAGGCATATTTGATTTATTACTTTGCTTTGCTTTTTGCATCACACGTTCGCGTTTATAACTATCGTCGCTATTATACAAGAAACTGGTGTCTTGTATTTATCTGTTTTCAATCACTTATTCTTATAATCCCTTATCAATAGGTTTTGTGTAAACGGAAGCAAAACCTTTCCGGTACTGACAGTGCCGTGAAAAGAGGATATACGTATTACACGCAACGTTCTTAAGTACTCTTATTATTTTTAGACGGTCTACAGGGTTATTATTGCTTCTAAATGCTGACTTAACACATGATATTTGATTTAATGTTTTCTTGTTGGACTGATTCTGGTTAAACTGATTATGTGAAGCTTTAATCGCGTTACTCATAACGTTTTTAAAGAGAATCATGTTTATATGACGTGATACGATTAAACTTTTAGTGCTTATCAATATCCTTAACGATTATTTAGTAGTAATTGTTTTGCTGACTCTTAAAAGAATATACGTTTATTCTTAAAATATTAAATGACTGATTCACTTTTCTTAACGATTCGATTAAATCAGTTTTCCCAAAACTCTTTTAGCTGACTGCTCATTTTTCAAAAATATTTTTTACCGCCTCCTCTCCAAGGAAAAGTCTCTAACTCAATTAGTAACGCATTACGCAGCCTGGTGTTGTGCAAACAACATGTCTACATTAGATTATATATTTGTCTGCACTATCCTTAAATCTCCACTGTCAACTGTGCGCATGGTTTCATTTTTTTATAGTAACAAACTGACAACAGTATAAAAACCACGTTCAATTGAACAGGATGACAGAAATGGAATCCAAAATTTTCTTACATAATACATTATCTAGGATGATCTATGGCTTCTGCTTCTACAATCAGAAATATTGTTATCCGTTTTCAAATTTTATTTAAATTTTTCAATATTTTTTATTTATAATTAAATTTCAGGCTCTTTATTACGTAGGAAAGGGTCTAATTAATTCAAGCAGACATTTGTTTGTTATCCAGTTAACAAAACTTGGCAAAAGGAATTAATTCCGTTGATTCCAAAAGATCGCACGAAGATAATGTCGCAGAAGAGCACTTCACACCTCCGATTCAGCAAACATAGTAATTAGTTAATGAGTTTATTCTACTTTAACAGATTAAATCTATGTAAGCAGAAAAACATTACATAACAAGGAGTTCAGTTGTTGGTGACGTGTTTTGTTTAGATATCCACACAACGCTGTCACCGCAACGCGTAAGTTATTATTATATGCTGTAGCTAAAAACCTGAAGCGACCAAATTCTTTTAGCATCTTATTATTATCAACTTGCTCCTTAATACTGTCTACTTCCCCTGGGACCAGCCGGGATCCGTCTACATCCCCCCAGTGACTAGAGGGGCCATAACGCTCACTTTGGGAACCACTAGATTAAATACCCACCACTGGATAACGCTCACTTGCGGTTTACCTTAATTTTTAAACCGTCAGAACAATAAAAGTTGAAATACATTAAAAGTTTTTCATTCAGAAGCTCTGAGTTGAAGTAAGCTATGAGTACATTTACAGTAAATCGGATTTCAACCTATTGTCTTAGGTTTAAAACTTGAAAATTATTTAAACCCACATCACGAGTTGATATGGGGTAAATAATATATATATACATATTACACACAAACATACATACAAAACAGTAACCGACAAACTAGAACAAAATTATTTTGAATCTAACATGTTTACTTAGAAACAATAAAACTATTAAACTGGTAAACGTCACATAGCACAAGAGAAAGTACAATAAGAGACACAGAGTAACAGAAAGTGAAGCATAGACCTTAATTATGGCAAAGCAAAAAGTAACAAAACACCTCTGACCCCTTTTCCAGTTCCACCAACAGGTGTACTGCTACGTGAAAAGCGTATTATTTATAACAACTTCAAACAACACGATAACACCACAGACTAGTTTATTTCACACACACGTATTTTTTGATTTGTGTGCATGCTTTTGCCAGGAACTTTCTTTGTTGTTGTATATGTGCTGCATTTGGCACCACAGCCATTAGCAGTCTTTCTCTACACTACTACATAATTAATACCTTTCCTCCTTAATGCTGTACATAGCTTTAGGTGTTGCTCATCCATTTCATCACTAAGTGTCTGCATAGTTTGATGAGGGGAGAATGTTGATTTTGTGGAGGTTTTTCGCCAGACAATTATGGCTTGTAGGCAGTCTGAATTTTGCGACTCCTGATTTGTGCGAAAGGTCTCTAATTGCTTCTGCGTTCTTGTAGAGAACTTACTGTTTCTTTTTTAACACAGTTGCTGTAGGCCTGGAAGAATTCTTAGTTTCTGTTGCAATCTATATGTAATGTTTAGCTGGGGAGTACTTTATATGTTGTATCAAATAATAAAAATACAAACGCAGTTACCATATTAAAACAAATCAATAACATACATCCAAACATACAATTCACAGAAAAAAAGAAAAACATAACAAAATCAACTATTTAGAAATAACTATTACAAGAAACAATAACCATTTATAATATGCAATATACAGAAAACCAACTTCCACCAAAATCATTATACCTAACCATTCTGACCACTCACCAAAACATAAAATCGCAGCTTTCTATCCACTATTTAACATAATGTACAAAATACCCCTAAACAAACAGGAAACAAACAAAGAAAGAAATATAATATACCAAATTTCTTATGAAAATGGATACAATACAAATACTGTAAACAAAATGAAATTAAATAAAAAATAAAAACTGAACGATTAACAAATAATCAAAGTCCACAGAACATAAATAATAACAACAATAAAGAATGAGCCCCATTAACATATATAAATAATAAGATGACAAAGATAACAAAACCATTTAAAAAGACAGATATTAAAATAGCATACAAAACTAATAAAAACAATTTACAAAAACTAAACAAACCACGCAACAAAGATTATATAAAAAGATGGTATATACAAAATTGAATGCCAAGATAGTAATAAATGTTACAAAGGACAAACAAAAAACAACTGAAAAAACTTATTTTGAACATCTAAACGCATACAAAAACCAGAAATATATAAATCTAATTTGGCCAACATGCAATAAACACTGGACATGAATTCTCAGACATAACCAACATGACACTAATAAAATACGTACCACACAAAGGCACCATAGTGAACATTTCCGAAAATTTACAAATATACAAACACATAATACAAAACAAACTAATACCTGAACAAACCAATGCAAACCCATGACACATTTTTCAAAGCACTCAACATCGAAAATACACAAAATAGTAATACATACACCACAATCACACACAATATTACCAATTTGAAGTACTAAAAACCAACAATAAACCAGAACAACAACCAACCAACACACAAGTACTCCACAAGATTCAAAATTAAGAAGGCTGAGGATGGGAACAATAAGTTTCCCGAAACATGTTCCAAATAAGGGAAAACATCTTGAGGTAAAGATATTACACACACACATATATATATATATATATATATATATATATATATATTGTAACGTAACAGAAATGCGGTCCTCGACGTTACATAAATAAAGTATTAAAATTAGAATAGGGAAGAAAATATTTTAATTTTCCACACTTATAAAAAGGTCAGAAAATAAACCCATAATTGTTTAAAAGTAATAAGAATGCAAGGTAATAATAATAATAAAAGATAAGCATGTAATAATGATAATAGTGATAAACCTCAAGTTTCAGTGAGAGGTAAATAAAAGACATTGACAAATATTGTAAAAAGAAAAACTAATGTTGACTATTTCAGAATAATTGATGCTGTTAAAATAGATACGAATGAGTAAATAGTGTACGATCTAAGTTACTCAAAAATACTTGTTATGAATTGTATGATGTTATGTTGTTATCATGACTGTGATTTTATATTTTGTATTATCATATGAAAGTTTTCCTGTTGATAGAATATCAGGTAATTAAGTAATATGTATTATTCATTTACTGTTGCATAACTGTGTTTGAACTCAGTTATTGAGTATTAATTAATTTCATGTTTATGTGTTATCTATAGGTCAAGATAAAGTTGTTGTCAGATATTATAAAGATAATTATTTGTATACATGTACATAGATAAAAGTTGATTATAATTGTAAATTTGGGTAAAAAGGCTATAATTGTTAACAAGGTACCAAAGGAATGTAATACCACCATACTATGATTAGATAAAATGTTACAAATAGTAACAAGTTAAATTCAGAAGTAGATCAAGGTATAATAATAGGCATAACAGCCAATAACATTTTATAATAAATCAGATCAGAAAGGTTAGGTAAAGAAATTAGTAACAAATACTAAATATAATCTAATGAGGTAGTAGAAATTAATAATAATTGATAATAAATAATAAACAAACTCAAACTAAACAAATTATGGTAATGCCATAGTGCAATGATACAGATAGATAATATTTGGTAACGAAAAAATAATATTTATTAAAGGAAACAGAGAGAAAAAACGGCAAAATATATATGAATTAGTAAACAAGCTATAAATAAGATTATATTCGGATACAATGGAAGTTCAGAAAGGAATTATTTTGATGAGTGGAAGAATATTGTATGAAATGATTATAATTTAACACAATATCGAATAAGAATAAAAAAGAGTGTTGCTATGGACGACAAACTAGATAGATTTTGTTGATTTGATTATTGAATTTTTTGACATGAACAAGGAAAGTTTAACTAAGAGAGATGCTCAATAAAAACTAATTTAATTTAAAATAACGAGCATGGAAAAAGAAACTACAATAAACGTATAATAAATAGCAATACTTTGATCAAATAACCGTTAACAATATCATATAATTGGATGATATAAACGATATACTAAGTAACTAAAATTAAAGGAAGAATTCGTTTCGCTAAATTCCTGATCAAGAACAGAATGTTAAATTAACGAAGTAATAAAACCAGAGGAATAACTACCTGTATAAAGATATAATCCTCTAAAACAAACAAAACTAAAATAACCACCAAATTACATTGGAAATCGCAGTTTACACAATCCAATAGAAAAACGTATTTGGATTCGAAGATCGTCGAAGCACGTAACCACAAACTCGGACATTGGTGAACAAAAGGAGCGGTATTTCTGGATCACCCAAGGACCAAGAATTCCACTATTATTACAACTTTGGAGACAAGACGGACGAAGATCAGTTTATCTGCTTTCGCTACTGACCAAACACTAATAGAGGTTAGACGTACACCGCCTCATTGAGCTGCGATGTCCATCGGACGGTAAAGAAAAAATTATTTAAATATTAGTTAATAAATATAACTTTATATTGTAATACCTTGTATTCCTATTTATGTATTTTCTGATCTTCCCAACAGTTGAAAGAACCTTCACGCCCTGTATTTAAAAGAATTATAAAAACCATAACTGATTTTAATATAAAACCTTGTACCGATTGATAATCGATTAATTCAGACTTATAGCCTTTTCGTATCTAAAGTAAGAACAATCTTTTTGGATATTAAATATTAAAAACTAATAAAGAATCATTGTAGAATTTCAATATCTTCTCATTTATGTATGATTTAGTGGAATGTGAATAAAAAATAAGATAGATAGAGAATATAACCAATAATCACCGTACGCGGTGGGTACACCTCCAAAATTCCATTGTCTGGGAACCACAGCGCTATTCGCGGACTTCTCAGGTATTAAAGAGAGGAGAATTCCATACAAAATTTCTATCGTTCTCTTCAAAGCAGAATAGGCTTGAGCGGAATTTTCGAATAACACTCTACATACATAATTTTCACTCACATCAACACTCTTATATTAAATAGAGAGATAAAGGAGATATAATTAACAATATCACAACACCTACTAAACTAAGATACATAAGAAATTGGCACATTAAATAAATAATCAGAGAAGAGGAACAGAGAGGTACGTAGCAGGTAGATTATAAATTGACGAACCCAACAGTGGGGCTTAACCCGTAAGCAACCGGTAGATTGTAATATATATATATATTGTAACGTTACATAACCCCTGCCCAAATATGATAACACAATCACCATCGTTAAAACCAGTAATCACCCCATTCTAAAAGTCAGAAATGGGTATTATGTACCAAGCTATAAAAAACTTTGTACTACAAAACACTATAAACAATATAATCAAAGTGCAGTGTACAAAGTGAAATATAGTGTAATTAGTGAAAGTGTACAATAACAGCAGACAATATGTTGCTTTCATATTTGAAGGACGAAATTATCATTTTAAACGTTTGCCTTTTGGATTGGTAAATTCTGTGGCCGTGTTCATCCAATGCATGGATCAAATTTTGGGTAAAGAAGTTTTAGACTTCACTACAATATATGTTGATGACATATTAATTACTTCTTGTACATGGGAGGAGCATTGTAATAGAGTGGAAACAGTGTTAAATAAGCTGTTACAACATAATATAACTTTGAAAATAGATAAATCTAAATTTATCACACATGAATTACCATTTTTAGGATTCATTCTGTCAGCTACTGGAATTAAACCATCTCCTGGGAAAGTAAAGGCTATCCAAGATTTCCCTAAACCAAAAAACGTAAAACAATTACAATCCTTTTTGGAGATATGCAACTGTTATAGGAAATTTCAACAGGGTTATTCAGAAGTAACAGCCAACTTCCAATATTTACTTTCGAAGAAAAACAAGTGGAAATGGGAAGAAAATGAAGACAATAATTTTAAGATAATAAAAAATAAATTTCTGGATAGCATAATGCTACACCACCCAAATTTCAATAAAAGGTTTTTCATAAATTGTGATGCCAGCAACCTTAGTCTTGGAAGTGAACTATATCAGGAAGATGAGGAAGGAAATCATTGGGTCATCAGTTTTGCAAGCAGAATACTGAGTAGTTGTGAGCGGAATTATACAGTAACTGAAAAGGAACTGTTGAGTGTTATGTTCTCATGTATAAAATTCCGAACATTTATATTGGGATACCCAGTAACCATAAGGACCGACCATAGGTCAATCTCCTTTTTAAAAAACTGTAAACTTAACCATGGTAGGCTCACAAGATGGGTGTTAATACTTCAAGAGTATAATTTAGATTGGGAATATATCCCGGGGAAGAAGAATATAATAGCAGACCGACGGTCACGGATTAACCTAGAAAAAGGAACATTTGAAATAGAACCGGAGAGTATTGGGAAGATATATTACATTATCAAATTGAAGGAAGAGTTACAGGATATAATTAGTAAAATAAAAATAGATCAGGAAATGGATACCAAATTAATAAAAATTAAAGACAGGATATTACAAAAGGATCCTATAATAACAAAAATTTTCTGTATTCATGAAGAAATCCTTTTTATCCGTCCAACCATAGAGGATCATGTGTGGAAAATGTATGTACCAGAAGCAACTAAAGCAGCATTAATAAAGGACTACCATGAAAGATATGGTCACATGGGACCACTCAAAGTTATTAAAGCTTTGTCTGAACATTGTTATATAAAAGCAATAAATAAGAGAGTAAGATTAATATTGAAAAACTGCAACATATGCCAGTTAGTAAAAATAAATAATGAGAAGAGAACTAGAGCTATGATTACAATAAAATCTAACGGTAAACTTGAGAAGACCTTCTTAGATATATGTGGACCTTTTCCCAGAAGTGGAGGGAGACATAAATTTAAATATATAATAATTATGTTTGACCATTATACCAAATATACAAAACTCTACCCAATCAGTAGAGCTACTACAAAGAAAATTTTAGAGGTAATTATTCAAAAATACTTACCAGAAGTGGGAAGACCTGAAACCATAGTAACGGATCACGGGACGCAGTTTAGAGGTAAAAAGTGGAAAGAAGAATTGTGGAAATTTCAAATAAGAATATATAAAACGTCAGTATACCACCCTAGTAGTAATCCTGCCGAACGCGTCTTAAGGGAAGTTGGTAGAATTTTGCGTACCTACTGTCACCAAGAACATGGAAAATGGAGCCAGTATCTGGAACCAGCAGAAACCTTCCTTAATTGGTCATACCATGACACTATCGGAACCAGCCCTTATCAAGTAATGTTTGACAGATCACCATCAAGAGAAATCACATCATTAATAAATTTTCCTCCAGGGGAGAAAGTAGAATTCAACAAGATCGAAATGCACAACAGGTTGTTGCATAAAGCTGAACTTCAAAATAAAAAGGAAACGGAGAAGAAGAAAAGAATAAATCCATACAAAGTAGGAGATAAGGTGTTGATAATAAATAGACAATTACCCAGTTCTATAGAGGGTATTGCAAGAAAATTACTTTTACTTTATACCGGGCCATACATAATAACCCAGATGAAAGGAAATAATACATATGAGATCAAATTTGTTAACAATAACAAAGTAAAAGGAGTATATAACCAATCAGAAATAAAAAGATATTATGAAGAATAATGAAAGAATCCGAAGACTGAAGAGTTCAACGATTATTTTTTAAAACAAGTAAACAAAAATAAATCTATTCTAGTTGGGGGGGGCTTTATGTAACGTTACATAACTCCTGCCCAAATATGATAACACAATCACCATCGTTAAAACCAGTAATCACCCCATTCTAAAAGTCAGAAATGGGTATTATGTACCAAGCTATAGAAAACTTTGTACTACAAAACACTATAAACAATATAATCAAAGTGCAGTGTACAAAGTGAAATATAGTGTAATTAGTGAAAGTGTAAACTTTTAAAAAAGAGCATCTCACAGATTGGTACTGGAGATGAAAAACAATCAATATTGGAGCAGTGGACTATATTGCTGCTGACAAGTTTTGTATTTTTTGTATTTTGTGTAATTTTGTATTGTGTAGGCCACAAAGGTCTTGTACCTAGGAACAATCTTTGTGTTTAATATAGTGATTTTGTTTAAATATAAGATAACCCAGGGTTAGATATAAAATACTAATAATATAAAATAATACTATGTTAGCAAGATGGCATAGGAAAAATAGTCTAGATTAAGGATACATTAAGTAAATGATAAATCATAAATAAATCAAATTAAAGGAGATTATAATATAAAATACCACTGTACAAGCTTAAGGAAAAATATAAAGAAAAATCTTAAATAAATTAAATTCGATTATAAATAAAATCTAAAAAGGATTATTTTTATAAAAAGAAGAAATACATTTATAATAATTAATAATAGCCTATATACTAAAAAGTATATAGATTCACCAATAAAAAACCATAAAAAATTCTTGGTTACTACGAGTAACCAACTAACAAGATTGGAATTAATTGTTAAAACGATTTGAAAGTGAACGTTTTGAAAAAGTGTAATGCATATAAAAATTTAAGAAATTAACAGATACCATTTGGAATAAGTAGTGCAAAATTAATAAAAAATTAACGAGTGATGTCCACTACATATTAGAACTCCTTTGAATAGAACAATTCACGCCCGTAATTTGATGAAACCTTGAAAAATCAACCTTCGATGTCCAGGCCTAGCACACAGAACTTCGACATTTTGGTGAGATCGTTACCGAGTAAAATTTAACTAAATTACTCCTCCACTATAACTTTATAACACTATAAACAGCACCATATCCTTAAGTACTTCAGGAAAGGAGGTGAACATAAACTTTATTATTTAGTTAACCTAAAAAACCAGCAGTACGGGTTCCTGTGAATTTCTTGCCGCCATTAAATAACTTTTGTGTTTTCATTGAAGAAACGTAATCTGCGATCTAGCGGCAAACCAAGTAACTACATAATATAAATATTACAAATTATAAAAAATTAATTTATGTAAAGCTTGGTATTAAAATATTCATTTCTGACCTTCTCATAGTACAAAGAACTCTACAATAACCCTGGGAAATTTATAAATTGTTTCTTTATTGTTATTGAAATAAAAAATAAAAATATTTGTTATACATTATATGTTTAAAAATAAGATCGAACTAATGCTGTGTTGTCAGTAAGAATCGATTATCCCTTTCTGTTTTGGGAGAAGATTAAAAAAATGCTAAATAAATCCAATGAATACTTTGTTGTTTGAATAAAAATGTGTATTATTTTCAGTAGATGGTAGTTGGTTACAGATTGTCCGGAGACTGAGAAGAGAACGGACCACCAGAAAATATTACGTACCATTTGGAGTTAATTTAACCTCAAATGTGTTTGTAAAAGTCACAGTCAGCTGGTCTCATGAGCGGAGAAATTTGAATGAACTAATCGTATACTAAGAGAATAATTTTCTTTGCACTCTCTCTCCTAACTACTGTAAAACAACGGTATTGATTTCACCCAAATAAAATCTAAGGGAAATATTTGTGTAATCACACACACTCGATTTTTGGAAACTTTGAACATAAATTATAACAAATTCTGTGACTCTTATTAAAGCGAGATTTTCGAAGAGCATAAATAGATGTAAAATTTCTAAATACTCCGAGAGTTTACCCGCGAGACGTTACAAGTTGGCAAACCCAACAGTGGGGCTAATAAAACATTATTTCATTAAATAATTACAGTGACGATCGCAAGGGTGACGATAAGAGCAAACGATACTATTTGACTCGGAGAGAACCGCGAGACGTTACAATATATATTTTTGCAACGATACAAATTATTACTGCATAGATAGGTTAATTTGAAATTACTACAACAGAGTCTATATCTGGAGGCAGGCAAATTTTATTCATTAACACGTTAAAATTTAATGTTTTATGTGTGTTGTGTGCTATTGTCTTATGGCTTTATAATTTAAAATTGTTTAATAAAGAATTGTCTTTCAACAAATGAGTATATTGGCTTGTTTTACATATAAGTTACTTGTGCGTAGAATTTCAAATGTTACGTAGACATCATGCGGTGGGCTCGCTGCTACTCTGCACGTCGACCGAAGATCACTAACGCTGAATATCCACGTCTCGGCACAAACGCACTGCGATATGGGACTGTTATTGTTTATAACTAAATAATCTTAATCTCAGTGATCAAACCTGGGTATAAATAGATCGTGTATTAGGCTTACACAATTCCGACTTCTTGAAGTGTTCTCGCGTTAATACTCAGAATACCACGATAGGTATTCTGCCCCTAACGGAAATCTTGCACTCTTTGCGAAAAAGCACTAGGGTATGATCTATTTAATTATTTGAGTTCTATAATGTGGAAATGGTTACGAAGAACTCGTACCGTCAACCCACTACAAAGTCTTCTGGAAATCGACTAGTCCTGACACGAAAATCTCGTACAGCACGTCTTTCAATGTCAAGACTTCGGAACTAACTGAACGCTCCGTTCTCTGTAAGAGACCGTCTCAAATAAATTTCTGATTGGTGGAAAATCTAGCAAGGTCATAGATATGCACACTGATAGACCGAACTCAAGTTAAAACTCTGTCCGATTCTGCAAAGGCCTGTCTAGATTTATATGATTCCGATTTATAGGCCTGCAAAATATTCACATGACATACAAGAGTACAAAATTATGAACATTTTGACATAACATACTTTTTTAAACATAGCTTGGTTCAGCTTATGACTACTTTACAAAGAAAAGAACAAAATCAATTTAAAACCTGTCTATGGCCGTCAGAAAATGTGCTACAGCATTAGTATTCCACTTACATGAACTTACATCCTGTTCTGTTGCAATATATATATATTGCGACAGTACAACCATATACGGTACTGTGCATTGCCAAAATAATTAAAATAATTAATAAAAATAAATAAATATATGGATGATAAACATGAGTCAGATTGCAAGCTGGGTTGTTTAAAATATAGGGAACAGCACAGTTCATGCTTGGACACGCATATCTGGCCACCTGTCGCTAGCTGTGTGTACATGTGTATTTAATATGTGTGTGTGAAACCTGTCCGTTCCTGGACAGTGACAACCCATATTCAAATGATGTTAGATTATAAATATTATTTTAATTATAAGAAAACTATGTACAATAATGTAAAACAAAATGCACCAAAGTGTGTAGGAGTTTATCAACAATTCCGAGATGCATTCGAAATTAGTGTATCGAACAAGAGTGGGAGTAAGGACGCTTTCGACAAACTCTGACAAGACAAATATTGTTCAGACAGGAGCTTTTGAACGATGTGGCTATAAATACCAGGTTGCGCTAATCAGCTCTCTTCTTCTTCACTCAACCGTTGCCGCAGGAGGCTATGTCAGTCAGAAACGCTATCTCGAATCTACAGTAAGCGTCACAGGATAGACTGGAAGTCAAAGCAGAGGTTCTATGGACACATCTACAGCCCATGATGTGAGGAGAGACAATAATTAAGGAGTACATGCAGTGCAATCCTGTAAGAGGACCCGAGAACCCGAAGGACACGGACCGAGGACCGAAGGACACGCCGATAATGTACCACATCAAACGAGGTGATAAAAAGCCATATAATTACCTACAATTGAAAGACAATAATTAAAACCTATAATGAGAGACATTCAAACTGTTGCTATAAGTAATTAAATTGTACATAGTAATGTAACGACAGATTGTTAATTTAGAATAATATTTCATTTATGTCAATTAAAATTTGAATATAACGTAATGCTGTAAGATCAATATTTGATTTGAAATTGAAATAATTTAAAGTAATTAATAAAATCTTTATTTGGTAAAAGAAATAGCATATGCAGTAAAAAAAAATCAAATTAAAGTAAGATTAAAGAAATTGAAATAAAATTAAATTCATTGTTGAAATAAATTGGTAAGCAATTGCAAAGATAACCACACTGAATGAGTAAGCCGAGAGCAAAAAATGTGATAGTTAAGATTAGATAATAAGATTTCTGTATAACCTGTTTAATGTAATTTGTCAACCAGAAGTCACATGCAAAAGATTCGCACAAGCGAAGAATAATGAGTTTTATTCTATTTCCGAAATAAGTAAAAATGTTGTTCAATAAATAATGTAAATATTTAAAAACGCTTTACACATTCTTGTTATTACGATTACACCTAACATCATTGTTATGTTAATTATGACACGTGCAAATTAAATTAAATAAATTTGTTATGTTATGTTATTTTATATATTGCAACGTTACGATTATTTCATAAATTCACACAAATACAGAACCATGTACTCAACGCAACTATTAAGTGTAGTACACCGGCCAGGATTTTTGTTTCTCGTTTCGTCAAATATATGTAGTTGCACAATAATTAAATACATTTTAAAGAGGAGTGAGATGTTTTTGACATGAAATAATTATTAAAAACCATTTAAAAATAATCATCCTAAGGTTTATTCATTAATAGAAAAATATTCCAATATTAAAAAATTTAAACATTAGATAGATCAAATATCCACTGTTATAAGTTTAACACATATTAGACTATTCATAACATCTACAAACCAAACAGTCATATACTCTTATTAACTAATCAGACATGTTAAAATGTCATCTAAATTCTTTCATTTTTAGTGTGTCTGATTTTGATTCAATCTTCAAATGCTAATAGCAACTCATTTAAAAAGAAACAAAAAATAATATTAAACTTAAGAATAAAATTACTAGTTGCTATAAACAAAATAAACTAATTACATTTACTTTCAAACTATTATTTAACTCTATTGACACACCCAAATTTTTAACATATAACCAAAAGATTTAGTAACTTTCAACTTTTCTTATAAAATTAAATTATTGACTTTAACTATTATTTACATTAAAATTTTTTTAAGTCTTACTGTTCATGTAAAATTGTCTATCTGAAAGTTCTTTTCACAACAAAATTATAAATATTTTGTCATCACCTGCATACTGCTGCCGTTACCGTTGTGTGTGTGTGTGTGTCCTGAATCCTGAGAATTTGATGATGATGATGATTATGATGATGCTGTGTTCTATGTCTCTATGGGTTGTTGTTGTTGCTCCTGAGTTCCTCCATACGTCTTATGTGTGTGGTAAAAATGTGTTCAGTCGATCGGCAGACCAGCAGCGTGACGTCCTTTGGAAATAGCTTATCAAACGGACATAGTGTCCTCGTGTAGAGATTCCTTGAGTCTGAGAATGCCCCAAAATTGTCGGTCGTAATTACTGGACTCAATCTGACATGTCCAGGATTGCTCTTGACATGTTAGAAATTGTAACTTTCATGCAAAGCGTCCTTTTAATTAAGAATCATTTTTTTTTGTTCATTTTAGCGATTTCGTAAACACACTTGTAGCATGCGCGACATCATTGTTTTCGTAATTTTTCTGTTCACGCACATATAACACACATGTTAATTACTCTTTCATTACACACGTAATTAACATTAATTATTTAGCGTCTTTAATATGCAAATTTCTGCAATATTTTTATATCACTGCATTAGTTAAAAATTCCTTAATGCAATGGTGTTTTTATAATTGGCGTAAGTCTTTGCTTACAGGTTTAACACAAGTAATTATTTTATTATAATCCTGTTAAGACATGATTACAGACAAAACAATAAGTCGTTCGCATCACCCCATATTTTCATGTCGTAGCGTGCTCAAACACCCAAACACACACACGCTGTAACTTACGACTTACGCTACCACATCAGGTGTCCCCCTCGACAGGTTATATATTGTCAATTCCTGCACAAAATTGTATAAAACTGTTCCTTATTCTGTTTATACTAATTACAATATAAAATATACCGCCCTGGGCAAATATGCAAATATATGTATTGTTGCAATATAAATATAAAGAACGCACTAAATATGTGTACGTTATATAGCCGATACCCAAAACGCAAAAAGCATTAAACACACATCGCTCCAAAATAAATAATACTTGCCAAAATAAGCGCTTCAATTTGTCGCTGTCCATGTTACAGGCTTGTCCTTGTAGCTTGTCCAGCCTAAGTCAGTTGCAGTGTAATGTATCCTATACTGTATATACGGTTAAGTATATTATACGTATATACGTAACAGGACGTTTCAGAGACTCATAAATTAATGGTATGTGCATAAATATACAAATGCGTGCTTGTTTGTTCCCGAAGATAATCGAATATTTCCCTACTTCTTTAAACACATTTAGGCCTATATTCACTTCATAACTCGTCAGCTGCTCTTTGCAAACTACAGGCATTCTCCCTAAACAAAAAATAACACATAAAATTTTACAGCGTATTAGATTTTAATGTTAATGTTTATGTATAGAGTAAAACATACAGAAATAAATAAAATATACGCTTGCAAGGATTTAGTGATAATATTACATTATAAACTACGTAAGATTACCGTGTTAAAAAAATCGGTGATACTATTAATGGTGTCACATAAAAGTACTTTGATGATGTATTATCTTAAATGTGTTCAGCATTGCGCCGTACGCTCATCGACACCCAAATTGATCAGTGGTCTGGTGACGTTTTCGTGATTTGGTTGACATTTATAGAAAGAATAAATAGTGATAGTGTCAAATTCAGTGGTACTTGATAATTTATTCCAGTGTTTCCCGACCACAATCCGTGCTACGGTCGAAACAAGACACATAGTTAAATGTTTCTATAAATTTACTATTTAAGACATAGACCTATGCTTTCTCTCACACATCTGAACGTGACATCCACTGAATCATATTTTTGCCTATCTTTATGTGTACGTATTTCGTACAAACTTATTGGTGAGCCCTCAGACTATAAATGACAATATGTTAATGAATAATTGAAATAAGAAAACTTTAAAAATCCTGATTCATTGATTATCACAAATTAAGGAGTCTCGGATAAATAAATAAGGTGTAGGAGTTATATACATATTTATCAAAATAAGGCTTGATAAATAAGGTGTAGGCTTATTTATGAAATAAGGCTTAAATAATATTTATCAAAATTGAAGTAAACACCGACCAAAGAAAAAGATAAACCTGATAAACTAATATGTATCTATTAACTTCGGCTACACCACTGTCTGATAGAATGATCTGCTCATAACTTAATTTTATTTTATGATTTTCAGATATTCATATTTTATACAGTTGTTTGAAACGACAATGAATTTATTTTTCTTTAACATAACATTGCAAAAAACTTTTGATGTCTATTCAAGCGAGTAATATAACCGGCATATGATGACCATAGAAAAATACCCTCCCTTATTTTCCCTCCCTTTTTTATCCTCTCGTTTTTATTGTCTCATTATTTTTTCTTATCGTCTTGTGATGTACTCACTTGTATTATATTTTAATATCTTCTCCCCTTGTTTGTCTTACCCTACGTTGCACGTTTCTACTTGCCTTTTGAGGTTTTTTTTTGTTAAAAATTTACTGCAATAAAAACTTAAAAACTAAACGTTTCATTACATTTAAATGCGTTTTCTAAGATATCAAAATACTCTCTACGCTTTACTGATTTCCTTCAAAAAGTAGTGTCAACGCTAGAGTACTATTTGAATTTCAGTTTTCTTTATCATTAAAAAGGAATTTCAAAAAAAAATATGCTTAATTTGTTTTTCGATGAGAATGAATAAAAATATAGTTTCCTTATGCGGCACGTATTTTATTACAAAAGTTCGTCACAGTGTACAAAGAATATTGTACAAAATATTTTTCATTTACTGCAGCGCTCTCTAGGGTATACGTCGGTTATAGAGACTTTCTCTAAGGAATGATGATGGCTGAATGATCAATCATTACCAAACAGATCTGTACAAAATTTGGTAGAATCAATTGAAATGATTCAAACGTTTTAAAGTCGTAAGTTTGTTTCACTGCAACTCTTCAGCAAACACATTCACTACATTGCACTGCCCCCCCCCCCCAAACGCAAACAGTCGCCACAGTAGTAGGGATTACCTAGAATTTGTTCATTAACGCAAGAAAGTACGTCTTAAATGAAGTTAATATTCTATTTCTGTAGATGAGTTGTCCACATATATGTAATATGTTATTTTGTTGTTTTATAATTGTTCACTGTATTATTAAACATATAACGACTATTATAGCCTAAGTTGCGCCCCAAAAATTAGTAGCGTTTGACTATTAAAAAAATAGGCATTGTAAAAATAATCGTTTTATTACCACATGTGCTTTTCAATATCTATCACATCTTAGCACTAATTTTTAAAAATTTTGTTGTGGGTGTTTGTTTGTTTGTTTGTTTGTGCACAGGCAAACACTATGATCAATGTAGTGGAAGGAGTTTCGATAAATGCAGTCTGTGTGCCAATGATTACCTCATAGGATTTAACGCAAATGCAAAGGAAATGAAAACAAATTCTGCATATACGATCCATCCTAATTATTCGTATAGCTAAAGCAACAAGTACTGGAGAATAGATTTTTGTACGATTACAAATACATGTTAATCTACATTTTCTCCTTATATCCATATGTACTCCTAAAGGAAATACGTAATTGTATACCAACTTACTAAAAATAACATGATTTTTACTTAGTTTAATGTTCTCTTTTCTAATAACCGTTTATTTTTTTGTTTATATACTTTTACGCATTATCATGAAGGCTTAGGATCAATTTGCCAAAACATGTCGTGATTATGGTTCAAGACGTGTTCCCTCTGACCGTAACAATGTTGGAACTAAAAATTATTAAAATTTTAATTTACTGGTATATAACAGGAGATGTTAGTAATGCACACGGTTGGCGATTACAGTAGCAGAGCATTTTCAGATAAGTAGCCGGGAAAGTCGTGGTAGCCGTGCCGGACTACTAATAAGAATGTTATGGCCGTGTTAAGATCTCCTTCTGCTCTGATATTTACAACATTTAAGGCATTCTTAATTGAGAAATACGATTCGAAAAATTCAACACATTTATGACTGTTTCATACAATGACATAATTATGTTAAATACAAATTTACAGACTGATAAATTTATTTCAAAATTTTATGTTTAAATTCTAAACGTACTGATTCCTATTTTATTATCATAAAGAAAACTAGCAAAGTAATTAAAATGAAGAAGAAGAAATTAGTTAAAAAGGAAAATAGATTTTTATCCACAGGTCAATCCTAATTTGGAAAATCGGTTGTTGTTGTATTCAGGGTACCACACACTTTTAGCGAACATATCCTGAGAAAAAAACTTCTGTGCCGGTGTAAATCCGGCCGTATATATGTTGTGCATATAAACTTGTGCGTATATATTAACTTGATTTAATTTCTAAATTAAGTTTTAGAAACGTTTTTGTTTAATTGTAAAATAACGCCGGTTAGTCAGAGCGACCTTTGTTCTGCGGTGTAAGTGAACGGCAGAGAGTGCGGTTGCGCGCGCAACTGCAGTGAGACGTGGCTTTGCTCTGCCTGTGAAGGCAGTCCGAATTCATCGCCCAGCTATGAAATACAACGGTCCGCTCTCTCTTCGAACTTTACGACGTAGTTTCTGTAGCTTCATGGCTTGCTAAAGCATACACGACTCCCGGTAAGAAGTGCATTATCTTTTGTTTTTATAAGTAATTATATATATGGATAATTAATAACAAGGTGTATGTAACCGTATAAAATACGTAATTATGTGTGTGCGACCCGACAAGTTTATATTAAGAGAAAACTCATGGTGCAGTAATTTACTTAATGTTCAGTATATAGTCAATGTTCCTCTTATTATTACTGTAATAGTGTGAGAGGTATTGCAATGGTCATTGTCACGATAAAAGTGTACTACATTAAAAAAATTAAGGGCTAAAAGTTAGTGCGTAGTCAGGGAATGAACTGTCCATTCATGCAGTAAACTGTCGGGGAGCTATTTAATTAACTGTACAGTAGAGAGTTTCTTTGTGTGAACTTCTTTAGATGAAATTTTATTAATGTTAAAACATTCTTAATGCTGTGAGTGCCTTGCAGTTGAAATTTTGGTCAAATAACGATTATCACTTACCGCGTGGCGCATAACCTGTTAATTTCTGTCGAAGCATGTAGAGCAAGTGCTGATCACTTTATGTTACGCCACGTTTATTAAGGTCTGTTCATTATTCAAATTTACTTATTCCATGGCTGATTTCTACCTCTTTAAGCTGGTTGCAAAAACTTTATTAATGAAATTGTGTTTTTATTAAGAGTTAGTTGGAGGCCCGTTCTGAGGTTAATTACCTGAACTCGGGTGTACATTTTTAGTGAACAGCTCTCTAATTTATTTGAATTAACAGGGTTCTTGAATTAAGACGGAGATTTGGCCTTGCTGATAGCCGTACAACTGCATCAGTCATGGACCATTAGAGAAGACCCTGTCCGGAGAGGGAGGCGGATGACCGGTTCACGATGTAGCACTTATGCAGCAGTATTAAGGTGATATGCACTCTTTATTTTTCTTTTGGGGCCGGGCCGGCAGTGCGCCTGTTTTACCTTAAATATCTTTGAAGCCATGTGAACATGTGTCCAGACTATCTGCTAGAAAGGGGAACTGCTGATCATGACTATGAACTTTATAAGTTAAATTCAAGAACACTTTTTAACTGATTACATAACACTAAGTGCACTGCTTGTAATTGTGTGCTGCACTGGGGGAGCGTGCCAGATATTTTTTACTCTTGGACATTTAACAGTTGCATCTCATTCATTATTTTACTCTTTCCAAAATTAATAGAACTGGTTAGTAGCTCTGTTCCGGCTGGAACAGGAATGAATAAATATTAACTTCTCTATGGGTTTAACATTTAAGGGCTGGGGGTTTCCTGTGTTTTTTCTTTGGGTCGTTTTCTGGGGTTTAAAAGGGGACTTAGTTTTTCTCAGACACATGTTGGTGCAACCTCAGGCAGGTTGGAGGCCTGTCAAACTTTGTCAGCTACATGCTGGCGCGCTGCCACAGTTGCTAGGGCCAACCGTCTTATTGTATTTTTTTATTTTTATTATATTTATATAGCCATTCGGGGTTAATAGAAAATAATTTGTTTTACTTCTGGACATATATTAGTTAATTGCTCCTTACAAAAGGGCTATACGGATTGTTTTTCTTAACTGGCAAAACACATATTGATTAACTTTCACTTGTAGTATCGGCTGTTTAATTTTCTTTAACTCTAAAACATATACTCATTGTTTTTTTTGTAAAACATATATTGTCTAAATTTTTCTGCAATTGTAAAGCCTCGAGTGATTAATTTGTTAAAGTACATATTGAGTTTTCAATCCTTCGGAATTTGTGAAGTAAAGGAACCGTTTGGAATTGTATAACAACTGTTTGGAATCAGATGATGTAGTTCTGTAAATTTTTATTTAATGCTGTAAAAGGAACTTAAAGTTCATACACTCATGATGGGTTATTGATCAGTGGAATGCTATGCAGATGGGCGGTCCGGTTTTATTTATGCGTTATGAATTTTATCATCCTTTCTGTGGTTTTGGCTTTTATGTAATTCTGCAAAAACGGGTTGTTGATGGGCGAATATTTCATCACTGCTGGGTGCTGAGTATGGTAGTTACACTGCCTGCTAGGCTGGTGCTTTCCAGGGGCATTCGTGTTAGAATTAATGTAATCGTGAGTCTATGTGCTTAATGTTTCTGTGTGTGTTGTTATGTTTGTCCGTGTCTAGCTAGCCACAAGATGGGGGAGAACTTTATTTATATATATATATATATATATATATATATATATATTCACTGAGTTTATACACACTTGTTATGCCTTATATTTTATATATATATATATATATATATATTCACTGAGTTTGTACACACTTGTTATGCCTTATATTTATATATATATATATATATATATATATTTTCACTGAGTTTATACACACTTGTTATGATGTACACATGTTGTTTTAATTTAATACTGTTAAAGCAGGGCTTAAATTATTCGTGATAATTATGATTCATGGGGGGGATAATGATGTAATAGAGTTAACCTGCATGTATGAATTCTATGCACACAATAAACTTGTTATTGTTACATTGCAGCTGAGTTTCATTGCAAGTCCCGTCATACTGGGCCCAGCACAATTTTTGCTTCTCTAGGCTCCTGCCTAGTCCTAATTGACTTGTGGCTTCTCTTTCAAAAAAAATAAATATTAAAATTAAAGAAGTTGTTTTATATTCAAAAAAATACATAAAAGGAAAGAGGGGTCACAAATGGTACCGCAGAGCGTGGTTCATAAAATCTGCTACCACAAATGGTAGCAGTGAGCGTGGTTCATTCTAGGCTTGAACTCTTGGGTCCTGGTGTGTGACGGGGCTTGCAAACTCGGAAATATTAATGCCATTGTTGTGACATAGTTTTGGTATATGCCAGTGTAGGCTAGTTGTAGGTACTATAACTTGTGAGTCGGGTCGCACCACTGAGGCGGTTATTTGTGTTTGAAAAATGTAATGGTTGTACGGCCTGGAAGATAGAATGTTGGTTCGCGGTCGAAGTTTAGCGTGTTATATTGACGGGATGCGGTATGGCCCGATCGGAAATCGGTACCGGCACAGACTTGTGTCCGGTTGATGTCGAAGTATTAATTCCCGGATTATGACTTTCAATTGTTAGTTGGTGGTTGTGAGTTATGTTTTGGTACGGCGTGTGTGTCGAATTGTTGTTTGATGTTATGTGTGTTTAGCATTGTTGCTTGTCACTTGTCTCCTTCTGTCGTGGATGTGAATGGTTCAGAATAGGCCAGGTCTCCGCAGCGCTAGAGAACCCGGGGGTCTACTCAAAGGAAGGACAGTACTTGAGTTTTTCCGATTTTTGTTAATATGTTTTGTAGGTTATGTTTGTGTTAGGTGTTTAGTGGGGATTTGTTTTATGATTGTTTGTTTTGAATTGTGCAATTCTGGCGGCGGTATGCTATCAGGAATTGCCCCACCCTCTTACAGGCGTTCTCCAGAAATTTTCGGTGGTGAATGGATTTGATGAGGACCAGCTGCTGGTTTTCTTGGACCTGGTCCTGCAGGTGGCAGATTTCCCGGGGGTGTCCGATGGGGAGGTCTTGTCTCTTATATATCCGTATTGCCGGAGTACGTTGGCTGATCTGGTCACCAAGGCCTTGCGTCGGGGTGACAGTGTTGATGCTTTCCATGGGCAGGTGTTGAACTTCTTCCTACCCATTCGACGACGTGCCCACCTTGAGTTGGAAAAATTCTATCGCCCACAGGCCAACGGAGAGGCGTTAGGAGACTTCGTGCGCGATATACGGAAAGCTGCCCGGGTGTTAAGATTGGGGTTGCCAGAGACGGAAGTTATACAAGCGATTCTAGAAGGACTGACTCCCCAGGAGAGATCTCGTTTGGCATTCGCGGACCGTCCACGTTGTTTTGCGGACCTTGAGCGACTGTGTGTGCTTTCAGGAACGGTCAAGGAGTTTGACGAGTCCCGGGGAAAAGAGGCTACCGATGTCCAATACTCCAGCGGTTCATCAGGAAGAGCCAAAAGGGACAAACATGGTGGTTCGAGGAGAATCCAAGAGACGCTTAGAAAGCCAGAATATTCCGGAAGTGGTGGAGGCTACAAGGGGGTGGCAAGTGTGAAGACGGTAACAACAGTTACAGCACAGAAAACAAAGAAACATGAAATTAACAGGGGAAAAAGAAATTATGTTAGGGAACAACCATCGGCAAGTAGGGAGCCGGTAGTTAGGCGTTATTCTTATTTGCAGAAAAGTGAGAGTTTAAAAGTTCCAGAGGAAGTACAAGTGCCTAATAGAGTGGTGAATGAAGAAGGGGAAGCAGAAGTAGAAGAGCGGAACTGCTTCGTGGGATCAATCCAAGACGACAAGGACACGTCAGTTAAGACGGAGTTGCAGGACTCAAAGAGGACGTCATGGTTGAATCCAGAGGCCGCAGAATTTGTTCCGGTATTTACATCTCGGTTCGTGACGTATCCAGATCCGGTAACATCATCATCGCCTACGCCGGGATATGAGAAGTCACTTGATGGTGTAGCTTTACCATCGCCAGTAGAAATTAATTTAGTCATTGCACCTGAGCCTGGACAGCTGGATTCCAGGGTGGAAGATGTTGAGGTTGCTGAAAGTTGTCAAGGAGTAGAATCGAAGGAAGAGTCAGAAGAGCGGTCTGCGGATGCTGCACACGGAGGTATAGTTGTAGGTGTTAGGGAGACTGTAGAGTCTGAAGTTGCAGATGGACACAGGGATGTCCGGGCTGCAAGTGTTTCTGAGGTTGTGGATGGACAAGGGGATGTTCATGCCGCAAGTGTAGTAGAAGTAGATGAGGTGGAAGTTGAGGAGAAATTTGGTGGCAGCGTTGTAGAGTTTGTGAGTGAGAGTGATGTAGTGTGGGAAGAGGTGCAGACGCCTTCTGTAAGTAGTGTTGAGGATTCCGAGGAACGGGAGGAAGTTTCAGGTGGACCAGGTGAGCAACTAGAGGAGGACGAGGATGTGCAGTGTTCAGATGGTGGTAGTGGAAGTGATGGCGATGACGTTGGTGATGAACGTGTTGATGAAAATGAGATCGGAGAAGAGGTTAGTCAAGAAGTTCGTGAAGGAGCTGGCGATGCGTGTGATGAAGAAATTGGTGAGGAGCTGAGGGAAGAGGAGGTTGAAGATGGATCAGAGGAGCAACGGGAAGATGCTGAGGAGGTGCAGTGTCAGGAGGTTGATTTGGATTATGTGGACGAAGAAGGGGAAATTGTAGAAAAGGAAGAAATTGTAGCAGAGGAGTTAGACGACGAGGATAATCCAAAGCGGAGTGAGAGCAGTGAGGTAAGTTGCCTTGCTTCTGATTCCGAAGAAACCAGTCAGTACAGCTCAACACGAGATAATTTATTAGAGAGTGGTGTCCGAAAGGAGCGAATACCTAAAGTGCGTCATAGAAAGGTGAGAAGAAGAGGTTAACGGGTAGCGGGTAGATGTTCCCCACACTCCCAGTGGTGTTCATCTATTTCAGGGTTGCGCCCCTGCCCACGCGAGCCTTGGTTTCCTCCATTCATCCTTATTTTCGGAGGGAACCAGGTCCTTACCCTCAGTCCTAGCTATTGACCTTTAATGATCCTTGTCCCGTTTCATCTTCCCGATTTTCCTACCCCTCCCCCTAGTAAAAAAAAAAAAAAACTATCGATAAGGAAGTAGAGAGACTTGCCGGAAGTGAGTAGATCGTGGTCCTCGAGATGGTCGTGGTCTTTGAGATCGTCAGTTTCCCCTGTTTTAAAAGTTAGATGGAGTGATGGTGTGCTGTTGTTGGTTGTTAATAGTTGTTGATGTTGATGTTGTTCAGTATAGGGTCGGAGCCATGCCGCATTCGCCGGTTGTTTTCCTGGTGTTCTTTTGTCGAGAAAGTTGTGTAGTAGGTGCTGTAGAAAAGTAAACCCCCTCTAGTTATGGTGTATTTGAATGAGTAAATGATGGGATTAATGTTCGTGTGCCCTTGGTGCGGTCCTCTCTGTCTGGCTAAGCGGGGCCGTCCGCCCTTGTGTAGGGAAGTGGCCAGCCACATGGCAAGGTTGGAGATGCCTTGTGGGTGCATGTGGCTGGTCGGTCCAAGAGATGGACGAGGAGTAGTACGGTCGCTCACATATCAAGGTGTGAGGTACCTTGTTGGGTCTTAGGACAAGTATGTGAGTGGGACCGGTGGGAGTAGGTGATGGTCACCGGAGAGGGTGACGTGTTGGGGCGGTCCCGTGGGGTTGGCGTGGCGGAGAGGGTCGCATGGGGATGGTGGTTCTCCTGAGAGCAAGTCTTCCTGGCCAACTTACCCACGATGTCCACCGGAGTATTTGAGAAAGGGGGTACACTGCAGGGTACTTTCCCAATTTTCAGAGTGGGGCAACCGGGTTGCCCTTTCGGGGTGGGGGTGTGCCGGTGTAAATCCGGCCGTATATATGTTGTGCATATAAACTTGTGCGTATATATAAACTTGATTTAATTTCTAAATTAAGTTTTAGAAACGTTTTTGTTTAATTGTAAAATAACGCCGGTTAGTCAGAGCGACCTTTGTTCTGCGGTGTAAGTGAACGGCAGAGAGTGCGGTTGCGCGCGCAACTGCAGTGAGACGTGGCTTTGCTCTGCCTGTGAAGGCAGTCCGAATTCATCGCCCAGCTAAGAAATACAACGGTCCGCTCTCTCTTCGAACTTTACGACGTAGTTTCTGTAGCTTCATGGCTTGCTAAAGCATACACGACTCCCGGTAAGAAGTGCATTATCTTTTGTTTTTATAAGTAATTATATATATTATAACGGAACCAAATATTAACTATTTGGGGTTATATGTTTACCGCATGCTGAAACCATATTTAAATAAAAATTAACAGTTAAAACTCCATTTGAATGTAGAGCATTGAAAATAATGCTGTGTAAAGCAACGCACACGTGGTCGTTATGTAAGCAGTTCGCTGTACAAGGAAGCGACCACACCCAAACTGTTAATTATTAATATCTCGGAAACTAATAAATAAAGGCGAAATCCAACATAGCCAAAATGTTTGCCGAGATATTAATAATGACGTGTGCAAATTTGATGCAATATAATTAACAAATGTAAGAGTTAATTAAAATAATTAAATAACTTCTGTTAAAAAAGAGTTACAGTAAAGAGATTTTAGTATATTGTAAAGATAATAATTTGTGACAGATTGTATATTTTAGATTTCACACAACTTGATTTGCAACCAAGTTATTGCAAAATTAAATAAGTACAGGATATCCTTAGCGACAAACTGGTTCCGCCGGATAATTAATTATAAGATAATAATTCTATTCTCCGTCTGTGGGAACCAGACTTCATTCTCACGGACTAAGGGAATTCTAAATTTTATGTAGTAGGGAGAGTGTTTCGACCAATGAAATCATTTCATGCAGCCCCGGCCAGTGCGATGTTTTCTGGTGGAAAAATTCACTCTTCTGTCAGTACTCACGAAGTTAAGACGTAGTCCTTCGATCGTCTAGTAGCCAAAGCGGTGAAGATCAACAAGAAGACTCTACGTGGTCAACACACACGCAATTACGAACACACTAAGTACAGATCATCTGTATAGCTCGTAATTGCTACGTAAAGGCGAGATACTCTTCAAGACATCAACCAAGCTTATTGTGTACTACCAGATAGTCATAAGCACGCAAGAGATCCACCCGACTTCAAGACCAGACTTCAAGAATACAGCAGAGAGGCCGTCTAAATCATTGGTTAACAGCTGACGAGCAGAGCGACCGCCGAACGAAGCACACACACACACACACTGACGTGCAACGTGCAAATCGACGGAGAACAGGAAGCAGTTCCAGCAGACAACAGCAGACGTTAAAATATTCTCAAACAGCAGGGAAGCAGAGTGTTGCCGAATTTTGAACTCCACGACCGAATCCAGCAGTTCTAAGCAGATTACTTTCTCTAACCAAGGACTCGAATCGACGAGGGACAAATCGGAACGACATCCTCTTCAGTAACAGGAAAGCAAAATCTATTTATTTATTTTTCAGATCAAATTTTCTATTTTTCAATTAAAACTTTGTAATTCAAATAATTCAGGTGCCAAACAAAAAGCAAAGACTCTAGTAATTAAAAAGTAAATTCGTTGTGATAACCTGTATAGCAGTTTAAGGTTTTAGTAAGTTATAGTTAAGAAATAGAAGTAGTATAAAAAGCGCTATACCAATCTTAACTGACAATCTAATCTGAGATCATACTGCAGTAGATCAGAAGTAGAATCACTAGAAATGAAATAACGGGAACTACACTGTCACGTCTAATTTATTTTAACTAATTATTCAAATTAATTTTAGAGTTTTATAGGTTGTTTCATGAACACTTAGATTCAAATTAATTAAATAAATTTAATTAAATTCAAATCAATTAATAAAGTCAAATTTAAATTGCAATTAACTCGCAAAGAACGAGTTCAGTTTCTTTCAACTATTAGACAATCGAAAAACATCGATTCATTGTATAGACTATAAGAAAATTCATAACATTATAACCATTCTATTCTTGTGTGTTGTTGGTGTAATAAACAACGTTTTATTACCCCATATAACAGTGTTTTATTGTTGTACGATAAAGCCTACCAGTCTCACAAAACTCTCCCCCTTTAAAGTAACCCATTATGTGTGTTGTTGTAATAATTTGAGATTACTAGCTTGCGAACTTCAAATCCAAAATCCACACGCCCTAGTCGGAAGAATCTGCAAGATCAGACAGCAGGTGGGTACTCACACACAACATTACATTACAATAACGCATAGTAGTGAAGTTATAAATGTCGGCCAACGTGGGGCCCGACAAACGTACGTCAAATTGAATTCACGTTCCGAACAAGAGTTATAAATGGCTTGCCCGGAACGTGGGGCGCGATCAAATTAAATTAAATTAATTAAATTCAATTTAAATTTAATTTTCACGTGTTAAACAAACTTTGCTGTTTTAACTCGTAAAACAGCTGGCGTCCAACTAAACAATCCCCAAAGAGTTTTGTGACTGGTGTTTGTATAACAGTAAAGTTATTGTGTGTATTTGAAACTGTTCTGTGTATTTTAAATTGTGTATATTTGACATTGTTGTCTATTTAAAATGGATATGGATAAAATACTTAAACAAATACAGCAAATGAACGCGGAAATGAAACAAGCTAACGCGGATTTGACCGCTAAAATAGACGCGAAATTTGAACAAATAACAGCCAATGCTGACATAAATATCGCGGAATTAAAATCTAATATCGAAACACAAAGAGTTAGTCTAACCGAAGCATTAGAACGCAGTAACGCTGACATAAACGCCGAGATTAAGCAAAGTAATAAAGAAAGTAGTAAAGAATTAACTGCGAAAAAAGACGAAAGCGTAAATGAGTTAACCGCTAAAGTCGTTGAAATCGGTGAGAGTAATAAAGAGCTAACTGTGAAAGTCGCAGAGATCGGCGAAAGAGTAAATACGGTCGATACTAAAATCAATGAACGGTTTAAGGTTTTTGAGACCACAATGCAAAAATCGTTTATTGAACAAGTAACACGTATGGAGGGCCGGTTCAAAGACCACATAACCCGCTGTGAGAAACAGACACTAGAGGTTTCCAAAAAGGTCGAGTCCCTAGAGGTAAAAATTCACGCGGACGTGACCGAAACGCAACGACGAGTAGATAAATTAGACGCTTCAATTGTAGAGACGCGATCTAACATTGACTCTAATAAAGAGAGTGTTTTACAAACGTTAAGCGACGAGATTTTGAAAGTACGACAGGAGGTACGAAGGAGGTCTGCTCCAAATATTTTGGTACAAGGCCCTGTCGACGAGAAAAATCGCGTGTATTTTACGGGGGAAAATAACGAAAACCCCATTGAATTTTTATTAGCGTGTGAGAGTGAAATGGCTAGAGTAGGTTCCCGACTAGAAGATCAAGACAAAATACAGTGGGTGGTTAACGCGATGCGTGATTCGGCGCGTAAGTGGTATAACATTGTACGCGATAGAGTGTCCACATACGCGGAGTTCAAACAAAAATTTGAAAGCCGGTACTGGAACTCGCATACCCAACGACTTCTGCGCAATGAACTGGAATATGGCCGTTTTGACAAGAAAATGAATATTACCGCCGAAAATTATATAATCCAGCAGGTCGAGCGCGCGAAGCATTTAACCCCAGCATTTGCGGAGATCGACATAGTCACCAAGCTTGCCTACCATTTTAACCATAACATTAGAGTAGCTGTATTCACGCAAGGTATTCGCACGGTAGACGAACTCCTCATTCTAGTGTCCCAAAGTGAGACGGTTTTTGATTTTGGTGGGTGGCGTTATAATCCCGATTTTCGCCGAAATAATGAAGGGCAGAATACGCGACTACAGTACCATCAGCAAACGGATCAAAAACCGAGTACCAGTTCTACTCCACCCCAAACACCGTCAAAACAGCCAAATAAAACCTTTGAGTACAAGGGAAAACAAAATTTTAGTAGACCAAAGGGACAGGGTAAGGGTAACGATGGAGCACAAATTAGAGCGATTCAAACGGTCGAATTAGCCAAAGCTGATACAACTGAAAAAGACAGCGACTCCCACGGCAATAAAAATTCGAACAATAAATCGAAAAGTTACCAAGCTACAAAAAACGTGCCAAAATGCGCATCCAGCAAGGACGCGCTATAAATTCGGCAAAATTGTGTAAATATAAGCATGTTAATTATAAGGATTATATATTGTGTGAAATGTGTACTTTTAATTATGTAACTTGTGTGCCCGTTAATAATGTGTTCCCACCGGATGTCAGGGATCCGTTGCTAGAACCCGGTCCCACGCGACAAAGGCCCGTGAGCGCGGCGTGTCCGGTGTTACACGCCTTTGTCAATAGCGTTCCCACGAGAATTCTGCTGGATACCGGTAGTGTTGTATCCGGCGTCAGTGAAAGGTTCCTGCGTACCAATAAAAAATATTTTCGTACGGCCCCATCACTCCCAATCAATCAATTTTATATACGAACCGCTACCGATACAAAAGAAAAAA
Organism: Magicicada septendecula; assembly: GCA_034769895.1. Classification (NCBI taxonomy): domain Eukaryota; kingdom Metazoa; phylum Arthropoda; class Insecta; order Hemiptera; family Cicadidae; genus Magicicada; species Magicicada septendecula. The sequence continues at coordinate 951,900,607 of CM068367.1, forward strand.
TTGACACTCAATACTATCTAACTATCATGCTAGACGAAGTGCAATTTGAAGTGTGTGTAGTGGCTATAAACAATTTAATATGTGATATGTTATTGGGGGTAGATGTATTGGAACAAATACGTGCGGAAATTAACACCAGTGAACACTTATTAAAATGTACCATAGACAATGTTAGTTACACTTTTAAATTGAACACACAGACACACACACAAAACCATGGTGACCCAATTAAAATCACACGGCCACCAAAACAAGTAATTCACTATAAAGAATGTGAAGAGGGGGAGACCACCTTAGATTCCCGAACTGAACGGAGATTGTCGTCGCTGCAAGAAGAATTCAGCGATATCTTCAGTGAAGAACATTCAATCTCGTCAGTGTATGAACACAGAATCCACCTCTCAGAGCCGGAGAAGTTCATAAGGAGAATCTACCAGGTCCCTATAAAATACCAGGCCGAGGTCCAGCAGGAGATACAGCGGATGTTGGAAGAAGATATTATTGAAAGATCTAATAGCAGCTTCCTCAACCCACTGCTGGTCGTCCGCAAGAAGACTGGAGAAATCCGACTCTGCCTGGATATGAGGAACTTAAACAGTCTCGTAGAGAAAGAGTTTGACTGCGCACCGACAGCGGAGGACCTCTTCATTAAATGTGAAGGAGCCAGGTACCTCACGAAGCTAGATCTAACAGCAAGCTTCTGGCAGGTCCCGCTGTGTGAGCAAGATCGTAAGTATACAGCATTTATATTTAATAACAAATGCTATCAACACAAGGTGGTACCTTTTGGCCTTAGCACGAGTCTCGCTGCGATTGTAAGATGCCTTGAGAGAGCTCTAGGACCTGAGGTAGACCCTTACACGGTAATATTCGTGGATGACATCCTCGTGATATCCCGCACGTTGGAGGAACACTTCGAGCATCTGCGGAGCGTCTTCCAGAAGCTGAGGTTAGCAAACATCAAGCTCAAACTACACAAGTGCGAGTTTTTAAAGTCCCAAATGAAGTTCCTGGGACATATAATCTCAGCTACAGGTATCAGTACGGACCCAGAGAAGCTCAGGAGTATTATGGAATTCCCGGTGCCCAAGAACCTCAAAGCACTGCGAGCATTCCTTGGACTCACGGGATATTACAGGAAATTTACCAGCAAATACGCAGAATATACAGTCCCGTTGCTACAGCTGGTACGCAAAAATATAAAGTGGAAATGGGGTTCTGAACAGAACGATGCGTTTGAGAGGGTTAAGGGCCTGTTCCAATCTAATTTACAATTGTTCCATCCACAGCAGGGTAGGAAGTATGTAATGTACACTGACGCTAGCGAGTACGCTATCGGCGCCGTGTTGCATCAAGAAGACGAACAAGGTAGTCTTCATGTTGTAGCATACGCCAATAGGACGCTCAAAGGCGCTGAGTTGCACTATTGTACTTCCGAGAAAGAAATACTCGCCATAATAAACGCACTCAGAAAATTCAGACACTACCTATACGGTACCCATTTCGAGATCCACACTGATAATCAGGCGTTATCGTTTATATTAAAATGTCGATTAGCAAATTCCCGACTAACACGATGGGTGTTAGCTATTCAGGAGTACTCATTCACGATTAAATATTGCAAAGGATCAGAGAATACCACCGCAGACACTCTAAGTAGATATCCGCCCGTAGAAAAGGAGGAAGTATATGAAGCAGCTGACGACGAGTTGAGAGTGTTAAACATGCAATACACTGTCGCGCCTGAAGCTACTAATATGCTACAGAACTTAGGACGCGAGCAGGACGATAACCTCGCACTCCTTGCTAAAAAGCTAATGTTAGCAGCTCACCCAAACCCTCACTATCTTATACAAGACAATATATTGTATAAATTGTTACAGGGCGAATGGAAAGTGGTATTGTCTCCAGCGATGCTTGCGTGTATAACACAATCTTTACATATAAAAATGGCGCACGCATCTCCTGTAAAATGTGTCAAAATATTGCAGGAGGATTTTACAATAACCAACATGTACCGTAGGGTAAAGAAATTGCTAAAAACATGTTATCCATGCCAGACAGCGAAAGTACCAAACGTACACACGTACATGCCCATGGCCAATGTGATAACGGAAGGTAAGGGACAGATGATCGCCATCGACTTTCTGGGACCATTACCCAAGGCTACCAGAAATCTAAAACACATGGTAGTTTGCGTCGATGTGTTTACCAAAAAAGTTAGCCTTTATGCGATCCCTAGGCCCACCACAAAGTCCGTTTTAAATATTATACTTAATAAGTATATCCCACAACATGGACCAATAAGGAACGTACTTAGTGACCAGGGAAAGCAGTTCCAAAACAAACACTGGGCAGCCACCCTGGAACGTAACGGTATCAAAGCAGTCCTAACCTCGATACGACGACCACAGGGAAACCTTGCCGAAAGGGTGAATCGGGAAATCGGTAAAATGTTCCGTATCTATTGCTATAAGGAACAAAGTAAATGGCCCGAGTTCTTACCGTTCTTCGAAAAGGCAATAAATGAGAGTTATCATGATACCACGGAATACACACCAGCAGAATTAGACTCTGGAACCACGCCAGAGAGGTTTTGGGATAATTATTTAAGTAAGCCAAAGACTTATAATCTACCTCTGCCGGTGCAGTGTAAAAATCAACTTGTGAGGGAAAGAATAGTTGAAAAAGGGCGAAAAAGGGCAGACAAATTTAATACGACGCATAAACTAACGAACTTTATAGTAGGTGAAAAAGTACTGCTCAAGGCGAATCCTGTAGGCCGACGAGACATAAATGTGGCTGCAAAGTTCTTTCGTTTATATAATGGACCCTATCTGTTGGCTCAACAACTCGCACCTCACACGTTCATCGTTACGACTCTGGACCGAACGAAAACGATCGGTAAATTCCATGCGAGCTCTTTGAGAAAATACTTTGAGTAGCATGGCGTTCGAAAGCGCGTCGCGACGAAATAAAAAGACTTTAAAAAGATAAATAGTATATAGAGTTAATAATAATTGTATTATAATAATTAAAATTAAAATAAGTAATTTGTGTTTTATAATATTATTAATAATAATTATAGATAACTTGTGTACTAATAATAATGTTTTCCTAGCGCGATAAATAATAAGCGTATAGAGTGAGCGAGAACAGCGGCAGGAAACAGTTACGTCACGCGATAACGACTACCTGACCCACATATGAAACTAGGTCAAGCAATTAGCCGCGCGCCCGGCGATAACGTTTTAAATACTGTCAGCAAAATTCTTTGTACGCGTGGCATTGTATACAAATAAAGGCTACTACTCGTTTGAAAAACATTATACGCAATAAGTTGCAAATATAACATTTTAATACATGTATTTAGAGTTAAATTATATATAATGCAATAACATTAACACTTGTGTACGTGTCTTCAGAATGAGTAATACGATGTATAGTTAATAAGAATAATGATTACAGCATATGTGTGTAATGATTAAGAAAAAAAAAATAACTGTAATTATTACATTCATTATTTTTTTAAAGCGGGTGTGGGAATATATAACGGAACCAAATATTAACTATTTGGGGTTATATGTTTACCGCATGCTGAAACCATATTTAAATAAAAATTAACAGTTAAAACTCCATTTGAATGTAGAGCATTGAAAATAATGCTGTGTAAAGCAACGCACACGTGGTCGTTATGTAAGCAGTTCGCTGTACAAGGAAGCGACCACACCCAAACTGTTAATTATTAATATCTCGGAAACTAATAAATAAAGGCGAAATCCAACATAGCCAAAATGTTTGCCGAGATATTAATAATGACGTGTGCAAATTTGATGCAATATAATTAACAAATGTAAGAGTTAATTAAAATAATTAAATAACTTCTGTTAAAATAGAGTTACAGTAAAGAGATTTTAGTATATTGTAAAGATAATAATTTGTGACAGATTGTATATTTTAGATTTCACACAACTTGATTTGCAACCAAGTTATTGCAAAATTAAATAAGTACAGGATATCCTTAGCGACAAACTGGTTCCGCCGGATAATTAATTATTAGATAATAATTCTATTCTCCGTCTGTGGGAACCAGACTTCATTCTCACGGACTAAGGGAATTCTAAATTTTATGTAGTAGGGAGAGTGTTTCGACCAATGAAATCATTTCATGCAGCCCCGGCCAGTGCGATGTTTTCTGGTGGAAAAATTCACTCTTCTGTCAGTACTCACGAAGTTAAGACGTAGTCCTTCGATCGTCTAGTCGCCAAAGCGGTGAAGATCAACAAGAAGACTCTACGTGGTCAACACACACGCAATTACGAACACACTAAGTACAGATCATATGTATAGCTCGTAATTGCTACGTAAAGGCGAGATACTCTTCAAGACATCTACCAAGCTTATTGTGTACTACCAGATAGTCATAAGCACGCAAGAGATCCACCCGACTTCAAGACCAGACTTCAAGAATACAGCAGAGAGGCCGTCTAAATCATTGGTTAACAGCTGACGAGCAGAGCGACCGCCGAACGAAGCACACACACACACACACTGACGTGCAACGTGCAAATCGACGGAGAACAGGAAGCAGTTCCAGCAGACAACAGCAGACGTTAAAATATTCACAAACAGCAGGGAAGCAGAGTGTTGCCGAATTTTGAACTCCACGACCGAATCCAGCAGTTCTAAGCAGATTACTTTCTCTAACCAAGGACTCGAATCGACGAGGGACAAATCGGAACGACATCCTCTTCAGTAACAGGAAAGCAAAATCTATTTATTTATTTTTCAGATCAAATTTTCTATTTTTCAATTAAAACATTGTAATTCAAATAATTCAGGTGCCAAACAAAAAGCAAAGACTCTAGTAATTAAAAAGTAAATTCGTTGTGATAACCTGTATAGCAGTTTAAGGTTTTAGTAAGTTATAGTTAAGAAATAGAAGTAGTATAAAAAGCGCTATACCAATCTTAACTGACAATCTAATCTGAGATCATACTGCAGTAGATCAGAAGTAGAATCACTAGAAATGAAATAACGGGAACTACACTGTCACGTCTAATTTATTTTAACTAATTATTCAAATTAATTTTAGAGTTTTATAGGTTGTTTCATGAACACTTAGATTCAAATTAATTAAATAAATTTAATTAAATTCAAATCAATTAATAAAGTCAAATTTAAATTGCAATTAACTCGCAAAGAACGAGTTCAGTTTCTTTCAACTATTACACAATCGAAAAACATCGATTCATTGTATAGACTATAAGAAAATTCATAACATTATAACCATTCTATTCTTGTGTGTTGTTGGTGTAATAAACAACGTTTTATTACCCCATATAACAGTGTTTTATTGTTGTACGATAAAGCCTACCAGTCTCACAAAACTCTCCCCCTTTAAAGTAACCCATTATGTGTGTTGTTGTAATAATTTGAGATTACTAGCTTGCGAACTTCAAATCCAAAATCCACACGCCCTAGTCGGAAGAATCTGCAAGATCAGACAGCAGGTGGGTACTCACACACAACATTACATTACAATAACGCATAGTAGTGAAGTTATAATATGGATAATTAATAACAAGGTGTATGTAACCGTATAAAATACTTAATTATGTGTGTGCGACCCGACAAGTTTATATTAAGAGAAAACTCATGGTGCAGTAATTTACTTAATGTTCAGTATATAGCAATGTTCCTCTTATTATTACTGTAATAGTGTGAGAGGTATTGTAATGGTCATTGTCACGATAAAAGTGTACTACATTAAAAAAATTAAGGGCTAAAAGTTAGTGCGTAGTCAGGGAATTAACTGTCCATTCATGCAGTAAACTGTCGGGGAGCTATTTAATTAACTGTACAGTAGAGAGTTTCTTTGTGTGAACTTCTTTAGATGAAATTTTATTAATGTTAAAACATTCTTAATGCTGTGAGTGCCTTGCAGTTGAAATTTTGGTCAAATAACGATTATCACTTACCACGTGGCGCATAACCTGTTAATTTCTGGCGAAGCATGTAGAGCAAGTGCTGATCACTTTATGTTACGCCACGTTTATTAAGGTCTGTTCATTATTCAAATTTACTTATTCCATGGCTGATTTCTACCTCTTTAAGCTGGTTGCAAAAATTTATTAATGAAATTGTGTTTTTATTAAGAGTTAGTTGGAGGCCCGTTCTGAGGTTAATTACCTGAACTCGGGTGTACATTTTTAGTGAACAGCTCTCTAATTTATTTGAATTAACAGGGTTCTTGAATTAAGACGGAGATTTGGCCTTGCTGATAGCCGTACAACTGCATCAGTCATGGACCATTAGAGAAGACCCTGTCCGGAGAGGGAGGCGGATGACCGGTTCACGATGTAGCACTTATGCAGCAGTATTAAGGTGATATGCACTCTTTATTTTTCTTTTGGGGCCGGGCCGGCAGTGCGCCTGTTTTACCTTAAATATCTTTGAAGCCATGTGAACATGTGTCCAGACTATCTGCTAGAAAGGGGAACTGCTGATCATGACTATGAACTTTATAAGTTAAATTCAAGAACACTTTTTAACTGATTACATAACACTAAGTGCACTGCTTGTAATTGTGTGCTGCACTGGGGGAGCGTGCCAGATATTTTTTACTCTTGGACATTTAACAGTTGCATCTCATTCATTATTTTACTCTTTCCAAAATTAATAGAACTGGTTAGTAGCTCTGTTCCGGCTGGAACAGGAATGAATAAATATTAACTTCTCTATGGGTTTAACATTTAAGGGCTGGGGGTTTCCTGTGTTTTTTCTTTGGGTCGTTTTCTGGGGTTTAAAAGGGGACTTAGTTTTTCTCAAGACACATGTTGGTGCAACCTCAGGCAAGTTGGAGGCCTGTCAAACTTTGTCAGCTACATGCTGGCGCGCTGCCACAGTTGCTAGGGCCAACCGTCTTATTGTATTTTTTCATTTTTATTATATTTATATAGCCATTCGGGGTTAATAGAAAATAATTTGTTTTTCTTCTGGACATATATTAGTTAATTGCTCCTTACAAAAGGGCTATACGGATTGTTTTTCTTAACTGGCAAAACACATATTGATTAACTTTCACTTGTAGTATCGGCTGTTTAATTTTTTTAACTCTAAAACTTATACTCATTGTTTTTTTTTTTTTTGTAAAACATATATTGTCTAATTTTTTCTGTAATTGTAAAGCCTCGAGTGATTAATTTGTTAAAGTACATATTGAGTTTTCAATCCTTCGGAATTTGTGAAGTAAAGGAACCGTTTGGAATTGTATAACAACTGTTTGGAATCAGATGATGTAGTTCTGTAAATTTTTATTTAATGCTGTAAAAGGAACTTAAAGTTCATACACTCATGATGGGTTATTGATCAGTGGAATGCTATGCAAATGGGCGGTCCGGTTTTATTTATGCTTTATGTGTTTTATCATCCTTTCTGGGGTTTTGGCCGAAGCTGTGACAATGATGGAAACATGTCAGGAAGCTACAAAAGGCTCCAATCTAAAATTAAAGAGCTGAATCCTTATGCAACTTAAAACACTTGTGCTGGCCACTCTTTGCAGCTGCGGAAAGCAGTGACAATTCCATTACTTTTTCTTGTTAGAACAGCAATTATACAACCTTTTTTAGATTGTCAATAAAGAAGGGCGAAATTTTGCTGTCGCAAATAGATGCAAGCGAGGCATTGTATAAATCACACAATGATGTTGTTTCAGCGACAATGCACGCGAACGGTCGGAAACAACGAAGAAGAAGAAGAAGAAGAAGAACGCGTTGAAATGCTGGTCAGGAAGGGTGTCTACCCGTACGAGTACATGACGGACGAAAGTAATTTCGAGGACGCTTCTCTGACCGCGCCGGAACACTTTTACAACCGCCTAGCCGAGACGCGCGTGTCGAACGACGATTACGCGCATGCGCAAAACGTTTGGACGGCTTTCAGGATGCGAACGTTAGGCGATTATCATGACCTCTACCTGAGAACCGACGTGTTGCTGTTGGCCGACGTGTTTGAAAACTTTCGCGAAACCAGCCTGCAGTATTACGAGATCGATCCGTGTAACGTATATTCCGCGTCGTGGTTCGCGTTGAACGGAATTTTGAAAATTACGGGAATTCTACTCGAACTACTTCAGGATATAGACATGCACCTTTCCACAGAGAGCGGGGTAAGAGTGGGTACCGTGATGGTGCCCACCAGGTACGCCAAGGCCAACAACCCTTACGTACCGGACTACGATCGCTAACGGGAAAACAATTACCTCCTCTACCTTGACTGTACAAACTTGTACGGCACCGCGATGAGACACCCGTTACCTCACTCCGGATTCCGACGGCTGGAACGCGAAGAAATCGACGCGTTAGATTTGAGTACTGTAGGCGCGGAAGACGAAATCGGCTACATTCTCGACGTCGATGTAGGTTATCCCCGCCGTCTACACGACCTAAATTCGGACCACCCGCTGGCGCCAGAACGCAGAAAAGTCGGTGAGCACGAGTTGTTCGCGTACAGCAAACGTTTCAACTATTTAAAGAACTTCAATTTGCCCGCCACCGGCACTGTCGAAAAACTGATCACCAGACTCAAGGATAAGAAAAACTATATCGTACATTACAGAACGCTGGAGCTGTACCTTAAACTCGGGATGGAACTGAAAACCGCTTGTTTTCAAATATTTTGGGCTCATTCGATAATGGGATTTTACAATTCCTACGATGCACTTCCTACACTTTTCTATGTGTAAGTATGTTTTACTTTTGGTATGCACATTATTTTCCCCCCTCATCGTTCGTTTCCCCGCTGCCCACCATTTATACGTGTTTCCTTGACCGCAGTCGGAGCAACGTCTATCGATGACTTATGTACACCGGGTTTGATTTTTTTGTTATTGGACCTGTTGCTGTTTATTGCTTAATTAGTTACGTGTTGTTGTGCAATCCACTTGTTAGAACCGTTCCATCATGTCACCGTGAAACGGTATGGTGCAATACGTGTTGTTTAGTTACACTTAACAGTCGAACAAGAGGGGGATTGTTCGTCTATATAAACAGGGCTCGTTGGCTATCCCGTTCAGTTTCTGTGTCGACAGTCGCGAGCGACGCTTCGTCCGGAGTCCGAGCCCGAGTCCAAACCTAGCACCGGGACCGACCTGGGCGAGACCGAGACCGAGACCGAAACCGAGACCGAAGTAAACGAGATCGAGACCGAAATTAATGAGACCGAGATCGATATGAACGAGACCGAGATCGAAGTGAACGAGACCGAGATCTATATGAACGAGACCGTGATCAATATGAATGAGACCGAGATCTATATGAACGAGTCCGAGACCAAAGTGAACGAGATCGAGACCAAAATTAATGAGACCGAGATCGATATGAACGAGTCCGAGATCGAAGTGAACGAGACCGAGATCTATATGAACGAGTCCGAGATTGATACGAACGAGACCGAGACCGAAGAGAACGAGATCGAGACCGAAATGAACGAGACCGAGTTCGATATGAACGAGACCGAGACCGAGACCGAAATGAACGATACTGAGGTCCAAATGACCGAGATCGAGACCCCGCGAAATATTTTGGAGAGAATCCTAGGCCAGCGAGACCCCCTGAGATATTTTGGAGAGAATCCTAGGGCAGCGTCTTCATGACCGAGACCGAGACCCCCCCCCCCCCAAGAGACCGAGACCGAAATGAACGAGAGCGAAATATTTTGCGAAAAAATTTGCACACAAACACACACACAGCCCCCCGCTCCCCACCCTTCGGTATAACATGGTAGGAATACTAAAACAGCGGACCGGGTGGTGGTGACCTTACGATCATGACCTACCTTAACAGCCAGTGATGTCATTGAAACAATGGCGCTACTGAAACAATGACGCTATTGTTTCAACACTTAAACAATATACGCCACTAAAATAATAGGAGCTACTGAAACATTGACGCTATTGTTTCAACACTGAAACAATAGACGCTACTAAAACAATAACCCCAGTGTTGTTTCAGTGACGTCACTGGCTGTTGAGGTAGGTCATGAACAGATCGTGACGTCATCACCACCACCCCCGTCCACTGTTTCAGTATTCCTACCAACACACTACTAATGTTCCCGACTGCTGAATTTGCCTGTGAATTATTTTGATCATGGTAGCCACAATTTTAGCGGAGAAAGATTGTTTTCAACCCTAAACTGGGTAAGAAATTATTTAAGGTCTACGGGTCAAGAAAAAAATGAAATCTTTGGCACTTTTATTTATTAAAAATGGTTTTCTGCAAAGCATTTATTTTATTGAAATAATTCATCGACTTGCAACTGCAAAGGCCAGAAAATTAAGCTTTCTGTAAACAAAATTTTTCAGCGATTAATATTGAACATAACAATTACTTGACAACCTTTGTTCTTATCGTTTTGATTTACTTTGTGTAAACGTTAAGTAAAATATAGGAATTTTGTAATGTTCTCGTTTATTATAATTTGTCAATGTGTTCATGCTATTGTAATAAATAAGTTTATGATTCTAAAATGGTAAAAGATCAATTTTTGTTTATACAACCCAAATGTTCGTAAGTAACAAGTAGCGTATAATGCTGTACATATGAGTAAATCGTGAGCAATACTATTTGAGTAGTTGGAAGGTAAATTGTGAGTGGAGGGCGCTAAAAAATCATCAACCTAGGGCGCTAAAATCTTAAGTCAGGCCCTGGTTACGGTTTAGAGAATCAGTGGGTTCCTAGCGAATAGGTTCAGACTCCTAGGGAATATCTGAGGGCTAGGTGTTCCTAATGCATCTACCCAAGTTACATTTAACGTTACACATTTACGTTTGAAAAGGATGTGTGAGGGCCGATATTTCCAAAAATTCTGTGTAATTGTACTTTGATACAAATTTAAATAAATTACAGTATACAAGTAAACAATAAATAAAATAATGAAGTAAATATCTAAAATTATAAGTTGTATCAGACAATAAAAACATTATGTGACAACTGCTTTTACTATATTTTATTATATATTGCATTGACTTAGGTTTATGACATTCAATTTAATTTTCGGTTATTGTATGACGTGAATAAGCACTTCTTTCATTGTTGTTTACTATTGAACGTTAAAATATTAAACAAAACAAAAAATTGTCTTCAATATAAACTGTGTGTTGTCTTCAAGTAGTACAAATGTGTTATAAAACCGTACTATATACTGGATTAAAATTTTGAATCTCTTATAATTAATAGCAAAAATTACATTGCAAATAAATGATAAAAAAGTTGCGCTACTGTGTAATTTGACTCGGCGAGAATCTGAGAACATTTCTTCTATTAGGAACTTGTTGTTGTGTAATAAAAAAACTGCAAACGTGTTTATTATTATTGATTTTCAAACAATATTTACTTTGGTTATAAAGTCCCTATTTCCTAATCAAATTGTGATTCTTCATTATTGTGTAGAAACATGACCAGGCATACTAAATTTTGATTACGTTTAAAATGAGATGTTTATCTAACAGAAAAGCAAAGAGTGATTTTCAGAATTTTATTTGATCTAAAAAACGCCGTGACGCTCTCTGTTTAACGCTTATTTTGGTTTTTGTAGTTTGATTGTTTCAGCAGCTCAAAAGTTTTCTAATAGTTTATGATCATCAAGTTACATTAAACTAATTTAAATTCTTAACATGATTATTTAAAATTAGACATAACGCAAAATTGTAGTGAACCGTTTTTATTTCTAATGATTTTTTTTTTACTTTTTAGGTTACGTGCAATAAAACGCCTGCAAACAAAAACATAAAAAAACAAAAGTGAATTATTAGTAAAAAAAATTGAAAAAATAAACAAGGAAAATGACACCACAATAAAGGCGGAAATCGCCATTGATTTATTTCATAAACAGGTAAATAAAGTACTTTTTTAAACTCTCCCATTTAAAGTTTTAAAAATGTCGTAACTTGTATTGACTTTTTTTAAATTTTACATTACAGTTAAACTCTTAACATGTTTGTTTAAAATTACACATTCCGTAAAATTGTAGTAAATTATTTTTATTTGTCCTGTTTCATGAAGGTTATTGTTTACTCTCCAGATTACGTGCGATAAAACGCCTTCATCACTCCTTCTTTAAAATCATGTTTATAGTTAGTGGCGGCTGGTGGTTCCAAATTTTGGTGGTTGCAGTAGTTGGTTGAGTGGATGGGAGATCGGTTAAAAGAAATTAAACTATCATAATCACAGTTATACAAAATTATTACTACAATTATAACCTCAAACCACGGATACCGTTTACCTTGAACCAACATAAACACTAAACGTGGCATAATAATAAATCAAGAAGGCTGTGCTGATTTCATGAAACAAAGTTGCTGTACAGCGCTACTAGTGGAGCGTTGCAGAACGTTTACAACCGCCTAGCTTACATTGGGAACATAGGGTAGTTGTGAAGAGTAGCTAACGTCCTCCCATAGGTTTGTATAGTAAGCTTTGCCATATACTGTTAACGTTGCAAACGGCCTACAACCACCAGCCTGAACGCCACATTTGAATTGTACGCGAACATTACCCCGTAGGATTTAATACGCTCTCCGTTGAAATTTATGATACTTTTAGCTGCTTAATGTTTTAGTATACTATTTTTTAGTTTAGTTATTCTATATTGGTGGTTGTGCAACGCTGCAACCATAGCACCAGCCGCCACTATTTATAGTTAATATTTTTTAAAAAGGTGTGAAGGTACCACTTTAAAAAAATTGACCAAATTACTTTCACTAAAACAGTCAAAAACAGAAGACGTGTTATCAATTGAGGTTAGGATGGGACTTTTCGTCAGACACCAGTGGTGTGTTCCATCCAACTCGCACTCTGTCCCTACCACATCACACTGTTAGGCTCATCCTGCGCACTACAGTGATCTTCTAGACGCTTCTTTCTGTCTTGTTCCGAATTATAGACTACATTCAGATGACATAGAATTATAAAATCACTATATAAATTAATCTGTTATGGCAATATAGTTCCCTTCTACAATGCAATGAGTTGGCTTCTGTGAGTAGACTGCATATCATGTACATAATCTATCGGTATTGTCGGTATTGCATCTTGCTGACTGCTTCTAATTATAATAACGAACAGAAATATGTCTTTGCCGCATGTCTGAGTTATACTGTATTTAGCTCAAATTATCGTCGGTATAGTAGTTTGGTCTCTTTAACCATATTATGCCATTCTGTCTTTGCAGTCTGTAGTAAAGTTCGGTGTCTGTAAGCGAATGAACAGTTTATGTGGTTATGTTGTGAGAGGTTCTAAAGAACAATGAAACTTTCGTAAAAGCAGATCTAGATTTTAAAAAAATAATAAAATAACTAAGGAAAAGGAAAAACAGGAATATAATTTTCAGTCTTTATTCAACGTACTTCGTGATAAACAACATTAAGAAATAAAGATACATCCTAACTAGTTAATTACAATTTAAGGATTATAATTATTACGTTTGCTTCGTAAGTTTATATTATGTTTGATATGAAGATTTTTTTTCTAGGACTTGAAGATAGTCTTACCTAGAATATGAAGTGTCGATTGAGGAGGAGGATTGATATGAGTGTTGTTTTGTTGTAGGGTATTTGGGGGAGGGGTCTGCGGCTAGGTACTCAGCCGACCCCGCAGGTGGTAAGGGCGGCAGTAAGGCAATAATCTCATCTTGGTCTCCCCCCCTCGATCACACACTCTCTCTCTCTCTCTCTCACACACACAGTTTTACACATTGTGATATGTAGACATAACAATGCATCAATCTACATTTATTAACTTTAAATAAACGTTATTGAAACGCAAGCGATAATATAGAAGAACGCACACTGATAAGAGTAATTTAATGCCCAAGCAAAATTAAGTAAACTGTGTTTCAGAACGACATTAAAAATTGCCTTCTATCTTCGCATCGCTAATTACTGCTATGTCACTTTTGTATAAAGTAAACAAATATGTAAGTTACCAATTTACAATTAATTATAGTTTGCAAAGTAAGCGAACTTTGTTTTCAATTATTTTAGTATTACACTTTATCAACCTAATCGATACTGTCGTACGTTCCATAGAATATATTTTGTATTTAATAATGCCCAAATGGCTACAATAAGCAAGTAAACAAAAGCATAAGGAAAGTTGGAGTTTACAGTAACAGAAATAAAAAAAGGGATGTATATATGTGCCGTGCGTAGGAAGAGGGATAGCTGCAAGTAAGTGGAAGTATGCAAGCAGTGTCCAAGTAACAAATTGAAAGGAGAATTAATGGCAACTAAAGAAAGTGACAATAACATAAAAGTTTTTTTGTTACACTAAAGCAAGATTGATCGTGTAGTACTTTTTATTACATTAATATGTAATCAATGTTGTATATAATGTAATTGAAGGGACGGAAGCTATTTGAGTGCAGTAAGCAAGGTAGGGCTACAACCACCGAAGAAGACATATTGAATGATGAGGATGGCTTTAAGAAACGCAATGTATTTTAATAGTAACTCTACTATATTTCAAAGTACATATGTATTTATATTTCACGTAGAGTAAACCAGGTTAACCACATTTGTATTGAGTGTAACGATAGGGTACGTTTCCGGTACACGCGTCACTCATACTGTAACTGTGCTATTGCCTTTTGAATTATCGTTACTATGAATACAGTAACTTTATTTATAAACGTTTTTATTTTACAAACGATGTAATTTATCAGTGTCATCATAGTTTAAACTAAGGAAGGTGTTTTGTTGATCCCAATCAATCATTACAGTTGTGCGTTTTTGTACACCATACATTATGCATTGGTATCAATCGATAAACACTAAACAAGCAATGTTACAGTTTACTACAGACAGTAGTTTACAGAAATTGATAGTAACTATAACACAAGTGTATGTTTCTATACAGGCAAGAGGGAGAGAATCAGGCAGCAGGTAGAATGAGCATAGAGATTGGTTGCCTACAGTACGCATAACATAGGCATCCATATAGCCTATTACCGAATTGTGCAAAGATTTTTATTTTTAAACAAAGCTTTTGCATACAATATAGTTAGAGTGCCACTGCACAGTAAGAGACGGCAAGGAGTGGTACTTGTACTGTAACAGAAAATAAAAAATTTTAATTTTTTGCTTGTTTGTTTATATCAAAGATATTTTTTGCTTTTATCTCAAAATATTACCACAGATAATGATGTGATATTTCTTAAGTTAAACAATCCAGCCAATGGTAAACTCAACATGGAAATAAAAAAAAAAATTTCATTCGCTGTTGTGCTTTTCCTAGCAAAATGTATCCTATGTTTGAAAATCTGCGCTACTTCTTGAACTTTTTTAATAGGCCTATAAAGTTCTCACCACTAGTCCTCACAGTCTCAAATTCTTTATTGTTGTCATATTGCTGTGATTTTTGCTTAGTTTTCAGATGCTACAAATTGTAAAATCAGCTAACTGAAATTTTCGACTCATAGGCCTATCTGTTTGCTTTTCATTAGCTTCTAAACTAGATCATATGAGGTTTTGAACCAGAAATCAATAAGCGTCATGTTTTTCAACCATGATGTGACATTTGACAAAAATAAATAAAAATTGGAGACTGTAAATATAGTCGAGAAATTGATTACTTACTTTTGACGAATGATGCGAGAACAGATTTGACGAATTGATAACGATATGGTGGTGGGATGCAGAGGAATAAATTCTACCAAAAAAGGAAAGTTCTACTCTTCGACTGCAGATAAGATCGTCCTGAATCACTCAGACCTTATGCCAACTGAGGCGAGCCGTTGTTTCCAGTCTTTAAACTTTATGAGAATGAGACCATTGACCACTTACTTCCCAATCATTGTTGTCATTGTTTTAAACAGATGCTTCCATCCATTAAACAGTTTCACAGAAAACTGTTTGGTACTTTCATGAAACGCGAAACGCGTTGAACCAAGAAGCCTTAAACTTATTCGTAGTGAAACTGACAAAAAAAGATTATATTAACGCATTGTAACCTGTTCTGTTTCGTTATTACGAATAGTACAATACTATAGGCACAGAACGTCTGTCACAGTATTCCGTCTGAACGATTGATTAACTTTACACTAGAGAAACTGTAGAACATGGATATATATCATTTAGTGAACTTCCTGTTATCAGGTGTCATTATTATAAAGACTACAGACGAGTAAAGTGAACAGACATAGCCGTTCTACAGGTGTGAACCCTGATGTGTTATAGTGTCTGGTATCTAGACAGACAGACTACAGTTGCTCGAGACCTCTTGCGCCCTGGTGTGTGTGCGTTGTCCGGCTTGCAACTCGAACGCCAGTTCCTCCAGTGCAGCACCGTCATTCGTTGGCAGCACATGGAGTTAGCATGCAGGACTTGTTTACACGATATGGAAGAGATAGTACCCTTGATTGATCCGGGCTGGCTCCTGAAGGATTCACCCGCAAGATCTTAAATCCGAGCTGGTGTGTACAATAGGTTCGGCAACCGTATAGCGTCGGTCCGATCGATGAGTTGAACCGACGAACGTATTGGCTTATATACACTCTGGAGCACGTACCTACTTAAGAAGATTCGGCAACTTCAAAAACAAATTTTTCCCAAGTCATACAGAATAATTAGCATTAAAATGTTTCCCAATGTGTATCCACAGCGCTCCTACATGTGTACTACGTCACGCAGGTTGAACAAATCGGCTTAGTGACGTAATGTGTCTCCTGACAGGTACATATTGTGTTAATTTTCTCCTCTCGTGTTGTAGACACAGGGGAGATTAGACAGCAGCGTGATAACGAGAGGAACAGACTAGTAGAGATTGGTAGTAACCAGTATGAAATTTAGAAAATAAACGGAGGCTTACGAAGGATTAACTTCATATTAATAAACGAAACACCATAACTAAACATGGTTTAATCATATACTTGATATTTTTTTAAACATTTTCCTCTAAAACATCGTCTGATAATATGGATTTATAATGTTCTGTGCAATTTATTTAAATAAGTTTGTACATTTTAATAGAATTTTTACTGTTATTGTAGTATGTATATTTCTTTTTTTTAGGTATTTTAATGTTAATGCCTTTGTGTTTGTGTGTGTGTGTCGTTATACATTTAACATTCAAATAATCAATCGAAACAGAAAGGTATGTCAAATGTTAACTCGAAAGGTGCCAAAGATTTTTAAAATTCGTGGAAAAATATGTGGACAAAAGTAAACCTATCATTGTGAAGGAGTTTAGCGAACGCAGAACACAAGCCGCTACAGCAAGGACTTAAGTAAGAACAGTGTCGGCAGTATGAAGTAGAAAAGAAAACTGCAGCGATAAAAGTTCCTAATAACAAAGTTGCGTTGCAATCTGCCACAGGCTTAGATGACTTCGATGAGGATGTTGCTGGATGAATAATAAATAAATTTTGTCTTGAAGGCAATGCATGCCAGTAATTTGTAAAATACCTACTAAACTATAAAAAGAAAATTAATTTTCAAGAATCTGCCAATCAAAATGATGGATAACGGAAACGCGGGTATAACGTTTTTCGTTTGTCTTAATACCACGCTGAATTGAGCCGAAAGGATTAACACGAGTCGAAATTAAATGAAACTGTTCTACATGTTTCCCGCTAAAAATCTAATTTCGTGTTACATAATTATTTCATTTGTCCTGTATACGCGCTCGTGGCATGTGAGTTTCAATGTAGAAATAAAATTTACCCGTTCTCTTTAAAATGTGTTTATTCTATAACATATTAATAAGTAGTGATCGACACGCCCAGGCTATTGCAGCGCTGATCCGCCAATTGCTTCCTTGACCGCACGCCACTGGTCGTTAGTATAGACAAACATCACTAAAAACGTGTTAATAATAACATCACTCAATTATAACAACCAATACATCTCTAAATAATAATTATAAGTACACCCAGCATAATAATAATTAAGCACTGTCAGTAGTAAATCTGTATGGAATCAAGACGCTGTAAATACACTGGCAATCAAAATAGAGTAGCTAAGGAATCGGTAATAGCAGCAGCAGCACTTATCAGAGCTTCGTGAAAGCGACCACACTGACTGCAAACAGAGAATAGATATTATAAAATTATAAACCGTAGTGGAAGCGTGCTGCTAGGAGGAGAATACGGAGGCGGCTACATGCAAGTAATTTCTTAGCTTAACAGTGTATTACAAGAATATTATTTACCAGCAATCATTAAAGAATTAATATGTTATAGAACAAACACATTTTAAAGAGAACGGGTAAATTTTATTTCTACATTGAAACTCACATGCCACGAGCGCGTATACAGGACAAATGAAATAATTATGTAACACGAAATTAGATGTTATACCCGCGTTTCCGTTATCCATCATTTTGATTGGCAGATTCTTGAAAATTAATTTTCTTTTTATAGTTTAGTAGGTATTTTACAAATTACTGACATGCATTGCCTTCAAGACAAAATTTATTTATTATTCATCCAGCAACATCCTCATCGAAGTCATCTAAGCCTGTGGCAGATTGCAACGCAACTTTGTTATTAGGAACTTTTATCGCTGCATTTTTCTTTTCTACTTCATACTGCCGACACTGTTCTTACTTAAGTCCTTGCTGTAGCGGCTTGTGTTCTGCGTTCGCTAAACTCCTTCACAATGATAGGTTTACTTTTGTCCACATATTTTTCCACGAATTTTAAAAATCTTTGGCACCTTTCGAGTTAACATTTGACATACCTTTCTGTTTCGATTGATTATTTGAATGTTAAATGTATAACGACACACACACACAAACACAAAGGCATTATAAACATTAAAATACCTAAAAAAAGAAATATACATACTACAATAACAGTAAAAATTCTATTAAAATGTACAAACTTATTTAAATAAATTGCACAGAACATTATAAATCTATATTATCAGACGATGTTTTAGAGGAAAATGTTTAAAAAAATATCAAGTATATGATTAAACCATGTTTAGTTATGGTGTTTCGTTTATTAATATGAAGTTAATCCTTCGTAAGCCTCCATTTATTTTCTAAATTTCATACTGGTTACTACCAATCTCTACTAGTCTGTTCCTCTCGTTATCACGCTGCTGTCTAATCTCCCCTGTGTCTACAACACGAGAGGAGAAAATTAACACAATATGTACCTGTCAGGAGACACATTACGTCACTAAGCCGATTTGTTCAACCTGCGTGACGTAGCACACATGTAGGAGCGCTGTGGATACACATTGGGAAACATTTTTAATGCTAATTATTCTGTATGACTTGGGAGAAATTTGTTTTTGAAGTTGCCGAATCTTCTTAAGTAGGTACGTGCTCCAGAGTGTATATAAGCCAATACGTTCGTCGGTTCAACTCATCGATCGGACCGACGCTATACGGTTGCCGAACCTATTGTACACACCAGCTCGGATTTAAGATCTTGCGGGTGAATCCTTCAGGAGCCAGCCCGGATCAATCAAGGGTACTATCTCTTCCATATCGTGTAAACAAGTCCCGCATGCTAACTCCATGTGCTGCCAACGAATGACGGTTCTGCACTGGAGGAACTGGCGTTCGAGTTGCAAGCCGGACAACAACGCACACACACCAGGGCGCAAGAGGTCTCGAGCAACTGTAGTCTGTCTGTCTAGTTACCAGACACTATAACACATCAGGGTTCACACCTGTAGAACGGCTATGTCTGTTCACTTTACTCGTCTGTAGTCTTTATAATAATGACACCTGATAACAGGAAAGTCACTAAATGATATATATCCATGTTCTACTGTTTCTCTTGTGTAAAGTTAATCAATCGTTCAGACGAAATACTGTGACAGACGTACAGATGTACATGAACTTTATGAGAAAAAATATTTCAATTTTCAAGTTTTCTTCTAATGGTTTAGAAGTTTTCATCGGAGTATTATAGCAATGTTGTTATAAGACAGCTTCAAGATGACTGGCGTCCTCTTGACGTAGATGTAACTACGCAAATGATTTGAAAGCGTCGGCCAATATCAAGTGTAACGAGCAACACGCGACGTCAGTGTAAGATAATGTAGAGTAAGAGGAAGAAATATGTAGTACGGAGAGGTTGCCATAATTATTCGCGACTTCGTAAATAATAAAAAACCAAAGCAATATAATTGCGGCCAAGTGGAACTCTAGAAACAGTTGCCGGTACAGGTAAACTAACAGTAATCAGTGCAGTCAGGCGTGTTCTGAGTTACTGGGGAAATATAAACACAGGAATTGGTTCGTGTGTTTTACAGAAACATTTGCTAGCCATTGTGGTTTGCATCTGAATAGATGACTGACTCCTTGTAGGCTATGTCATGTTATGAACGGATGTCATGTACAGACACGTGAATAATAGTAAATTATATACATATTAGATAAACACTGATTACTTAGAAAATAACTAGTAAAATAAAACGTATGCCACTTTTCCCAAAATAGAATCGATCTTCTGTGTATATGTATATGTATTAGTTGTGTGTGTGTGTGAATTCAAACAACACTAGTTTTATTACATACGTTGATTACTATTATAAATAATAATTGGTTTGGAGACAATATGTACTATAAATTATAATACAGATGTGCCTTTTATTCAATTCACTGTAAAGGTACATTTAGTTAACTAATTTTATCTTTCTTGATACCTTTTTTAAGCCCATCAATTCACAATACAAAACTCATACATTAAATATTAGATTACTCAATGTACCCTAATACATTGCGAACGAAAATTCAAAACAAACATTATTGTAATTGAACTACAATAATATTAATTTCTTAATTAATTTTTCTTTCTTTACTAAGGAATTAATTATTCAATTATTTGAAAAGTTAATTAAATTTCTAATTAAGTTCTTTCTTTCTTTATTACTATTCTAATTTATATTTTTTTGTTTTTAGTAATTCAGTATTACTTACTGTAGTTCTCATAGGTTTCTTATTTTCTTCCTATAGATTTTGTTCCTTCCCTTTACCACTTCTTGTTCTGTACAACAACCCTCTAAACATCGTCTGATTATTACTACCCTTTTCCTTAATTTCTTTCTAACGCTCTTCAACAGACCGTTTATATTTGCTGTTATTTTTTTCAGTTTCCTCATTTACTATTTTAAGCGTACTTTTCGTAAATACATTTGCATATAAGTATACTTTCCTAAATGCTCTACACCCTTTAGTTTGTCAAACTTCTATTCTTTACTCTTCGCTACATACCATTTTAATTTCTTGTTTGTTTTTCTCTATCAATTTTACCAGAAAATGATCAGTCATCGTGATTGCGACTTTGTTTCACAATGGGATATTGGCAATTGGCAGTATATATTAGATACAGGAAAGACTTCATGCAGTATTCTACGGCACTGTGGATTTATTGAGATGGTGTGTGCACTCTTCCATTTTGTGTTTTTCTAGTAATAACGATCAGAATTTTAACAAAAGGTGTGAGTAGTGGATGAGGAGTCTGAGTTTATGTTGTAGAATGACATGCCATACTTTGTTTAATGATTGCTCGATGTGAAGAAGAGTGGCGGTGTGTAGATTATTTTATTTATTCAACACTCGTAAGTAAATAATTCACCATCCTATGGTTTCTCTGTATAATCGAAATGTGTGTTGGTGTTGGTGGTGTTTCGTCAATGTTGGTGATTCTTTTTTAATAGCAGTTTTTTAATATTTATGATGTATTAATTACTTGACTCGTTGGTCTGTATGAAAGGATTTATCGATTGTGAAGAGTTTATTACAATCCTACGACTTTCTGGAGTCTCTATAATACTTCAGACGTTTATAGCTTATAATGATCTGCACGATCACAAATGATCTGTTGTTTCCTTTCTTCGTTGCTTTGAGGGTGGGCAAAATTTCAAAGCATAACCAATAAATAACCAACATACGAATGTAAATAAAGATCAGTGTTCACTTTGAAAAGGTCTACTATATACAAATGTATTAGCTTTAATCTTCAGTCACCTGTTTGAGGTCCAGCTCATGGTATTCCATCTGGTTTGTGTAAGAAAGTTTCGTACTTATCTGAGTCAATCCCAACTCATTGGGTTGAACAATATATTTCATTTCTACTACTAAAACGAACGATGTCTGTGTATCAATTACAATTCCCTCTGCATGCATTTTGCTTGGTATCCAGAGACGCGTCTTTCGCGGTGAGGTATGATATTGTGAATAATTACTGTGCACCTCCTTCAGCTGTTAAGTCAACGTGCAAAGTATAATATATCATATTATAGTATTGTATATATTGCATTTTGTTGATGCATTTGCGTCGCCATGACGGTAGTTTCCTTACAGTTTAAAGGAAAAACAAAAAATTAATAATAATACATAAAAGTAAATAATGATTGGTTTTTGATATGAATATTTCTACCATATGCATATAATAAGTGTTTATTTAATAATAAATAGAATAAATGTTACTTAAATAGCATTTGTGGTATACATAATTGTTGTGGTATCCAAGTTGCCTATATAATTAAATATAAAATTGAATGTGAAGTATGTAATAGTTTCTACATTGGACAAACAGGCAGAAAATTGTTTAGATAGATATAAAGAGCACCTACCTAGGGGCAACATCAGGAACGTCAAATCAAACTTTTCCATGCATATCATTGATCACAACCATGCCTATTCCAATTTTAGAAATAATTTCAAACCACTGCATTTTTGCAAAAAGGGTAAACTCATGGACGCACTGGAAGAGTTTGAAATTTACAGAGCCTCTACAACACAAAATGATCAGCTTCTGAACGAGAAACTGTCGTTCAAGTCAAACGAACTGTATGATACTGCTATACGCATGCTGAAACAGCATGACAAATAAATACAGGCCGAATAGATTTGTCAGTCGCTCGCGGGGTCGGTAGCGATGCGCATCGCGAGATAACGCGAGTGGGGAAATTCGACTGAATAGCGAGATGTGCGTGACCTTTCTATATTTTTTATCTTG
This sequence comes from Magicicada septendecula, assembly GCA_034769895.1. Classification (NCBI taxonomy): domain Eukaryota; kingdom Metazoa; phylum Arthropoda; class Insecta; order Hemiptera; family Cicadidae; genus Magicicada; species Magicicada septendecula. The sequence goes on from CM068367.1 coordinate 951,923,590, forward strand.
TGACGTGCTCTACATGAGTGAAAATTTTATCCACCTGATGATGGGACTTTAAGTCCCGAAACGCGTAGTGTATATTGAGGAAAAACACAAAGAAGTTGCAAAGAAGGAACCAAGGTAATTCTATTTAATTTGTGGTATGTTGGTGTTTAAACATACAGGATTATTTCACCCAATTAACTCTTGTTAATCAAAATAATAATTTACAATCATGTTTAAATTACTGGAACTCTTAACATTTTAAAAACTTTAAACATTGCTTCACAGTCAACTAATAAAGTAGAAATGTTTTGTATTTGTGTGTTTCTATAAAAGAAAATTCGAATTCCCCTTTCAGTGCTCGTTTTTATTCAGTAACACTGATATTTCTTATTTTTATTTAAGTATTAAAGACGAGAAGAAACAATTTCAATTCTACAAAAGCAGTACTTCTTATAGTAGGGACTGTTTTCTCGTTGGTAGTGCTATAACCCCCTACTTGAGATGGCATCTGGGATGATCAGTGTTAGACATTCATGAACAGGTGCTAGCAGGTCTTACTACACCTCGCAAAGCAAGACTAAGTGTTGAATATTCCTTAATATTAAGTTTTACGTTGTAGTGCCAAATACTACAACTATGCTCTCAAAGCAAGGGTTACTTCTGAATATTAAATAACATCAATTTGATAACTACTGAATTTATGTTATAAGTTATCTTATATTTCACTTATTAAATCTTTAGGGTACTTGATCTAGTTACATATGTCTAAGTGTTGATATTCAACTATTGAACTTAGCTCTTACTTTGGCGTAGCGACTCTTATAATTGATCTCACGGTGTAATAATTAATAAACAAATATACATGTGACAAATTGTACGTTTAATACTTTTCTTAAATTTAAAGATTACATTAATAATATCAATATTCAATTTCTTATGATTATTCTCTTTTTTTTATTGTGGATTCTTTTTAACTGTTTTAGTTATCAAAAGAATTAAACTTTAATTACAATATTAAAATGAATTTTCATACCATTTTTACTTGTTTGTTGAATTCCGTATTTACGGTGCGGAGTGTCTCCTCAAACGTCGTCGGTCCTGTGATTCTACGGTCCACTGCTGCTAGGTATATCCCCGTCAGTCGCACTTGTTCATTCTTTAACTTTATATACACTAGTTTCACATGCACCAGACACAATTCACCTTTTATGATTTAGTGAGAATACAACGGTGACGTATTACACAATATTTTTTTACACATAGTATATACGTTATTAGATATAAGTGCTTCCAACACGGACACGATAGGCTGATACCGTCGGATTAATTAGTCCACGACAAGTTCCGCTATAGAATTTCTCAGCTCACCGTAACTTTACACTTCGAACTACGATTCAATCTCAGAAGAATTATGATTGCTTCGATAAATACTTAATACTTTATTAGAATAATGATTACTGTTTGAAACTTCTTCAACAATTTACTTTCATGAATTTCTATTATTTCGGTGATTCAAATACGACTGTTAGTTTTACTGTTTTGATAACTTCACTGTATACAATTTACTACGTTTGCAAATATTATCTGTTTCATTTATCAACTAACTAAAATAATAATTTTTTAACACACCGGTTACGAGTCTAAATAAATGTAGTATCTCCGCAGACTGCCTGAACTTTTTCCAACTACGTTTTCTATACCCGACTTAAAACTACCCTCACCAAATATTTACAAAATACACTCTGATTGGTTTCACGTACCGCGAAATACAAATTTACCCAATCAACCCCGAGAATTCAACTGTTAAAAAAATGACGCTTTACTCCATTCGTCACCCCAACAGAGCGTGTGTAAATAGTGGGAAAGACGCGTTACTCGAATCTCTCTGTCTACGCTCTCTGTCTTACATAACGGTATTTTATTGTTGAAATCACTTAAAATTCACCAGCTTTCACCTATTTTTTGCTAGTTTCTAAGTATAATACATTTTTATGGTAGCCAGCCTTCTACGTGACTTTTTGTACTTTCTGGCCGTCTGGCAGGCGCCAACTCAAGCTTTTGTTCCTTTTGAACAAATACCGCTCTGGTATCTTTTAACTGCATTTACTTAACATCGTTTTTTTTTACAGACTTATATTTGATATCTATGATATATGAATTAATCCCCGTAAAATTGCATCGTATTCAATGTTAACGTTATAGTCTGTTATGTGGCTTCATATACTCCGTCTTATTGCAAAGATGGATTTTTGTCTTCAATCTTATTTCTTTCCATGATATTATTCATAAATTTTCTGAAAATTTTCCATGACTCACAGGCGTTTGTAATGGACTCAATCAATCACGACTATTCCGACATCTCCATCTTCAGCAGGCTGTCATAGCAAGCGTTTCAGAAGTTCGATCCAAGGACTAAACCCTGGGCCACCCCGGCCGTGACAGCCATCTACCGCTGTCCTTCCTGCGTTCCATAAAGCAGGGTTCTCTCCCTGACATAATCGTCCATTATCCGCAGCAAGTACCTCGTCAACACCTACCGTAGTTGAACGCATTTTTAACGTCCAGTGTCACCAGCAGCATAACACTCCAACGAGATAGTATCAACACTAATCGTCATTTTCATTATTAGATTAATTTTATTGTAAAAGAAATGAAGTTATGTTTAAACAAGTTTTTATAATGTCTGTAATTTACGTGTTAAAGTAAATGCGTCAAGTAAAATATTAATTCTTGTTATTAAAATTCTGGTTAATTATATTGTCTATTAAAATGGTATTTTCTATTGTTAGCATCACCTTTACTCACTTACAGACGCGGTAGTTGAATTCAGACGCCTTTTGTATGATACAAACAATGAACAATGGCCTGGACTCTATTTAGTTTAGCTGGACCGAATATGACTAATGGATATGCTGACATTCACACAGACGCGCGTGCGCCCACACACAAACACACACACGTACAGTATGTACCTCAGTGATCAAAGTATGATACATTTCAGTTATATTCCTTCGTGTATAACTTGTCCTGACTTCCGGACTTCCGCTACTAAATCTGTAAGTTCGGTTTACTTAAGCTCTCCCGAGGATATAAACAAAAAAAAATAAAAAATGAATAAAACTAGAAAAATAAGCTCACGACTAATTGTCACAAGGGAAAATCCTAAAGTCGCTGGTAAAATTTTATGGACCAAAATGCCAAACATGCATGTGTAGGCTTACTCTAGTGATTGAATCCAGAATTCGAGAGTAATTGGAATAGTCATATCATTGTTATTGTCTTCTGAGTACAATCAATATTTATTACAATACGAGTAATATAGTTTTCTTTAATTATCTCATATTACAATTTCTCGACAGTTTTCGTTTTTTTATTGAAAATCGATATCTTCTAATATAAAAAAAAATGCGTAAGTACGTAATTATTTAAAATCAAATGTTGAACAACAGCTATTAAACAAATATATATATGGTGTTATATACATTACTCACAATCGCCGAATTAGCCCATCGCCCGAATTGTTTAACTACAACGCGATGTGGGTAGGATTGCAGTGCTTCTTTCACGCGTACGCGTATTTATTTAGGCCATTGGGCGTAGGAAAACCTTCACAACACTTTGTGATTATTTACCCACTACTCGTTCTTAGTATTTTGCATATACCCATAACACATGGTTTTACGATTTATTTTGTTTTTAGATTTTTTTAAGATTGTTTATAAATGTGCTTCATCTTATAAGACTTTTGTTAGTAGAATGTTTTATTTTGTATCTTTCTAACATCTTTTAGGACAAACGTATGTCACAGAACCTTGCTTTGATCTTGATGTAATCATAGCTTCCTGTCACACAGTCACCTTTACTTCGGGAACATTACCAACTTCAGAAATTTATGAGGTGCTAACTGAAATTGATTCCTTTTCGGGCTTGCCATGTTTCATTGCAATTTGAATGTCAATGTGGCTCAACTCCTTCCATTATAACAGCAAGTACTTTGCGGGGAACTAGTCATCCGCGATCCACACTTGGAATAATTACCAAAATATTATCACTATCATAGACCGGTGGAATCTTATTCTGAGAGGTCTGAATAATTTTCTCCAATTGGTACAAAGGTGACACAAAGGGACTTGGTACGGAGGTACATGTTGAATGCAAGTATTCAACACATTCGAAGCAGGATGTTTCTTCGATATATTTCTCACTTCACATATGGCAAAATCTATATCCTTCCTCAATGTCCATAAGTAGTGAAATGTTTTGGTTATTAATTTCATTAATGTTCACGTGATCTACATTTTGAAACGTCATCTGTTTCTCCAGAATTCTGCATAATATGAGACAAACATTCTTCAAGCTCTTCTTCAGAGTTTATCTTTTAAGCTATAACAACTGGCAAGCAGGAATCAAGCAAACCGTTCTTGTCGAACACCGAACAGAGCTTCGTGAGGAGTCATCTTTATTCCAGAGTGGTAATTCCCAATTTTTCAGCTTTGAACAAATCGGCGTCCAGAAGCACGACTTGTTGAATTGCCGTTTTTTGTCCAAGCTATTAAACTCTCTGGGGAGTTTTGATTGGCTCGATCTATGGATCCTTTGGGTCTTGGGAGTACCGCGTTTTTCCGCGAACACTCTTGTTTCTATTCTATTTAGTAACTAAAGCTTCTATTACCTTAACGTATAAAATACGTAAAAATTTTAAAATAATTATCATTTTCCATTTACATTAAATTAACATAAAAACTCCAACATAATTAATACGAATATGTTATAAAAACATATTTATATAGTGTGCGTTACTACAAAATTCACGGCCATTGCCACTATGAAGTATGTTCGGAGGTCCAAGTATTTGGACAAAATGTGTCCAAAATAACATCTGCTACTTCACCCGATGTCTTCGTTTGCAATGGACTCAATACTAGGAACTTGGTCAGATGGTCTTGGATGTTTAGGATATATTTGTATTCTCCGTTTGGCTCAGTTTGCATGTCAGTAAGATCTACCTGTGTATAAATAATGATAATAATAATAATGATTCTAACATTTCTACACAAAAAATAATATTAATATAGTTGTAATAGACCTAAATACCAAAAAGTTAATACTCTAATGAATGGTATTGTTTAATGTGATCATATTGTTACAGTATGTTCGTTGAAATGAAAGACAATTACGTAACGCTCTTAAAACGTCAAGAATGTCGTTCTATACGTTTCTCGATTAACCCAGCGCGTGCAGCGTCTGTGCCAAGGTCTTTTACTGTCCTAGCCTCCGGATTGTTCGAGGCCTTGTAACAACGCATATTGTATCGGCACGCCGCCCGGAGGATGGATAGCTATTCTGGAACCTCTGCGACATACATATTAGCGGCAGCCGCCGTCTTACCAGTTAGTTTCACCTGGCGATATTGTACAGTGCGGTTCGAAGTTAATGTGGCGGTTTTGTAAAAAGTGTTAATTTTTGCGAACTTATATAAGGCACACTCATTGTTGTGTCTGGACAAATTTAAATCGAATTATTGTATAAGAATGTTTTGTTGATACGACTGCTCTTTGCGACTAATTAATGTTTGTAATTAGTGTCATTGGTATCAATTATTCTGCTTCCATTGAACAACATGACGATCGGTTTGAACACGTTGAAATGTGATGATTATTAGTTAGTATTGTAATCGTAATAAAAATTCAGTCAACGGAAACAACAAAGTGATAACTAACATTAAATGTAATAAAATATTAGATAGAATTATGTACTTACTTGACATCGTGAACTCAGCTCAGACATCATCATTGGTTTAACAACTGCTTTTCGTTTTGCCTTCTTCTTCAAAGCGTATGACTAACAAAGCTTTAAATACGCATTGATTACTTTCCTTGTTATGTTGCAGTATTTTATTTTTAACTCTTTTTCCTCATTGCTTTTTGTTTGCCTAATTTATGGTGGCCAGATTGTATGATGCCAAACATCTCCCCGATTCTGCAATGGCATTTTATTTCTGAGGTAAATTATTTAGTTACCCTGTACAACGTCTTCTTGTAACTAATATTAATAATTTCAAAGAGTTTAAGACGGCGCTAGTCTGTAGCTGATACTGACATTCCATTCCTTTTCTTATCTCTTGCCTCCTTCGTTTCTTGCACTATTTCATTGTATCGCTCATCGTTCATTGTAAGCGTTCTATCAGATTTGTCGCTCTTAACTTGGCGTTTTGTACATTCATGCTCTTTCCTCATCCTATTACTGACTTCCATCGCTGCTTGAAATCAACTGAGTGAAAAATTAATAAAGGATACAGGAGGAGACCGTCGACAGGTCGTGGCGTGTCTGTGCTGACTCAGCTGGTGTAAGCGAAATACTCAGAACGTAGTGGGTAAAACCACAATATTCACAACGCGTTCTGGGTATTTCGTACTGTCCACAAAGAAAATAAAATTTTTTTCGGCGATCGAGTAAACTGAAACACCCACAAAACGTTGTAAATATTTTCCTACTCCAAGTACCGAATTCCTTTGCGTAATGGGAATTTAAGCTTACCCACATCGGGTTGTGGTTAACAAAATCGGGCAATGGGCAAATTCAGCGATTGGGAGTAACACACACATTTTACGTACTAAGTAGGTAAATAGAAATGTATATTACTTTACCAATTAACAACTTTGAAAACATTTTCATTCATTTATGGTAATTTGAGTTTGTTCGTCTAATAACTTATTCTTAATTTAGTGTTTACACGCACGCACGCACATGCTTAAGTCTCTGCGCTCACGTGGACTTAACCTACATCTGCTGTACAGACCTACTAAAATAACTGCAAGCATGTTATCACTACGAGGAAAAGGAAACAATAATGGCTTCTAGAACAACGTCGCTCGAAAGTTAAAACAAAAAATAAATGATTTGCTGACTTTAGAAATGTAACTCGTCAGTGTGTCTTAGCATGATAATGAAGCAATGGTATTTTAAATTTTACTTTCTTCAATACGTGGCCAAAAAACAAATTTACTTCCAATATTTTTATATAACATATAACTTCAGAGTTTTATAAATTTTTCTTGTTGCAGCATAAGGAAGTAAAATATAAGTACGATTTAATAATATTTTAACAAGTTTTTATGTGTACGTGACAGTTGAGTTCCACAATATTCTATGTCGACAACCACGTTACGGCTGCATACTTTGAACGTGTTTCACAATACACGTAGCCTATCTTTACGTATATTATATCAATATTCTGTTTAAATCAATATATGCTTGTGCAATGTCATCTTATGCAAATGTATATTCTGTTTTAATATTCAATGGAAAAAACAATTTCGTATCTGTTGTTGTGTTTTACATAAACATCATTCATTGACTATTTACAATACAGTAAATATTTACACAGCACAGATTAACTACCGATTACAGGTTAAAGAATAACATAATACACGATACAACGTTTACATTATTTTTTTTATCTTGATACCTACTCTACGTAGCCTATGTAATCAATAATGAATAACATGTAATATTTGCTTAAGTAGAGTATTTCATGTGTAGGCAGTGCACTATGCGTATGAGTTACTAAATAAATTTGTATAAATAGGTAAATATATTTGTCGGATAACGTATCGACATGCCTAGCGATGAACGTACAGTAGTCTGTCATGCTTGAAACATAGTTCATGTAAGTTACCTAAGAGTACATTTCCATTGAATAATATTAATAACATGTACACACACACACACGCGCGCGCGCTTTTATGAATACGTATGTACATACACGCACATCCAAACTCTTCTCGGTGTTTCTTCTATCCTGAATAGTAATAGGAATTCTGTATTCTAACCATAGTGGGCTAGAGGGTTAGGGATAAAGCAGGCCTAGTTCGTCGACACGACTTGAAAACATGTCGTGGATACTGGAAAACTTCAGTTGGATAATGTGTTATAGTAGGTCAAACTTCCTAGGCGGTTTGACCTCCGACAGAAGCGGTAGCCTTAGTAATCGAAGTCATTATAACACGTTACCCATGATGGTTGGTTTACGAAGTAACGGTAGCTGCTAGGTCTATAGGTCTGTCTCTGGTTATCGGTGACAAAGCGGCCTCTATTTATGGCATAGACGAGGCTTTTCATGGAGCAGAGATTCTAAGTAACAGCGGCCCAGAGTGAGAGCTGTTAATTGGACTATCTGAAGGAATTGGAAGAAGAATTTATGGAGCGTCATACGATATTAAAGGTATGTAGAAGAGTAGAATAAAAAACGTCATAAATATTAAACCACAAAGAAACTCAGAACATAGGAGTAAAAGAAATGGTTAGAAAAATTAAAAAACTATAAAATATATTAAGATTTACATAAAAACATGGCATAACCGGAATATACGTCGTAAAAGATTGGACAACTGACTATACATGTAACTAGATGGAAAATGGTGTGAACAATCAAAGTTTATGGTCCTACTGCAAATCAAATAATAAAGTAAATGAGTAGAAATGGCTAAGACCGTGTATAGTGTATTAATTACACTTCCAAATATGCAGTAAATAAGGGACGCAACATCCTTAGAATAATTTCCTTAGCAAGGGGAAGAAACCCAACGAAACTGCACGAGAAGAGACAAGGGATGGACATCGGCCTATCTTGAGAAGAGTAAAAAGTCAATAGACAGTAGCAAAACCGATTGAGACCTGTCGCACAGTGCAGCCTGAATTCTTGGTTATGGAGACGATGGCCACCACCGGATGTGTGGGGGGGTCACGGTAGGAAATTTCTTTCTAGATTTAAACAAAGTTTGAAATGAAACCCTGAAAAATCAAAACACAAGTCTTCTTCAGAACACATTATAAATTTTGAAAATGGATTAACAAAATTATTATGTTTTTATTCACTTCGTATGATGTGTTGTAAAGATCGTAACCACACGTATATACGCGATTTCAGAAATACAAAACTTATTACGTAAATAACAAGTCTTCGGGTTTGTTAAGGAAGATAAAGTTACTCGAACGACGTCTGTGTATGTGTTTGTACTTACAGAACATCCATTATGTACTGTATCGGGTATCGTCGTCTCATCATTACTTGAAAGTTGTTAGTTCCACTAACAGGATCAAGTAAACAACTTAATAAATCACAACACAGTTTAATGTAAACATAAATAAATTTTCCTCTGATACATTCTCACACACATCGCAGCAAAGCAGATCTAATCACTAGGCGCCAACTTAGATATCAGTATCAACACAGGGAAACAACAGTATTGCCCAAAAGTGAACATTTATCACACACACACGCGCGCACCATTTCACATACATTACATACTTGTGTGTGTGTGCTTATGTATGTATACGTAGCTACGTCACCGACAGATCTTAACTCTTGTGTCCGTCATTCGATTAGTTATAAAAGATAACTGTATCCAACCCGTAGGAAGAATAGAAAAGCTGTGCTTACTAAATAACTGTAATTTCATTAGCTAAAAAATTTAAGTTTTTTGTTTTAAAATTTATTGAAATAGATACTTTCTTACTTTCTAAGATAAAATGTATACTGTTGTATACGCAGGTCTATGTCAAATATGTGTATATTGTGTGTGCGTGTTTGTGTATGTAATAAATTGTCATTTATAAATTAACATTGTAACTTATTTTTAACAAACAAAAATTACAAATGGATTAACTTCTTACACCTCTTTTGTATACTTTGTGTATTTTTCAACGAATGATACAAAATATTGTTCACTATAATATATGTAAAGTTGTAACTCTAAACGACAGATATGTGAATGTAAACGTACTAAATGGAAATCGGTTCCTGGCTTCAAAATAGATCGGTCTTCTCTCCTTGTTTCCCTGGTTGTCTTCATGTTGTCTGTCTATGTATGGTGCAAATGGATGATTATACTGGATCCTGCACTCCTTCCATTAGAGTACCCATGTATGCATATTGTAGCATGACAGATTATCCACTAAGTAATAATTCAAATATGATCATAATTATATTTAAATTAATTAACTCAAAAGAAATTTCGAAGGAAAATAAGTATATATCAAATGAAAATAAATAAATATCAAATGAAAATAATTAAATATCAAAGTGAACAACACCACCATAAAAGAAAAGTATAATTAAATAATAAAATGCAATGTGATAAAGTATCAAGGAAATTAAATCAAAAGAAACTCATATAAAATCAGGAGAATACCCAGGAAGGTTCGGAGCAGGTGATAAAGAAGATACCCCGAACCAACCCAAGAAGGAAGAGGTAGCTTAGGAGCAGGTGATAAAGAAGATACCCCGAACCAACCCAAGGAAGAGGTAGGTTAGGAGCAGGTAATAAAGAAGATACCCCGAACCAACCAAAGGACATAATGAAAAACTTACCTTGGAAAACCCAAGACAGAAAAAATGAAGAAAAAGAAGATGGAGGATGGGAGAACTACGAAGAATACCCATTAAAAACCTATTAATAAAAATAACAAACCCAAAACCAAATGTTAATGTCACCCAAGAAAGTATAACACCCCAAAACCTAATGTAAAATAATTATAAACAAAAGTGTTTAGTAGTAAATAGAAGTACACCAACTAAAGTTATTATGTAATAAGATAAACAAATCTTCACAGTCCCTTATAACTAAAAGTTTGTTCTTAGAATATTGTAGAACTCAAATATAAATCAGAACCAACAGTGTAAGTGTACCAGTGCAAGTGAATCCTATATAATAAACTTCAAGTAATGGTGTAACTTATATTTTAACTATGTACAATAAATAACTTTAAGTTTTATAATAAATACAGAAATGACATATCATGAAGTATTATTATGAAAAATGTCAAATGTTTCATAAAAGAGGCCACATCTTTTTATCAAAAAACATTCATAGAAATGCAAATGATAAAGAGAGCTGAGGGGAAATAATTACTGTGACAGGGGATTAAAAAATGTAATATACAATAAACAGAAAGGACTGTAATTAGATTAAGTTTAAAAGAAAAATTAACAATCAATGGCTAATTATGTTTATGTTCAGAGCCTATGAACTCCACATTTAAAAGTGATAATAGAGTATAGAAGTATAAATAATATAAGAATGTTTATTAAGTATAACTGTGTTCATACAGACTAAAGTGTTTCTGTATTATACTATACTAATTGTAAAATGATTGTTATGTAATTTTTTAGAAATAGTTAAAACCAAAATGTCTAATTTTAAAGACTGATAATTAATTTCAATATTGTTTTTATAGTATGAGCATGAATACCATGCTACATGTTCCAATAGTTGTATAAGGAAATTTTATTTAATATTAAGTTAATTTTAGAATGTCAGAGGGGGTATAGAGATAACATTATTTGAAAAACAGTGTATGTAAAAATATAAAATCTAGGCCACATAATAAATTCCAAATAACTTTATAATTGAGCAAGAAGGTTTAATAAACCAAGCAAACTAATGAGATTTATATAAGGTGAATCAATCACCCACTACTCTAACTGATACTATACATTAAAAGAATAATATCAAAAGATGTATTAAATAATTAAAAATTTTCAAAATTTAATACCTAACTATTTTAAAGGAGGAATAGTAAATTCATGAATTATAACTAAAAGGCAGATCAAATGTTAAATTTATAAGAAATTAAGAAAAGTGAAAGATTTATATCAATCTGAAATTTATTATAATCATATTTATAACACTTAAGATGGCTATTATATTGGACAAGAACAGGAAGCAGATTTGAGCCTGTATTTCCAAAATGAATGAAATATAGCAATTTTGACAAAAATCTTTATAAATATGGACTATGGCATATCAAATTAAACAGAAAGAGTTAAAGAAACCAATTATGTAATTACTAGTTCACGAAAGTAACCAACAAACAAAAAATATTCTGAATATAATGTATTTTGAAATCACATACAGAGGAAGCGATTTATATTTAAACAATCAATTTCTAATATTAACTTGGCAAGATATTTCAGAGACGAAGGAAGTAAAACAGTTCTTAATTAACATTCAACGTGAACGGTTGTTATGAGATAGCGCTAAGAACCTATATCGAGTATGTTTAATGGCGTATAAGGTTATGCATTGAAAAACGAGATTTACCGACATTGTGACATTAAATGTAAAATCAGTGAACAACACTACCACAAACAGTGAAAACAATCCTTAAGTAACCAAACACCAGTGAAATAAACCAATAAAACTGTTAAACATTAATAATTCACACTACAAACAAATTTTACGAATCTTCGTTAAACACAGACAACAGTGAACACTCCAATTACGAAACATTTTAAAGCCAGTGAACACGGAACACTTCACCAGAACACCTATAACCACACCATAGACATTATACAATATTACGGAGTTCATAAAGCAGTTGTGAAGGGAATTTTATTATCAGAATTTCCAACAACCATTTCTCGGTTTACATCAACTTGGACGAAAGCAGCCATTTTGAACTTCCCAGCATGCAAAGTGTCCACCAGCAAGAGTAATCGCCTCAGCATTGGTTTGAATAATTCCATATTATAAACATTATATATCATAAAATAACTTTGTCGTTTATTAATTATTAAGATTTATTTTGTTAATGTTATACTTTCTATGCTTGCCCCTTCTCTGACTATTATAACTGTAACCGTTAAAAGAACCTTTCATACAAAATAACAATATAATATAACCTGTATTACGAATCGATTATCCCTGAGAAAGAATCGAAAATTATATCAACTACGATTTTAAATCGATATTTTCAAACTATTGTCAATAAATCATAATTATTCAAGTTTCTGGTTTTTAAAATTATTTCACAAATAATATAAGAGGTTTCATAAACGACAGGACTAACCGGAAGGCGACCATTATTCAAAGAGAATAATATACTGGAGTATAGAAGAAAATCGCCAATCGATTATTGAAGAGAGACAATCTGATTAACTCCGGATTTAGTTATAGTTACCAGAAGTGCATAAATTGACTTAATTAGTTTACAGAATTTTATATTTTCAACAAAACCTAATTACAAGAATTATTTCATGAATACTTGAACATAAACAAACAAAATTTTTTTTTAAAATACATTTTTTTTAAAATGAAATGAAATTTTTTTTTTGTACAGTACACAGAATATTTATTTGTAACCAGCGTAAACACAGGTCTAGTTACAATATGCATGGTTTACAAATCTGCGAAGTACACCGAATAATTTCAAATATCACTTACTTTAATCGTTTCATTAACATTAACATTTATCGTGTTATGGCTTACACTAAAATCCGATGTTCTTAAGGCTACAGATAATCAGTGGCGTAGCTAGGCTTTTTGGCGCCCGGGGCAAGAAGATCGTCGGCCGCCTCGCCTTTACAATTAAAAGGAAACAAAAGAGAAAAAGTGAAGGCCCATCCAGCGAAAAAAGTACTTCACAAATGTGTCGATTTTTGTATGAAAGCATGTCCAGCAAACGTCTTAAGAATATTTGTTAAGTCAAAATTAAGAAATTACATATTATAATATTACCGGTATTTAGTTTGTATACATTTATTAAGTAACAAATGTAGTAACTATAAAAAATGTAGTAAAATAAAAAATTGTTATCATGAAAATGTTCTGATAAACATGCAAATTCCTTGTAGGTCTAAAGCGGATCGTCAAAACAACGTAAAGCAAAGTATAAGGTTAAACAAAAAACTACATTAAAAATAATAAATTTAATAACGTACCATTACAGGTTAATGGTTCCGTCTTCTATTATTAAACACTTAATATTTGTTTTTAATATTTAATAAATATTTAAAACGAGACATTTTAAAATGTAACTTTTGTGGTCTTGATTGATGCAAGGTCGGTTATTAAACCACTATAATCTAAAAACGAAGCAACATCGTTTTCAATTGAAAGTATCGCTGGATTTGATACCCTGTCTTGAGATATTGTTGATCGTAGGCACGATTTAATCAATTTTAGTGTACTAAACAATCTTTCACAAGAAGCCACAGACACTGGCAAACTAAGAAAAATTTTTCAAGCTGATGCTAGTGTTTCGTAGGCTTCTAATCCCATTAAAGAAATGTAGCCTATTTTACCAGGCCCTGAGGTGTAAAGTCCATTTGTTCTCCGTTAACTTTTGCCCTTTTTAGTAAAAGTATGACGTCTTTGAACAAAAGCAAAAGCCACTGAACAATTCTACACTGTTTAGGTCATGTGAATACAGTTTTGCCAGCACTGTGCACTTAATATTGGGAAAGCTGTTCCTTAAAATGTATATCCCCACCATTGACGTACTCCTCAAATTTACAGAGAAACACAAAGCGTTTTTTATGTTAGAGAAACGGCTTGAAATTCAACTGACTGTTTGTCCAAAATTTCTATTAGAGAACGTCGCATTTTGAATGGTTGGCGAAAGATACGGTATACACCCATATTTACGAGAGACTGAAACACAAATGAGATCTCATGACAGAGGCAAATTTAGCCAAGTAATTTTAGCAAAGCCAGATAGTTTCTGGGATTTGGATCGTTAGTAATTGACTCTAAGCGATGTGACAATATGTCCTCTCAGTACCAGAAATTTTTATGCAAGAGTTTGTACTGTGGCAATGACCCGTTCGAGGATTTCTTTCATGACTTAGCTGCTTTACTCGTTTGTTTCTAATGTAGGTCATCAATAAGTTCCCTCTGTTTAAAGAACATTCTAATTCCTTCCATTACAAAAACGCAGATCGATTAGGACTATTTCATGATCCCGAATACGGGGATTTAACTTTCGCAACGACGAAAACCCATTTTCACTATTGAAATTGCTTCTTTGATAACTTTTTTTTGGAAATAAAGTGCAACAAAATCAAAATAGAGATTTTTAGTTGGAGAAAAACACATCCAAGTGCGATTTACCTTATCACAATGAACCGTAATTACGATGCCTGAGTATAAAGAGACTAATATTGTTTATCACGCGAGGTTTATGACAACGGACAAGCTGGGTGGTTAAGCTTCTTTCATGAACGGAACACTCATGTAAAAGACACAAGTTGTTTGTAGTTTTATAAACTGAAAACAATTTTTTCAAGTCCATACTCATTTTGCCGCCCTCCTGGCTTTGCCGCGCGAGGCGGCTGCCCCCTTGCCCCCCCAAGCTACTCCTCTGCAGATAATCACTGTTTACCGCACAGTCTTACGTCCTATAACCTTATGTTTACCCGACAATTACTGTATTAAAGCTGCAAGAACACAATTTAACATTTTCGCTAACAGTGTTAGATTATGGTTATTCTCCATAGTTATACCGTCAGGAAGGAAACAACATGCAGCGTCGCGCTACGTCTAAGAAGAGGGCGGCAGAGGCCGAACAAGTAATCGATATGGGAGGTAAGGAGGCAACAACCGTAGAAAATGTGGAAACATTATTAACCCCGGTGGAACCTAAACAACCCGCACCACCAGAGGAACAACCTGAGAAACTCTCACAAACCGAGAACACAACAATACAAGAGATATTCAGGGTGATGATGGAAATGAGGGAAGAATTAAATAAAAAAATGGATTCTACTAAAGAAGAAAATAGTAAAGAAAGGAAGGAGGGCAAACAGACCTTGAAGGAAGATTTGAGCGAAATAATTAAGAGCATAGAATCCACGAAAGAAGGATTAAGAAAGGATATGAAAGAAACCAGTAAGAATTTGGAAGAGAAGATGGAGGAAAACAACAAGGAAAGGAAAAAGGTCAACCAATCCTTGAATAAGGAGATGGAAGATCTGAAGGAGGACAACCAGTCTTTGAAAGAAGAATTCAAATCAACTATGGAAGAATTGATTGACCAAATAGAAAATACTAACAAGAGAATTGAAGAAAACAGTAAGAAGATGGAAAGTGACAACCAACAATTGAAGAAAGAATTAAGGGAAAATAACAAGAAAATGGAAGAAAAGATGGGGGAGAGGTTGGAAGAATTGAGAGAGGATAACCAACTACTTAGAGAAGAATTAAGGGAAGTCAACCAGGAGAACATGAACAAGGTAGACGAGAGAATAGAATTGGCAAAGGAAGAGTTGAACAGGAAAATCAACGACAATAAGAAGGCTATAAATAAAAAATTGGAACAAGAGGCAATAATAGTAAACCAACAGATCAGGGAAGTTAACGAAAGGTGTCGCCAAACGGAGAATGAAGTACAGGAAGTCAGGGAAGAAATAAATACTGAAATTACCCAGATCAAAGAACACCAGAAGACTAAATGGGAAGAAAACCGAAAGGAAACACAGGAGGAAATAAGTAAGGTGCGAAACCAAGTCACAGAAAGGTGCGACGGGATGGAAGCGGTAATGACCAATATCACCGGGCAAGTGCGGCACAGCCAGGAAGAGATGGAGGTAATCCGAAACCGACCGACTAACTTCACTAATTTCCCCATGAATGATAGTCGGGAGTGGTTGAACTTCCGCCAATATAAACGAAAGCCCATGGAGTTCTTGGCCCGAATAGAGGAGTACATGGCCAAACATAGAGGCAACCGGGAGTTGTTAGACGAGTCATTTCGAGAAATGACCGATCATTGGTGAATGGCCAACCGTTCTGACATCGAAGATTACCAGCAGTTCAAAAGCTTGTTTAAGGCGAAATAGTGGTCTGAGACTACCCAAAATTTAATCAGTGACAATATCTGTCACGGACGTTACAAACAACAGGTGGGTAACTCAATGACGGCATACTTTCTCGGCAAAGTGTGTATGGCTAAACATTTGGAACCAGTCATACCAGAAGAATGCCTCATCAACAAGTTATCATATCACTATGATGAAGAGGTGATTCGAGCACGGAGAGGCAGCCAAATCAAAACCATAGAGGCCATGACGGAACTTCTCGAAAATTATGAGAACGAGGAGTATTACCGACAAAGCCGGAGGAGGAATGATCGGCCAGAACCCAGGAACTATCCGTATACCAACAACGGTAACAACAACAACAACAATGGATACCAGGGAAACCGAGCCAATCCACCAAATAATAACGCCAATAATAATAATAATAATAATAATAGCAATAACCAAGTTCAAGGTAGTCAAAATAATAACAGAACAAATAATGGTTATCAGGGTAATCGAAACCCATATTACCCAAACCCCAACGGTAATAGTCAGAGAAACCCCAACTATAATAATAATGAGCGTTATTATAATATTAATCGTGGAAATCCACCCAATAATAACAATAGCAATAATAGGTTTTCTAGACCGAGGGTAAACTTCATACGCGCTGAAGACGGTCGCCAACGTAGGTACTATAGGGTTGCCAGATTTCAGAGATGAGAAATAGGAACACTGCCAGATTTCAGAGATGAGAAATAGGAACAAATAGGAACACATGTATCGACAATCGACATTGAATTTATTGATTTTATTTACAGCACATTTTATGGAAATATACTATACTCAACACAATTAACATGAGTACTTTTCACTTGAGCGTGCAATTCTCAACACTTTTTCATTAGAAAGTACATTCTTATAGAAATCACTGCAAATTTCATCATAATTGAAGTAAGTATACAACTCATTTTTTATTAGATCAACTGAACATCTGTTTCGCTCATCCCTCCATTTAATGTTCATAATGGAGAAAACTCTCTCTGTAAATGCATTTGATGGAAATATACTCAAAACAAATTTAACTAAAACTAAAACATTGCACAGATTTGATGCACCAATCAGTTCAATAATGTACAACCATCTCTGTGGTATTGTCATATTAGTTAATTTTGCTTTCAACTGTTCATTTCCTTCCTCACAAAACAAATCAGAAACCCTAGTGATCTCTGAATACATACTATCTACACTAAAGTGATTAACAATACAAAGTGACTCTGCTAATTTTAAAAT
Organism: Magicicada septendecula; assembly: GCA_034769895.1. NCBI lineage: Eukaryota > Metazoa > Arthropoda > Insecta > Hemiptera > Cicadidae > Magicicada > Magicicada septendecula. The sequence goes on from CM068367.1 coordinate 951,941,444, forward strand.
ATTTTGAAACTCGGGTTTTTTTCAAGTGATATGCAGTCCATTAAGGACAAAATGTTGCCATCACCAAAATCAAACCACTTATTTAAATATTTCAGACACACTTCATATATATATCTACATTCTCCCAATTCTCTTTCCTTTTCACCTGGGAAAAGGTCCTCCAATTTATCTAACAACTGTTGCACCTTATAACCAAAAAACAGATCATTTATCCTATGCTCTAACTCTGTTTTTATTTTCTCCATCACACAAAATACTTCACAAATTGTCAGTTCGTTTTTTTCTAAGTTGAGTACACCCGTGGAAAAATTTTCAGTTAAATGCAGAGAAAACTGGAGATATAATTCCACTATTATAATTTGTTTTTCTGAACCAGTCACCCATCAAGTTCTTTTTAATGAAGTTGGGGCAATCATCTATACTAGCAAAGTACGATATAATTGCAGGAAGATTTTTCAGCAATCTTTCTATGGCAGGCTTTAGGCTTAACCACCTTGTAGGTACATGTCTTAACAAACTACTGTATTCCATATCAACAAATAGAAAGAAATCTTTCAATTGAGATACTCTTTTAGCTGAATTTGAGAAATAATTGAAAGTCTTAATTACTAACATTTCAATATCTATGGACATAGCATTCATACCAGATTTACAGCAATTATGGACTATATGTGCACAGCAGTTTGATTTTATTATACCAGGATTTTCCTTTTTTAAGTGAACATAAACAGAGTTTTTCTTCCCAAAGTTTGCATTCGTATTGTCCGCAGTAAAGCTTGAAACCTGGGACAAATTCAATTCGTGTTTTGGGATCCTGTCCAAGATTTGCTCAGACATTGCAGATGCAGATTCACGAGAGTCCTCATAAAAATCGAGAATTCTGTGGCACACACCTGCTTGCACATCAAAGTACCTTACACAAATAGGATAACACTTTTGATTTCCTTTGTTGGAAGCATCAAACCCCATACCAAAAAACTTGTTATCCTTTAACGTTTGAGTTAAATTATTCACGCTATTTGGCCCTAAAACACCCGTAACTAATGCCTCACATTTTGTTTTACCACATGTAATTTTATTTGCAATTGTCGAATCTGCGAATAACTGAGATGATATTTTCACATTGCAGTCAGTGCTGGCGTAGCTAAGGTGATGTTTAACCGTGTGATACACAAATGTAAGCTCAGAAGCAGTTATCTGAAACGAATAAAAGCACCTTAATAGCGCCTTTTCTTAAAAAAATCCTAAATAAACCTATTATTATCTTGAAAATTCTAAATGTTAAAATTGTCATGCACTTACATACCTTGTCTGATTCAACGGAGTCCACCTTGTAGAAACTTTTCATCAGCGTAGTTTGTACTGATGTTAAGGTTAAGCGTCTTTGTTTATGGCTTGCACTGTTAAAATGATGCCTAACATCGGTTACGCCACCGTGTGAAATGGAAAATCCCTCTCCAGCTTTTCCAACGCATAAAGTACACTTTGCTTTATATGCATTTCCTGAAACTGACCGCAGTTCTGAAAAATATTTTTCCCAAACCGGGCGATACACTTGCAGTCTTCTCTTCTGGTTTGTGCTGGTTTCAATACCTAGTTTTATTTTCGTGGGGTTTGTCTCACTCCCATCCATTTTGAACACACTACTAATACAAAAAGAATCACTTTCAAAACGTAAAATACACCCTGAACCGTCAGGCTGAACGATGGTTTGCGATAAAGTGAAAGAGTTGAGTAATGAATGAGTTGGTCATGCACGCGCTCCAAGCCTCCAACGAACGAGTGAAGCCACGTGCCTCGCTCAGCGGCATGCAACGCAGTTCTGATCTGATGTTACATCCATCTCACTTAACTGCCATCATAATCATCACATGCTCCGATGCTCGCCCTAGCGTGAACAACAAAAACTGCATCAACGTATAATTTGCCACTAGATTCAAAAATACAAGTCATTATGCTTCATGTTCAAAATCGGAACATTTGGCGTACGGTTAAAGATTCGCACCGTACGCGGAACAAAACGGGAAAATTCCGTATTGTTCCGGCTAAAACCGTACGTCTGGCAACCCTAAGGTACTACCATCAGCTACCATGAATATGAGGATCGGCGGAGGAGCCGAGAACGCGACGAACCAAGGTATAATCAGACTAGACGGAGTACAAGTCTAGACAATACGGAACGGCAGACAAACCGCGAACAACCGTTGGATCATCGCGCAGAGCGGCAGGGGCCCACTCCAGGTCTCCCGACGAATGCCTCAATGAGTGCGACAATTAATAATGATGATATCGAACATTTAAACGGGAGGAGGCAGTAAGAAATAACCTTGACCCATTACTGCTCCTAACGCCTGGGTATATAAATGAGTTGCCAAGATCAACTGACACTAATCGTATCACAATAATAAGGAGTAATTATTTAAAAAACCTTAGACACGAATTATTGGAGGAGGATGATACTAACCCCATCAATAATATAAATAATGATATAATACATATCGATGCGGAGGTAGAAGGAGTCCCCGCAAGGATAATGATCGATACTGGTTCCAATGTATCAATAATTAGTACGACAGAGTTGGAGAGAATACAACGGGAATGCGGAAGAATATTACCGACATTGCCGTTGAATAATATTATTTTATTGGGTGCTACCGGCCGCCAAAACAAGACGATTAAAAGACAAGTTTCAGCCAATGTGATTAGCTGTGGTATAGCGATTGACATGGAATTCTTAGTGGCAAACGGGCTGCCGTTTAACATGTTAGTGGGGTGCGATGTGCTCAGACGGAACTCCGCCATAATTGATTTACGAACGGAGAAATTATCACTTTTTACGAACGGACAAACTTGGACGGCTGACTTGGTTGGTAGCGATACAGTAATTCCTAGCGATATCCACCAACAAATCCGCGAAATCAATTATATAACCAACACTCCTATGATTGAGCGGATTATAGACGATAACGCTAATGAGGATTTATGGTCCCAAAAGATCCAGGAAATTAGGGATTTCCGGGGCGGTATTACAAGGGAAAGGTTGCAAAAACACCAAGCGGACAAATTAATAAAAATATATGAACAATAACGATCGGTATTTTCTGACGAGCCCGGTAAAGTAAAAAACTTCCAGTGTACTCTACAATTTTCGAGACACAGTGGACTTTAACCGGAAGTCATACCCCATCGCGCAATCACGAAAGGAAGCTGTAAGAGCTGAAATAACTAAGATGATTAACCGTGACATAATAGAGAGTAGCCAATCCCCATACACCAGACCTATTATGGCTATTCCTAAGAAGAACGGACAAGTCCGTCTATGCCTAGATGCGCGAGAAATCAATAAGATGATAATTAATGTCAGGATTTCGCCCGGTGAGATAGAAGAGATTTTAAAACGTTTCCACGGTACCAAGTACTTTAGTACCTGGGACACGGTGTGCGGCTACTGGCAGGTGGAATGCACCCACAGAGTCACCAGTATCTGGCATTCATATTCGAAGGGCGTAACTACTAGTTTAAGAGATTGCCCTTCGGGCTCGTGAATTCGGTCGCAGTCTTTGTACACTGCATGGACCAGATACTTGGCCAGGAAGCCCTACAATTCACCACCGTGTACGTAGGTGATTTGCTTGTATCCTCAGAAACTTGGGAGGAACACTGCTACCGTGTGGAAAATGTGCTGAAGAAATTGGCTGCGAATAACATCACGCTCAAGCTAGAAAAATCTCAAATTATTGCCAAGGAAATTCAGTTCTTGGGCTTTATATTAAATGATCAAGGAATCTCACCGTCGGCTGAAAAATTAGAAGCGATTCAGAAATTTCCGTTAATTAACAATTATCATCTTGTTATTATAGATTTGTTATAGTTACTTATGACTATTAGGCCGACATACATATATGCGTTTTGTGTTTTTACAATCTGACCGATATTTTCTGTGTTATGTTTGTTATCTATGTGTGTGTATTAAGTTAATTTTCATAATACGGTTTTAGCTGCCTTATGTTGAAGTTTCCCCGGATTCGTCCTGGTTGTCGAGCGTCTTCCAGTTGGTATGTGGCCGTTCCTAACTCTTTAACAATTTTATAGGGTCCTTCAAACATGTTGCAGAATTTACCTATCACTTTCTTATATAAGTCCAATATCGGTTATGTGCGCAATAATACCTGATTCCCTATCTGAAACATTGTGATTTTGTTTGATGCATTTATCTGGTCTGTCCGCTTCTTTCCTTTCTCCTTTATTCTCAGACAAATGTTTTGGTAGTTGATCGGCTGACTTTCCGGTATCATCTCCCGGTCGATATATCTGGTCCAATCACGTTCCGGCTTTCTTCCCCATTGGGCTTCGTATGGAGTGGTTTCGATGGTCTCATGAAATGTTTGGTTAATGCAAGACTCCACCAGTTTTAGATATGTTGCCCACTTTGAGTGTTTTTCAGATGTGAGTGCTCTGAACATGTTGCCCAATTGTCTGTTAACTCGTTCTGCTAAGTTGGTGCAGGGTTTGCGGATAGCAGTATGTCCATCGCTGACTCGTGAACTGGGTCCCGTTATCAGTTAATATTGCTGCTGGTTTTCCGATCTCTTCGCAATAAAGTTTAATCTTGTTGATGGTGACGGTTGTAGTAGCTTTTCGTAACTTATATAATTTTACAAACTTGGTGAAATTATCTACCATAATTAGCATATATTTGACTCCGCCTGTAGATGTTGGTAACGGACCATAATAATCAATACTAACTAATTCTCCTTTGGTTTTGGGTATGACGGGTTGGGTTTCTCCCATCATCCTCTTAAAATAATCTTTACATTTTTGGCAGGTTTTACATGTTTTAACGATCTGTTGTGTGATTTTGTTGACGGAATTTCCCGTAAAGTATTCTTTAAATAGCTAGTATGTTCGTCGGTTCCCCACGTGGCTATAGGCATGGTGCAGCTCATAAATCATAGCTCGGTTCAGGTCCTCTGTCAACATAAGCTTCCACGCTCCCTTTTCCTTTCTGTAGCGTTTATTGTTGTGCCAAGCGTATTTGTCGGCGAGTTTGTGGTCCTTACTTGCTTGCAGGGTGTCAATGATTTTTTTTAACTTCGTGTCTGCTAGTTGGTACCGTTTTATGTTCTTCAATTTCTCCTTTGCCTCTTTGCTGATCGGATGGTTATATGGCTAATTCTAATTCTTCTGTGTGCTCTATGTCCTCGGGGTGTCTGCTAAGGATATCTGCAACGACGTTGTCTCGCCCTTTACAATGAATTATATCAAAATCGTATTCTTATATCGCAAGACTCCATCGAGTAATACGTGAATTATTCAAATGGCATTTTTTAATGAAAATTAGGGCCTTATTATCTGTAATTATGGTTAAAGGTTTTCCCAATACATAAGTCCGAAACTTCTGCAGACAATGCACTACACTTAACAGCTCTAATTCTGTAGTAAAATAATTCAGCTCGGCGCCTCGTAACACACGACTGGTGAACGCGACTACGCCGATTTTATTATTGTTGCCCAGTTGGTACAGTTGTCCTCCCAGTGCGTAGCGACTTGCGTCCGTTTCCAGGTAGAACCGCCTGTTTGGGTCCTGATGTTTAAGAATGACCGTTTCAATAAACAATTCCTTAACTCTCTCGAAGTGTTGGTCTATCTCCTTGGTCCATTTGAATGTGGAATTCTTCTTTAACAAATTAAACAGTGGTTGCGTGGCTTCGGCATACTTATTCGTAAATCTATTGTAAAAATTAGTTAGTCCTAAAAACCCCTTGAGTTTTTTCTGGTTCTTGGGTCTTCGGAATTCCTGAATTGCCATCCTTTTATCTGGTGCAGCTGAAATACCTTGCGTTGTCAGACAATACCCTAGATAATTAATCTCCTTACGGAATAATTGTGATTTATTAAAATTTACTGTTAGGTTTGCTTGCTTTAAGTCACCAAATAATAGCTTTCAATTCTGTAAGTGTTCTTCTACGCTGTTCGAAATACACAAACAATCATCCACATATAAGATGGTAAAACTCTTTACTTCGTCAGATAGTACTCAATCCAATCCGCGGGTCAGGCTAGCGAGACTATTTTTTAGGCCAAATGGCGTCACGGTATATCGATAACACTTATCCTCATAAAGTAACCCGGTGTAATCTCGACACTTCTGGTGCAACGAAGTCTGCCAAAAGGAACTCCGAGGATCAAAGGTTGACATTACCTTGATATTCCCACATTTGGTTAACACCTCGTTGATAGGAATGTACTTCAGAATCAGGAATTGTTACCGAATTAAATTTACGAGCGTCCAAACATAATCTCACCGTCTGGTCCTTTTTTATTACTGTAACCATCGGGTTAATATATGAACTTTGTGCTCTTCCGATGACGCCATGCGCTTCCATCTTCTTAATCTCCGCTCTTACCGCATCTTGATATTTCATCGGGACTGGCCAACCCTTCTGTCAATACGGTGTCCGGTCAGTTACCTCGAATCTGTGGTGATATGCTGTAATTCTTCCTGGTGTATCCCGAAAGACGATCTTGTTATCCTCCAATATTCTTCGTAGCTCACTCCTTTCTTCCTCTGTTATCTCTTCGATGTCCTTGCACTTTTTTATTAATTGATTCTTCAATACCTTCCTCTGCTGCTGAGAGTTCCACCTGTAAGATTTCTGCTGTAGACGCTTCTTCATAGGTATGACCTCCCTGAATTCTTATCTGTTTGTTACTCAGGTCAATCACACATCCACTCTCCGCTAACAGTTCAGCACCCAATATGCACTCTCTGATCAGTTCAGGTACAACTATGAAAACGCTGTCAAATTTTAACTCTCCAATTTGAACGGTCAACAACACCTGTTGTGTGATTCTTTTTGATTTGTTGCCCGTCGCTCCCTTGATTACGGTGTTGGACAGCTTTATAATTTCTGTCCTGCCTAATTCCTTTTTATTATTGTTGAACCAGCGTTCGGAGATAGCATTAACTTGGCTCCCCGTGTCTACCAATGCATAGTCGGCACGCCGTTCAACATAATCCGGATTTCTGCACATTTGTTGTTTCTTAAATTTACATCTATATTATCAGCTACCATTAATTCATCCCTTAAATCTAAAAATATAGTGCTCATGTACTTAGTACTACCTCTTAGATCTAACTCGTATTTACAAATCTTGTTTAGTTTTTTGGCAGTGTGACAACAGTTTTATTATTACTGGTTCCGCTTGTCGACGGGATAGCAGTTGTCTCTGTCTTAAACTGGTTTTGGCGCTTGGGGTACCTTGCGTATTGCTGGCGACACTCACTATCTTCTTCTTTGTTTGGTCCGTGTTCAAAAGTCTTTTCTCTCTCTTCCTCCGCACGTGGCCATGTTTGTGTTCCCTTCAAACATCAAAGTGTCCCCCGTTCGTTGACCTAGAGTCATTCCGTATACTCATGAATTCCAACAGTACTTGCTCGAATTCACTTATCGTACTTACGCCACGGGTAATAATACCAACCTCCATTTCATGTGGATAGTGCCTTGCAATTTTTCTATCCGATTAGGGAGGAATCAGTTGTCGGTGCTCCAGTAGTTTTTTTTCCAAATATTGAATCACACTCGTTCCGTTTTCTGGGTGGTACTTTCCGAACTCCAGTTGATCTCTCACGCGTTCTTGGATAACGACGTTCCAATACTTGTTGATAAAGGCTTCTGTGAATCCCACGAAGGTGTGTATACTGTCCTTCACCAACCTCCACCAGATTGCGGCCTCTCCTTCGAGATGTCTTGCTATCCATGTGATATTACTGATATCTTGATAATAGATTCAGTTAGATTAGTATTCTTGGTAGATTTCAGTTAATTCTTTGATGAACTCCATAGGAAAATCGCTGGTCCCATTATATTTTATTTCTTTGATTTGTTCATAAGTAATGCTTCGGGTTATTGGTGAAGCGTTCACTAATGCTATTTTTGTTCGAACGTCACTTTGTATCTGCTGTAATTTAAGGTTAGTTTCGTCCGAATTACTATCGATTTTTGTTTCTAATTCTTTTAATTTCTCGACTTCTAATTTATGTGCCGCGAAACTCTCGTCACAACTCTTACTATTCGCAATTAATTTCTTGTTAATTAGCTTCATAGCATTGCTATGCTTTTCATCGCTTTCTTTAATTTGTTTTTCCGTATCGTTAAACCTATTGTTAATTCCAGCATTAATACTATCAATTTCATCCCTAATAATAATATTAGTCTCTAATCTAAATTGTTTGAGAACTTCTTGGTTTTCTCTTTTGAAGTCGTTAAGTTGTGCGGCTACCTCGTCTTCTAGTATTTGACTTTGTTGCGTAATCTGTAGTGCTAGCTGTTGTATCTGTTGTGCCTGTTGTAACGACTGCTCTTGGATCTGTTTTGTCACCTGTTCTTGGATTTGTTTTAATGTTTGTGCCTGCTGTAACGATTGTTCTTGCATTTGGCTTGATATTTGTTGTAATATTGCACTTATATCGATTTCTTTGGGTGTCTCTGGTACTGTCTGTTGTGTCGGTCCCCCTCTAATCTCTTTCAGTGTTTCTGGTGTTATCCGTTGTGTTTCTGTTTCTCTGTTGTCTTGTCCCCGCGTCCCTGAATCTTGATTCTCCATGGTAATTTGTGCAAGTGTCTTAGGATCTTCTAACTGGTTGTTAACATCAAATTCCATTTCGCTATTGTGAGTTGTTGCTGTTTCTGTGTTCATGTTGTTTAACTTGTTTGTGTTGTGGTGTATGTGCTTGTTTCGCCTACTTCTACTTCGTGTAATCATACAATGTTTCACTTATCTAATCTATATTCCTTACTCTACACTTTTCTTATTTTTTTTATTCTATTCGTAACTCAACACAGTTTGCCAAGCTAAATTAAGCCTTACGAGTGGGCGCCAAATACTACACCTCGCAAAGCAAGACCAAGTGATGAATATTCCTTAATATTAAGTTGTACGTTGTAGTTCCAAATACTACAACTATTCTCTCAAAGCAAGGGTTACTTCTGAATATTAAATAACATCAATATGATAACTACTGACTTTATGTTATAAGTTATCTTATATTTTACTTATTCAATCTTTAGGGTAATTGATCTAGTTAGATATGTCTAAGTGTTGATATTCAACTATTGAACCTAGCTCTTACTTTGGCGTAGCGACTCTTATAATTGATCTCACGGTGTAATAATTAATAAACATGTGACAAATTGTACGTTTAATACTCTTCTTGAATTTAAAGATTACATTACTAATATCAATGTTCAATTTCTTATGATTATTCACTTTTTTATTGTGGATTATTTTTAACTGTTTGAGTTACCAAAAGAATTGAACATTAATTACAATAATAAAATGAATTTTCATATAATTTTTACTTGTTTGTTGAATTCCGTATTTACGGTGCGGAGTGTCTCCTCAAACGTCGTCGGTCCTGTGATTCTACGGTCCACTGCTGCTAGGTATATCCCCGTCAGTCGCACTTGTTCATTCTTTAACTTTATATACACTAGTTTCACATGCACCAGACACAATTCACCTTTTATGATTTAGTGAGAATACAACGGCGACGTGTTACACAATATTTTTTTACACATAGTATATACGTTATTGGATATAAGTGCTTCCAACACGGACACGATAGGCTGATACCGTCGGATTAATTAGTCCACGACAAGTTCCGCTATACAATTTCTATAATACTTTCATGAATTTATATTATTTCGGTGATTCAAATACGACCGTTAGTTTTACTGTTTTCATAACTTCACTGTATACAATTTACTACGTTTGCAAATATTATCTGTTTCATTTATCAACTAACTAAAATAATAATTCCCTAACACACCGGTTACGAGTCTAAATAAATATAGTATCTCCGCAGACTGCCTGAACTTTTTCCAACTACGTTTTCTATACCCGACTTAAAACTACCCTCACCAAATATTTACAAAATACACTCTGATTGGTTTCACGTACCGCGAAATACAAATTTACCCAATCTACCCCGAGAATTCAACCGCTAAAAAAATGACGCTTTACTCCATTCGTCACCCCAACAGAGCGTGTGTAAATAGTGGGAAAGACGCGTTACTCGAATCTCTCTGTCTACGCTCTCTGTCTTACATAACGGTATTTTATTGTTGAAATCACTTAAAATTCACCAGCTTTCACCTATTTTTTGCTAGTTTTTAAGTATAACACATTTTTATGATAGCCAGCCTTCTACGTGACTTTTTGTACTTTCTGGCCGTCTGGCAGGCGCCAACTCAAGCTTTTGTTCCTTTTGAACAAATACCGCTCTGGTATCTTTTAACTGCATTTACTTAACATCGTTTTTTTACAGATTTATATTTGATGTCTATGATATATGAATTAATCCCCGTAAAATTGCATCGTATTCAATGTTAACGTTATAGTCTGTTATGTGGCTTCATATACTCCGTCCTATTGCAAAGATGGATTTTTGTCTTCAATCTTATTTCTTTCCATGATATTATTCATAAATTTTCCATGACTCACAGGCGTTTGTAATGGACTTAATCAATCACGACTATTCCGACATCTCCATCTTCAGCAGGCTGTCATAGCAAGCGTTTCAGAAGTTCGATCCAAGGACTAAACCCTGGGCCACCCCGGCCGTGACAGCCATCTACCGCTGTCCTTCCTGCGTTCCATAAAGCAGGGTTCTCTCCCTGAGATAATCGTCCATTATCCGCAGCAGGTACCTCGTCAACGCCTTCCGTAGTTGAAAGCATTTTTAACGTCCAGTGTCACCAGCAGCATAACACTTCCAGAGAAATGATTTTGGTACTCCGCCCTTCTGACAACCTCCCACACTTCCTGTGTCGTGTCCACCGTCGATCTCCCCAGGCTGAAACTGAAATGCTTCTCACGGATATCTCCTGCAGTTCTGATCGCTGTTACCAATCGTGTCCTGATGAGTTTCTGCAGTAACTTCCCAACCGTGTCCAACATACAAAGGCGATACGACGACAGGAGCTGTGGGTTAATATCTGTCTTGCTGACCAGCACCAGGCGTGCTGTTTTCCAACGAGATAGTATCAACACTAATCGTCATTTTCATTATTAGATTAATTTTATTGTAAAAGAAATGAAGTTATGTTTAAACAAGTTTTTATAATGTCTGTAATTTACGTGTTAAAGTAAATGCGTCAAGTAAAATATTAATTCTTGTTATTAAAATTCTGGTTAATTATATTGTCTATTAAAATGGTATTTTCTATTGTTAGCATCACCTTTACTCACTTACAGACGCGGTAGTTGAATTCAGACGCCTTTTGTATGATACAAACAATGAACAATGGCCTGGACTCTATTTAGTTTAGCTGGACCGAATATGACTAATGGATATGCTGACATTCACACAGACGCGCGTGCGCCCACACACAAACACACACACGTACAGTATGTACCTCAGTGATCAAAGTATGATACATTTCAGTTATATTCCTTCGTGTATAACTTGTCCTGACTTCCGGACTTCCGCTACTAAATCTGTAAGTTCGGTTTACTTAAGCTCTCCCGAGGATATAAAAAAAAAAAAAATAATAAAAAAATAAATAAAACTAGAAAAATAAGCTCACGACTAATTGTCACAAGGGAAAATCCTAAAGTCGCTGGTAAAATTTTATGGACCAAAATGCCAAACATGCATGTGTAGGCTTACTCTAGTGATTGAATCCAGAATTCGAGAGTAATTGGAATAGTCATATCATTGTTATTGTCTTCTGAGTACAATCAATATTTATTACAATACGAGTAATATAGTTTTCTTTAATTATCTCATATTACAATTTCTCGACAGTTTTCGTTTTTTTATTGAAAATCGATATCTTCTAATATAAAAAAAATGCGTAAGTACGTAATTATTTAAAATCAAATGTTGAACAACAGCTATTAAACAAATATATATATGGTGTTATATACATTACTCACAATCGCCGAATTAGCCCATCGCCCGAATTTTTTAACTACAACGCGATGTGGGTAGGATTGCAGTGCTTCTTTCACGCGTACGCGTATTTATTTAGGCCATTGGGCGTAGGAAAACCTTCACAACACTTTGTGATTATTTACCCACTACTCGTTCTTAGTATTTTGCATATACCCATAACACATGGTTTTACGATTTATTTTGTTTTTAGATTTTTTTAAGATTGTTTATAAATGTGCTTCATCTTATAAGACTTTTGTTAGTACAATGTTTTATTTTGTATCTTTCTAACATCTTTTAGGACAAACGTATGTCACAGAACCTTGCTTTGATCTTGATGTAATCAAAGCTTCCTGTCACACAGTCACCTTTACTTCGGGAACATTACCAACTTCAGAAATTTATGAGGTGCTAACTGAAATTGATTCCTTTTCGGGCTTGCCATGTTTCATTGCAATTTGAATGTCAATGTGGCTCAACTCCTTCCATTATAACAGCAAGTACTTTGCGGGGAACTAGTCATCCGCGATCCACACTTGGAATATTTACCAAAATATTATCACTATCATAGACCGGTGGAATCTTATTCTGAGATGTCTGAATAATTTTCTCCAATTGGTACAAAGGTGACACAAAGGGACTTGGTACGGAGGTACATGTTGAATGCAAGTATTCAACACATTCGAAGCAGGATGTTTCTTCGACATATTTCTCACTTCACATATGGCAAAATCTATAGCCTTCCTCAATGTCCATAAGTAGTGAAATGTTTTGGTTATTAATTTCATTAATGTTCACGTGATCTACATTTTGAAACGTCATCTGTTTCTCCAGAATTCTGCATAATATGAGACAAACATTCTTCAAGCTCTTCTTCAGAGTTTATCTTTTAAGCTATAACAACTGGCAAGCAGGAATCAAGCAAACCGTTCTTGTCGAACACCGAACAGAGCTTCGTGAGGAGTCATCTTTATTCCAGAGTGGTAATTCCCAATTTTTCAGCTTTGAACAAATCGGCGTCCAGAAGCCCGACTTATTGAATTGCTGTGTTTTGTCCAAGCTATTAAACTCTCTGGGGAGTTTTGATTGGCTCGATCTATGGATCCTTTGGGTCTTGGGAGTACCGCGTTTTTTACGCGAACACTCTTGTTTCCATTCTATTTAGTAACTAAAGCTTCTATTACCTTAACGTATAAAATACGTAAAAATTTTAAAATAATTATCATTTTCCATTTACATTAAATTAACATAAAAACTCCAACATAATTAATACGAATATGTTATAAAAACATATTTATATAGTGTGCGTTACTACAAAATTCACGGCCATATGAAGTATGTTCGGAGGTCCAAGTATTTGGACAAAATGTGTCCAAAATAACATCTGCTACTTCACCCGATGTCTTCGTTTTCAATGGACTCAATACTAGGAACTTGGTCAGATGGTCTTGGATGTTTAGGATATATTTGTATTCTCCGTTTGGCTCAGTTTGCATGTCAGTAAGATCTACCTGTGTATAAATAATGATAATAATAATAATGATTCTAACATTTTTACACAAAAAATAATATTAACATAGTTCTAATAGACCTACATACCAAAAAGTTAATACTCTAATGAATGGTATTGTTTAATGTGATCACATTGTTACAGTATGTTCGTTGAAATGAAAGACAATTACGTAACGCTCTTAAAACGTCAAGAATGTCGTTCTATACGTTTCTCGATTAACCCAGCGCGTGCAGCGTCTGTGCCAAGGTCTTTTACTGTCCTAGCCTCCGGATTGTTCGAGGTCTTGTAACAACGCATATTGTATCGGCACGCCGCCCGGAGGATGGATAGCTATTCTGGAACCTCTGCGACATACATATTAGCGGCAGCCGCCGTCTTAGCAGTTAGTTTCACCTGGCGATATTGTACAGTGCGGTTCGAAGTTAATGTAGCGGTTTTGTAAAAAGTGTTAATTTTTGCGAACTTATATAAGGCACACTCATTGTTGTGTCTGGACAAATTTAAATCGAATTATTGTATAAGAATGTTTTGTTGATACAACTGCTCTTTGCGACTAATTAAAGTTTGTAATTAGTGTCATTGGTGTCAATTATTCTGCTTCCATTGAACAACATGACGATCGGTTTGAACACGTTGAAATGTGATGATTATTAGTTAGTATTGTAATCGTAATAAAAATTCAGTCAACGGAAACAACAAAGTGATAACTAACATTAAATGTAATAAAATATTAGATAGAATTATGTACTTACTTGACATCGTGAACTCAGCTCAGACATCATCATTGGTTTAACAACTGCTTTTCGTTTTGCCTTCTTCTTCAAAGCGTATGACTAACAAAGCTTTAAATACGCATTGATTACTTTCCTTGTTATGTTGCAGTATTTTATTTTTAACTCTTTTTCCTCATTGCTTTTTGTTTGCCTAATTTATGGTGGCCAGATTGTATGATGCCAAACATGTCCCCGATTCTGCAATGGCATTTTATTTCTGAGGTAAATTATTTAGTTACCCTGTACAACGTCTTCTTGTAACTAATATTAATAATTTCAAAGAGTTTAAGACGGCGCTAGTCTGTAGCTGATACTGACATTCCATTCCTTTTCTTATCTCTTGCCTCCTTCGTTTCCTGCACTATTTCATTGTATCGCTCATCGTTCATTGTAAGCGTTCTATCAGATTTGTCGCTCTTAACTTGGCGTTTTGTACATTCATGCTCTTTCCTCATCCTATTACTGACTTCCATCGCTGCTTGAAATCAACTGAGTGAAAAATTAATAAAGGATACAGGAGGAGACCGTCGACAGGTCGTGGCGTGTCTGTGCTGACTCAGCTGGTGTAAGCGAAATACTCAGAACGTAGTGGGTAAAACCACAATATTCACAACGCGTTCTGGGTATTTCGTATTGTCCACAAAGAAAATAAAATTTTTTTCGGCGATCGAGTAAACTGAAACACCCACAAAACGTTGTAAATATTTTCCTACTCCAAGTACCGAATTCCTTTGCGTAATGGGAATTTAAGCTTACCCACATCGGGTTGTGGTTAACAAAATCGGGCAATGGGCAAATTCGGCGATTGGGAGTAACACACACATTTTACGTACTAAGTAGGTAAATAGAAATGTATATTACTTTACCAATTAACAACTTTGAAAACATTTTCATTCATTTATGGTAATTTGAGTTCGTTCGTCTAATAACTTATTCTTAATTTAGTGTTTACACGCACGCACGCACATGCTTAAGTCTCTGCGCTCACGTGGACTTAACCTACATCTGCTGTACAGACCTACTAAAATAACTGCAAGCATGTTATCACTACGAGGAAAAGGAAACAATAACGGCTTTTAGAACAACGTCGCTCGAAAGTTAAAACAAAAAATAAATGATTTGCTGACTTTAGAAATGTAACTCGTCAGTGTGTCTTAGCATGATAATGAAGCAATGGTATTTTAAATTTTACTTTCTTCAATACGTGGCCAAAAAACAAATTTACTTCCAATATTTTTATATAACATATAACTTCAGAGTTTTATAAATTTTTCTTGTTGCAGCATAAGGAAGTAAAATATAAGTACGATTTAATAATATTTTAACAAGTTTTTATGTGTACGTGACAGTTGAGTTCCACAATATTCTATGTCGACAACCACGTTACGGCTGCATACTTTGAACGTGTTTCACAATACACGTAGCCTATCTTTACGTATATTATATCAATATTCTGTTTAAATCAATATATGCTTGTGCAATGTCATCTTATGCAAATGTATATTCTGTTTTAATATTCAATGGAAAAAACAATTTCGTATCTGTTGTTGTGTTTTACATAAACATCATTCATTGACTATTTACAATACAGTAAATATTTACACAGCACAGATTAACTACCGAGTACAGGTTAAAGAATAACATAATACACGATACAATGTTTACATTATTTTTTTTATCTTGAAACCTACTCTACGTAGCCTATGTAATCAATAATGAATAACATGTAATATTTGCTTAAGTAGAGTATTTCATGTGTAGGCAGTGCACTATGCGTATGAGTTACTAAATAAATTTGTATAAATAGGTAAATATATTTGTCGGATAACGTATCGACATGCCTAGCGATGAACGTACAGTAGTCTGTCATGCTTGAAACATAGTTCATATAAGTTACCTAACAGTACATTTCCATTGAATAATATTAATATCATGTACACACACACACACACGCGCGCGCTTTTATGAATACGTATGTACATACACGCACATCCAAACTCTTCTCGGTGTTTCTTCTATCCTGAATAGTAATAGGAATTCTGTATTCTAACCATAGTGGGCTAGAGGGTTAGGGATAAAGCAGGCCTAGTTCGTCGACACGACTTGTAAACATGTCGTGGATACTGGAAAACTTCAGTTGGATAATGTGTTATAGTAGGTCAAACTTCCTAGGCGGTTTGACCTCCGACAGAAGCGGTAGCCTTAGTAATCGAAGTCATTATAACACGTTACCCATGATGGTTGGTTTAGGAAGTAACGGTAGCTGCTAGGTCTATAGGTCTGTCTCTGGTTATCGGTGACAAAGCGGCCTCTATTTATGGCATAGACGAGGCTTTTCATGGAGCAGAGATTCTAAGTAACAGCGGCCCAGAGTGAGAGCTGTTAATTGGACTATCTGAAGGAATTGGAAGAAGAATTTATGGAGCGTCATACGATATTAAAGGTATGTAGAAGAGTAGAATAAAAAACGTCATAAATATTAAACCACAAAGAAACTCAGAACATAGGAGTAAAAGAAATGGTTAGAAAAATTAAAAAACTATAAAATATATTAAGATTTACATAAAAACATGGCATAACCGGAATATACGTCGTAAAAGATTGGACAACTGACTATACATGTAACTAGATGGAAAATGGTGTGAACAATCAAAGTTTATGGTCCTACTGCAAATCAAATAATAAAGTAAATGAGTAGAAATGGCTAAGACCGTGTATAGTGTATTAATTACACTTCCAAATATGCAGTAAATAAGGGACGCAACATCCTTAGAATAATTTCCTTAGCAAGGGGAAGAAACCCAACGAAACTGCACGAGAAGAGACAAGGGATGGACATCGGCCTATCTTGAGAAGAGTAAAAAGTCAATAGACAGTAGCAAAACCGATTGAGACCTGTCGCACAGTGCAGCCTGAATTCTTGGTTATGGAGACGATGGCCACCACCGGATGTGTGGGGGGGTCACGGTAGGAAATTTCTTTCTAGATTTAAACAAAGTTTGAAATGAAACCCTGAAAAATCAAAACACAAGTCTTCTTCAGAACACATTATAAATTTTGAAAATGGATTAACAAAATTATTATGTTTTTATTCACTTCGTATGATGTGTTGTAAAGATCGTAACCACACGTATATACGCGATTTCAGAAATACAAAACTTATTACGTAAATAACAAGTCTACGGGTTTGTTAAGGAAGAAAAAGTTACTCGAACGACGTCTGTGTATGTGTTTGTACTTACAGAACATCCATTATGTACTGTATTGGGTATCGTCGTCTCATCATTACTTGAAAGTCTGTTAGTTCCACTAACAGGATCAAGTAAACAACTTAATAAATCACAACACAGTTTAATGTAAACATAAATAAATTTTCCTCTGATACATTCTCACACCCATCGCAGCAAAGCAGATCTAATCACTAGGCGCCAACTTAGATATCAGTATCAACACAGGGAACTACAGTATTGCCCAAAAGTGAACATTTATCACACACACACGCGCGCACCATTTCACATACATTACATACTTGTGTGTGTGTGTTTATGTATGTATACGTAGCTACGTCACCGACAGATCTTAACTCTTATGTCCGTCATTCGATTAGTTATAAAAGATAAGTGTATCCAACTCGTAGGGAGAATAGAAAAGCTGTGCTTACTAAATAACTGTAATTTCATTAACTAAAAAATTAAAGTTTTTTGTTTTAAAATTTATTGAAATAGATAACTTCTTACTTTTTAAGATAAAATGTATACTGTTGTATACGTAGGTCCACGTCAAATATGTGTATATTGTGTGTGCGTGTTTGTGTATGTAATAAATTATCATTTATAAATTAACATTGTAACTTATTTTTAACAAACAAAAATTACAAATGGATTAACTTCTTACACCTCTTTTGTATACTTTGTGTATTTTTTAACGAACGATACAAAATATTGTTCACTATAAAATATGTAAAGTTGTAACTCTAAACGACAGATATGTGTATGTAAACGTACTAAATGGAAATTGGTTCCTGGCTTCAAAATGGATCGGTCTTCTCTCCTTGTTTCCCTGGTTGTCTTCATGTTGTCTGTCTATGTATGGTGCAAATGGAGGATTATACTGGATCCTGCACTCCTTCCATTAGAGTACCCATGTATGCATATTGCAGCATGACAGATAATCCACTAAGTAATAATTCAAATGTGATCATAATTACATTTAAATTAATTAACTCAAAAGAAAGTTCGAAGGAAAATAAGTATATATCAAATGAAAATAAATAAATATCAAATGAAAATAATTAAATATCAAAGTGAACAACACCACCATAAAAGAAAAGTATAATTAAATAATAAAATGCAATGATAAAGTATAAAGGAAATTAAATCAAAAGAAACTCATATAAAATCAGGAGAATACCCAGGAAGGTTCGGAGCAGGTGATAAAGAAGATACCCCGAACCAACCCAAGAAGGAAGAGGTAGGTTAGGAGCAGGTGATAAAGAAGATACCCCGAACCAACCCAAGAAGGAAGAGGAAGGTTAGGAGCAGGTGATAAAGAAGATACCCCGAACCAACCCAAGAAGGAAGAGGTAGGTTAGGAGCAGGTAATAAAGAAGATACCCCGAACCAACCAAAGGACATAATGAAAAACTTACCTTGGAAAACCCAAGACAGAAAAAATGAAGAAAAAGAAGATGGAGGATGGGAGAACTACGAAGAATACCCATTAAAAACCTATTAATAAAAATAACAAACCCAAAACCAAATGTTAATGTCACCCAAGAAAGTATAACACCCCAAAACCTCATGTAAAATAATTATAAACAAAAGTGTTTAGTAGTAAATAGAAGTACACCAACTAAAGTTATTATGTAATGAAATAAACAAATCTTCACAGTCCCTTATAACTAAAAGTTTGGTCTTAGAATATTGTAGAACTCAAATATAAATCAGAACCAACAGTGTAAGTGTACCAGTGCAAGTGAATCCTATATAATAAACTTTAAGTAATGGTGTAACTTATATTTTAACTATGTACAATAAATAACTTTAAGTTTTATAATAAATACAGAAATGACATATCATGAAGTATTATTATGAAAAATGTCAAATGTTTCATAAAAGAGGCCACATCTTTTTATCAAAAACATTCATAGAAATGCAAATGATAAAGAGAGCTGAGGGGAAATAATTACTGTGACAGGGGATTAAAAAATGTAATATACAATAAACAGAAAGGACTGTAATTAGATTAAGTTTAAAAGAAAAATTAACAATCAATGGCTAATTATGTTTATGTTCAGAGCCTATGAACTCCACATTTAAAAGTGATAATAGAGTATAGAAGTATAAATAATATAAGAATGTTTATTAAGTATAACTGTGTTCATACAGACTAAAGTGTTTCTGTATTATACTATACTAATTGTAAAATGATTGTTATGTAATTTTTTAGAAATAGTTAAAACCAAAATGTCTAATTTTAAAGACTGATAATTAATTTCAATATTGTTTTTATAGTATGAGCATGAATACCATGCTACATGTTCCAATAGTTGTATAAGAAAATTTTATTTAATATTATGTTAATTTTAGAATGTCAGAGGGCGTATAGAGATAACATTATTTTGAAAAACAGTGTATGTAAAAATATAAAATCTAGGCCACATACTAAATTCCAAATAACTTTATAATTGAGCAAGAAGGTTTAATAAACCAAGCAAACTAATGAGATTTATATAAAGTGAATCAATCACCCACTACTCTAACTGATACTATACATTAAACGAATAATATCAAAAGATGTATTAAATAATTAAAAATTTTCAAAATTTAATACCTAACTATTTTAAAGGAGGAATAGTAAATTCATGAATTATAACTAAAAGGCAGATCAAATGTTAAATTTATAAGAAATTAAGAAAAGTGAAAGATTTATATCAATCTGAAATTTATTATAATCATATTTATAACACTTAAGATGGCTATTATGTTGGACAAGAACAGGAAGCAGATTTGAACCTGTATTTCCAAAATGAAAGAAATATAGCAAATTTTGACAAAAATCTTTATAAATATGGACTATGGCATATCAAATTAAACAGAAAGAGTTAAAGAAACCAATTATGTAATTACTAGTTCACGAAAGTAACCAACAAACAAAAAATATTCTGAATATAATGTATTTTGAAATCACATACAGAGGAAGCGATTTATATTTAAACAATCAATTTCTAATATTAACTTGGCAAGATATTTCATGAGACGAAGGAAGTAAAACAGTTCTTAATTAACATTCAACGTGAACGGTTGTTATAAGATCGCGCTAAGAACCTATATCGAGTATGTTTAATGGCGTATAAGGTTATGCATTGAAAAACGAGAGTTACCGAAATTGTGACATTAAATGTAAAATCAGTGAACAGCACTACCACAAACAGTGAAAACAATCCTTAAGTAACCAGACACCAGTAAAATAAACCAATAAAACTGTTAAACATTACTAATTCACACTACAAACAAATTTTACGAATCTTCGTTAAACACAGACAGCAGTGAACACTCCAATTACGAAACATTTTAAAGCCAGTGAACACGGAACACTTCACCAGAAGACCTATAACAACACCATAGACATTATACAATATTACGGAGTTCATAAAGCAGTTGTGAAGGGAATTTTATTATCAGAATTTCCAACAACCATTTCTCGGTTTACATCAACTAAGACGGAAGCAGCCATTTTGAACTTCCCAGCATGCAAAGTGTCCACCAGCAAGAGTAATCGCCTCAGCATTGGTTTGAATAATTCCATATTATAAACATTATATATCGTAATATAACTTTGTCGTTTATTAATTATTAAGATTTATTTTGTTAATGTTATACTTTCTATGCTTGCCCCTTCTCTGACTATTATAACTATAAACGTTAAAAGAACCTTTCATACAAAATAACAATATAATATAACCTGTATTACGAATCGATTATCCCTGAGAAAGAATCGAAAATTATATCAACTACGATTTTAAATCGATATTTTCAAACTATTGTCAATAAATCATAATTATTCAAGTTTCTGGTTTTTAAAATTATTTCACAAATAATATAAGAGGTTTCATAAACGACAGGACTAACCGGAGGGCGACCATTATTCAAAGAGAATAATATACTGGAGTATAGAAGAAAATCGCCAATCGATTATTGAAGAGAGACAATCTGATTAACTCCGGATTTAGTTATAGTTACCCAGAAGTGCATAAATTGACTTAATTAGTTTACAGAATTTTATATTTTCAACAAAACCTAATTACAAGAATTATTTCATGAATACTTGAACATAAACAAACAAAATTTTTTTTGAAAATACATTTTTTTTAAAATGAAATGAAATTTTTTTTTTGTACAGTACACAGAATATTTATTTGTAACCAGCGTAAACACAGGTCTAGTTACAATATGCATGGTTTACAAATCTGCGAAGTACACCGAATAATTTCAAATATCACTTACTTTAATCGTTTCATTAACATTAACATTTATCGTGTTATGGCTTACACTAAAATCCGATGTTCTTAAGGCTACAGATAATCAGTGGCGTAGCTAGGCTTTTTGGCGCCCGGGGCAAGAAGATCGTCGGCCGCCTCGCCTTTACAATTAAAAGGAAACAAAAGAGAAAAAGTGAAGGCCCATCCAGCGAAAAAAGTACTTCACAAATGTGTCGATTTTTGTATGAAAGCATGTCCAGCAAACGTCTTAAGAATATTTGTTAAGTCAAAATTAAGAAATTACATATTATAATATTACCGGTATTTAGTTTGTATACATTTATTAAGTAACAAATGTAGTAACTATAAAAAATGTAGTAAAATAAAAAATTGTTATCATGAAAATGTTCTGATAAACATGCAAATTCCTTGTAGGTCTAAAGCGGATCGTCAAAACAACGTAAAGCAAAGTATAAGGTTAAACAAAAAACTACATTAAAAATAATAAATTTAATAACGTACCATTACAGGTTAATGGTTCCGTCTTCTATTATTAAACACTTAATATTTGTTTTTAATATTTAATAAATATTTAAAACGAGACATTTTAAAATGTAACTTTTGTGGTCTTGATTGATGCAAGGTCGGTTATTAAACCACTATAATCTAAAAACGAAGCAACATCGTTTTCAATTGAAAGTATCGCTGGATTTGATACCCTGTCTTGAGATATTGTTGATCGTAGGCACGATTTAATCAATTTTAGTGTACTAAACAATCTTTCACAAGAAGCCACAGACACTGGCAAACTAAGAAAAATTTTTCAAGCTGATGCTAGTGTTTCGTAGGCTTCTAATCCCATTAAAGAAATGTAGCCTATTTTACCAGGCCCTGAGGTGTAAAGTCCATTTGTTCTCCGTTAACTTTTGCCCTTTTTAGTAAAAGTATGACGTCTTTGAACAAAAGCAAAAGCCACTGAACAATTCTACACTGTTTAGGTCATGTGAATACAGTTTTGCCAGCACTGTGCACTTAATATTGGGAAAGCTGTTCCTTAAAATGTATATCCCCACCATTGACGTACTCCTCAAATTTACAGAGAAACACAAAGCGTTTTTTATGTTAGAGAAACGGCTTGAAATTCAACTGACTGTTTGTCCAAAATTTCTATTAGAGAACGTCGCATTTTGAATGGTTGGCGAAAGATACGGTATACACCCATATTTACGAGAGACTGAAACACAAATGAGATCTCATGACAGAGGCAAATTTAGCCAAGTAATTTGGATTTGGATCGTTAGTAATTGACTCTCGATGTCCTCTCAGTACCAGAAATTTTTATGCAAGAGTTTGTACTGTGGCAATGACCCGTTCGAGGATTTCTTTCATGACTTAGCTGCTTTACTCGTTTGTTTCTAAAGTAGGTCATCAATAAGTTCCCTCTGTTTAAAGAACATTCTAATTCCTTCCATTACAAAAACGCAGAGCGATTAGGACTATTTCATGATCCCGAATACGGGGATTTAACTTTCGCTACGACGAAAACCCATTTTCACTATTGAAATTGCTTCTTTGATAACTTTTTTTTTTGGAAATAAAGTGCAACAAAATCAAAATAGAGATTTTTAGTTGGAGAAAAACACATCCAAGTGCGATTTACCTTATCACAATGAACCGTAATTACGATGCCTGAGTATAAATAGACTAATATTGTTTATCACGCGAGGTTTATGACAACGGACAAGCTGGGTGGTTAAGCTTCTTTCATGAAAGGAACACTCATGTAATAGACACAAGTTGTTTGTAGTTTTATAAACTGAAAACAATTTTTTCAAGTCCATACTCACTTTGCCGCCCTCCTGGCTTTGCCGCGCGGGGCGGCTGCCCCCTTGCCCCCCCACCCTAGCTTCGCCTCTGCAGATAATCACTGTTTACCGCACAGTCTTACGTCCTATAACCTTATGTTCACCCGACAATTACTGTATTAAAGCTGCAAGAACACAATTTAACATTCTCGCTAACAGTGTTAGATCATTGATCGCTCAGTTGGTTTAAAAAAATTTCAGATCTACAGCTTAGTGGGTTTCGCTATGGTAGTTTATGTAATGCTTGAATGAAAAAGTATGCTATCTTTCAAGTAAGTTTGTTATCCTTTAAAATATTTTATTTACACATATGTATGTCTGTTTCCAAGCCTCTATTATTTCTATTGCAAAGACAAAAGTTAGCTATCACGTCTTGGTAATTTTTCTTATTTTCACCAACATTTTCCGTAGAAATGAATCGAGTTTGCGCCTATATTAAATACCTATAGACCTAATTAAATAATAAACTTTTAAATACATTTTTTTGTAATCAAAGTTTCAATTTTTAGTTAAAATAAAATCTAACACAATTTTTTCTGTTAGTTATTTACTTAATTAAATGAATGATTGTATTCTCGCTGTGATCACATATGCAAGGATTTGGTTTTTAGCTTACTATGCTTGTAAATTTGTGTAAAGTTTTATGTCTCGATGGTCAGATATAATGTTTGTCCTTTACAAATGTGATTGTCACAATCAAAGTAGAGCAGGATTGTGTGTGTGTATGAGCAAACGTTTATAGTAAAATAGGACTTTTTAGCATGTTTTATGTAGCACTGATTAAGCTGGAAATTGATACAAAGGATGTTCCACAGATCAAACCCACTATTCAAACGGTACACCTTGAATCCTAAGGTGAAGGTGCCGGTACGAAATGTCTGTGAACAAGATACGTTTCTCCGCAGAAACGTGAAGTTACACTGGCCAGCGACACACAGCGGAAAATTTTTGTTGAAATTGGACACCTTTACCGGATACGTGCGTAAGTAGTCGAGTGTGTTTGCCTGGATAACAGAATGATTCATGAAATGTACACAAGCAAACCAAATAGCTATGAATGAGACCAGAAACAAAGCAAATTTTCCGTGCACGCATGTACTGCTTGTCTTTGGTAATAAAACAATAATAACATTTAGGAAATTTAAACATTATTGGCGATGACGTATCTTACCGACGAGAAACAGTACTCTTGCATGTTTCAATTTCGACATATTAATTTGAAACTACAAAATAAACAATTTTGTTCCTTAGAAGCTAATTATTACTTTTCTCCTTATTACTGTCGCTCCATAAAGTTTAATATACTTTATTCATATTTTTGTAGATATTTAATTTTAGCCATTAATTATTCCATATTTTCTGTAAGGTTTTTGGTATAATTGAATGCTATAGATATATTTAACAATGCAGTTATTTTACAACGAGTGAATAAAACGCAGTTTTCACTCTTTATGGCGGCCACATACAAGGTAAATTCAAATTATTTACCTCTACTTTCCTGGCTTAAAAATAAGAATAAGGAATGAGAAGAATATAACTATAGTGAAACAAATTTGCTTTTCAAATTCATTTTACATTTCAAAAGTTTCCACTAAAGTCAATGCGTAGCTCGAAATGAAAAAATATAATAAAATATAATGAACCGCTTTAGTTCAACGTAGATAAAGGCTTAATAAGTGCCTGTGTGCAAGGGCTTCTGTAAAACAAAAAACAAACCCAAGACCTTTCAATGATTCTTTCTTAAATGAGATATCTCAGAGTTAGATCATCTGTGTCCTGCACGAACTGCTGCCAGTTACTTCATTAGCGTAAAGTGATATAAAGTAAAAATGATGATATTTAAAATCATAGAAATTTCAGTAGACTGAAGTCATATAAATTAAAACTGATGAAATTAAAAAATAATAGAAAGTTGTACTGACAACTTGTTAAGATAACATATTTCGGCGTACCAACAACGTCTATAAGCTTGTTCTAAGTATTCTTTAAAGTTACTGTGACACAGTGCAGTGTAGTTTTCTAAATAATCTTTCAAAACATTGTGAAAGGCGGGAGTATAATTGATTAGTTCTTTAGAAACACCTGGGTACTTGTTTCTGCCGTTCATTATGGCCATGTCAAGCTAATTAAAAATTCTCCACTGAATCTAGTCGTACCAATAACGCGAGACGAAGTGTGCTTGTTCTTGTCTATAAATTTGTTATGTTTACGAAAAGAAATTCTGTAGCAGTCACAACCTAATATTTACATTTCTTAACACAATTATAACATCAAAGTTTACTCTGTAAATATGTTACATAGTCAAATATACGCTATATCTACGCACGTGTAGAATTATCGAATGCATAAATCATCAGCCCGTTGTTATTATTAACACATCTGAATACTGAATACTGCGTACGGCTGACTGTACTATGTAATACCTGAATACTGCCTCTAACACTAAAGCTTAATTAGGCTACTAATTCCTTTAGCACCCGTCACTATAATCACAATGTAACACCCATCCGTTCGACATTGAGTGTTTGATTTCATGCGCTTGTGAGCTTCGTCAGAGCTCCTGTACAGGATGGCTAATCTACCTCTGAAAATATTAGTGTTCCGTGTCGGAAAAGTGTAGGCCTGTACTCATTGATATTCGGACACATCATGAACAGTGAAATCCAAGAATTGATTTTTTGATTTGGTGCAAACAAAAGACAAAATTTATAAATACCAATAAACAATTAATAAACTATATATGATCAACATTACAAAAGACAATAGGTATTTATTTTTTCGCATTTCTTTTTTTTTTTTTTAATCTTTCCGTTCTGGTTGCGGTGAGACACCTCAACGAGAAAACCAACCGTGGACACTGGAAAATTCACTGCTTACGAAGTAGGCCTACTCTTCCGACATAGTTTTTCCGTTTGAAAAAACTAGCACCATTGACCCTTGTCACGGACCTCACTTTTATCAACATAATAATCTCTCACATCCAAAGGAACCTGATTTTTTTCTTCTAATAACCACATGCATATCTCCAATACACATTTGTTTCAATCTCCAATCGTTAGGAGCAAGATCTCAGCTGCTGGTGTCAAAACTTAGAAGACAACAGTTTCCGAACCTGTAAATAAATAGAACTACGGTAGTGTTCTACGTATTCTCGTATTACGTGAGTGTTCTACGTCCTACGGGAGAATTACGTATTCTCGAATTATGTACCCCTCCGCCTGTTCATGCTGACTCGACACACTCGATAAAAGCCTGTTGTTCAAAAGCCTACTTTTCTGAAAGCTTCCTTATGGTTTATTACATCCAAAACACTTTAACATCACTGCAGTAAAAATAAACAATGTGTGTATTACTAACATGGCAATACAAATAAAAATGAACATGAAAAGTAAGGTTTAAAATAATTAACTGTCTAAATTTCTAAGTAGCTAACTTACCTACGCTTCCTTTCGGCAAACCCTGTAGGCCTACTATAACTATAAAATTACTAGTAGAGATTATTTTTCGGTGCTGACTTACTGATTAAGTTAATGCAAAAATAAAAATAACTTAATAAGGAAATAGTTTAGAAACAAAGAAAATGCAGTAATCATGAAAGAAAAATACATGATGAATTTCGTCTCGATTTTTGATATCATAGACTAAAAAACTTACGCGGATAGACTTTAACGTTACGCGGATATTAACTTCTATACGAATAGAATAAACTTATGAACTAACGATAAATCTTACAAACTTGATAAATAATTTACAAACCTGGCAAATGGCATTCCTAAAAAAGTGCAGATGCTCACAATTGGGTTATTGTCTTCCCTATTTTAAGAAGATGAGCAATTCCTTTTTAAACATATTGCCTTTAAAAAACAGGAAAGCGAAATTTCCTCGGTACACCTGAATTTGCACTTAGGTTAGGAAACTAACGTTTTGACTTATGATATTTTAAGTTAAGCCTGTTTGATATCGTCAAATGCAATTCTTTAAAATAGTACACAATAATTTCTAAAAGAGGTTATGTCAGTCAAACGAGTATTCAAATTTTTAGATACAGATCCTCTTTTCGACTACAAGGCAGTTAGAAAACAAATGGAAGGAGTAGTCAAACGATGGTCACATTGCATTCGTGTTCATCGCATTGTGGCCATGTTTGTTTTGCATTACCAGCTTCTCCACTTCTCCACGCTTGAAACGATTATTTGAAAGGAATTGCTTCTAAAATATTTATTTGTTTCGTTTGGCTCAAAATTCTGTTAGAGTTTGCAGTAAAACCATCTTCGACATGTCCATATAATTAATTGAGTAAAATTCTGTAACTATTCTTGCTGGTCATTAAACTTGTTTAGTTTAAAAACACTTATTTCTGCACTTTACAACTTACAATATCATTATAAAATAAACGCTGTTTATTTATAAGTATCTATTGAAATCCTATGTAACCACGAGACATAATTACATTTCTTTATGACTTGTGGTAACTTTCGTACATGCGCACAAGCTTACATGGCAGTAATATTACCGCAGTTGAGAATTTGTTTCGCTCCAAGTTTACTTTTGAACTACAGTACTTTGTAATATCTTTTTCGGTTAGCCAAAACAAAACTGGTTTATATTCATTGCTATCTGTCAGTATCTGTCAATTTCTACCAGTCGTTTTATAGGCTACATACACATGCACGCACGCACGCGCGCGCGCGCGAATGCGAGTGTGTAAAAAAAATATAAAACATTATTATAAATTATATGTATATTATATTGAATGTTCATTTTAACTGTGTTGTTTTGATAACATTTCTGATTTTTCGGTTGTTATAATTTCAGTCTTGATATTGTAGCTCTTCAGGATTTTGCTAATGCGGTTGTTGTTCCTTAGAGAACAGCAGAATTATCTGTTTTTTTCTTTAGTTGTTGTCCTTCTCGATGTGTAAATTGTATAACAAGTAGAAACCATTGTATAATTTGCATTCTGTCAAAGTACTGCTGAAACATAAATTTCAAACTATGCAAGCATAAGGTGTTTCATACTGCAACGTTACAACAATTATACACAATTTATTACCATGTACTCAACACAACTATAATATGTATTACACAGGCCAGGTCGCAGGATTTGTTATCTCGTTGCGTAAAGTATATGTAGTTGCACAATAATTAAATAATTTTTAATGAGGAGTGAGATGTTGTTGACATGAAATAATCATTTAAAACCGTTCAAAATAATCATTCTAAGATTTATTAATTGATAGAAAAATATTTAACTATTAAAATTTCAAACATTATACAAATAAATATTCACCTTTATCAGCTTTACAAATCTGTAACCTGCTATGCTATTCATAACACACAACAAAAATAAACTCCCAAATAATCTTATTAACTAACCAAGCATGTTAAACAAGTTATTTAAATTCTTTTTATTTGTGTGTCTGAAATTAACTCAAATTTTAATTACTGATGGCAACTCATTTACCAACAAAATAATATTTAAGATTCAAGAATTAATTTATTGTTGCTATAAACAAATAAAAATGATATTACATTTACTTCCAATCTATTACTGATTTATACTGACACACCCAAAAAATACAACAAAAGATTAATATTTCTTTTCTACAAGTTGTTGTTAAATTGCACTCTCTTATCTAACTACTATTTTACTTTAAAACTCTAATTATTATTTGTTCATATTTAAGTTCTTTTCGAGAACTCTGTTCACAATAAAATATAATTGTTTTTTATCACCTGCGTTTATCTGCTGTTACCGTTGCGTGCGTGTGTGTGTGTGTGTGTGTGTGTGTGTGTGTGTGTGTGTGTGTGTGTGTGTGTGTGTGTGTGTGTGTGTGTGTGTGTGTCCAGAATCCTGAGAGTATGTTGATGATGATTCTGCTGCTGGGGTCGTTGTCTCGAAGTGTTGTTGTTGTTAGTGATGCTCCAGAATTCCTCCTTACGTCTTGGTGTGAGTGTGGTAGTGTGAGTGTGTGTGTGTCCATGTCGATCTGCAAACGGGCAGCATAACGTCGTCTGTAGATTCCTTGAGTCTGAGTGTGTGATCGCCCAAAATTGCCAGTGGTATTTATACTGGTGGCGACTTGACGGGAACAGGCCTGTTTTCGACAAGCTAGAGATTGCCAAAGCGTCCTTTTTATTAAACTCACTTTATGGTTAATTATCGCGAACTCATGACCATATTCGTCACATGAGCGATCTCATTGTTTGCGTAATTTTTCTCTGGTCACGCACATATACCACACATGTTAATTACTCTTCAATTACACTACTAATTAATATTAATTAGTTAGCATCTTTAATATTCCACCTCTGGAAATAAATTTTACATTACCATACTGGTTAAAAATCCCTTAATATAATGGTGTCTTTATAATTGGAGTAAGTCTTTGCTTACAGGTTTAACACAAGTAATTAGTTTATTATATTCTTGTTAAGACATGATTACGGCTGTAACGCATCACCCCATCTTTTCGTTCAATGCCTGTCGGAACTGGCTCACACACACAAACACACACACGCCGTATTTTTAACTATCGAAGCAGGTGCACTCTCGACATGACAGAGCCTGCATTTTCTTGCACAAAATTGTATAAAACTATTCCTTATTCTATTTACGCTAATTACAATATAAAACATACCGCCCTGGGCAAATATGCACATACGTATATGTATTGTTGCAATACAGCATTTTTGTTCAGATCACAAAATGATTTTCCGGAAATTATATGAAACTACTTTAATAACTACAATAGATTTTTATGCGTAAATTATGACAAGTTTATCATAATATAAATGCCATATGAAATGATAGCTGGAATAATCAGAAGTTGAGACATTGACATAAAGGCAGGTACGTGACGTATATTGAAGTGAGTACGCTTTGGCTGATATTCACATAAAATGTATTGTTTCAGCAAAACACCTAAAAATAATCAAAGACAAAATTGTTTTCACTTAACTATGCTTCTGTTGCCGTTCTAAACGTGGGCAAGTCTAATCACAATACGATTGTATTCAAACTGTGCCGATGTAATTTAAGCTTTAAATTATTCGGCGCGCGTCGCGGCCACAGTGCCGTCTGTATAGCGGGTTCAAGGGTTGCCAGCGCCACTGCTTGACTATATCGCTTAACCTTGACCGTGACGTTGCGATAATTGTGTGTGTGTGCGTAATCAAGTCTGTCGTTCCGATCAGCTGATTTGTTCAATTCTCTGTTCGCGTGGGTCGGCAGGCATCGACATTCGGTCTCATTTCTGGTTCTGCACTCGAAGGAAACACTGGTCTGACGGCGTCACCTGTTGTTTTACCATCTTTGAAATGAGTTGCTGAGTTACTAAAGAGCTTCAGGTGAGGAAAAGTGTGGTATTAATTTTAATTAATTCAGTGACTATGCGGGTTTAATATTATATGTATGTATTTTTGTGTGTGTGATCTTTTGTGTGTGTTGCGTCTTGGATAGTTGAGAACATGTTGCCGACTGGCCTTTTCCTGTATACAAAATTAATCGAAGATGTTGTTGCAATAAGATTCAAATGTAGAAATAATAATGAAATAAGAAATAAAGTTAAAAGTAAACGTAAATTGAATCCGAGAAAAGATTATTTTGGAAATTGTAATGAGGAATATTTCTATTCACATTATTTCACCGAATAGAATGGTGACAGTGTGTGTCTGTGATCGGTGTTACTGGGGCGAGAAAGATTTGTGTGAGGGTATTTTCCTGACGGCAGTCTACAGATAAAATTTTTTCCAGGGTTTCCGGATAGCCGGTAGGTGAAAGGGAGATGAGGATGGAGACAGACCATCAGTCTTCATCGGCCCAAGATCTAAGCAACACCCCAACGCCGTCAGACCTCTAGTGACTCCCATACTGCCAGCCTGAATCACTGCCCGGAGGAGGCAATGAATTCCTGGAATTTCGAAGTCACCAGTTGCGTCACCATGTTCAATATCATCGTGCATTCTGAGTAAAGTAATCTTCTATACACAGGTGAGACTATTCCTTATATTTTAATACACGAACACAGCAACTTACGGGATTTAAAGCATGAACTTAAAGACATCTTCATAAACAGTAACTTCACATATTCTATGACCAACGGTCTGTTGTAACATGTCCTGTGGACATATAGTGAATTGTGTAATTAACTGAGTTAAAGAATCTACCTGTTTAAATATGTCCATTACTATGCTGTATTTTAGAGGACGCCACTTGCCTTCTAGCTGTGAGTAATTAGCAAGGAAAATTTAAATCTGTTACTTAGTCAGTTTTATTAACTTTCTTATGAAGATCAAATCTCTTGAACAAGCTTATACTGAATGCATGGACAAATAACTATGGGGGTAGTTCTTTCTGAACGTTCTTGTGTGAACAGGTTCTTTATCATGGGCGGTTACAGCATTGTGCCAGAATAAGTATCAAGTATTAATACTCAATTTTTATGGGCAACTGGTGTGTATAAGAATATGGCGAAAGTGTCAAGATGTATCTATATGTATTTATATTACTCCTGTAATGCACAATTTCAAAACAAATTTATTAGTTGGCAAATATACCTGTCTCTTGGCAGTGATCATTATTCGAGTGTAAATTCAATTCATAATGTATCTAAATTCTAATGTAATAATTGTTATTGAGACTTTGATCTATAAATGATATTTGAGTAAATGTCAATGCCTAGCAATATTGATTTATATCGAAACAATGGACGAAAAGGTGTTTGAAAAATTTGTTGTTGTTAATTATGTAACGGTTCAAAATTAATTCTTGTTACTAATGCCAATTGTCATTATTATGAATATTAAGAATTTAAACGTGCGTATTGTATTAAAATGTTATCATCATAAAAGGAAAGAACACTAATAAAAGCTGTTATCGTTATGCAAATGTTTTGTTGCAAGTCCTGTCACAATGGGCTCAGCGCATCTTTTTCCATCTAGACCACGAGTCTAGTTTTAAGAATTAAGTAACAACCCCTGATAAAAAAAAAACTTATCAAAAATGTATACATACAAATTCAGGGGGACGTTTCAAAACATCTAAAATGAATCTATCCTACCTGGAACATCACAAGTAGAAACGTTACATTGGAGCATCTCGATAGTCTGCAGAGTGCTGTCTGTAGAAAATGTATTCTTTTATGTTCTCAGAAACGAACACGTGTTTTTGTCTCATTTCCTAGTAAAATTCAAAATATTCATTGTACAGTATGTGAAAGGAAACATTTTTCTCCTATAAAAAGGTAAATTAGAAAGTATAGATAATTTCTAGGTTATGGTTATTTATTATAGCCTACTTACTTTTTCTATAGTTATAAATAAGAAAATATTAAAACTTTTAAATAAGGAAACGTCGTGTTCATTTTATATGAGTATCTCTTACGACGAGACGGAGCATTGACAGTATAGTGTATATATATATATATATATATATATATATATATATATATATATAAGATCGTATTTCATCATTGCATGTTTTCAATACCGTTAAATGTTGCTGTTTTGGACCATTCCCAAGTCTGTTGTTTTATGTGTTTGGCTACTGTTGAGTTCGGATTTGAATGTTGAGAATGTCTGGTGTGTTTAAAGGATCGTGATGTGAAACCTATGTATGATACCTTTAGGTTATGAACAATGAATACACCACAATAAAAGATTGAGATTATAGGTACCATTAGTAAGCAATAAGTGTGTGTATATTGTAAATACATCACATTATCATTAATTATTAAACTTATTTCAGCATAAAGAAAAAATATTTAGTGAAAAGATTGGGAAGCGTATAAAATTAAAATTATTATCAATGAGTGGAAAAAGGGAATATATTTTAAAAATAAAAAATATCGTACACAGCATACAATAGTGTATGAACCAAAGTTTGGTATAAAGTTATATTCTGTAAACAAAGGCGATAATTTTTTCTGTTCACAACATTTAAATCAAACCAACAGGGAATGCCAAAGGTTTTTCCGTTTCTGTCAAGCCAATGTTTTGTCTGTTTCCTGAAAAGTAAACAGAAATATCGGTATGGAGAACCATACACGACTTCCATGTTCTCAGATTTATATTTAAAATCATTTACTTGAATTCGGTTCGATAATTTCTAAAAAAATCGCCCACTCTCAAACTATTATAGATATTTTTGTTATTATGGGGTAGTCGTTTAGTATAATGTTGTTTTCGAGTCACTTTGTATATAAATATCGGTATGGAGAACCATACATGACATCCATATTCTAAGATTTAAATTTAAAATCATTTTCGAAATGAAATATTACCATAGAAACTACTTCTTTCTACTTACTGCTTCAGCCTTAACCACAGTACTGTGGTCACTAACATATACCACCTCACGTTATCGTACTCGATTTTCACTGATGATGGAAGTCGATGGCATTGCCGAAACGTCTGGTTTTGTAGAAAACATTGGACTATGGCCAAATATCCCGGGAAGGAATTTTAACAAAAACTACTTCTTTGTTGCCCATAACGTTGTACATATATATAAAAAATATGCATAAAATTAATGGCTTGTATAAGTTAATTATTGATCTCCATTAAGTAGTGCTCAAGTTTCCAAAGTTTTAATATTATGATGTCCGCAATTAAAACATCAGAGCAGGTTTAGTGTGAATGAGGGTACACCGTGGACTAAAATTTTCAACATTTCCTATTGAGCGTTGCTTAGAGTAAAGCTGCGAATCTACAGTGTATGTTTCACAGAACAAACACGCGAAAAAGAAGGAGCGCTCCGAAGTCACTCATGGACCCTCAGCATCTTGCAGAGGGTTCATTCCCTAAAGACGAAAAGTCTATCTATGAATCGTTCCTCTGTAAACACGTGCAGTTACACTGCCCAGCGATCCACAGGAAGCAAATTGATGTCCATTTTTTCGGCTTGCACGCGTTATGTTGGTGTGGGTTTCGGCACTTTCCATTTAAAAAGCGTGCAAATGTAAGAAAATAAACATGAGTGAGGCCAGAAATAACGCGAATTTTGTGTGTGTGTGTGTGTGTGTGTGTGTGTGTGTGTGTGTGTGTGTGTGTGTGTGTGTGTGTGTCTTCCCTGCCTTTTCATTGCTGTAGTCATAATAATAAAATGGAAACGTAAACACTACATAACTGAGATATGCTTAGCTTACCTGCCACGAACGATATATTATTTTATACATGTACGAGGTGTGTTCAAAAAAAGACCGAACTATTTGTGTAGCACGTCAACTAGCGCATAGAGCGAGCTGCAGAATTAAGTGCTGCTAGCGACAGGTTTTGACGCCTGAATGCCGTTTTCTCTGTTCCGTCACGATCTTTAGTCTTCGAGCTACACGCGCTGTAGGGGCACGGGCACACACCGTCCGGCGGATTTATAACGAAGTGAGAATGAAGATCTTAACACAACGTGTGTGTATAAAATTTTGCTGCTGACTTCGTAAAATCTTTACAGAGCTATTTCTATTGTCTTCCAAAGTTTTCATTACCATTTGCATTGGTACGCAGTTGTTGACCGATTTCAAAACGGGTCTCTTTCTGATCGTCGTCAACAAACACAGTAAGAATTTTTCAGTGATACGATACATTTAAATTTTTCTATCAAAATTTAATTTTACGATCTTAAATGGATTCTGTCAGAAAGTATCGGCATTTAAACGATGATTTACAATTACCTCATCACGAGCTTTCTTCCCATGATCTTCGATATCGCTTTGATCTGCACCGACCATTGTTTTTCCCTCTTTAAAAATTCTTAAACTAATCGTTCGCCTCACGCAGGCTTCCGCGTATGCTTAATTGAAAACCAGAATGTCTCTGAAAAGTTTTAACCTAGTTTTGCTGAAAAATTTCATACGCACACGTTGTTCTCGCGGTCTTTCTTAATCGCTTTGTCACTAATCCGCCGGCCAGCGTGTGCACGTCCCCACTCAATGTGATATACCTCAAAGACTACTGCTAATAGCGGAACACAATAAGTGGTAGTTTGTTGTCAAAAACTATCGCTAAGTGCGCGCAAAGTCGCGGCGCGTCGTTTGTGCGGATTGATGTGTTACTCAAAAAGTTTGGTCTTTTTATGAACACACCTCGTATATTAACTCATACATAATTTACATTAAAATGAAAAAATTATAATTTTATTGCCTGGCAACAAAATTATTTTATTTTTAACAATTACCATTGTTTGAAAAAGTTTAAACGCATTTTCAAGTACTTTACTGTTGTTAAAACGTAAAAGGTTGCAGGTAAACTACCCCTTCCCCTTAACCGATCTTCACCAAAATCGAAAATCCTTGAGATATCTACAATTCAGGGATGTATGCAAAACATTATTTGATTCTGTTTGAATATGCGGCTGTTATCGTTTGCCATAGAAAATACGCTTGATAAAAAAACGTTTCAGGTAAACTACCTCTTCCCCTTAACCGATCTTCACCAAAAACAACAGATTTTGAGTACTCTACAAATCAGGGCTGTATGCAAAACAATATTTGATTCTGTTTGAATTTGCGGCTGTTATCGTTTGCCATAGAAAATACCCTTGTTAAAACAACGTTGCAGGTAAACTACCCCTTTCGCTTAACCGATCTTCACCAAAAACAATAGGTCTTGAGAACTCTACAATTTAGGGCTGTATGCAAATAATCTTTTGATTCTGTTTGAATTTGCGGCTGTTATAGTTTGCCATATAAAATACCCTTGTTAAAACATAAAACGTTGCTGGTAAACTACCCCTTTCCCTTAACCGATCTTCACCAAAAACAATAGATCTTGAGAACTCTACAATTCAGGGCTGTATGCGAAACATTATTTGATTCTGTTTGAATTTGCGGCTGTTATCGTTTGCAAAGAAAATTTCCCTTGATAAAAAAAACCGTTGCAGGTAAACTACCCCTTTCCCTCAACCGATCTTCACCAAAAACAATAGGTAGTCAGTACTCTACAAATCAGGGCTGTATGCAAAAAATTATTTGATTCTGTTTGAATTTACGGCTGTTATCGTTTGCCATAAAAAAAATCTACAGATAGACACACTGACACTTTTCGAAAAACGACTTTTTTTATGTTTTGAGTGTAGTACAATCAGAATCTGCAATAATCTCGAACACGATTTTTTTTGCCATCACCATACTTCAATTTCCTTAAGGAATATGGAAGTAAAAATTAGATACTTTATTCTTATAAAGAAACTGAACTACGCAGATAATCATCCCTCCTTCTCAACCGATCCTCACAATTAATGATATTTACACTTTCATAGAGTAATAGTTATATCACATGTAATTTCTAAGGTATCTTATCCTTCAAAATTAAATATTCATGAAATCATACTTTATTTGATTTCAGCACAGCAATTAAAATAAAAATCACCCCTCCCCCTTCAAATACTCATCCCATTTGTAATTATCTCATTTACCATTTTACAGTGGATTAATATGACTTTATTTTCGGAGGACGTATTTATTAAAATGAAGTACTTTACTCTTGTTAAAACACAAAACAATGCAGGTAAACTACACCTCCCTCCTAACCGAGCAACCTGGTTGCCTGGCAACAAAATTATTTTATTTTCAACAATTATCATTGTTTGAAAAAGTTTAAATTAATTTTTAGGTACTTTACTCTTGTTAAAACGTAAATCGTTAAAGGTAAACTACCCCTCCTCCTTAACCGATCCTCACCAAAATCAACAGACCTTGAGTCCTCTACAATTTGGGCACATATGCAAAAAATTATTTGATTCTGTTTGAATTTGCGGCAGTTATCGTTCGCTATAGAAAAAATTCTACACACAGACACACACGCAGACACTTTTCAGAAAATTACTTTTCTTCATGTTTTGAGGGTAGTACAATCAGAATCAGCCCTTATCTCAAACACGATTTTTTTCGCGATCACCATACTTCCATTTCCTTACGGAACATGGAAGTAAAAATGGGTTCCACGTAGATATTCCCATTTTTCCCTCACCGGTTCAATTTACAGACACAACGTAAGATAGAATGAAAATAAATTGAACGTTAAAAGAACACACTGACGAAGACTTTGGGGACACAAGAGAGTAAAGGACGACCACAAACGAGGTGGGCAGACGATCTCAAAAGACGTGTAGATTCCAGATGTATGGAACTGGCCGAGATTGAGGAAGCTGGAAGAATTAAGAGAATCCAACGTAGAATAGAGTACGTTGAAGACAGAAGAAAATAAAAATTCCATTACGGCCGTGACGAAAACACGGACTAGATATTAGCAGTCTGGAAACGATACAGTTGCTTAACTGTAAAAAAATTCGTTTTAAATTTTCCAAAAAAAGGAGAAAAATAAAGAAAACTTGTTTACTTCCGGTTCTTTATCTGCCAACATTCGCAGAATCGTTTCGCATCCCGGTACTCGGATTTTACAACGAACTGCGCCCACTTTTGTTGACCACTGAATTAACTTTTCTTAAGTCAAAAATAAACGCGTAGGATTTCCCGTGTCTTGGAAACGGGTACAGTTTATTAATTAAAGTATATCGGTGGGTTTTCGTTTGTCGGCGATTAAATTGCACTTTTGTTTCACGGAAATTGCAAACTGCTTCAGGAAATTGTTCTGAAAAGAAGAAAAAACAAGCGGCCGTTATGTGTGGGAAGATTTAGTTTGGTACCACGCGCGCCGTTTTGAATAAAAGCAAAATGTGATGTAATTTGAGGATCAAATAATTGTAAGGTTGTAAGGTTTTCGTACGCTTCCCACGTTTGGTATACGTCGTCTCATTATTATCTGTTCTAAATTATCTGAACGTTCCGTGTGTACTGTAAACAAATAACATTGTTTAGAATAATTAAATAATTATCTACTATATTAAGGAGGTATTTTCTTATTGTTTTAAAAATGTTTATGTGCTGGAAACACGATTAAGCGAAAATAAATTTCTGATTTTGTCCGTCAACTACAGAAAAACCTTGCAACGCCTTAACGAAAGTATCGAATAAAATGTTGTATAGGTTAATAGTATCGATACTATACTACCAAGTCCGCTTTGTCTTCCCTGGCCGGTCTTCACATAACAGACCTCCAAGCGTATCCCGTGTCTTCGCCGGTTCCTTTAAAGTATCCATATCCTCCTCAAACGTTCTTGATTTAATCCACAATCCTTCACCTCCTTCTTCACGTCACTCACGATTCTCTGAAGTGCCGCATTCAGTTTCCACGTTTCTACCCCGTAAATCATTAGATTAATTGCCGCTTCGAGTAAATATTGGCTACGACTGGTGACAATGCCGATCTCATAGCTGGTCCCTGTAATTGTTCGTAATACTTGCCATCGCAGTAAAAATATGTCAACTTGAGACATGCTGAAGATAAGCGGTACTAATCAGGCGCCAATAGAGGTTCAATAACCTTTAAGTCGTCGTCTACATAGAGATAGATATATGTAAAACGAATGAAACGTTGTCACACATGCCATTTTTAACGCGGTCCATACCGGAAGAAGACTTCAAAAACGTAAAGTACGAACCTAGACTGGACGGTCGATAAATATTCCTGGTAGAGGGCAGCAGTACCAAGCTAGGGCGTAAGGGAAACAATCCTTCATCGGCTTATCTTTGGAACATTACGGGCGTGA
Organism: Magicicada septendecula; assembly: GCA_034769895.1. Classification (NCBI taxonomy): domain Eukaryota; kingdom Metazoa; phylum Arthropoda; class Insecta; order Hemiptera; family Cicadidae; genus Magicicada; species Magicicada septendecula. The sequence goes on from CM068367.1 coordinate 951,980,620, forward strand.
ATCTAGTTGGATTTAGTCGGCTGTAGTACTGCGTCCTATTGTCATAAAATTATTTGCTGCTGCCTTGCATTTGGGTGTTGGGGCATCAAAGGCTAAGGGAAGGCTTACCCCGTTACCAGAAATCATGGCCTCCACATAACAAAGCATTAAATTAAAAAACAACAAGATATTAAAAATACCGACGAAGAAACGTGTACATCTGTGCAAGATTCGAATACAACAACTTAGTGTGGTAATGTTTTATAAGTTGCTGTGGAAACGTTACTGGGTTATAAACTCCAAGTTGGATATACTTTGGGGTGAATAAATTTTTGAAGGACGGTTTCTTTCGTACTCGTTAAGAGAACGTGACTTCAAAAACTAGGATGCAAATTTGAACTGTTCCTCAACCACAAGAAAATCTGCAGTGTTTACCCAAAGTCATTTTGTACAAGCAAGACAGCGTACAGCATTTAATTGAAAATGCCCATACTCAGCATAACCAAAAAGCGTATGTATTTAATTCGACTTATACAACTAAATATTTTTAAACTTTTTGACACACACACACACACACACACACACACACACACACACACACACACACACACACACACACACACACACACACACACACACACACACACACACACACACACACACACACACACACAGTCACTCATATAATCAAATTATAATTACTTCTGCAAGTCGTTGATATTATTTTTTAATAGAACTGACGTACGTTTCACTGATAGTATCAGTATCTTCATAGGTTTATGAACGAATTAGCAGTAATCAAAATAATTTGACTTCAAGATAAAAACTAACGAATAATCAAATTTGTTTCAATTTTAATATAAAATAATGAATAATAAAATTAATTTGAATTTAATTATCGACTGTTTAATGTTTATTTACTTAATCAGCTGGTTTGACTTACTTATAATGTCTCTGTAAGTAACTCGATATATATAATGAGATTTCATATTTTGACAAGAATATATTTTATTGGGTTTTATTTACATCAATATTTCGGCAGTATAATGTACTGTCACCATCATAATTACAGTAAAGTTCACTAGACATGAATCAACCGTTTTCGTCCTAACGGGGCATGTTATGTAATACGCATGCGTCAACAGAGAAACATAGCTTAGTTTTCTCTGAGACGCTGTGGAGGTTATTGTGTGAGTACTTTTCAAAAAACATCAGTATTCATCAAATATGAAGCGTTTAGTTTCATTTCATTTGAATAACAACAGTGTAATAGTAATAGATAATGCCTCCTACCACAATGTACAAATAAATCCACCTCCAACGTCATTAACAAAAAAAGGCAGACATGATTAACTGGTTAAAAAACCATTACATTACTTGTAGTCCATCTATGTTAAAGCCTGAGCTGTATGCACTAATTAAACAAAACAAACCAACTTACAAAACTTTTAAAATAGATGCTATTTTGGCAAACCATGGACATTCTGTTTTACAACTTCTACACTATCAGCCGGATTTTAATCGTATGGAACTGACTTGGTCAACCGTCAAGAAGCGTGTTGAAAGAAAAAACGTGCATTTTTCTGTGGACAGTGTCAAAGGAATTTTATTGTATTTCTCCTGCAGACTAGAGATCAAGACGTGACGTCATGAAAATTGAAAATGACTACGTGAGATCGAACCAAATAAGGGATACTGTAACAGATCGTTTAGAAAGTAATGTAAGACGAGATAGCAGCATTGAAGGCAATTTTAGTGATAGTGATAATAGGCTAACGGTGATAACAGTGACGGAAATATTAGTAGGGTGAAGAACTGACCTAAATAATTATTGTAATTGCAATAATGTGCTGTAATTGTAAGTAAATGTGCTCTATGGTACTTATAAATAGTTTCAGTCTAATTGTTGCATTAATATTGTCTCTCCGGTTCTTTACGGATAGTTTGCCTCTGCTTGTTTTCTAAACACACACGCACGCGCGCGCGCGCGCGCACACACAATCATTTCACGTACGAGGCTGTTATTAATGTTACTTATTCAAACAAATTAAGATGCCAGAGCAATGTGGATCATATATTACTACGTTTTTCGTGAATCGTAACATGTACTCGAAGTGTACACATTCCAAAATATACAACGATTGTTGATGTCTAGCCTCGACTTTCGAGAAACATTGCAACAGACACAACACGCCAAGTCACTGTTTACAAAATAATGGAAATCTTTATTAGGCCTAAATTGTCTCTTTCTGTTGTGTCTGACGCTTGTTTCGTCTTACAAAATGTACACGTTTACTGTCGTAATCGAAATCAAAACTTACCTACAACCAAATTTTGTAGGTAACCAAATTTAAGGTAAAAACCTTAAAAACAATTAAAAGAATAACAAAAGAATTGTCATATTATAAGAATAATTAGTTAGTAAAAAGTTAGGTAAGTTAGTAAAAAGTAAGTTACATATATCTGTGCGTGCGTGCGCGCGTGTGTGTGTGTGTGTTGGTAGGGCTGTAAAATTTGTTTGGTAAAGTATTTAGTAATATAATTAAAAATGTAGCTAATGAAATGTAAAAAACAATAAATACATAAAAACGTTTAAAATTAAAAATAAACAATTGAAAACACTATAAGAATCATAGACAATAGAAAACTAAATAAATAAAGTTATAAATATAATAAAACGAAAATAATTGTGAATCAACACTGCTTTAATTCAGCTGTTATTATAAGCGATATGAGTTTTCAAATTTTACTACTTTTACAGGGGAAAACGTACATTTAACTATTATCTTTTATCTTTAATTATTAAAGAAGCGTAACTTCGGCACATTAGGTATAAAAAGTCAACCCCTGTCAAAATAGATTACTCCTGTCATATGTGCGTCTTATTGACAATTCAGAGAGTAGACTAATATTTTCAACAGCGTTAGTAGACATTTTCCTCTCTCGTGCCTTTCACTGCTGCCGTCTTCTCCCCACTACAACATGCGCGCTGATTCATGTCTGTTTAATATTACTTTGTATATACTAAATCCTTAAATTCTATTATAATTTAACATTTTATAATATAATTCTTATACAGTACATTATACAACTTCCGAAACATTGGTGTAAATATAAAACAATAAAATATATAGATCTACTTGTGTAAAAATATAAAATATAATCTATATTGGAACAATACATATATTTGCATATTTGCCCAGGGCGGTATGTTTGTAAATATTTAGCATAGAAATATATGATGAACAGTTTTTAACAATATTATGCAGGCTAAGAATTGTCAGAAAGGGTACACCTGCCCCGCGAGTGATACAGCGCTTGTGTGTTTGTGTGTGTGAACGCAAGCTACGACAAGGAAAGTCTACGATGGGGTGATGCGTACGAATTGTTGGTTTGTCTGTAATCAGGTTTTAACCGGATAAAAATAAACTAATTAATACATTTTAAACCTATGAACAAAGACTTACCCCAATTATAAAGACACCATTACATTAAGGAATTTTTAACGAATATAGTGATGTAAAATTATTGCAGACATGTGCAATAATAAAGACGCTAGGTAATTTAATGTTAATTACTAGTGTAATTAAAAGTAATTAATAAGTGTGTTATATGTGAGTGACCAGAAAAAAAATTACGCAAACGATGATATCGCTCGTGCTACGAGTATGTTTACGAAATCGCGAAAATGAACCAAAAAGTGATTTGTAATTAAAAGGACGCTTTGCACGAAGTGACAATATCTAACAGGTCGAAAACAGTCCTGGACTTGTCAAATAGCCGTCCAGTATAAATACCACCGGCAATTTTGGGGCGATCTCAGAGACTCAAGATATCTTCACATAACGTCACGCTGCTGGTCTGCCGACCGATTGAACATCTTTACCACACACACCAAGACTTATGGAGGAACTCTGGACCATCACAAACAACAAACCGTAGAGACAGAGAACACAGCATCAGCATAATCATCATCATCAAATTCTCAGGATTTAGGACATATACACACACGCGCGCGCACGCAACGGTAACGTCGGCAGTACGCAGGTGATGAATAAGCAATTATATTTTTGTTTGTGAAAAGAACTCTTAAAAAGAAACTTATATATGAACAGTAAAGACTTAAAGTTTTAAATATAATCACTGTACATAAATTTAAATGGTACCTAATTAAAGAAAATAATTTAATTTAACAAGAAAATTTAAAAATACTAATCTTGTGTTTGGGTGTTTCAGTAGAAATAAATAATAGATTGGAAGTAAATGTTATATCATTTATTTTGTTTATAGCAACAATTAGTTCTTGAGATTTAATATTATTTTTGTTTGTAAATGAGTTGCTATTATTATTTAAAATTTGAGTCAAAGTCAGACACCCTGAAATAAAAAGTGTTTAGATAATTTGTTTAACATGTCTGTTTAGCTAGTAAGATTATATGATTGTTTATTTTTATATGTCATGAACAGCATAGAAGGTTATATTGTATTTTTGTAAACTTATAAAAGAGAATATTTTTTATTTTTATAATTCGAAATTTTAATGTTTGCATATTTTCTATTAATATTAATAAATCATAGGATGATTATTTTGAAACGGTTTTAATTAATTATTTCATGTCATCAACATCTCACTCCTCTTTGAAAATTATTTTTTATTGTGCAACTACATATACTTGACGCAACGAGAAAAAAAAAATCCTGCGACGTGGCCAGTGTAATACACTTCATAGTTGCGTTGAGTATATGGTAATGTATTTGTGTAATTTTTTGAAAGACTTGTAACGTTGCAGTATATATATATACTTTTCAGGACATGAATTCCCAGACATAACCAATGTAACACTAATAAAACATATACCACACAAAGGCACCATAATGAACATTTGGGAAAATTTACAGATTTACAAACATAAAACACAAAACAAATTAATACCAGAACAAATACAAATCAATACAAAACATGACACAATATTCAAAGCACTCAACATCGAAAATACACAAAATACAAAAACAGATACCACAACCACACACAATAATGCAACATTGAAGGACCAAAGACCAACAAACCACCATAATAACATCCAGAAGCCAACACACAAATACTGGACCAGAAGCAAGATGGCGAAGGTTGAAGATGGGAGAACAGGATCTCCCGAAACATGTTCCTAAAGAAAAAATACATCTTGAGGTAAAATAGTTATAAGTATTATAGTATTATATACATCAAGAAACGGACTGTAGCAGAAAGTGATTGAAATAATATAACCATACAAGGTAAATAAGCCTACAGTGAAAAAACGAAAAGTGAGGTTATAAAACAAAGCAAAAACAAAAGTGTATAGTGAAGAAAAAAATAGTGAAGTGAATAGCAAATAAGTGAAATCAACTACCAAATAACAGATAACAAATCATCTCTCACATAAATATACATTAACATGTACACAAACAACATAACCACAATTCCATATAACCACATTACCAAATTGTTAAACAAATTCCAAACACGAAAAAACAACTAATGAACACAAACATAAACATATACTTCAATAGACAATGCCAAAAACATAAATTAACACCTAAATACATCAACATAAACACAAACAACAAAAATATGACTGCACAAAAAACTATAAAACAAGCACAAAGGCTATGGATACAAAACGAAATTAATCAATTATACAGTAAGAAAAATAGCATAACACTAGACATATACAAACTACACTTAGAGCTAACAAATTTATTACATCCAATCACTTGGAACAATAAATACAATAACATAGAAAATAAAATAAGATTTGAGAAAAACAAAAAGACTTATACAATCAACAAAAAACTTAACACATTAAAACAACAAAACAAAAGTCAAGAACAAAAAAACAAAAATAAACACACATTTTACCCTCGAACCATTAACCTCAGCAATACAGAATTTAACAAAAAAGAAACAGAATATTTAAACAATATGTCAAAAACTAACATAACCCAAAATGCAAACAAAAATCTAGAAAATTTAATAGTAGAAACAGAATTTGCCATTAACCTAATAAAAGACAATATACAAGAAGAAAAAAGAACAGAAGCAGCACATATAATTAAAAAAATAATCACTAGCGAAATTAAAAACAAAGATAAACAAAAGAAAAACAATAAAACAATAAAAGAAATTAAAAATAAAGTAAAGAACAATAATTTAATAATAACTAAAGCAGACAAAAGTCAAGCAACAGTAATCATTGATAAAACAGACTACATCAAAAAAACCGAAGACTTCATCAACAATAATAAATGCGTACAACTAGATAAAAACCCAACAGAAAACTATCTTAAACAAACAATAAAACTAATAAAAACAAATAAAAACATTTTCAACAATAAAAACATAGACATATATATATAAACAATAATCCAGAACCACCTAAAATGAACAGCCTAATAAAAATACACAAATTAAACAACCCAATACGTCCATTAATCAATTTCAAAAAAGCTCCTACATACAAAATAGCAAGAATAATAGCACAAAAACTAAAAAATAACCAACTAACAAATAACCATCATAACATAAAAAATACATACGAATTAATAGACAAACTAAAAATAATAAATATAAATGAAAATACATTTTTCACATCATATGACATAACAAACATGTACACTAATATTCCAGTAGAAGAAACAATTGACATAATAATAAACAAACTTATAGAACAAAATGAAAACAAACAATATATAACCGAAATAAAAAATAGTCTAACTAATACTAAAACAAAATTACTTTGAATTTAATAGCAAAATTTATCAACAGGAAGAAGGTTTAGCAATGGGATCACCATTATCAAGCATAATAGCAGAAATATTCCTACAACATATAGACACCAAAATACAAAATATCATAAAAACACATGACCCAGATGGCATATGGATAAGATATGTAGATGATGGACTATATGTATCAAATAACAAAAACACAAATGCAGAGAACATACTGAAACAAATCAATAACATACATCCCAAAATACAATTCACAGAAGAAAAAGAAAAACATAACAAAATCAACTATTTAGACATAACCATCACAAGATACAACAAACACATACAATATGCAATATATAGAAAACCAACTTCCACTAACATCATTATACCTAACCATTCTGACCACCCACCACAACATAAAATGACAGCATTTCATTCGTTATTTAACAGAATGTACAAAATACCCCTAAACAAACAAGAAACTGACAAAGAAAGAAATATAATATACCAAATTGGTTATGCAAATGGATACAATAAAAATACTATGATCAAAATAGAAAATAAAATCAAATACAAAATAAAAACTGAACAATTAAGAATTAATCAAACTGAACAACACATAAATAATAACAACAACAAAAAATGGGCCACATTCACATATATAAATAATAAAATGTCAAAACTAACAAAACTATTTAAAAACACAGATATAAAAATAGCATACAAAACTAATAAAAATAAATTACAAAATCTAAATAATTCACACAACAAAGATAATACAACAACCAACGGTATATACAAAATTGAATGCCAAGATTGCAATAAATGTTATATAGGACAAACAAAAAAACAGCTAAAAAAACGTTATTTTGAACACCTAAATGCATACAAAAAACCAAACATATATAAATCCAATTTAGCCACACATGCAATAAACACAGGACATGAATTCCCAGACATAACCAATGTAACACTAATAAAACATATACCACACAAGGCACCATAATGAACATTTGGGAAAATTTACAGATTTACAAACATAAAACACAAAACAAATTAATACCAGAACAAATACAAATCAATACAAAACATGACACAATATTCAAAGCACTCAACATCGAAAATACACAAAATACAAAAACAGATACCACAACCACACACAATAATGCAACATTGAAGGACCAAAGACCAACAAACCACCATAATAACATCCAGAAGCCAACACACAAATACTGCACCAGAAGCAAGATGGCGAAGGTTGAAGATGGGAGAACAGGATCTCCCGAAACATGTCCCTAAAGAAAAAATACATCTTGAGGTAAAATAGTTATAAGTATTATAGTATTATATACATCAAGAAACGGACTGTAGCAGAAAGTGATTGAAATATATATATATATATATATATATATATATATATATATACATACATACATACATATACTACCTAGAAATACTATTTCCGTAATATACATGTCTGACGTTGTCTATATTTTGAAAATTTCTTGAAACCTTCTACGCTGAACATTATACTGACAGATTGCTCAAACCTTAAACCTCGTGAGAAACAGCGTACGTACTCAGTCATGCACGAAATTTAACTGCTTGCAATAATTCACTTGCCGTATGTTTTAATAATACAAAAATTATTTCTTCTTTATAAGATTGAGGTTGAGGTTGAGGTTTCTTGCCAATAAGATATTTTTTGGAGACATGCACTTGGAGAGGAAACGTATCGGTAGGAATTGCATAACTGGAGGCGATGAAACTACACCTGTACGACTGTTTCATTAGGCCTTTGTTACTGGGTGTGTGCTATTTGTTGGTTCCATCCTCACGTTGGGGTTGTACATATATAATCATTAGACTTGTGTGCTCACAAGTGAAGTAATGTTTTCCTCCGGTAATAATTGTACTTAACCAGATCGTTCCTCTATTTTTAAAAAGCCATCATCTGGTTTCTTTGCTTTGGCTCCACTGGCTTCCATTTTTCAGTTCTGTAAGTAGTAAATGTTTTTATAGGCCTATATAAACACGCAAGGTATATTTTCGTTACAGGAGGTGCACACAACAGAGTACATAGTATGCAGACACAGTATACGTACGTATTTTTTTACAGAAGTGGAACTAGTTTACTTTCTGCATCGCTGTTATCACTAAAGGTGTTATTAGTAAGGCCGCTGTTTCACTGACATAATGCAACAATTTTGTCAGTAACTTCGATGCCATTCCATGAAGGTACAAGTACTTAGTTTCACAGCTTTAGCTTTCTTAAAGTATTTTCCGATCTTCTCCAATCATGGATTTTATTACAACTTGAGGCCTTTCCTCCAAATTTATGGAATGAAATTCGAATTAGTTAAGTGCTTCTTATCAAAGTTTAAGTTTCGTCCACGCATAACCGTGACGTTTAGTTTATAAATCTACAGCAGAAGTCTAATAACGATATACACAAATACTTTACATAATTTGTCCACTCTAAATAATTTACCTTTAGAGGATAGGTTTCAGAAATAAAATAATTCCTTCCCCGTTTACTTATTACAATATATATATAATCAACTATTATATATATATATTATATATATATATTATATATATTATTCAACTATTAATCAACTTAATAGTTGATTCCTATTAAGCGGGAACCAAGTAGTAAGGGGTGTTAATCGTAACAATTATAAATTACGACGGAACAGTATATAGGCCTAACAAACATAACAATAATAATAAATATTTAATTTATAAGAATTATAAATTTGTGGAACAATATTCCAGTAACACTTTTATCCGTTTAGTAGCTGTCTCTGATGTTTCTTGCTTTACATGGTCTCGTGTTATTAAGGATTCTTTCCTTGTATACATTATGTATAAGAATGGAGCTATTCCCACTCTTTAGACTTCAGTTAGAAGAAAAAGTCATCAACTGCCGGAAACTTTTGACAGAAATGTTACTGCCAACATCTCATTCAAATAAATAATAATATATACTCAAAACGTTTCCATACAGATTTCATCTGTAAGGACTGTAAATGACATACGTAGGAAAATTGAACAATTTTTTAACCCCTCAATTAATATTATCTCTTATTTGAACAAATTTTTTATTTAAAGCCAGTACTTTTTAACATTATTATTTAGCACGGTTAGCTCTAAAGGAAATAAACCTTGTTGTTTTCAGAGAGAATATGTTTATTTGCGCTGATACAGCTTTCTAGCTTTTGTAAACATTTATTCGATGTTTCGTGTTGTGTCTGCGTTTATGAACATCATTGCTGGTTAAATATTGTTTTTCTCTAGAGTTGAAATATTGTCGTCTGAGTTGTTATGATTAGTTGATATCTAAGATGAATAAAAAGGCTCTCTGATTTTTCTGTTTTATATATATTGTAACGTACCAAATTGGCAGTTACATAAGATAGATATCTATTACGTCAAGTAAAAGGATATCATGAAAATATTTCAACGTATATAAAAGAAGGAACAGGAGAATATAAACGAAGTGTGTATCTACGAACGAATATTATTGAAACAACCCAACAAAGAAGAAGGAAGAGTAATAAGGATATCATCGAGTACAAAGAGAGAGAAAATGACAACGAGCCAATATAATATGTTAGCTTCCAGGCCCAATAGATCCAAAATAGTGAGGGGAAATGACGAAAATAATTATTAAAATGACGAAAAGGAGACAATAGGTCCAAAATAGTGAGGGGACATGACGACAATAATGATTAAAATGAAAAGGAGACAATAGATCCAAAATAGTGAGGGGATATGAAGAAAATAATTATTAAAATAAAAGAGGATACGAATCAAGTACAACCACAATGATGATAAAACAAACGAATTTGTTTATTAGTATAAAATACTATGGAACAATGACTACCACGAACAAGAATATGGAAGAGTATGACAAGACTAAGGGAACATTGATTATCACAAATAATGTATAACCCAGGAGAACACCGATAGTGAGCAACAACTAACCAGAAGAAGAAAAGAAGAAGAAGAGGAAAGGAAACATACCATGAAGAATGAAGATAATGTATGAACAGTACAAGACATCAACATTCACAAGATATACAAGGAACTAAAATTAATATAGTGACCTGAAGAAGTGTAAGGATTATTCAAAGATTAATGACAAAGAAACCAGTGTTTAGCATCATTGAGTGATCACGAACAATAACAGTGAAAACTTAATGTGAGTGTAACAACCTGTGATATGATAACTATTTTACCCCAAATAAACACCACAAACAATACAAGTGAAAATGTTTATAACGGAGAAAAATGATTAACCATTATAAGTGAAAGAATCCAAGATTAACTAGTTAAAATGCACAGACAATTAGTGTGACAAGTTTAATCAAGATTGTAACACAACATAGATAATCATTAAGACCACCAAAAGAAATATGAGACAGAACAGTAAATTAATTGTTCATAGGGACTAATAATAAAAACTTTGTAAGCCTTAAAATGAAATGTGCCTGAATGCCTTAGCAAGACAGGACAAAATATAAATGAATTCCAGAACAAACAGTAGCAAATAGCTAGTTTGTTAGGTATAAAACAATCAATGTACCAAAAACTAGGTGCAACCCACCAAGAAATGTAATATTATTAGACTAAGAATACCTGTGTTATTGTTTCAACAAATAGTGTAAACATGTGTATAACTTAATAATTAAACCATTGTAGTAGAATGCCATAATGAAATGGAAATAGTTGAGTCAAACACTGCATAAGAATATGTTGCACATTGTTGTCAGACAACTGACACATAACCTCACAGAAAGTGAACCTATAACATAAAATCATGTATATTAGTTAAACCAAGCAACTATCCACAATTGTTTCAAACAAAGACTAGTTATGAATAATAATGCAAACCAATCAATACCATGTGTACTGAGATACACAGCAAATGAATCAGATTGAATACAATATCATAAAGCCAAATGAACAGAACCCCAATGTGAAAAGATAGTTAGTCAAAAAGCATTATCAAAACTTATCAAAAGATTGTGACAAATGTTACCAGTAGTTAGAGAAATGTCTAATACTGCTATGAGAACACATCACAAATGTAATAGTAGTAGTTTAATAATTGAAATAATATAAACTAACTAACTGCACTTGTAAAACCAGATGTAAATAAACACTATACTATAACTTGGAGAGCTTTCAGATAACGAAAAGTTAATAAATACATTGAACCAACAAGGTACAACAATTGTACACTATTTTAATTACTAACATTATATCCATTGTGAAATAAAAGAATTAAATAAGTGACAAAAAAGAAGAAATGAGAACAGAAAGTATTTTGATCATACTATAAGTATATAAAAAATAACATTTTTAGCAAAATAAAATGTGAACAAATGTAAATAAATGTACATATTAGTATTAGGATGTCAAACATATGTAATAGGATAAGGAATAATAGCGTTACATGTAATTATAAACAATCGAACATGGTCGCTATGGACGCCATTAACAGATATTGTTTAAAATGTAAATATAACTATTTTATGTACTAACATGAAAGAGAAATGGACTCGAGATGTTTAGTAGTAAGTATTACAGTGTAATTGTAACGAAATATGGTGAAACAAACTTATTTATATTAAGAATCACCATATGAGTTTTTGAGATGGCTAAGTGAATTAATAATGAACGGATTTAGTGCTTGTTTAGACTTAAAATAAAGCCACAAGTGTCCGCGATTTAATGCCACTACCCAACCGACGATACGACAAAAGATAGAAAGTTATGACAATTATAAACTTTTCAATCATTTTGAGTATCCATGCATACGTCACACATAATCTCGAACCCACGCTAAAAATTGTAAAAAATTAAAAGTTTTAGTTGACCAAAGTGTTTTGGGGTTGAGAGTTTGACCTTTTGAACCAATCAAATAGCTTAAAATGACCAGACGAGAAAGAGACGCTTTGGCGAAGGAATCATTTCGTTCTGCATCACTCACGACGGGAGGTCTACGCAAAAAGTCAGCAAGATAATTTTGAAATGTGCGCGTCACATACAGTAATACGTAAACAGACACTAACCTATACACCACAATATATTACCGAGTGTCCAGTGAATTAAGTGAACAGTGAAATAACACGACCAGTGTATAATAAAGGTCATGTTTTGTGTATTAAATCAGGGAGTACAATGCTTTAATTACTTTAAAGAAATTAATGAAAAATAATAATTTTCGTTGATGAACGAAAGATATTGTTTTTGACTGCACTAGTCATAACTCTTGAGTGCTTAAACTATGATGGACAATTATCAGAGCTTAATAAATAAATTGTAGCACCATAATTAATTAAAAAATAATTATTTTACAATTAAAGAATAATTAAGAAAGGCGGAATTAATTTAGATACCGCTCATCAGTGTATAGTATATAGTCGCTTACTTGACTAAACTTTTTGAATTAACAAATAATTATTTTCTTGCGCAAATATTTTAAATAACTGATAATTATAAGTCAAATGATTTATAAATAGAATGTTTGTGATCATACCATTAAGAATTTTATATATAACATACTTATGCTAAATAATGACTTACGTATACTAGGTAAACTAACCTAGAACTGATGAATATAATTTTGTCACAAAGAAACAATTCTGTTCTTGAATAATTTTCCTGAAATGAAAGCTATAACAAGAGTTTTTTTCTCTAGATTTTTTCTCTTGCCAGTACATGGTTTTGCTAATTAATGAGTAAATAATAATAATATTTTTAACAGTGCAAATCTCAGAGCACGTGTTGACCACAACTGCTATATATGTTTGCATAGCGTACGATAGTACGATACATCGGTTATGGTACCGAGTTTTATAATTTTAAATTTTGTTCTTTTTTATAGTAATAGATAATTAAATATTGTTAATTAAAGTCACATCTTGTAATCTGGTATCATGTATCTTCAAAGAACTCACTAATTTGGTAATATAACTGAATAAAGTGAACCTAACCTCGTTCACCAACAACATTGTACCTTACAACAGTGTTACCAGCCTTGAGGTACAGAGATCTCAGGATTTGTTTAAATTTATTATTGTTTGTAAAAGATATTATTAATTGTTTTTAAAAGAGTTTATTGAATTTAATAATTGTGAATAAATCCCCAGTTTACTTATCAGTGGAAACAGAGTTTTGATTTCTATACAATAGAAAAGTAGTTTAATTTTTTCATGAACAGTTCTCTCATAAGGTGGCGGTAGTATTTGAATGACTGATATCATTCAAAGTGCAATTAAACATTTAATTCATTTTATTATTTATGTGCATTCTTTGTGATATTCAAAAGGAATATCTATGTATGTATGTCAAGTGTTTTTACAGTAGAAGAAGTCACCATCGAGAATATTGAAGACATCCACATATGGTAAGTGGGGAGGTTGATACAGTGAAGTGATAAATACTCTTTTGAAACACAAACTTTAAACGTGAACACTCATTCAATTTTATTAATAATCAACTATAATAGTAATAACATTTATAATAATAATTTTAACGTTGTAAGTTCTGTTACAATATATATATATTGTAAATATATATATATATACATATTTTTTTTGTAGCTTGTTTCAGAAGCTACCGGTAATGTAAAGAGTTCAGTTTTTATTCATAATGACAGTTTTTATAAGTTGTACTACATATTAAAAACTTTCCATAATCATTTTTTTTCGTCTGCTAAAATGTAAGTGGCTAACTGTTACATAATTAGACTTAAACGAAGCATAATCATTTTTAAATGAAGCATATCCATACAACGCAATATGCATAAGATCATTTACTATATTGTCTCATATTTATGTCATTGAAAATTTTCAAGAAAGTAACAACATCTAAGAACAGAGTAGTAAGTAAACAATTGCGTTTTCCACAAAAATAAATTCCTAACGTCCTTGCCATTCCTAACGTTGTTCATTCAATAACAAAGAACGCATATAGGTTTTGTAGACTTTCAAGAACCTCTTATACGTTTTGCCATATTATTGAGAGCCGGTGTTCCACATCACCTTACACATTCTGCTATAGACAACAGTAGTGATCTGAAGTCATACATTTATTATCTAAAGAAACAAAGATATTGTAGATTCTAGACAAAACTCTACATATAGGTATTAAATCCAGTTTGACGCCCACATTGTTTAATAAAGATATTGTCTGTGTTGTAACGGATTTGAAGAATTGCTATTGAGTCATCTTGTTTTTTGAATACGTTTTTAATTGCTGATGCTCATAAAACCATATGATGATGGAAGTTTGAACTATTTTTTAACATATAATCTTAGACAAAAATAACATTGTTGAAGTTAATAACGAATTGAAACTGGTGAGTCATTTCCGATTTTTCATACTACTTTAACATCGTTACACATATAACATTTATAATATGTTTGAATGAAACTTGATGGTTAGAAACAAACATCTATTAGAGGAAAACTTCAAAACAAACGTTATTTGACTTCTGTAAAGTAACAGTTAGATCGACTTCTTGTGAATTGGTCTGAAACAGGAGCAGAAAATTATTTTAACAATATCCAGGCAACAGAAATGGTGTGTTTGCGGCAATGGAAAGGTATGTGTAAGGGGAGGTGAATTAAAAATGAGACCATCTGAGAGGCCCTGAATTTGTGTAATTGGATCAAGCGGATAAAGTGTGTGCAAGAAAGAAGATTAACTAAAACCGGAAGGGCGTGGAGGAAGACCATGTAAACACTGATTAACAACAGATGAATTTACTTAACCCAGAAGACGAAGAAAATATTCGTAACTGAATTTAATTGTTTCCATTCTTGTTTCCACAGAAGATTCATCAGCTTACAAAAGGCAATTCTGAACTATGTTATTCTACTTTATATTTCATGTAAATCCTTCTAATTTTTATTACTTTCCAAATACTCGTATATACTCTAGAACATGACGTGATCATTGGCATGATAACAAAAGACAATTATATACTATTGTTACACTGATCTCACGGGTCGTCGTATGGTACAGTGGAAACAATATACAGACACAAATGAAGTCACTAATTATCAGCTTTAATTAGTCACAGATAACAATGTGAAATCAATAAGATATTCTCATACAATAATTCAAGTTAAATTTGACCACATGCAATAAAAATGTCAACTATTAAGAGTCCTGCACTAATTATAACACAGTAATCACTTTCCACAATCATTTTATCCGCAGTAATACATTCTCGCCAGGTACAACTAACTTCTAAGCCGGCAGCTGTTGCTTATATAGGTTCCGTAGATGTTCCAGAAAAAGTTTCCATACTGCTGGCGGCATGGCAACATAATTTGCGTAGCTAACAGTATTCGAACAATCTTCTAAGCTACTCGAGTGAACGGCCTTGACACAGAAGCCGCACGCTGGGCTTGCCGAGAAACGTGTAGAACTTTTACGTAACTGCACTTACCGACTTTTGAGAGCATTGCTTAATTGGCGTAGCACTGCCCCCTCCTTAAGCCTGTTTGTCCCGAACTGGCAAACCGTCTCTGAGGTAATACTTGGCTAGGCGATCTGGTTGATCTAGGCAGTTGGTCTACTTGCTAAGAATATTTCTGCTGCTCTTCGATTCAATCTGGGGTGATCATAACATCAAGTTACCAGGAATATAAGAATCGCCTGGTGAATCACTAGTTTTTCTGTAATCATGCCGTTTGTGTCGTTTACTGATGATCTATAAACCATTAGCTGGTTCAGGTCTGTTTGGTTCTCGTCAACAATCTCTTGCATAACGTCATCTTCAGCAACTCCTCCTCCGGGGGCTTCGATCAACCCAGGAACAGGCAAGAGGCTTTCCTCGAAGACCATGATTTTCAGTCACTTCCTTTGTCATTATACAAATTAGTACTTCCTCTGCTAGTTCTTCTTCAATTTTTGCATACAATAACTACTGTTCTTCTTTTCCACATCTGTTGACTTTATCTTCGGCTAACGTCACTTGCTTGACAGAATAATTGGCGAACCCTGACATTTTAGCCATTAAAAACCTTATCTTTCATTGGCCAACCCTTACTATATTCTCACTGAAGTCTACGTTCATAACGTCCGTGCTAAGAATCACTTCATCGACAATGTCTGCAACGATTATTAGATAGCTAAACTAGATGCAACCCAGGCGTCCACGTACATCTACCTTTCCTAACACTTTGAGGAGGCTTCCAGTCACAGGCTGTATTATAAAAGAGCCAAATTTAGGCTGTAGGTTGCTGACTAAGTCAGGGCGCATAATGGACACTGTTGGGTCCGTGTCAACTGTAAATGATGTTGGTTTACCTTCCGCAAATGCGGTAATTATTTGTCCTGCAACATTGCTTTCCTGCCCCCATCGTAACGGCATATGTTATACTGGAAACGTCTGACTATAGTATGGTGACATTAACCCCTTAATGTAGCGGGACGATGACTTGGCAGATTCAAAATCGAGGGCGTAAACAAAACCTGCTGAATTATTTCGGTGTCTTCCCATTCTTAAAACTTACTGTCGCAATACCCGACGCTATGAATAAATGTCTGCACAGCAAATCTCATTCGAAAATCCTCTGATGTTTTCAGGATAGGCCAGTCTAATTAGTCTGTCGTTGCTTGCTTCCAACATTTGAAGACTCTCCCCGGAATACTGTCGCTTTGCTCTCAATTGAATGCTGAACTTTTATTTAATGAAATTTTTAATAATGAACACATCTTGCAAATTTGTATCACCAAACCGTAATTCTAGAGCTTTTATCAATTCGGCGTAGGTGTCCTGGCTATCAGGTGGTACTTTCTGTAGTAGCTTTGCCGCAGGTCCTTTTAAAGCTAGAACGAATGAAACTGCCTTGTCTTTCTCCGTTCAATTATTTGAGCGAGCAGCGGTTTCAAATTACTGAAAATACGTCGTCCAGTGGGCGCTTCCATGAAATGTTGTTGCCTCGACATGAGCTGCCCCAACTGAAGGGAAAGTGACTTTCTCTGTTGTCTTATTTTTTGTGTGTTTCCTGTATTTACCATTGGTACCGTCCATTCAGCACTTTTATTTTATTTTTTGTAACGGGTATCTGTATTTTCATTAATTGCTCGACTTCACTTTTAATTTGCTTTTTTGTGTTTGCAGTTTACTCTTTTATAGTTGAGACTGAATCTTTTACAATTGCTACAGACTCCTCTCCTTCAGATATTTCATTTGTCATGTATTCTTGCACTACAGATATTTTTGTTCATATGGATTCTTCTACGTCAGATATCCTAGTAACTTGGTTATTAAGCTCAACTCGTAATAAACCCAACTGCGCAGCGGTCTGTTCTTCTATCTGCTTTTTCTCCTGTACCTCGCTTACGTTCCTCTGCTTCATGCTTACGTTCTTCGTTTTTTCATTCTTCCATTTCCAGCATTAGTGTTTCCTGTTTCCTCTGCGTCTTCTGCCTCTTGTCGTCTTTCTGCTTTTTGTTGTTCCTGTGTTTGCCGTAGCAGCGCTTAGGAAGCTTCTATCATGTGACTGGTATACACGTTTACAGATTAATTACAACGTACACTATTCTTCTACAATGTGTCATCTGTTTCCACTGTTAAAGGTTCTGTCGCACTTCTGATCCATTGTTACGACGGCCTCACAGATCATTGTATTGTACAATGGAAACAAAATAAAAACACTAATAAAGTCACTAATTGCCAGCTTTAATTAGTCACTAATAACAATGTAAAATCGACAAGGTATTCTCATACAATAATTCAAATTAAATTTGTCCACATGCAATAATAATATGAACTATTAAGAGTTCCGCACTATTTATAACACAGTAATCACTTTCAACAATTAATTGATCTGCACTGTAAAATCTCGCCAGGTGTAACTAACTTCTAAGCCGGTCGCTGGCTGCTTGAGCAGGACGGTCTGAATATAGACGCCGCACGCTGGGTTTGTCGAGAAACGTGTAGAATGTTTACGTAACTACACCTGAACGACTTTCGAGAGCACAGCGTAATTGACGTAGCACTATAATAATCGTCGTCGTCGTCATCCTTTACGGCTTAGGCTAGTAGAATGTTCCAGTCTCAATGGAAGTCATCCAACCATCGCTTACGGGGTCTTCCCACACTTCTCTTCTCCCTTGGATGATAGTCAAGTATTCTTCTTGAAATTTATTTGGATCCATTCTTTCTATGTGTAACCGCCACTCCGTTTTATACCGGGATATTTTCTCATTTAAGCTTCAAACTATGCCTAGCTCCATTCTAACATGATCATTTCTGATACGATCTCTCCTGGTACAACCCTTTACAGCCCTCAAGAACCTCATTTACGCTCCTTGTATTCTGGATATATCTTTGGCCTTTCTAATCGAATTCTTACTACCATACATTAGTTGAGATATGGTCATTACATTGTAATATTTCAGTTGCGTCTCTTCCTTGCACTTTAATAAGTAGGTAAACAATTTAAAATAAAATCCTCATAATTATAAACACAAAACACTTACAGTCACATGCAATACTGAACTTTAAGAATGTCAAAGTTTGTACGTAAAGAATGTACACTGTAAAGATAAGTAAACACCCTCTTAATCGTGAGATGGCAGTTGTTTACAGTTTGACCACAAATATTACTCGTGTTACATTTCTTGCATTCACTCGTGATTTCCAGTCCGTCACCAGACACTGAGTTAAAATATTAAACAATAATGGCGACAAACTACATTTTTGCCTAAAAGTCTACAATATCTTTGTTTGTTTAGATGACAAATTTAAAATTTGAGCAGATCGCAACTCTTGTGCATCGCAGGATGTATAAGGTGATGGGAAATATGATGATTAATGATCCTAATATTAATTTTTATGGAATTTAGAATTCATGTACAGCCGTAGTGAATTATGTTCTTATAATTAAATAAACTTTAAATATTTACAGCATGCAGAATCCTGAGCCGACAGGTGTGGTTTTTTTGGTGAATATAAATACGGGCCCAGGAAAGCCAAATTTACTCTTCAATCAGTTTTCAGTTGCAGCGGTAAACTCTGTCCGTCAGCGACGCGAATTTTAATTACTTTCAATCAGTCTTCAGACATAGCGGGACGCTATGTCCAATATCGACGAGATTTTTTGTTTATAAACTGTAAAGTCTAATGGACAACACGTTAATTCAAGTAATCAAAAACAATAACTATTAATTTGGTTATTTTTAACTACAATTATCGGACGTATACAACCAGTCTACAACCACAAACGTCAACACGCTAGACAAATGGCGAGAGTACATCAAGCAGAAGAACGATATGCAGGGCAATAGAGGCGGTTACTAGAACAACAGCAGCTGATGCAGAGCAACATATCATTCCATTTTACAGCCATCAGATGGGACCATGAAGGACGAGTGACTGGTGGACGACAAGTGGAACTGGAAAACGCAAGAGGAAATCCAGTAGGAGAGGACGACAGATCACCGGAGGACATGGGTACAATCTGCAGAATTGAGGTGACAAATAACCAATTTATAATTATGAAAAAATAAAGACATTGAAAAGACATTTTTAAAATTTAAAAAGTAAAGAAAATTTGTGTCATATGTAGATAGAGATAAGAGTATGTAATTTAACTTTAGTAAGAATTTTCTTTAATGATGACCAATTAATTTAAAGTTAATTTAAATCATTGCTTGGATGATTAACAATTGATTTAATAAGTTTTAAATTTTCATTTAAAGTGTGTAAAATAATCAGTGTGTAATATCACACGAAATGTATAAAATAAAGTAGTTGGAAATATAGAAGACTAACGATTCGATTAGTCCTTTTAAAATTTTATAAAGCATTAAGATGTATGCCAAGCATAGAGTAATAATGTAAATAAGAACAAACTCATGAAGCACACAGTCAGACTGAGCAGTCGAGAATTTATAGTGTAACAAAGAAATGTTTAACATAGATTTTTGCTAATATAAGATATAAGACTTATTTTATGATGAATGTACTGCAACAAAGAAACGTTGAAACAATTGATAATGAATATTGTAATAATATAAATAATTGATGTGTGTTGATGATAAGAGATTGTGAAGTATGAGACTCCGATGTAATCAAGCCCCACTGTTTGGGCTAGCCAATTTGTAATAAAATAAATAAATTGAGTCTGTATGTTCTTAAATTGGTGTGTAATTGGTGTGGCTCTCGACGTCTTACTGGCCTGAAACACTTCCTTAAGTTTCCCAGCTGGTCGAGTCCCAATGGTAGCAAGACTGGTCGAGTAGCGTAATGTTGATGAAGGAATGTATGTTCAGCTTCACCGAAAGTTTCAAAACAAAAATTATTGTTTTGAAGAAAATTAAAAAAAAAAAATTATGTTTATAAAAAAAATAATTAAAAAAAAATTTTAATTAATTAATTATAATCAATTAATTAATATAGGGCTGTGAAGTTTTAAAAGGTGTAATGCTCTTCTGAAAATTTTTATTAAAGTTTTGGTATATTTTAAATAAACTATCACCACTCATAAGACTGTCTTCAAACCAATCGATACTTGTTTACCTTTTTATTTTTTAGGTTATCTTCACTTATAGGCGGTAAAGTCCTGATAGATTATTAATTATAATTATATTAATGATAACTAGTAATATTTATGAAATGAAGAACTATTTAGTGTTGAAGAATATTAATGTTTTATTAATTAATAGCAATTTGACTCTTATCGATTATTATCGACTCTCAGGATATCGAAAAAGTTACAAAGTATATTATATAAAAATTATACAGGGTTCTTTAAACAGCCAATTATTATCAAAGTCAGAGAAATCGGGCTAATATTTAAAAAGTATAACGTTACATCAAATTAATAATTATTACTAAACACAAACATTGAATAATAATTTGAAAATAAAATAATTGTTTTCACCGAACAGCTGGGTTGAACTAGGAGAAGGCACTGGGATCGTCAAAAGCAAATGGCGGCCATCAAGTTGATCAAAATGTTGCTCGTTCCTGCTGCGTTCCAAATAATGTATTTTCTGGCAGTATTCCTGTTCTTGTGTCTGCAAATCTCTTGTTAAATGTTGTGTAGTGATTGGTGTACTGTTTCTGAGTTGTATTTAGTGTATCCGTGTAATTATTAGTTCAAACACTTTTCCCGATTCCGTCACTAATTTGGGTTAATGTATTATACAGTTTTCTAGTGTTTTGTGGTGTTTTTCGGAGTAGATATGTATTGTTCTGTGTTATGGAGTGTTTCTTGATTGTTTCTGTTATAATATTAGAGTTTTAGAAGTATTTTACAAGTCACTCGCGATTTCACAATAACGTACTATACACTCGCTTTATATGACTATTATAAGTTAGGTTAGGCACGTTACGAAACGTTTGTCATGTTAACCGTTCAAATACCAATAATTAACTAACTGTTTCCTCCAGTTTCAATTAAACTCTTAGCCAATATAATATTATTCTTAACATTGTTCAAATATATTTTCATATCCTGTGCACACTTTAATATTTCACTATATAAATACCTAAACTTGGGTTATTTATCAATTTTATTCACTAGATGTTATTTAAATTGATCTTTCAGTTCATTCAGCTTATTTTCAGATTAAATAATGCCGTTTTATAGTGTTTTCTGTCCAAAAAATAGTAATTTTACTTTCAGTTTGGTATACTCTGAAAAGTCAAAACATCAAAATTTACTTCGTGTCATTATATAAAATTCATCCATTTTATCCGTTATATTTAATATTAATAATCCTATATTGTATTAAAAAGTTCATATTCCCTTATTTTCTGGTAATTAATTGAATTAGTTGTATTCTGAAACATTATTCTGAAATATATGACTCCCATGTCCAAATTTCTGAGTTTAGTCATTTTCATTTTTATTTATAATTCTGAATATAATTTATTAAAATCTCTCTAAATGGTATGTGCAATTATATGGCATGATCTCAAGTTTATTTTGTCTAAACCCCTTTTGTTTATTTGCATTTAATTGAGCAATTTCTCTGTTCTGATGAAGTTTGGTTTCCATTCTTTTGGCCTATGATTTTTTTAACAATTTTTCTTACAAAATATTTTACAAACAATATATGATGTGTGATACCCTCTCTGACTTTTACATATAGTATTATAAATTAAACATGTTTTCAAATTACACAAAAACAATTAGTATTGGTTACAATACAAATAATAGTTAAAACAAATAAAGAATATTTTTTTAAATAAATGGTTGTCTTCAAGTCAGACATTTTACAACAAAATCCTTATTTCTAACATGGAAATATGGTTTACAAAAAAGGTTTTTTACTAACTAACATCTTAATTACTCTCGACTATTTACAAGTAGTAACTATTTTTATAGTTCTGATGTTAGTTGTATCAGACCCAAACAAATGGCCTTATATCTAAAACATTTTTAAACATTCTTGTACTATATACATAAAAACCTTATATTTATATTCTTATTTCTAACTATTATTATAAGTAGGATTCTACAGTTTTTATACCGTCTTTTATACATTGTCTTTGGGGAATTGTACCCTGTCATTAATAAATAAATTGTATGAATTGTTCAAAAAGTATTATGAAATCTGTTTTTCTTTTTTCATGTAAAACAAAATGTTATTTTAAACAGATTCATGTCTTATGAACAACATATTGTCACAGTACACATTTCAAGTCATTGAAAAATGCATATTTCATTGCATTCAATGTTTGTGATTGCCAAGAATGAAACACAAGGTTCATTTTTTATAATACCCAAAACTATCACTGGTTCGCTTTGCACTTATATATTATGTTAATGCTAAATGGTCGTATAGTCTTATTAACATAATAAATTGGTTAGCGTTTTTTCAATGGAGATTTGTTCCATGGGTACTATATTATTGTTTCATCTTAGTTCACAGGCAACTTTTACTTTATACACTTCTCTCTCTTAAATTTATATACATGTGGTTTTTATTTCGTTATACTTTTATTTTTAAATATTTATTTTGGGGATATAGGGATTTGGGTGTCTTTTATAAGAGCATGACATCTTCTTCAGGATGCTGCCTTCTTCTTCTTTCATCAGTCTTCTTTTCTCCTGCCTTCTGGGACTGGTATCTTCTCCATCTTCTTCTTGATGCCATCAGGTTTCTTGGGATCTTCTCCATCTTCTTCTTTATTTCAGAAATACACCACCTGTATTGGTTGATCTTGGCTTATTTTAGGGTTTCTATTCTATTTATTCTCCCTCGTTGTGGGTTTGGTCATATTCTGTACTGCTTGGTTATTTACTTTTTTACCTTCCTGGGTTATACCTTGAAAACCTTTGGTTATGAGACTGGTCTTGGATGACTCATCACTAGTAACTCCTTTTATTTGAACTTGTATTTTCTTTATAATAACGATTTCTTTCCACAGTTGCTATGAATTAATCTTTTTATATTAAACTTAATGCTTTCTTCCAAATTTAAATATTATAACTTCATTATTCTAATGATCAATTGCCATTCAAAATTATGGATACATCTGTCACGCTACAATATTTTATGGCGAAGTAAATGATATTTTTTTAAACACTTATAATTTCGTTTGAATAAATTAATGAAAACATTTTACAATTTATAAAAGGACTCCTCTTATTATGATTACAACCCAAACTCCAATTATAAATACAAGTTATTAGTAATGTTGTATGAATGTTAGCACAGCACAAATTAATTTACTATTGTTGTTACATTTTGTCTCCCAAGAACGTTGGGCTATATAAATTAATTTACACTTGTGTTGAAAAGTGGTTGTGTTACAATATATATATGTATATATATATTGTAACTTTCCTTCTTTTGTGAATTAAATAATAAGAGTAGGAGCTTGCAATATCTCTTTTTCAGTATGTTGTTGTTGTTGTTGTTGTTTGGTTAAACGCCCCACATTGTGGATGCCATTATGTAACGTTATTGTTTCTTTCTGGTTAAGTTTAAATATAATATTTATAAAAACGGTTAATTTCTTTATGCCCCAGAGTTGGTGCACCATTTGTAACGTTACTGTTTTTACTTGATAAAATTTATAAATAAGACTAATTACTGGTTGGGTTAAGTCTTTTCAAAAACATGTATTTTATTTGCGTTGATTGGTTGATCTACTTTAATAATAAAGTCTTCTTAATTATGTTTTCTTAGACCTCACTAGTTGTTTGCACTGATTTGTAATATATTTACCAGTAAGAATTATGGTTCTGTTGATAAACAATTAAACTTTCCAATTAATAAAAAAATTATTAATTGAGAACTGAGTGTTGTATTCGACTTGAGTTGTGGTTATATTTATACCTTTACTTGTGGTTTTGTACCTATAGTGATCCAATTTTGATGTTATTTTTCATGAATTAATATATTTAATGGTTTAATTGATTTAAATGATTTAACTTCTTTTAATTTCTTCCTGGAGGCTGATTGAACTCACTTAGCTACTTTAATTCAAATCGCACATGTTACCCGGGCAATAGTAACAAAATTATTACCAACTTTTCTTCGAATGTAAACAAACACTAATATTCCGAAACTGATAAAAAATTGTTAAGTATTTAAAATAATTCCATACACAATTAATTCTCTTAAATTCTTTTATTCCTGTTTATATTTGTTTCTTTTCCTTTTAAAATAAAGTGACAACCTTTTCTTTTTAAACAATGGTACAGGCTGGTTAAAATTCTTCGCTCAGAAGTTGGCAATATGATATAATTCAAGCCTAGTTTATAGATTATTTACGTTATTTAAATATAAATTAGGGTTCTTTTGACTACAATAATACTAAACGAAAATGTCTTTTACGAAGTACAAAACCTCACAATATAGGAGTGACTACAATAAAATAGAACAATATCTTAGATCTAGAATAACAATTATTTCGTATGTCGATCGATGTCGACTTTTGAGGTTAACCGATTTTGCTTTAACATTAAAAAACAAAGAAATAATGGTTTAAAAGTGAAAAATTATAATATTGATAGTGTTTTTGTTTAGTTATGGTGTAATAAATAGTTCAAGTGTATGCAAAGTGTTATAATTATATTATAGTAATTTGTTATCAGTCGACTATAACCTTAAGTATGTACACTATACTTTCCTTTTCTTTTAAAAAACGCTTTATTATTCACTGTTAATTATTAATGGACTTTAACTCTGCTTTTGTTAGTATGAACTCTCACGACACTCTTTACACTTTTTGGTTATGTTCGTATGTTCACTGTTAAATTCGCGGCTATGACTGTCGCGGAAGAGACGTTCTTGACTCGATGAATTCTCACACTAGACTCTTTCTCTCTAAGCGTCATTTTTTGCTGGTTTGGCGTGGGCTTTTGGGTTAATACAGCAAAATATAAAAATTCCGATTGGTTGAAATTTCTCGCATTGTCGTTGATAGCGTCGTTCTTTGGGTTGATACACTTTTGTTTTCTGAGATCAAAATTAACAATATTCTTAAAATTAACATAATTTCCTTATGCTAATTACAATTGCCAATATATTATTACCATTGAATTGCTTTCTTTCTGCTGATCATTTTAAGATCTCATATGGTATGTTTCCGTACAGTATTTCTAAAAATGAACAATTTTAATGTTTGGCCTATGCTAATACATTATTTGTTAAAAGTTATACTTTTTATTACATTTTTTGTTTTCTCGGTTGTATATATGATTTTATGCTATTAACAAACATTTTAATACTAGTAATAATAATTATGAACCTTAACTTTTTATAAATCTCTTGGCTTATATAATAGGCCTAAGAATGTCTTGTGTCCATTGGGCTATTCTAGTTTCTTACAATAAAATTGCTTACTTCTAATACATTGTAACATATGGTATTTAATCCTAATAAACAACATGACATTTTACTGTAAACGTTATGATTTAATACATGCTTTGTACCTTGGAATGTGTTATGTACATCTACAGTAGATGTAGGGTTTTTGTCCAAGTAGACATCTTGTAAATTATGTTCTTATTAGTACATTACAGACATTTTAGATTACTTATACTTTAATCTAGTAACATATACCATTTCTTTATATATTGGACATTGGCTATTACAATTTTTATACATTACATGTCTCTTTTTATCTACCTAGTAGATGTAGGTTTTGTTTAACATTTATTTCTTACTAACTACATTATTAAACAAAAATAAAACTTTAGCAAAATTTTTATAATGATCTATATTTGAATTGTCTAAGTCTCTATTAGTTACACTCAGATATAACTGAATCTATATATTATACTGTATCTAGGTTTATAATTTTTTGTCTTATATTTCTTTAGGTTATGTTGCATGTTCCCAGTTACTGGTTATACTTAGTTCACAATACTTTATATTTTTATTATGGATTACACTGTGTGATTTGCACTGTTTACTTATCACTATTTATTACTTTTCCTCTTTAATACACATAATTGTAATAATAATTATCTGGTCTTTACTATTAATATATATATATTGTATTATAAAAATAATAATATTACAAATAAAAATAAAAATATAAGTATGATATATTGTATTGATATTGATATTGTGTGTGTATCTTTTGTGTTAGCAAAGATATTGTGCTCTTCCTTTAGCCCCACTAGTTGGGCAGGCCAATTTGTAATATAATATCAAGTGTAATAATAAACAAAATATAAAGATATTGATGACAAGAATATGTTATAACTAGGTGTGTTTGATTGTTAAATAACAAATACATCAAACTTTAAAAATTTTGCAAATATTTTTTCTTGTGCTTGTATCGAATTTGACCGAATGATTTAATTTAATTAATTAACAATTAATTAATTATTTGAGTTTGTAATTTCCTCCTATATCTATTCTCTCAATGTGAATTATGTTTTTACTTAATAAAAAAAATAATAATAACATTAATGGTAGAAATAAAAACAATGCTGGTAACTGAATACTGATTTGCGTTTATTCATTCAAAATTGTGCGCCAGTAAAACTGCGCATGTCCCAGGCACTGGCAAATATTCGCCACAGTCGGTAGTGAGAAAAATCAACAGATATATTCTTTACAAGTTTAAATTTATGGTTCTTTTAACGAGTCGAAATGGTCAGAGGGCAAGGAACAAGATACATTTAACAGGTATTCTTAAACTAAATGTTAATATCTGAAATAGAACAGAATTATTATTACAATTGTCAATTAGAAAGAAATTATTTAAATTTCGAACCAAGTCGAAGAAATGACGTCACTCTGCTCCAGGAAGCACTGGTTGACCGTCTTTATAGAAATTCAGCAATGGCCGCCGTCTGTTCGGTTTTAACTGCTATGACGCCGTTGGAATTGAAGATCTTCTCCCACAGAAATAAAACGATGTTCCCTTTTTCTGCGAAGTGGTGTTGGTCCAAAATATCGTGTTGAATGTCCCCTCGTCGTCTACGATGTCGAATTCTGGATGGATCTCTTGTGTAGTGTGGTGTTCAAATATGTGTGTTGGTTTTATGTGAATTCGTTCCAAAAATTGTTCAAAATGGCTGTCGATTTCTGGCGTTGAGTTTTATGGTGTTATTCTGTGTTTTTGGAAACTTGTGAAGTGTTAGACATAGATAGATAAGATTATTTCACTTGTTAGTTCATCTCCGTTACACGCCACATAACCACACTTGGTTTTAATATAAATTATTTGGTTTTCAAAACTCCACTAATACATTTTTCAACTGTTCAGCTTTGCGATTAACAATAGACTAAAAGACGCAACGTCGTCGTTTTAAGGCAATTTGTGGTATGTCTTTTTCCTCTTCATATTGTTTAATTATAAAATATCTGTCTAAGACTTGTTTCACTATCTAACTATACATAACAAGTTTTCTTATTTTTTACTGTATTTCAAATATTTCTTAATTTTACATGAATCTAACTATTCAGTAATATTGATTATTTAATTTTACATCTTTTGATATATAGCTGGGTTTGTTTCAAACTCATTTAAGCCCAAAAATTACAATTTTAGATAATTATTGTATGTCTCATATTTTGTACAAATTCAGTGTTTTAAAGGTTTTTATTTGTTTTTTCGGTATAATATTTCCATGGAATACACCTAATAACTCCGTAATTACTTTGTTGTTAATAATTTGGTTATTAAAACATTTCAATATTGATTAATTTGCTGTTTAGTCTGATTTGATTACTATCATAAGCCTATTTTTGACTGTTTCCAAAAGAAGTTAGTTTTCTTTCTTTTGTCATTCTATTTGCTATTAACTGTATCTGTATTAATTATATTTTCAATTTCTGTATTGTATGTATTGAATTCTATTCCTATTACATAGATTAATTCTTTGATAGATAGCTTTTTTTGGTTTATAGGCCAGTCTGTGTTTACAAACATGGTGTCTTGGCTGGTCTGTTTGTACATTATTCTTGGTTTACTGATTTGAATAAAATTATTACATTTTTATGCCCTACTTGCCTCTCTGACTTACACAATGGAAAATTAAATGACATGATTTTAAATACAATAGAATATCTTGTATCTACTAAACTTTCTTTATACTAATAACATCATTGAACCATAACATGAACATCTTATGCCTAACTTTAACAAAAACATCTTATTATCAACTATTTTCCATATATCACCTAATTTTAACAAAAACATCTTATTCCTATTATTTTTTACTGTATCATCAAATGATAACAAAATAGCTTATCCTAGACATAATTTAATTAAAAACAATAAAAAACTCCTATTACTAGTAACACTATCAGTCACTAACTGTCTTGTGTATTTATTATTCTTATGAAAACACTTTAACTGTGATTAAAAACCTCGTGTATCTATTTACACCTTACATCTAAAATATTATCTAATTAATAATAAATAGCAAACATCTTAATATTAGGCATACCTTCAGTTATGAACTGTCCTTTGGTATTTTTGTCCTTCTCACCATTTACTTAGCTATAATTAAAGAAAACATTTTATATGTAATAGTTTTTCTTATATCTAACTTAAAAACTCTTATTACTGGTAATGTTGTCAGTCCTTAGACTGTCTTTCATTTCAATGGTTTTATTATTATTATTCTACACTCATGGTAGTCTCTTTATAATACTTAAACTTCATTGAAGATTTTTTCATAGATTTTTTAACTATGTTTCTCACTGTACACTCTGTAGTTTCTTAATTTTGTTATCTCACTTCACTTTATTGGATTCTACACTCTGGTAGTCCTTTTAGTGAGTTCTACTCTATGGTAGTCTCTTTTGATATATTTTTTGACATGTTACACTTATAACTAATATACAATTTGTGTTTTATAGTATTGTATCTTGTAACTTGTTTGGGGTTTACCTATATCGGTTTAAATTTTGTCTCATGGTATTTATTATATGACTAACATTTTGTTTTGGCATATCTCTTCCTGTTTCTGGTCTCTTTGTTGGAATCTTGATATGTTTTGTCCCTTCTTCAAATATCACATAAGTAGTTTCCTTATTAAAATGGTTTCATGACAGATTATTTCCTTTTTTATGGTCCTTCCCTTTTTGTACTGCTTCCCCAATCTACTGGGTATACTGCTGGTTTAACTGGTTTTTTCATAGTAGGTTATTTTAATTAATGGTTTTCTTTATTATCTTCCATTTTTATTAACATTTTATAGACTTAATTGTACAGTTTCTAGTGTAATCCTTAAACAATTTATTCTTCTCACTCACTATGGAACTTTTTCTTTTATTTATGTAACATTAATTCAAATGTTTAGTGTGATAATTTTGTTATGTTACATATGCTCTCCTGTAAAAGTGATTAGTTCAGATCATACTCTGTATGGATGAAATAATTACTACTAATTCTTTTGTATTCACATTTTCTCCGTGATTACATGTTTTCACTTTATATACCTTCTTTTTCCACCATTGCTTCCTCTCAGCTGATGTGTATCCCCTTCATTAGTTTCCCCCCTTTTTTTTTTTTTTTTTTTTTTTCATTGATAAGTGGTCTTCAATCTTGTGTATAACATTATCATTTTATATTCCTTCTTATTTGGTGCTTCCTCACCAGTATGTTTACTCCCTAACATTCCCTAACAAATTAATTGGAACAGTTCAGAGTGGCACTTTTGGCTTCAATCCCTGCTGTCCAATACTTCAATTGAGTCCAGAGGTATTATCATCTCTGCTCAACACATAAGACTGATGGCATTTTCTACATCCAGTCATAAAAATAAATAAACAGTAAAAGTAGTCATTTTTGACTAAAATAAACATCTTTAGATTCTTCACTTCATAATACGTTATATTAATTAATACTTTTATACACTTGACTCTTCTTCGTTATATTAATTAATACTTTTATACACTTGACTCTTCTTCTCTCTTAAAGCTTATTCCATATTAGGTGGTTTAGGTATGTGGTATAATATACATTTCATCATGTTTACATAATAAGTAGTATTTATATTTACTCTTTCTACCATCTGGTATCCATTGAATTACTTTTATTGCTCATGGTATAACATGAATTAACTCTTTATCACTTTCACTATAACAGTGGTTGTTGTAACATCATTATCATTATTAGTATCAGGTTTTTTTGTTTTTTGTTCTCACTATTTGGTCTTTAGTGAGCTGGTCCTTCTTCATTGTTCCATTTTTATTAAATTATTTTCTGTGTGAGTTTGGTTAATTTGTTCGATTAAGTCATATGACATTCTGGTTTCCTTTCTCCCTTAGAATTTTGTATCTCTTTCTTACAAAATCTTTTTTCATATTTCAGAGTTATTTCACATCATTTGTATGAGTAATGATATGAGTTCAATGTTTTTTGATTTTAGACATTTTTATTCAACTACATTCTTCCTTATTCATAGTTGTTTTTTCAAATATTTTGGTATAAGTTGTACTTATTATTGTTTTGAATTTTGAAATTATTATTCCTCAAAATTCTTTTTTCATTCATAATAGTCTTTGAATGTTTGTGTAAGTGGTACTTACTAATTATTTTGAATTTGGACAATTATTATCTCACTCCAAATTCTTTTTACTTGCATAATAGTCTTTGAATATTTGTGTAAGTGGTACTTACTAATTATTTTGAATTTTGAAGCTTATTATGTTCAAAATTCTTTTTATTTATTCACAATAATCCTTCAAATGTTTTGTTGTAAGTTTTACTTACTGATCTTTGAATTTTGAAATTAAATTTTTATCAAAATTCTTATTTTGTTCACAATATTCTTTCTGATACTTGGTGTAAGTTGTACTTACTAATTTTTGAATTTTGTAGTTTTCATTTTATCAAAATTCCTTTTGCATCATTCACAATTGTTCGAATATTTGGTGTAAGTTGTACTTACGATATTTTGAATTTGGTAATTATATTTCTCAAAATTCTTATTTCGTTCACAATATTTTTTCAGATACTTGGTGTAAGTTGTTCTTACTAATTTTTGAATTTTGTAATTATTTTCTTATCAAAATTCTTATTTCGTTCACAATATTCTTTCAGATACTTGGTGTAAGTTGTACTTACTCATTTTTGGAATTTGGTAATTATTATTCTTCCATCAAAATTCTTATATCGTTCACAATATTCTTTCTGATATTTGGTGTAAGTTGTACTTACTAATTTTTGAATTTTGTAATTATTTTTATCAAAATTCACAATTTCTTCATAATAGTTTTAACTCACAACTATGAGTCCTCCAAATATTTTTTAATGGATAACTGATTATAAGTTCCTTTTACTTTATTCGAAATGATATCCTTTAGTACATACGTATTGTTATTATTGTTTTTAACAATCAGGTATGGGCCGGTATACAGCAGTAATAACTTTTTGGTAATGCCTTCCAAAGTACTGGGTAATTCCCTGTTTTTTAGCAGTACCTTTTCTCCGACTTCATAGCTTATTATTTTCTTAACAGCCTTTTGATATTTGTTCTTGCGCCTTTCCTGGTCTTCAGCCAATTTATTGTAGAATCTAATTCGATTGAATTTGTATTCTTGACTCCTGGGGAACTCTATTATGTCTTGTATTTCTCTCGGAGGTGGTCTTTCATACATTGCCGTGTATGGCGTGGTACCAATAGCGGTGTGATATGACAAATTAAGGAATTCTTCCGTAGCTAATAAATATTCTTGCCACTTCTTTTGTTGATTATAGCAATAAGTCCGTAATATTCTTCCGACCTCTCGCAGTACCCTCTCCGCTGGATTGCTGCTGGGGTGGTAGACAGACGTCTTGTATGTCTTAATGCCCAATGTATTCAGAGTGTTTCTCCACCGCCAACCCTTAAATTGCGTTCCATGGTCGGTGATTATGGATGTCGGGCTTCCTACCTCTGGAATGTAATGATTTGTTATTATTTCTAGAGTCTTCAGAGTGGTGGCTCTGTTCACAGGGTATAGTTTTGTAAATTTTGTAAAATGATCCATCATAATAACAATATACTTGTATCGATGGCGTCCGCCACTGCGGGGAAATGGACCACATATGTCCAGAAAGACCTTTTCCAGTTTGGCTTGTGAGGTAATTGGTATCATCATACCTTCCTTTCTTTCATTGTTGGTTTTCACCAATTGACATATCATACAGGTTTTAAGGTAGTTTCTAGTTTTTCTATTGATACTTTTTATGTGACAATTCTCTTCTATTGCCTTGATCACCTTCATGGCTCCCATGTGACCGTATCGTAGGTGATAATCCAGGATGATATCCTTTTCGATTGTAGTAGGGATCATGACCTTCCAAACGTCTTCGTCAAGGGATGTCTTGATGAATAAAATCCCATTATGTATACAATAAAATTTGTTTATTGTGTCATCTTGGTTGGAGAGACGAAGTTTAATAGAGTTTAACTTCGGATCGGACTGCTGGTGTTTGCTGATGTCCTGCACTATCTTCTCTAAATCAGATCTGTCCTTAATAATGTTATAGATTTTCAAAATGCTCTCCTTTTCGCCTTCGAATGTTTGTTCTTCCAGATTCACTCTTGACAATACGTCGGCTACTACATTTTTACTTCCAGGAACATACTCCCACTGTATATCGTATTCCTGCAGGGCGAGTACCCATCTGGTCAATCTACCATGGCTTAATTTGCATCTTCTTAGAAATGATATTGACTTGTGATCTGTTCGGACGGTCACTGGATATCCGAGGATATACGTCCGAAACTTCCCGCAGGCAAAGACTACACTTAGCAGTTCTTTTTCCGTCACATTATAGTTCTTCTCACACTGGTTAAGGGTTCTGCTAGCAAAGCTCAGTACTAGATGGTTTCCACTTTCATCTTCTTGGTACAGTGTTGAACCCAAGCTAATGTTACTAGCGTCACAGTTTAGAAAGAAGGGTCGGTTAAAATCTGGATGGTTGAGCATTACTGCATCTAAGAATTTCTCTTTAATTGATTTGAAGGTCTCGTCTTGTTCTTGACCCCATCGCCATTTATTCTTGGACGATAACTGGTACTGAAACTGGGCTGTTAGTTCGGAATAATTATTCTGGAACTTCCTATAATAGTTACATAGGCCCAAAAATGATTGTAGTTGCCTTCTGTTTTTTGGTGTAGGGAATCGTTGTATGGCGTCTACCTTTTCTGTTGATGGTGTTATTCCTTGACTGTTTAGCTGGAAACCCAGGAATTGAACTTCTTTAGCTATAAGCTTGGACTTGTCCAGTTTAAGGGTGACATTATTTTCAGCAAGCTTCTTCAAAACATACTCCACACGATAACAGTGTTCCTCCCAGCTGGTTGATGTTATCAGGAGATCATCAACATAGACAGTCGTGAATTGGAGCGCTTCTGGTCCTAGTATATGATCCATACAGGCGACAAAAACAGCTACTGAATTCACCAACCCGAAGGGCAACCTCTTAAACTGATAATTGCGCCCTTCGAAGATGAACGCCATGTATTGCCGGCTTGCTGGGTGCAACTCCACTTGCCAATAGCCGCATACCGTATCCCAGGTGGTAATGAATCGTGTTCCGTGGAACCTCTTCAAAATTTTATCAATTTCGCCAGGTGAGGTACGATCGTTTATTGTCATCTTATTTATCTCGCGAGCGTCAAGGCAAAGTCTTACCTTCCCATTTTTCTTTTGTATGGCCACAATTGGGCTTGTGTATGGCGATTGACTGCTCTCGATGATATCTCTACGGATCATATTCTGGATCTCTGATCGTACGGCTTCTTTCAAATATTGTGCTATTGGGTACGACTTTCGGTTGAATTCTACCGGTTCTCTGAATCGTATTGAGCATTGGTAGTTCCGGATCTTTCCAGGTTCGTCAGAAAATACAGCTCGATATTTCTCATATATTTCTACCAATTGATTCAGCTGGTTTTCCGTTAATTGCTCGTTAGAATTGTGGTACTGGAAGTTACGTATCTCTTGAATCTTTTGTTTCCATAGGTCTTCCTCCGAATCCTGATGTACTGGCTTGTTGTTTGTTGAGTGGTTTGATAAGTAATTCACCTTATTTTGGTGGTCGAGAAGTTGTCTGGAGTCTAAAGTCTTGTTATCAGTTAAATTGGCTATCCAGGTTGAACGTTCAGCAAAGAGTGATACCTTTCCTCGGCACAAGTCGATAATTGCTGAGTTTCGGCGCAATATGTCGCATCCTATCATGATGTTGAAAGGTAATCCGGCTGCAACAAGAAATATCATATCCACACTAATGCCCTGACTTTTGACATTGAGGGATACCTGCTTTCTTATGGTCTTGTTCTGTCGGCCGGTAGCTCCTACAAGTACAATGTTATTAATAGGTAGTACCGGTACGTTTTTGTGGCACTCCTGCTGTATCCGGTCCAATTCATTTCTATTTATTATGGAGACATTGGCTCCAGTGTCTATCATTATAGGAACAGAAATACCTTCAATTTCTGCGATTATGTATATTATTTCATTATCATTATTGTTAATATTAAGCTCACTTTCTTCTAATAGGTCCTTACGGATATCCTTTAAATAATTGCTGTATATTATGGTAAAATTTTTTCTGTTTTTCTTCACATTCATACCTACTTGATTAAACCCAGCAGATTGGAGCAGTAAAGGGTCATTGGATTTTATTACTGCCTCCGTTCGTTTAAATGTTCCGCTTCATTACGGATTAGGCCGTTGGAAGCGTCAGCTTGAAGTCCTGAGGCTGTTTCGTTTGGTTCTGCTCGATCATCTGGTTGGGCTTCTGTTACAGGTAGTCTTCGCTGATTATCCAGGCTGGAACTAGTCTGGGCTCGTACTCTCTGTACCGACTACTTCCCTGGCTCCCTTGGAAAGTCTCGTACTCGTAGTATCGGCTCCTTCGTTGAGGCTGGTACCTCCTGTGTCCACTGCCTTCTGCCCGGATGTAGTTGACATTAGGTCGATATGTCCTGTAATTGTGGTTACCTCCACTTGGGTAATTTCGGTTATAATTACCATGATAATTATTATTATTAGAAAGTTTGGGGTTCCTCTGACCATTTTGAACATAGTTACTATTATTATTATAATAACCGTTGTTATTTTGGGGACGGCTATTATTATTATTATTATTATTGTTGTGGTTGTTGTTATTATTATTTATGCGAGGAATATTACTATTATTATTATTGTGGTTAAAACGGGGCAAATTATTGTTATTTCTGGGGTTATAATTGTACTCGGCATTATTCCGATTTGCGGGATTATAATTATTATTATTACCCACATTCTGCCGATTATTATTATTATTCAAATTATTGTTGTTATTCCTTGGTTCCTGCTTTTCATACCTCCTGCGACTTTGACGGTAATAGTCTTCGTGCTCGTACATCTCTAAAAGCTCGGTCATGGCTTGCACCGTTTTTATTTGACTGTTTCGTCTGGCTCTGATAATATCCTCCTCGTAGTGGTATGAGAGTTTGCTGACCAGGCATTCTTCCGGTATTCGGGGCTCTAGATGTTTGGCCACGCACACCTTTCCCAAAAAGTACGCCGTTAAAGTTTGGTTTCCATACGGGTTGTACTTCCCATGACATATCCCGTCTCTGGCGATATTTTGCGTTGATTCCGACCAATATTTGGCTTTGAATAGCCTTCTGAATTGTTGATAGTCGGTCACCTCGTCTCTTATTGCCATCCACCAATTGTCTGCTATTTCCTTGAACGATTCGTCCAGCACCTCTTTATTCTCCCTCCAGCGATTACCTCTGTGTTTGGCAAAGTATTCCTCGATTCTTGCTAGGAATTCCATGGGTTTATTTTTATAAAACCTGAAGTTAATCCCTTCACGATTTTCACTGTTGGGACAACTGGTAATGGTTGTCGGTCGACTATGGAATAGGTCTATATCGGTCTGGTTCTGTCGTACCTGACTGTTGATACTGGTCACAGCAGCTTCTATGCCGTCACATGTTTCTGTGAATCGGTCCTGCACTCGCTCCCAGTCTTCCCGTGTTTCCTTTAGTTTTTCCTCCAACGTCTTCCTAGTCGTTTCTTCAATGGTGTTAACCTTCGTATTTATTTCTGTTCTGATACTCCGTACTTCTTGTTCAGTTTGACTCCATTTTTCGTCAGCTCTGGTAACCCTTTGTTCGATTACCGTTATTTCCTCTTCTACTTTCTTGCTGATTGTCTCATTGTTTTCAGCTATTTTCTGGCTCAATTCTTCCTTCAATATTTCCATTCTTCCGTCCAACCGGTTCATGTTTTCTTGGTTCGTCTCCTTCAATTCTTCTCTCAATTGCTGACTATTATTCTCCATCTTTTTATTGGTTTCTTCCAGTTTCTGGCTTATCTGGGTCAATTCCTCCTTCGATTGTTTATTGTCAGTTTTTATTTCCTCCATTTTCTCCTCCATCTTCTGGATGTTTTCCTCCATCTTCTCCTCGATCTTCTTAATATTTTCCTCCATTAGTAGTTTATTTTCGGTTTTTATTTCGTCCACCTTCTCCTCCATCTTCTTACTGTTTTCTCCCATTTTCTCCTCCATCTTCTTACTGGTATCTCCAATTTTATTACTTAATTCCTCCTTCAATTGTTGGTTATCATTTTCCAGCTTCTTACTATTCTCCTCCATCTTCTCCTCCACCTTCTTACTATTCTCCTCCATCTTCTCCTCCATCTTCTTACTATTTTCTTCGATTTTCTTGTTGGTATCTCCGATTTTATTACCCAACTCTTCTTTTAATTGTTGGTTATCGTTTTCCAGCTTCTTACTATTTTCTTCCATCTTCTCCTCTATCTTCTTACTGTTTTCTCTTAATTCCTCCTTCGTTGTTTTAAATTCTCCAAGTAACATCTCCATCATTTGATCAAATTTTGTATCTTCCTTTGCGGTGGATTTCTCCGGCTGTTCCTTCTGTGGTGCCGGCTTATTTGGTTCTGCTGGTGGTAACATTAACTCCACATCTTCCACTGGTGTCGCTTCTTTATCCTCCATTTTATCTCCTGCTCGGCCTCCATAGCCCTTTTTCTTGATGTAGCTCTCCTGTGCATCTCGCTCCCTCTTCCGACCTGTTGACTGTTGCCAAGCTAAAAATAGGAAATTGGACAATCGTCCTTATTTTATAACACTATTATCTCCTATTTAAAGCCCCTTAAGTTGGACGCCAATTTTTATTATAAAAATAATAATATTACAAATAAAAATAAAAATATAAGTATGATATATTGTATTGATATTGATATTGTGTGTGTATCTTTTGTGTTAGCAAAGATATTGTGCTCTTCCTTTAGCCCCACTAGTTGGGCAGGCCAATTTGTAATATAATATCAAGTGTAATAATAAACAAAATATAAAGATATTGATGACAAGAATATGTTATAACTAGGTGTGTTTGATTGTTAAATAACAAATACATCAAACTTTAAAAATTTTGCAAATATTTTTTCTTGTGCTTGTATCGAATTTGACCGAATGATTTAATTTAATTAATTAACAATTAATTAATTATTTGAGTTTGTAATTTCCTCCTATATCTATTCTCTCAATGTGAATTATGTTTTTACTTAATAAAAAAAATAATAATAACATTAATGGTAGAAATAAAAACAATGCTGGTAACTGAATACTGATTTGCGTTTATTCATTCAAAATTGTGCGCCAGTAAAA
The DNA here is from genome assembly GCA_034769895.1 of Magicicada septendecula. Taxonomy (NCBI): domain Eukaryota; kingdom Metazoa; phylum Arthropoda; class Insecta; order Hemiptera; family Cicadidae; genus Magicicada; species Magicicada septendecula. Next base: position 952,019,444 of record CM068367.1, read on the forward strand.
CTGCGCATGTCCCAGGCACTGGCAAATATTCGCCACAGTCGGTAGTGAGAAAAATCAACAGATATATTCTTTACAAGTTTAAATTTATGGTTCTTTTAACGAGTCGAAATGGTCAGAGGGCAAGGAACAAGATACATTTAACAGGTATTCTTAAACTAAATGTTAATATCTGAAATAGAACAGAATTATTATTACAATTGTCAATTAGAAAGAAATTATTTAAATTTCGAACCAAGTCGAAGAAATGACGTCACTCTGCTCCAGGAAGCACTGGTTGACCGTCTTTATAGAAATTCAGCAATGGCCGCCGTCTGTTCGGTTTTAACTGCTATGACGCCGTTGGAATTGAAGATCTTCTCCCACAGAAATAAAACGATGTTCCCTTTTTCTGCGAAGTGGTGTTGGTCCAAAATATCGTGTTGAATGTCCCCTCGTCGTCTACGATGTCGAATTCTGGATGGATCTCTTGTGTAGTGTGGTGTTCAAATATGTGTGTTGGTTTTATGTGAATTCGTTCCAAAAATTGTTCAAAATGGCTGTCGATTTCTGGCGTTGAGTTTTATGGTGTTATTCTGTGTTTTTGGAAACTTGTGAAGTGTTAGACATAGATAGATAAGATTATTTCACTTGTTAGTTCATCTCCGTTACACGCCACATAACCACACTTGGTTTTAATATAAATTATTTGGTTTTCAAAACTCCACTAATACATTTTTCAACTGTTCAGCTTTGCGATTAACAATAGACTAAAAGACGCAACGTCGTCGTTTTAAGGCAATTTGTGGTATGTCTTTTTCCTCTTCATATTGTTTAATTATAAAATATCTGTCTAAGACTTGTTTCACTATCTAACTATACATAACAAGTTTTCTTATTTTTTACTGTATTTCAAATATTTCTTAATTTTACATGAATCTAACTATTCAGTAATATTGATTATTTAATTTTACATCTTTTGATATATAGCTGGGTTTGTTTCAAACTCATTTAAGCCCAAAAATTACAATTTTAGATAATTATTGTATGTCTCATATTTTGTACAAATTCAGTGTTTTAAAGGTTTTTATTTGTTTTTTCGGTATAATATTTCCATGGAATACACCTAATAACTCCGTAATTACTTTGTTGTTAATAATTTGGTTATTAAAACATTTCAATATTGATTAATTTGCTGTTTAGTCTGATTTGATTACTATCATAAGCCTATTTTTGACTGTTTCCAAAAGAAGTTAGTTTTCTTTCTTTTGTCATTCTATTTGCTATTAACTGTATCTGTATTAATTATATTTTCAATTTCTGTATTGTATGTATTGAATTCTATTCCTATTACATAGATTAATTCTTTGATAGATAGCTTTTTTTGGTTTATAGGCCAGTCTGTGTTTACAAACATGGTGTCTTGGCTGGTCTGTTTGTACATTATTCTTGGTTTACTGATTTGAATAAAATTATTACATTTTTATGCCCTACTTGCCTCTCTGACTTACACAATGGAAAATTAAATGACATGATTTTAAATACAATAGAATATCTTGTATCTACTAAACTTTCTTTATACTAATAACATCATTGAACCATAACATGAACATCTTATGCCTAACTTTAACAAAAACATCTTATTATCAACTATTTTCCATATATCACCTAATTTTAACAAAAACATCTTATTCCTATTATTTTTTACTGTATCATCAAATGATAACAAAATAGCTTATCCTAGACATAATTTAATTAAAAACAATAAAAAACTCCTATTACTAGTAACACTATCAGTCACTAACTGTCTTGTGTATTTATTATTCTTATGAAAACACTTTAACTGTGATTAAAAACCTCGTGTATCTATTTACACCTTACATCTAAAATATTATCTAATTAATAATAAATAGCAAACATCTTAATATTAGGCATACCTTCAGTTATGAACTGTCCTTTGGTATTTTTGTCCTTCTCACCATTTACTTAGCTATAATTAAAGAAAACATTTTATATGTAATAGTTTTTCTTATATCTAACTTAAAAACTCTTATTACTGGTAATGTTGTCAGTCCTTAGACTGTCTTTCATTTCAATGGTTTTATTATTATTATTCTACACTCATGGTAGTCTCTTTATAATACTTAAACTTCATTGAAGATTTTTTCATAGATTTTTTAACTATGTTTCTCACTGTACACTCTGTAGTTTCTTAATTTTGTTATCTCACTTCACTTTATTGGATTCTACACTCTGGTAGTCCTTTTAGTGAGTTCTACTCTATGGTAGTCTCTTTTGATATATTTTTTGACATGTTACACTTATAACTAATATACAATTTGTGTTTTATAGTATTGTATCTTGTAACTTGTTTGGGGTTTACCTATATCGGTTTAAATTTTGTCTCATGGTATTTATTATATGACTAACATTTTGTTTTGGCATATCTCTTCCTGTTTCTGGTCTCTTTGTTGGAATCTTGATATGTTTTGTCCCTTCTTCAAATATCACATAAGTAGTTTCCTTATTAAAATGGTTTCATGACAGATTATTTCCTTTTTTATGGTCCTTCCCTTTTTGTACTGCTTCCCCAATCTACTGGGTATACTGCTGGTTTAACTGGTTTTTTCATAGTAGGTTATTTTAATTAATGGTTTTCTTTATTATCTTCCATTTTTATTAACATTTTATAGACTTAATTGTACAGTTTCTAGTGTAATCCTTAAACAATTTATTCTTCTCACTCACTATGGAACTTTTTCTTTTATTTATGTAACATTAATTCAAATGTTTAGTGTGATAATTTTGTTATGTTACAATATATATATATACATATTGTAACGAAACAAAATGTTAGAAAAAGAATTGTAAATACAATAGGGAAATCCTATCCAGAGGGGGAACAAGAAATAATAATTAATAGTCAATTAAAGGAAATTATCAAGTTTTAAAGAGATTAGTAAAGTACCAAATATAACTAAATAAAAACAGCCTTTGACTTATGTAATATCATCAAGAGACCCAGAAATAACCCAGTAGAATAGGGCAGTAAACAGACAAAAAGTTAAATAAATAAACCTAGTAGGCCTAATCAACTTACCCTGAATAACAACCAAACCCAATAAAGAGTACCTATCCATATAAATAAAATTGTATTAAATAAAATTGTATAGGCCTATAATTAAGGATAGAAAAAGGTACACAATCCTTTACAGTGATGAGTGTTATAATAATAAATAGTGACACAGACTACCGTTAAACAGTGTTAATTAATTTTTATGAAAAGTGTTTTATTGTTATTATTAAACAGAAATTTAGTTTATCATACAGACAATAGTTTAACAGTATAAATAAACTAAAACTGTCAAAAACAAGTATTATCATTAAGAGTTTTGTTATATGTTATAAGATTTTATGTTACCAGTTAATTTATTTAAATATATTTATCTCAGGGAGTCAAGGTAGAAATTATAATCAACCATAACAAATTGTTCCACCACATATCAGAGAAATTCAAATTAATAAGGTTTTACAGTTATAAACTGAGTCATGTTTAGTATCAAATTGTTTATAATTATCTAATTAATAATTGTATAAACATTGCATGTATCATTAAAGTATAATAATAAAATTATCTATTAAAGGTATTTTATAAAATGTAAAGTAATTAATGGGTATCGATCATATAACATTTAACCTGTACATAAATGGCCAATCAAAATTTAAGAAGTTTGTATGAGTTCCGTGACTAAAAAAGAAGGAATAACACTTAATTGTTATTTGTGATGAAGAACAGTTGAATAGTGCGTGTCGAGATGTAATTAATATAAAAATATAAAATTAATAAACCGTTTGTGAAAGAAGATTTGTATGACCACCATTGAGGATAAATAATTCCTCCACTACAATCAATACACTAACCAGGAACACACACCATCAAGAAATTATAAAGAAAACCAGAAGACGTTTAGCAATATCGCCTAGATGTGTAAAGTATAATTTGACTTAATCACTGACAATATTTTTATCCAAAAAGGAACAACCACGAGACAATATACCAATTTACACTAACACTAATCACTAGTAAACATTTTAAAGTGAAAACAAATTCAATATCTAAGCGAACAGTGATTACAAGGAAACATTTATTGTACACATTAATAAACTTCATTATTTTCTGAGACGGAAAATGGTATACATGATGTTGACGTTACTCTAACCTACATGCTTTTACGAAGCGTATTGAATATCGTCAAAACTTGTATGTAACTTAATATATAATTTTTGTAATTTTTTTAGATTATAAGTAATAGATTGTTTGTAAAGGTACTCTATATTATTAATTATCATGTAAAGGAACTTTTAGTAGCAGCCACAAGAATTCCCACGAAATATATTAAATTTATTTAATTATTAAATCCTGAGATAAATATCGATTGTGACAACCGTATGTATCGAATGGAATTTTCCAATAATTTGAATTTATATTACAGAGATTAAACCATTATGTTATTAAATCATATCCATGCGTTATTATTTCAGGAACGTAATATATTATCTTAATTTATTTTATAATTAACAAGGATAAGAAGAATTCGGGGAGTCATTGGAAGTACGCAAACTGCAAAACCAAGATTAACCTCAAATAATAGGTTAAAGCCTAATATCGAAGGTGACTTGAAAATTTTGGGATGACTCGACCGCTATTTTTTGAATTGATTTTGGAGTTCTAACTACTGAACTGGAATAATTATAATTCTGATTCAGAAACCAAGGCAGAATAATTCAATTCTTTTACTTATATATTTAAATCACATTCGTAAACACACAACATAAATATTCCACGATCAGCTGATACACTATTTACAACTAGTTATTACAAATTAACATATACAAGGAATAACACGGGCAAATTATTATACCATTAAGATACTACGGGTACACGAGTCGTATTATAAATTGGCGCACCAACTAGTGAGGCTGAAATTAGGGAATATTAGGTGAAGAAATTGAAACAAGCAAATTAATTTCCTAATTTTTAGCTGGCGACTGCTAAAGTTCCAAAAAATAATAAAGATGCATAAAAGGGCGTCGTCACTGAGACGGACGAAGGAGGCAGAGAAAGAAGTCAGGATGGAAGAGAAAGAAGTAACATCGGTGGAGGATATGCAGACGGTAGCAAGAAAGGAAGATAGAGGAGACCCGAATCTTATAAAACTAATGGAGTTAATGAATAGTATGAGTGAAAAAATGGACAGAAATAAGGAAGAAACGAATGATAATTTTAAGAAGCAGAAGGAAGAAATGAAGGAAGATTTGAAGAGCATCAAGGAAGAATTCAGTGAAAACTCAAAGAAACAAAATGAAATTTTGAGTCAAAACTTATTAAAACAAATGGAGGAACAAAACAAGCAAACGAAGGAAGATTTGAAGAGCATCAAGGAAGATCACAGACAAACAAACGAGGAAATAGACGGTATGAAGGAAGAGATTAACGAGAACTCAAGGATACAAAATGAGAAAATGAGTGAAAATTTAATAAAACAGATGGAGGAGAGATTTGACCAAAACAGAGAAGAAACTAATGAAAATTTTAGGAAACAAAATGAGCATAATAAAGAGAATTTAAGACAAATCCAGGAGGAGAATAAACGGATAAATGAGAAAATCGACAGTACTAAAGAAAGTAGTAACGAAACCTTAAGACAAACTATAAGTGAAAATAATAACCAAATGAAGGAAGAGTTCAGACAAATCAATGAAGAGGATTTAAAAAGAATTAATGGGAGGACTGAACAGGTCAATGATACAATTAACCAGAAGATGGACCAAATCGATGAGGAAAGGAAGCTAGAAATAGCTGACACTAATGAGAGATTGAGAAATGTTAACGAAACCATTATACAAAATAAAGCAGTGATAAATACCAGAATAGACCAGGTCCAAGAAAATAGTCGTATTCAAATAGAAGGAATACAAAAGGAACAAGAAAATTTAGTGAATTTACAGAAACAAACCGGAGAAAGGTGTGACAATATTAACACTACGGTGAATAATTTAACTGGTCAAGTACGCCAAAATCAAGAAGAAATTGAGTTAATTAGAACCAGACCAAATAATATTACTCATGTTTCCACAAATGAAACCAGAGAAGGGATTAATTTCATAAATTATCGCAGAAACCCCATGGAATTCCTGGCCAGAATCGAGGAACATTTTAATAAATATCGAATAACTATCTGGAGCACGATTAGAGAGATGTTGGATGAGCATTTTAGGGAGATTACGGACAACTGGTGGACAGCAACCAGGAATGAGATAGTGGACTACGCTCAATTTAAAAAACTGTTTAAAGAAAAATATTGGTCCGAAGCCATACAAAATATTATAAGGGACAACATTTGTCAGGGAAGATATGATGGAAATAGAGGTACATCTCCAACTACTTACTTCTGGGGAAAGGTATGTTTGGCGAGACACCTAGAGCCAAGAATACCAGAAGAATCCCTAGTAACTAAAATGGCATACCATTATGACACAGGAATTGCCAGAGCACGCCTGGGAAGCCAGATTAAAACGGTCCACGCAATAGCTGACTTATCAGAAAATTATGAACACGAGGGTTACTACAAAAGAAGCAGACAACGAACTGATCAGTGTGGTTCAAGAAATAATAACCATGGTATGAATCCTAATCACTATAATAACACGAATAACCGGAATAGTTATAACTTTAATGGCAACGATCGTAGTTCCAACCAAAATTTTACTCCAAATTGTAACCAACCAACAAACTTCAATCGAAATCTAATTAACAATAATAGTAACAACAGGCCCAATCAAAATTACCATCCGGGCAATAGAATTAATAATAATTTTAATAGCTACCGAACAAACCAAAATTATAATAATTTTAGAAATAACTCAGGAGTTAATATCAATAATAATAACCAGGGTAATTATAATAATAATCGTCCGTACAGACCAAGAATAAATTATATTAGTGCAGAAGAAGGGGATTACTGGAGATACCATCAACCTCGGAGGAACAGTTTTAATAATAGTTATGATCAAAGACGAAGTCCCAGAGGGACGAGTCACCATTATAACCGAGTAAGAAGTAGAAGCCAGGAGGACTTCCGAGAATCAAGGGGAAGTGAACAATTAGACAACCGAGAGGTTGAACAACCAGGAACCAGCACACCATTACAGGCAAATCAACAGTCATGCCCGGAAAATAATCATGATGGCCTTAATTTAAACTGAGTGACGCAGTAATAAACCCTCGCGACCCCTTACTGCTACTAACTACTGGGTACAAAAACCACCAAATTAAGAAACATAGTAATAATAAATTACTACCAACTAATTATGAAAAACTAATTATGGAAAATAAAAGAATTTTGAAGTACAAAAACCACCCAATTCAAAAACATAGTAATAACAAATTACTACCAACTAACTATGAAAAACTAATTATGGAAAATAAAAGAATTTTGAAGTACAAATATCACCAAATTCAAAAACATAGTAATAACAAATTACTACCAACTAATTATGAAAAACTAATTATGGAAAATAAAAGAATTTTGAAGTACAAATATCACCAAATTCAAAAATATAGTAATAACAAATTACTACCAACTAATTATGAAAAACTAATTATGGAAAATAAAAGAATTTTGAAGTAGAAAAACCACCAAATTAAAAAATATAGTAATAACAAATTACTACCAACTAATTATGAAAAACTAATTATGGAGAATAAAAGAATTTTGAGGTACAAAAACGACCAAATTCAAAAACATAGTAATAACAAATTACTACCAACTAATTATGAAAAACTAATTATGGAAAATAAAAGAATTTTGAAGTACAAAAACCACCAAATTAAAAAACATAGTAATAACAAATTACTACCAACTAATTATGGAAAACTAATTATGGAAAATAAAAGAATTTTGAAGTATAACAACAACCAAAGTTTAAGGATGGATAGTCAAAATCTTACTATTATTTACAATTATTATTTGAAAAATCTTCGAGAAGAACTGTTGGAGGAACCGGTGACAAGTAGAATCAACCAGCATAATGAAATTTTATACATAACCGCTCAAATTGAAGGAATTCCTACACCAATAATGATAGATACTGGTGCAAATGTATCACTTATTAACGACGCTGAACTGGAGAGAATACAGAAACAAAGTAAAAATATAATACCTACCTTACCTGTCAATAATGTTATTTTAATAGGTGCCACTGGGCGTCAAAATAAAACAGTGAGAAAACAAGTGTCATTGGAAATAGAAAGCAAAGGTGTTACAATTAATATTATATGTTTGGTCGCAATCGGCCTATCATTCGAATTATTAATCGGATGCGATATGCTGAGGAAATATTCAGCCATTATTGATTTGAGCAAGGAGAAGGTGTCCTTGAACTCAGAAGGTGTTATGTGGACGGCAGAGTTAATAGGAAGCGATGGCGCCCCTCTGAACCGTACCCATCACCAAGTTAGGGAATTAAATTTTTTAAAGAATGACACCCAATGCAGAAAAATAATCTATAATATGACAAATGAAGACCTGCGGAACAGTAAATTACAGGAGATAAGAGAGTTTAGACACCAAGGCACTAATAATTTGACAGTAAAACAAGTAGAAGATCTCATTATAATATATAAGAAGTATAAACATGTATTTTCAGAAAAACCAGGAAAAGTAAAAAACTATCAGTATAGAGTACAATTTAAAGAAACAGCAGAATTCCACAGAAAATCCTATCCTATACCATATTCATTGAAGGAGGCGGTTAGAACTGAAATTAATAAAATGTTGTTAAATGATATAATTGAGCATAGCCAATCACCATATAATAGCCCAATAGTAGCAATTCAAAGAAGATCAAGGGCAATTATAATCAATAATCCATGACAAAATATCACGAGGAAGAAAAGGAAAAATAACATAAGTAATTATGCCTTCACACCTAATGAAGTGTTCAGAAATAATTACTTCTGAAGGGAGGCAATTTGTAACGAAATAAAATGTTAGAAAAAGAATTGTAAATATAATAGGGAAATCCTATCCAGAGAGGGAACAAGAAATAATAATTAATAGTCAATTAAAGGAAATTATCAAGTTTTAAAGAGATTAGTAAAGAACCAAATATAACTAAATAAAAACAACCTTTGACTTATGTAATATCATCAAGAGACCCAGAAATAACCCAGTAGAATAGGGCAGTAAACAGACAAAAAGTTAAATAAATAAACCTAGTAGGCCTAATCAACTTACCCTGAATAACAACCAAACCCAATGAAGAGTACCTATCCATATAAATAAAATTGTATTAAATAAAATTGTATAGGCCTATAATTAAGGATAGAAAAAGGTACACAATCCTTTACAGTGATGAGTGTTATAATAATAAATAGTGACACAGACTACCGTTAAACAGTGTTAATTATTTTTTATGAAAAGTGTTTTATTGTTATTATTAGACAGAAATTTAGTTTATCATACAGACAATAGTTTAACAGTATAAATAAACTAAAACTGTCAAAAACAAGTATTATCATTAAGAGTTTTGTTATAAGTTATAAGATTTTATGTTACCAGTTAATTTATTTAAATATATTTATCTCAGGGAGTCAAGGTAGAAATTATAATCAACCATAACAAATTGTTCCACCACATATCAGAGAAATTCAAATTAATAAGGTTTTACAGTTATAAACTGAGTCATGTTTAGTATCAAATTGTTTATAATTATCTAATTAATAATTGTATAAACATTGCATGTATCATTAAAGTATAATAATAAAATTATCTATTAAAGGTAATTTATAAAATGAAAAGTAATTAATGGGTATCGATCATATAACATTTAACCTGTACATAAATGGCCAATCAAAATTTAAGAAGTTTGTATGAGTTCCGTGACTAAAAAAGAAGAAATAACACTTAATTGTTATTTGTGATGAAGAACAGTTGAATAGTGCGTGTCGAGATGTAATTAATATAAAAATATAAAATTAATAAACCGTTTGTGAAAGAAGATTTGTATGACCACCATTGAAGATAAATAATTCCTCCACTACAATCAATACACTAACCAGGAACACACACCATCAAGAAATTATAAAGAAAACCAAAAGACGTTTAGCAATATCGCCTAGATGTGTAAAGTATAATTTGACTTAATCATTGACAATATTTTTATCCAAAAAGGAACAACCACGAGACAATATACCAATTTACACTAACACTAATCACTGGTAAACATTTTAAAGTGAAAACAAATTCAATATCTAAGCGAACAGTGATTACAAGGAAACATTTATTGTACACATTAATAAACTTCATTATTTTCTGAGACGGACAATGGTATACATGATGTTGACGTTACTCTAACCTACATTTGTCAGGGAAGATATGATGGAAATAGAGGTACATCTCCAACTACTTACTTCTGGGGAAAGGTATGTTTGGCGAGACACCTAGAGCCAAGAATACCAGAAGAATCCCTAGTAACTAAAATGGCATACCATTATGACACAGGAATTGCCAGAGCACGCCTGGGAAGCCAGATTAACTCGACCTTTATTTTTTGAATTGATTTTGGAGGTCTAACTACTGAACTGGAATAATTATATTTCTGATTCAGAAACCAAGGCAGAATAGTTCAATTCTTTTACTTATATATTTAAATCACATTCGTAAACACACAACATAAATATTCCACGATCAGCTGATATACTATTTACAACTAGTTATTACAAATTAACATATACAAGGAATAACACGGGCAAATTATTATACCATTAAGATAATACGTGTACACGAGTCCTATTATAATATATATATATATATATATATATATATATATATATATGCTAATTACAAATGCAGTCTTAGGTCTGAGAACTAGCTTGACTGTTAGGCTTGTTACATAAATGATTTTCCTTAATCCTTAATACATTCTTTGCTTATATACTAAAACATTACTTTATTCAATATTACAATAGGATATATACACTCACTCCCCTAATTTATTTTGTAATTTATTATGTCAAAAATATAGTCTTGTCTAGTCCTTTTTTATGTCTGTTATGTCAAGTTATTTATTATGTTTGTTTACAAGGCTAATTAATGTTTTTAATTTATTCATGCATCTGTAACATTTATTCTTTATTCATTCATGGTTTATTGAATTAGATATTATAATTCTTCCTTTATATAATTATTTTTTGATTGTTCTCATTAGATCACTCATCCACTATTGCATTCTTCATTCAGTTACCTATTATTTGTTTATTTGATTAAGTTCCCTAAATATTTTGATAATTCAATTGAGTTTTTTTTTTTGTATCATCTTATGATGCTACAATATATATATATAGTAACGTTCCCTCGTTGTTACAAAATAATAATGTTATAATTTGTTAAAATTTGAAATAAAAAAAAAATTTATTTTAAAGTAAAAAATTTGTTTTTTTTTTGAAAAAATATTTGTTTTGGGTTTTTTGTTATCTGTATTTAGGAAATAATTTTTATTATTGTATGGTGTAAAAATTTTAATTATAGTATGGTTGATAGTGTTGTGGTGTCACTTTCTATGAATAACTTCTAAGTTAATATGGTTAACTCCGGTACTGGTTGATAAACGGCTCTTCTTCTTCTTCAATATGCTCCTTATTTTCGTAAATACCGCCTTTCGGTTAGTCCGTGTTCTTGAATTAACTTATTCTTTAATTATATTTAAAGTAAAATTCAACCAATTTGCAGAATTAGAGTGTTCATTAATAATTTATTAAAAATATCGATAGTAACCGATTGTTGACATAATAGACTCGTTACTCAGGGCCGGTCGACAAAAACTTTATATTAATAGTGTATATAAAATATTGTTCTTTTAACGGTTATGTTAGAATAGCCAGGGTAGGGCCAAGAAAGTATAACATTTACAATTAAAATGTCTTAAAATTAACAATTACAGTGTTATTAATTAATATAGAAATTTTATATAGTATAATATTCGAACCAATGCAGACTAGACGTTCATTTGTTCCACCTCGAATAGAATGCTGGGAAAATCAAAATGGCCGACAGAAGTATGCGTAGTTGAATGTCAATTACCTCGACGAATATTTCTTACAATAAAGATGTCTTTTCACCGTTTCCTCGTCTCAGCAATTGTGGATATTAGTTCTGGAGTTAAATGAGTGTTCCTGGTGTAGTGTTTATTAGTTAACTTGGTGTAAATGTGTGTTATTATGTATATTTCACTTTGGTTAAATGTGTCGTATATAACCCTTTTTGTTTCGTCTGTAAAATTTATTTGTAGTGGTGTTAGTTCAATTATTTAGGCGTATGTGGTTCTGTTTATCTGTAGTTCACTGTTTATTGTTTGTTTTCACTGCTTCTCAAGTTAAAATTCAAAATTAAAAATTTCACAAAATTTGCACTGAACTCGATTTAAGTATCGCACGCCGTTAATATAGGTTATACGGGGAAAAACCTCGTTTAAGTGCTCGCTTCAACGGATAATAATTAACTGTTCTCATTTCCTTCGTCTCCTGAAATTCTTAGCCAATTTAATATAGATCATACATTGTTTCAAATTATCTTAGCTTCCGATACATTTTATTTGAATACATTATACACGGAAAATATTTTCGTTATTATTTAACTGTATGAAATACTAAATACATATTCGGTTTCTTTAATCTATTTTGCTTATTTTGATACTAATTAATATAGTTTTACAAAGTTTTTATTTAACAAAGTTATATTTCTTTCATGTTGGAAAAGTAAGCTTAAATTTGGGTTTCCTGTCCTTGTCCAGGTAATAGCCATTTCCTCTGATATAATTATTATTACACTGAATCTAAGATTGATATAATTGTTTATCTTTCCTTAATTTCTTGGAATTTTGTTCATTAGTTATTGTTTTTAAATATAATTCATTTATCTATGACTCCTCCTCTGAACTTTTGGTTAATACATTTCATTTTTATTTATAATTTTACTTATCTTCTGACAATATCTTTATAAAGTATAAGTTACATTGTATTACTATATGGTGGGTTTATCTTACATAAATTTCATCAGTTTAGTTGGTTTATATAACTAGATTTGTCAATTATAATGTAGTCTAAATTTACTATCTGGCCTAGATTTTATCTGTTGTTACTTACAAAGTTTTTAATAATACAGTTAGTTCATACCCTTTTCTCACCTTCTTTTCTAATATAATATTCATTAATAATTTCTTCTTTTACTACTATAACTTTTAGTATTGATTTTAAACAATTAAAACATAACAATTATTTAATATTAAATCTGGTATTTAGAATCATACCTTTTTTTGTACTGATTACTTACAGTAACTTCTAAAACACATTTTACTATATAGGAATGATATACACATTCAGATATGGCATTCCTAATTCAAACTACTAAAGAAAATAACATTTTATAAATACAATGATTAATCTCTATTTCTAAATCTTATTTATAGAGTTCATATATTGAAATTGGAACCTAACATTTTGTTCCATTAAATTTTTAACACTCCCTTAAAACTATTTGGTTACAGTCTTATCTGTTTTTCTTAATTTTATGGATGTATTCCCCGTCACTTTATGTACTAACTCTAAGCTATCTATTTATACTATTTATTCCATTGAATGTTCTCATATACACAGTGGCATTTTATTAGAAAGAGTATTCATTGCTCCTTTACCATATTATTTGATTAAATATCATTTATGATACTATTTTAAAAACACTTAAAGTTATTTAAATGTACAGTAATTCATGTACCTTCTCAAAGTTTATTTATGATAATCTAATAACTTGCACTTGTCCCTGGTTATTTCTTGATACTATCACTAGTCCTTTCATAGTTTTATAATATCAAATTGTTTAACCATGGGGAACTGTTAAGATTTGTCTATTCAAATTATACAATAACTTTCTTGGGTGCACTTCTACTTAGCACTTTAAACACTTTTTGTTTTTATTAGTTTTACATGAGTTTATGGTTTGTTGGGGTGTTATACTTTCTATAGTGACATTTACTTTCTTTAGGGGTTTTTGTTTTCTCCCTATTGGGTTTCTTTTGGGTATTGGTCGTGTTCTACTTCCTCTATTCTATGTGATCTTCACTTGTGTCCCTGTTCATTAGGTATCTTTGTTTGTTTTGGATATCTTCCTTCTTCATTCTTGGTTTCTTCAATACCATTTCGTTTATACTGGGCTGTTTACTTGGTCTGGGTAGCTTCCTTACCTACTCCTATCCTACCTGGGTATTATTGTTATTTCAATTTTAGTTTTCTGTGGTTTTATTTGGTTGTACATTCATATTAGTTGCAGATTTTTTTTCTTTATGTTTACTTTTTCTTGTTATAATGGTAATTTATTGTGCTTTTTATTTGGTTTTCATTTGGATCTTTCTGGATATTCCATATACTTGATTTTTACTAATGATCATCTGGTAATTGATTTAAGTGGATTATCTGCCATGCTACAGATTGCTCTCCTCCAGAAGTGATTAGTTCAGATCATACTTGGTTTGTCTGAAATAATTGCTTATGATATTTATTATAAATTATATTCTTTACTTCCTTCCTATTTGTAAATTTTTTCTTCTTTATTTTTGAGCTTATCTATATTTCATTATTAACTGGATTTTTCTTGATAGTAATAGTCATCTGAGGTTCATTATTTTTTATTTCTCATTTTTTTTTCTTAACTTGGTTTTTTATCATTGGGATATTTATTCCCTAACATTCCCTAACACGTGAGCTGGGGCAGTTCAGAGGGGCACTGTAGGCTTCACTACTCTGCTGGCCATACTACGTCATTTATTGATTACAGAGGCAAATCATCTCTGCTCAAAACATAATAATACTGCTGGACTTATCTACAGACAGTTATTAATAAAAATTACATAAGAATAGTCCACCTTATGATTATAAAAAAAAAATAATTATCTTTGGATACTTCACTTCGTATTTGCTCAGATCTGTTAATATTTCGATTTTAGTTAATTTCTATCTCAGTTACTTTTCTCAATGGTTAGCTCTGCTGGCATTTTATTTCTTCTTATGGTTGGAAGCTAGTTTAATATAATTATCACTTGTTATTCAGTGTAAAGTTTTTATTTATTTTAATTCTCTGTTATACCTTGACTGTTATTACAATCTTCTTCTGGTCATTGGTAGCATATATTTTGCATTATATATTTGCTTTTTCTCCATTCTTATGAATCGTTCCACTAGTTTTATGTTCTTGCAATTACTCTTTTTATTGTCTTTCTTATAATTGACATTTATTTTATGATCATATTTTTCTTATGGATTTATTTATACATAGTTATTTCTTCCTTTTCAAAATTTTTATTCCGCTCTTGCTTTTTATCCAAATGCATTCTTTAATTATTAATTCCATGTGGTCATTTTCTCTTCTTATTTTGCTTAAAAGTCTTATTAATTTCCTTTCGCAATAAGTTTATTCATTTTAATTGTATCAGTGGTTTTTACTGACATTTCCTTATTCTCAAACTTTTTTCGTAATTGGTTCCATATATAATTGTTTGTAATGTGAACTTACTCTTCCTTTTGAATGTTGTGGTTATTCTTCCAAATTCTTTTTCTTTTCTTTTATATTCCATTATTTGAGTTTCATAGATGTTTGGTAGCAAGTTGTACTTACTTGGTTTTTTGAATTTGTTTTATTCAATTCATTTTCTTTGTACTTCCAGAAAGTTTTTTCATAACTTGTTGTTTGTAAATTGATTTTACAATGTATTTGAATTTCGTTGATTTTATTCTAAATTCCTTTTCCTTTTCTCTCTTAATTAATTTCATAAATCATAGGTAGTAAGTTGTGCTTACATTTTTTTTAAATTTGTTTGTTCTGATTCTCTTCTTTTTATTTTTTATTCCAAAAATCGTGTCATAAATATTAGGTAGTAAGTTGTGCTTACATTGTTTTTAAATTTATTGGTTTAACTCTCTTTTTATTTTCATTCGAAATGTCGTTTCATAAATATTAGGTAGTAAGTTGTGCTTATATTGTTTTTAAATTTGTTTGTTCTAATTCTCTTCTTTTTATTTTTTATTCCAAAAGTCGTTTCATTAATATTTGGTAGTAAGTTGTGCTTACATTGTTTTTGAATTTATATGTTTACTAATAAATTATTTTATATACATCCAATTACTCATAATATTTTTTTAATGGACGCCTGGTAATATACACCTTTGATCCTTTCTGAATCCATTTCCTTTACTTCATAAGTATTATTATTTTTTATATTGGAGATTACATATGGTCCTGTCTATACTAGCAATAACTTCTTCGTTATTCCTTCCAGTGTGCTGGGTAGTTCACGATTTTTTAATAAGATTTTTTCTCCCTGTTCATAAGTTATTAATTTACCACTAGCCTTTCGATACTTATTTTGCCGTTTTTCCTGGTCTTCTGCCACCTTGTTGTAGAATTTTACTGTGTCAAATTTGTAAATATTGTTTATGGGGAACTCTAGGATTTCTGCGATCTCTCGTGGGGGTGGTTTTTCGTACATGGCGGAGTATGGGGTTATTCCTATAGCTGGATGGTATGCCAAGTTGAGGAATTCCTCCGTGGTTTCCAGATAGTCTTGTTTTGGCGACCAGTGGCACCTATTAATACGATATTATTGATTGGTAAAGTCGGCAATAATTGACCACATTTCTCTTGGATTCTCTCCAATTCTATTGAGTTGATAATAGATACATTCGCACCTTTATCAATCATTAGCTGTGCGAAGGTTCCTTCTATTTCGGCATTAACATAAATTATTTCATTATTTATACTATGGAGGCGAGTGTCGTCCTCCTCCAGTAGTTCGTTTCGTATGTTTTTTAAGTAATTACAACTAATAATTGTAATATTGTTATTATTATTTGCTCTTGGCAATTCTCTTTTATACCCAGGCGATAGGAGCAGCAAAAGGTCCTGACTATTTATTACTGCCTCCTCCCGTTTAAATTCTCATTATCCTGGTTATTAATATTTGGACCAACGGAGGCGTCAGTCGGGAAACCTTGAGTGGGTTCCAGCCGTTCCGTTCGCTGTTCGTATAATTGTTCTCTATTTGGTTGCCGCTCTGGGTCATCTAGACTGGTACTTCGCCTAGGCGGATTATACCTTGAATTATCCCGTTCTCGGCTTCTGCGTCGGTCTTCTTATTCATGGAAACTGTTCCGCCGTTGATGGTTGTATCTGCGTTGATTGTTTCCTTCGGCGCGTATAAAATTTACCCGGGGTCGGGAGAACCTGTTGTTGTCATTAGTATTGTTATTTGGGTAACCCCTATTGTTATTATAATACCGTTCGGTATTATTAGTATGGTTTGGGTTTCTCTGGCTATTTATATTTGGATTTGGGTAATAATTGGCTCGATTACCGTGGTACCGGGGTAATTTATTATAATGGTAATTTATTGTGCTTTTTATTTGGATCTTTCTGGATATTCCATATACTTGATTTTTACTAATGATCATCTGGTAATGGATTTAAGTGGATTATCTGTCATGCTACTATATATATATATATATATATATATATATATATATATTGTAGCTAGACCCTGTATGCGGTCTTTACAAAAAAAGATAATAAAGAGAAAATTTTATTCAAAAAAAAAATTTTCAATAATAAAAAAAATTTGTTTATGTTTTATTTAATGTCTGTAATTGTGAAATAATCCTGTTTTAATGTTCTGTGAACAATTTTAATAATTAAGAAGGTATTTATTAATTATTGAGCCCTTCTGGGAGATCTGAACCATGTCTGGAGTTAATCAGATTAACTCTGGTCAGCAATCGATTTATGATGTTTAGTGCTGGTCCAATATCTCGCTGTTAATTAATATTTTCTTCTTCTTAAAGTCTCGTTGCATTAATAAATAAACCTTAAATTAGCATGTGAAATAATAATAGATACAAACAATTGAAATAAATGGATTTATTAACAAATTTAATAAATAATCGATTTTTAATCGATTGGGAGCAATTATCGACTCCGTCTCAGGGAATAATCGATTCGTTCATACAGTGGAAAAAATTATTACAAGTATTATATAAAAAAGGTTCTTGGAGCGATTATATTAATAGTCAGAGAAGGGTAACGAGAAAGTATAACATTAACAATTAAAGTAGTTCCATAATTATCATCTAACAATATTTAAATAATTCTGATATAATGTTTAAAAAAGTTGAATCGTCAAACCATATGTAGCTTCTGACGTCACTCGATGAGGAAGGCACAGAATCGTATTTTTCAAAGATGGCCGCTCCTAGGTATGGCGAGGTTACTGGGAATGTCGTCGTGTTAAAATCTCACAGCAAAACTACCTTCATAAATGTTTGAAATGTCCCCGCACTGGTGTAATCTGTCTAATAGGTTGTTTGGTGTGTTTTGAAGAAGTGTTCCGTGTATACTTGTGTTAATTATGTTATTTGATATGTGTTCACTTCTGTGGGTTAACTGCTCAAGAAGTGGTTATGATTTGTAGCGTGGATTATCACAAATATATTGTTTTACTGTTTTAAATCACTAGTATAATGAAGTTTGGTGTTAGTTTTCACTATTGTCGCTAACATTTCTGTAGTTTTAGTTAGAAAAATGTTTAATTTATTTAACTCTCGTTACACTGATATTAGAAGGTAACTGTAGTACCATTTTCTACACGGTTTTAAGGAACGTCATATTACACAACTGTTCAGCTTGATATTCAACAAAAGACTAAACTAACTTCCTTCAGGTTAGTCAAAATCTGGCCCAGTTAATCTTTGAAAAAGTATTGTTAAAATATTTTGATTTCCCATACACATGATACAAAATTACATTATATATGGAATTTATTTATTTTATTCGTCACCGTCATGAATTATGAACCTTATCATTGGTTTAATCATCTCATTCCTTTTAAATTGATATATTTTAGTCCATATCTGTTGACATTTTGTGGAAATTACCAAATTTCTCTCTTTTTGGAAATCTAGGCTCAAAAATTGATTTCCGCCTTCATATAATTTTTCTGCCATTTTAATTGTTATTAATTCTATTATAATAAATTTTAATTAGTCATATTTCTCTTCCTTTCCTTAAATACATATAATTGAACCTTTGAACTGGTTTTTTGTGTTAATCTCTGAATTTGACATTGCTCTTTAAAATTAATTAATTTATATATTTTGAAAATTTACAATTTTTTAAGGTATATTTCCTTATTATCACTTTAACTCATAGGATCATTCACAGTAGTGGTTAACTGATTTACCTTACCTAAATCTTGCTAGTTTACAGGAATTATAAGTGAATTAAATGGTTTATATGGCTTCTGTGAATTCACCACATGGCCTAGAGTTGAGAATTTTATATTTCTGTCTTTCTCAAATAAATTTAATCCTACTCCTCCTCTGACTTTACATACTTATTATTACATGAAAATAAAACGTTTTACAAACCCACTGTGAGCTGTAGTATCTGATTAATACTACTGTTATATAAAAAATAATAATGAACATCATTCAGCATTCTAAGATTGAACATATTGTTGACATGGTTTGAAAACATACATTTAATTCCTTTTTGAATTAATACAGCATACCTACTGAAACATTATTAATGGTATGCATGCTGTTATTTGGCAGACATAATTCATTTTAAACACATATAAATCTTATTTACTAAAAATTCTTATAAACCTATTGAGTTCATGGCTGTGAACAAATAGCCATTTTAAACAATTTAAACCTATGAATATAAATTAATGCCAGTCCTTTTTGGTCTAAACCATTATTATTTATTACCCCTTCATCAGTAAACATGTCCACCCATACTCTAGTTATTATCATTTTTACAAATGTCTTGTAATAGATGTAACAGAGTTACATTAAAATAATAAAATATTGGAAATCTTCCATTTTATTATTTTATGATGATGTGTATTATTGAATATAAAAGTTGTTATATAGCATATTGATAAGTCATAGTATCACTAACTTTAAGTTTATTGTATTTCCAAAAACACTTGCACAAGTTCACTTTCACTGGTGGTTCTGATATTTTGAGTCTTATTATCTCAGACCAGAACTTTAGTAATCATGGACTGTTAAGACTTGTTTATTTCCTTTATCACACAATAGCTTTAGTTGGTTCACTTCTTATTATACTAGACAACACTTTTGATTTCTTAATAATTACATTTTTATAGGATTTTGGGATGTTATTCTTTCTTTTTAATTGTCTCTATGGGTTTGGGGTTGATGGTATTTAATAATAGGTTTTACAACGGTGTTTCTTTCATACTATTTCTTCCTCTCTTCTTGTCTTCTTTCTTGTCTTTCTTCTTATCTTCTTTCTGGTCTCACTCTTGTCTTTCTTCTGGTCTTCCTTCTTCTTGTCTTCATTCTTCACTCTTGGGTAAACCAAGGTACTTCGTGTTATCTCTACTGATGTTTAGTTTGGAGTATCGAATGTATTTACTGATACTGACTTTGCTCTTCGCTAAAGGTTTCCGGGTATTGTTTACTTCCTGATCACAAATTTTATTCTTCCTTCTTCTTGTCTTTGGGGTATTTTGGTGTTTCACCACTCTCAAACTGATTCTCTCTTCTTGATATTGTGTTATCTAATTTGTTTACTGCTCCTAGCTTCCTAGGTAAATTCCTGATTTTATAATATGAGTTGCTTTCAATAATTTCTTTGATTTTTAACAGTGGTTTTTATATAATGTAATGAGAATTTTTATTTTATTGTTGTTTATTCCTTTGATTTCATTCAATTTCATTCGATTTTATATTAACATATGTGGTGTAATTAATTTTTATTATTTTATATGAATTAATAAGTAGTGGATTTTCTGTCACGCTACAATATATATATATATATATATATATATATATATATATATATATATATATATATTGTACTGCTGTTAAAATGCACACAGTACATAATAGGGAGATAATAAATTTTAAAAGAGAAAGGATGCAAATTTTGTATTGAATGTAAACAAAAAAACATTGGGAATATCGACTTACTCAGTCAACATAGAGGTCGATTCCTATATGATATAAAACCATATTTAATTGTATGTTCAGAAAATAATATATGAAATTGGAATGAATGTTATAAGAAGAGTAAAGAGTAATAAAATTATAATGTTATAAATAACCAATAGAATTACGAATATTAGAGGTAAAATAAAGATGTTTAATAAGAAATAGCAAAATTATATATGTTTTAATAGGTATATGATAAACAGATATAAAGAAATTAGGGAATTATCATAGGGGCAATTTTGGTAAATTGTTAAAAAAATTCTATTGTATAGTGAGGAAGAAAATTTTTATTAGTCTGAAATTATATTTAATACGAGTCACATCGGTAGTCTAAAATCAAATTCATTAAGAGTAACGTTATTAGTCTTAAATTAAATTCATTAAAAGTAACGTTATGAGTCTTCAATTAAATTCATTAAGAGTAACATGAAGAGTCTAATTATATATCTAATAGTAACTACATGAAGAGTCTTAAATTATATTAAATAACATTTGTACATATTTTTAATGGAATAAATCCGCTTATAGTCCAAGCCACGTATTTTATAATCAACTAAACGCTATGTAACTCACCGTCTGTGGCTTAAGTAAATGTCTTTATACAATTGACATGTTTCGGGACACTTGTCCCATCCTCAGAATATTTAAAAAAGTCTCTTCATACCTTCATACGATGGCACAGTCGTCAATATATTAAAAATATTAAAATCCACATAACACAAAACACAATTACACTACACAAAGTACGCACACAACAATTTTCGGTGTACACCACACGGTAACCGACAGCGCAGTCAATACTCACGGTAACCATGAGTGCGCTGTCGGTTACCGTGTGGTGTACACCGAAAATTGTTGTGTGCGTACTTTGTGTAGTGTAATTGTGTTTTGTGTTATGTGGATTTTAATATTTTTAATATATTGACGACTGTGCCATCGTATGATGGTATGAAGAGACTTTTTTAAATATTCTGAGGATGGGACAAGTGTCCCGAAACATGTCAATTGTATAAAGACATTTACTTAAGCCACAGACGGTGAGTTACATAGCGTTTAGTTGATTATAACATTTGTACATCATTAAGTTAATGTAACAAGGAAAAGAAAATACAGTAAAGGAATTTGAATTGTGATACCAGAGTTTTGATTGTAATATTTAATAAATAAATAATAATACGAGAAATATAACAATATCCTTGATAGAACGACGACAGAAGAGAAAAACCTTGGACTGAAGAAGAGTTTAAGTTGCCATAAAGGATAGTTAAGTGTTCCGAGGAGACATCTGTGTTGCAGTAGTCCTGGAGAGCGGCATTCAGCGGTGAGAGCAATAAGAAATTTGTGAAAAGGGACAGATTGCCAAGCCTAATATTGCTTTCGAAAAAAGTAAACAACAACCAGAAGTGAACCCGTGGCAGCTGGAAGAATTCAGAGTCGGTTAAGTTACATTAGTTTATTATTTATTTCTTACATGGTTAATTATCAAAATACTACATATTAACTGAATCTGGTTTGGTTTAAAGAAAAGAAAATAATAGATACAATCGTAAATACGATCAAATAACTTATTAATCATTAACCCTGAGAGAAAGAGTTTCATTACATCTACTGGTAAATAATAGAAAAAAACATAATAACAGTAGGTACATTTCTTAATTACCATACGTATAAATAATTACAACACATAAATGGCTGATCCAACGTGGAGCAGATCTTAATTACAATACCTGTAATTAATGTACAGTACATAAATGACGCAACCAACGTGGTGCATATAATAAATATTATTATATCTGAAAGTAATTACAGTACAGAAAATGGCGCCCATACGTGAAAGCAAAGATTTTCTTTAAACCAGCACCAAATAACACAATTTTGTTGAATTTAATTAGCATACAAATTTTTTTCCTTGTAATTAAAATTAAGTTAAAGATTGTAAAATGGCTAACAAACCAGAGCAACGATATGAATCAAGGAGTAATAGTGCTGAAGAGGAAGAAACTGAAATGGAAATAATAGTAGCGGATGCCCAAGGGGACCAACCAAAGAAACCAAACCAACCAATGGATGCAAATTTCCAGGAGATGATGAGAATTATAATGGAAGGCAATAACAAAACCAGCGAAACATTATTGATACAAATAAATGAAAAAATGGATAGTAACAGTGAAAAATTAAAGAAACAAATGAAATTAGATAATTGAAACTTATTAAAACAAAATATTGAAGAACTCAAGAAACAAATGAGGGAAGATAAGGAGGAATTAAAAGGACAATTGAAGGAAGAGAGTGAGAAAAATAAAGAGGAATTGAAACAACAGTTAGATGAGTATAAAACAGAAATAAGGAATAGAATTACAGAAACTAACCATAAAGTTGAGAAAACTGATGAAAATTTAACTCAATTACGTGGAGAGGTAATAAATAAAATTATTGAAGTGGAAGAGAAATTAGGAGAAAATAAACAAGAAGTCTTGGAACAGATGACGAGAGAATTGGTAAAACACAAACAGGAGGTAACGAGCAATATTCAATCCATGGGACAACAGTTGGACAGCAATAATACCAAAATAGAGGATACCATGGGACAATTAGTATTAAGGGTCAATGAAATAGAACAAAATGGTAATCAAACATGTGTTATCCGAGAAGACAAGAATATTAGTCATGAGGTGCCACATATGAAAGGATATATAAAAAATCCTATGGAGTATTTAAATAGAATGAAGGAATATTTGCATAGTACCAAGGAAAATAGATGGGAGAGAATTAAACTAATGTTAGATCAAGGATTTCATGAAATGAATGATTATTGGTGGGATGCTGGTAGAAACACCTTGAATAGCTACCAGGAATTTATGGACAGCTATAAAAATAAATATTGGACGCGATACATACAGACAAGGGTGCGGGAGACCATAGTATATGGTTGGTACAATCCAAGCGTAGGACAAACACCGACCTCGTATTTTTTATCGCATGTTTGCAGGGCAAGATATTTAGATCCACCCATGGATGACAGATATGTGGTGGAAGCTTTGAGTCATCATTTTCCTGAAACGGTAAGCTTAGCACAATTTGCCAGTCAAGCCAATACTATAGAAGCGATGACGTTATTACTCACTGATTATGAGAGGAAAATGAATTATGACAATCGTGCTAAACAAGGGAATATGAGAAGAGACAGCTACCCTAATAGATATCCGGAAGAACAGAACCGTGATAGAAATCAAATAGTAGAAAGAAACAACCAGAGAAATGTTCCAAGATACCAAGATAGGGAAGGTGGAAAAAATTACTACAGAAACGATAACCGGAATGACCGGAGATATGATAATAATAATAATAATAATAATAATAATAATAATAATAATAATAATAATAATAATAATTACAATAATAATTATAGGGGCAACCACGCTTCAAATAACTATCGAGCGAATTTTATACGACGCAACTACAATTCCCGAATCTACAATAGTCGTTACCCAAGGGAGACTGATCGAAATGGATATTTTCGCAGTGAGGAGAGACAGAGTGAGGTGAACAACAACTATGAACAGTTAAGAAATAGAGAGCAACATAGTTCCCTTTCCCAGTCAGAAAATAGTCAACAGGAAGGAAGGAGAGAGGAGAGAGTAACCATAAATGAAAATCAGGAAATCTAGAGAAGACTGTGAGTGAGTGCAGTGGTCAACCACAGTCAAATAGCCGATCACTGTCTTGGATAACCAGTTTAGGTCAGGATT